>CM031244.1:588409842-589012967 GCA_018340775.1 Taxus wallichiana var. yunnanensis
CCTGGAGCTTGCATGGCAACACAATCACATGCATGGATGACAAAAGATTTATTCATGAACTGGTTACATCACTTTGCATCATCTATACCTGGTGGAGTGTCTCCTACCAATAGGCATTTACTAATTTTTGATGGCCATGGTTCACATGTTGCTTTGGGGACAATTCAAGAAGCCAGGAGTTTGGGGATTGATTTATTAACATTGCCTGCACACACCTCTCATAAATTACAGCCATTGGATGTGAGTGTCTTTGCTCCATTCAAAACATACTTCAAGGAGGAGAGACGCAAATGGATAGTTGCAAACCATGGGATAGATGTGAAAAGGGCTGAATTAGCAGAGTTAGGGAGCAAAGCATTCAGAATGGCTCTTACACCTAGCAACATTAAATCAGGATTCAAAAGAACAGGGATATGGCCTCTTAATCCCAATGCCTTGGATGAAGACATGGCACCAAGCAGAACATTTGACACATCTTTTCAAGATGATGCTGGTGCAGCAGAAAATATGCTTCATCTATCTAGGGTTGATTTAGAGGAAAGTGAAGATGCTCAGATGGTGCCTAACACACAATTGGAGAAAGAATCAGAACCTCAGCAGATGGAGATAAATATAAATGAATGTGTTGCTCAACAATTGGAAACTCCAAACAGAATTAATCAAATCGATGAATCACTATCTTTGCCCACAGAAGAAAGCCCTCCCGATTGGATGAAAGAAGCAGCTCTTAATCTTGGTGTCAACTTGAACTTCAATAATGAAGAGGTCAGCCTCTCTTTACCCTCTCAACCAGCAGTACTTCATGACTCAGATTTGGTGCACTACTATGTTGGCAGTCAACCTGAAGATAATGATGCAGATTCACAGTTAGAGGTAGCAGGGGTATTAGGGGCAGATTCGAACCAAACTTGTGAGGCAAACCAAGGACAGAAAACTCTTGGTAGATTCTTGAAACTCCCTGTGGAAAAGGTTAGAGAATCATCAAGGTCAAATAGTGCTTCTGGTATAAGATTGAGTAGGGAATCTCTACCGATTACGCAGATCGGTACATGGAGCTTCGGTTGAGAAAGAAAGAGAGAAAAAAAGAAATAGATGAATTAAAGCAAAGAAAAAGGAACAAATCCAAGAGAAGAAGGTCGAGCAATTGTTGAAAGGGAGAGGAAGGAGCGGGAAAAGATTGAAAAAGAGTATAGAAGGAAAACAAAGGAGCACCAAAAGTTGATTCAAAGGCGGGGAAAGGGAACAGAGAGAAAGGAACAGGGAAAGGATTCAAAGGGATCAAGAGATAAAGGAGAAGGAGTTTGGGAAGGCAAGAACAGAGTTAGAAAGGAAAAGGAGATTGAGAAGTCAATTAATCCTTTTCCTGATCAACACCCAATGCTAAGAGAATTAATGGGCATACATTGCCCTTTATCAGTTTCAACACATAATACTGCAGTCGGAGTGAATGCTTCTCCAAGTTCTGATCCATTTCCAACTACGCCTGCGAGGGATGTCAACATTGGGAGGCAATTGCAAAGTAACACCCCAGCTTCAACCTCAACTGCAGATTCAACGCCGCCCTTCCTCGGATTTTGGAAATAATATTTTCGAAAGTTAATATTTAATTTTGAGGGCTGAATTTTTGATGTGTGGAATTGGCCTTTCG
Source organism: Taxus wallichiana var. yunnanensis (assembly GCA_018340775.1). NCBI lineage: Eukaryota > Viridiplantae > Streptophyta > Pinopsida > Cupressales > Taxaceae > Taxus > Taxus wallichiana. The sequence goes on from CM031244.1 coordinate 588,411,491, forward strand.
ATTTAAAAAGTACAATATAGTAGTAGTAGTTATATGGCCCAAGTATATTGTATGGCCATGTTTTTGTAATGGACAATGGAATGTTTACTGAATGAATATATATGTCTTCCAAGTTATGTGATAACCTTTTTGAAAGATTTAAACTCCTATTGTTTCTGAAAATTACACTGAGTAACATTCAATGGTAAATGTCATTAAAGTAACACACAGAAGCCAATAACACAATCTACAAGTAGAAAAGAGAAATACGCAATAGTTTCTATCACTGCCTCAATGAGGGTAAAAACCTCACCTACTGGAAGCATATGGACTGTAGATATTCAAAGAGAATCAAACAATTGCCAAACTAAAAAATGTGTTGATAACAACAAGCATATGCACTTCCATTATCAGTCACTCCAACAAGCATAACAACACCAGTGCAAGACAAGTACAAATTATATTATCAGATTTTAATATGTAAAATCACCAAATTATACGAATCAGTTACTAATAATAGGGGTTGCCATGTCCTTTGACAAATCAGCCTCTTCGACTTTCTTGTAACATTCGAAGGCTTTTATCAACTATGATTGAAATATATTCATTTATAAATCATATCCGATTATAAATCGATCTCATACTAGTGTAGTTTGAATCAATCAACTCCATTTCATTTATTGCTCAAGGAGCCTAACCCCTTGATTACCTTTAAATATGAACAATTTTCCAATCTTCACATTAAAACGACTAAGGAGGGTTACCATAAAAGAAGTAAATGGCTAAGAACAGAACAGTGTACAGAACGAAACCTCTTTTGAAGCATCCACGGCAAGATTCAAATGACTATTTCTAGTTTTGAAGGAAGCAAAGTTAAAATATCACTTCAAGTAGATATTATTGCTGAAGAAAGAAAACAGAAGTACACTCAGAAGTATGACTAGCTCCCAACACAGAGGTGGTCAGTGTAAACACCCACACACAAAAATCTCAAAGCCGAAACGTTAGCGGCTCTATGTGTGTAAGCAAATGAAGGAGATGGGGCTGTAGAGAATTCTCACGCGCTTCTTTTGACAGATTTTTGTGATTACCTGGTTTTTTTAAATGTTCAGTTTAGTGTCCCAAAGTTTGGGTGCACCGGGACTGGATCCCCTCTCATACAGTAAGACACTAACCTTATTCTTTGGGCAATAAAAGTAAATCCAAAAAATTGAGTATAACGGACTAGGATAGTTTGAGTTCAATGTGTCAAGCAGCCTACATTCAATTACAGATGTCATTAAAAAGGCAGCTACATTCAATTACGATGTATCAAATTACAAAGGTTGCATTCAATTCTGATGTCGATTGATCGTAGGTGGTCATCTTCTTATAGGAACCTTACTAATGGTCGTGGCATCATACTTGTCGGTGCAGATTTTAGAGAACCACTGAACTGTTATTACATTCATTCAACAAGTATAATGTATATCAAACAATGGGTATGTGCCTGTTGCTTTGAGGTTCAAGAAATATGCAGTTACAATTGTGTCAGAGAGAGGAAAAGGGAAGGATCAAACCAAATTTTACGCTGCCAAATGCACAAGTTCCATTAAGAGTGATCGAGAAGTAGAGGAGATAAAATGTAATGTCTTTAAAAGAATGGAAGCGTCCGTGTACATAGCTACAAGAATGGAAACGTGAGAGCAAAAATCACACTTTGAGCACGCTCAGTTGAGCACAATCGAATGCTACAATGATACAATGATACAATACTCACGCGCTTATTTTGACATATTTTATATAAATTCAACAAGTAAAAAGATTCAACTCTCACGCACTTCTTTTGACACATTTTTTGGATCACCCAGCTTTTTTTAATGTTCAGTATATTGTAATTTTCAGAAACAATAGGAGTTTAAGTCTTTGCAAGAAGGAATCACGTAACTAGGAAGACATATAACACAATCTACCAGTACAGAAGAAGTATTAGTAATTGTTTCTATCACTGCCTCAGTGAGGGTTAAAACCTCACCTATTAGAACCGAATCGACTGTTAATATTCGAAGAGAATCAAACAATTTCCAAGCTCTTTTGATGTGTTGATAAACACATTTGAAGGAATGTGTCTGCATCTGCGTGGATCATTCTCCGTCAACCGAACGAGCTCCTCCCCACCACTGCAAGACGCGTACAGAAAAAAAAATTGTCAATATGTAAAACCACCAAATCAAATTGAACTTCACTTTAAAACGACTAAGGAGGGTTTGTCTAAAAGAAGTAAATGACAAAGAACAGAACATTGTACACGAACGAAACCTGTCTTGAAGCATCCACGGCAAGATTAAAGATGGCAGATCAGAAGGATTATAACTGAAACACTGAGTTATTGCTGAAGAAAGAAGTCGCAAGTATGAGTAGCTCCCAACGCCGTAACCGTAAGCATGAACACGTGAAGTCGCAAGAAGAAAATTATCACGCCAAAACCGTAAACATTCCCCTCCTGGTCCGATGGCTTCCACTGTTTTGTTGCATTCTTTGCTGGTTCGAGCGGTATACAGTCTATCAGCTGGAGGCGGTTTGGGAGTAGGTGGCGCCATGAAGCACAAGCATTGAATCCACGTGGTGCACGTCTTGATGTCGTTTGCTTCCCTGACACGGCGCCTTAACCATTTATTACAACCATATCCCTATGCGTGGATTTCGCTGTCCTCAATATACAGTGAGTTAATGTGCCTTAAGTGGCATCGAATATAGTAACCGGTGGGGGGTTACATTCACCAGATTTGGTCAAGCGCGCGAAAACTTAGTTTTTGGACACCTCACACTCCAGCTCATGCGTACGGAGATCTACGTGTCTGTTGAGTTGGCAAAGGCGATGGTTGTGTAGAGAATTTTCGCGCGCTTCTTTTGACTGATTTTTGTTAATGATTGGTTTTTTTGCTGTTGCAAATACACCGCCAAAGTTAGGGTGCACCGTGACTGGCTCCCCTCCCATAGTAATAATGGAAATGAAGCGAACAGTAGTCTTATATACATTAAAGATTAGGTTTCTTACATAACTCGGGGTGCAAATTTCTTAGTGATAGGTAGGTAGCCTATCTTATTTTTAATTTAGAAAATAAAGCATTACTTTTTACTTTACGTTGTGTAGTCGATATGTCCGAGTGGTTAAGGAGACAGACTTGAACCCTGCTGTCGATGTATTAGCATCATGTTATTTGGCGGAGGCCTTTTGGATACTTTTTAGTAGTTCCAGGGTTATGTGGTACGGATTTAGAGATTATGTTGGCAGGGTTTTAGAGACTATGGAGAGCTTCGTCATTGTTCACAATGTGGCTAAAAGACACAACATAGGCACTTTAGCACGCAGTGCTACGGCCTTCGGTGTATCAGAGTTCATTGTTGTTGGCAGAAAAGATTTCAACGCTTTCGGCAGCCATGGATCCACTCTTTATATAAATTTCCGTCATTTTCATACCCTACAAGAAGCCCAACAATACCTGAAGGTACGCCTTTTTTAAGCTCTAAATTTATTAAGTATTTTTGCTTTCTCAATCAATTTTGAACAAGATACCAAAAAAAAAAACAATAGTGCTGCAGAAAATAGAGATTAAAGACTTGAAGCTCCCACTCCACTGTACAATCCATATAGTTTTCTTTTGAAGATAAAACTTTTGGATAATAACAACTCTGAACAAATTTGCGAAAGAGGTGACAAAGTGTGACCCAAAATGTTGATTTTTTCACAGAGTGTTTCCCAGATTTGATTCAAAATCTTTTTCTTCAGGAAAAGAGTACTTTCAAATGCTAAAAATGAAGTTCAGTCTCCTAGATTGTTAGGCAAAATGTTTACACTTATTCTTCCATATCAGGAAGTGGTGGGAAATTTCATTGTTCATGGGCAAAAGCAAGAGAGGTGGCTTAGGCCATGGCGGAAAAGTTAAATTTATTAGACATAATTTGGGATTTCAGAGAAAACGGTTGTTACTCATGAAGTCCAAGTTCATTCACGATAATGTTACTCTTAACCAAAATAAGCTCCCTTTTATTTTGGGTTAACTAGCTTCCTTTTGTGCCTCGATTAGATTTTTACACATTTTAGGCACCCAAAATTTTCTAAGGTATTACTTTATCGATAGAGAATTCTTTACCCTTTCTAGAAAAGCAAAGAAGTCCTAACTCCTCGTATTTTGCAAGTTATGGCTCGGCGGAGTTTGGAGGAGAAATTTTTCTTAGGTGGACCGCGGGAAAATTTGTGGCACTTAGCCTTTGGCTAAAAAACGCAAAGGAAAATCTCGGCCCGAAAGCCCGTAAAAGAAAAATATTTTTGAGGCCGCGCCTAGTTAGAATGCGCCACGTGTCGAGGCGGAGCGGCGGGGCGGAAGGGATTTAAAGTTTTTGGCTTTTTGTCAAAAAAGCACAAGGGCAAAAATGGAACCACATCCCGCCGAGCAATGAAATGATGCCACGTGTCTGTCGGCAGCGGGAATCGGGGCGGCGGAAGGATTTTGGAATTTTTTCCAAAGTGGCGAAAAGCGCGAAGGTGAAAAATGAAACCGCATTCCCGCCAAGGAACCAGAGGGTCCCACGTGTCTCGGAGCGGCGGGGCCGCGGAGGTTTTGGAAAATTTTCCAAAGTGGCGAAAAAGGGGCAAAATGTTATTTTGAAGGCCGCATCCCATCAGTGAACTAGGCGATGCCACGTGTCTCGGAGTGGCGAGGCGCGGAGATTTTGGGGAATTTTTCCAAAAGGGAAAATTTTAAGGTTTGACCCCACCGACCCCGATTTTGACCCTTTTTTACAGTTTTGCCCTAAATCTTCAGAGGGCCATATCTTTCGAACCAGAGCTCGGTTTTCACGATTTTGGTGTCATTGGAAAGCTGGTGAAATTCTCTACATGTTGGACCCCTCAATTTTGAATTTTGATGGAGATTTGTGGGAGAAAAATGGGAAAACGTCTCTGGCATGCAAAAAACGTAGAAATGGTTCCCAACCACCAAAATTAATGAAGTATGGGCCTCTGTTTTGCTCTGCAAAGCAATGTACAATGAAGTATGGGATTTTTCATGGAAACCCATCACTTTGTAGGCTAATTAAACAGATCTGTCGGTGGTTGGAGTTTCGAATTGATTTTGCCCACGTTTTTTACTTTTCTTTCATTCTGTTCGATGGTTAAAAGCCAGTTTTGGCTCATTTGTAAAAGGTTGTTCATCATTCTTCTCTGCCTCTCCCTTCTTTTCTTCCCCAGGGTCGAAAATGGAGTTTGAACCTCCTCCCCTAATCTGTAATGGCGTTTTTTGCCTCTTACCCATGAAATGATGATTCTGTGCAACTTATGGAGCAATAAAAAATGTGTTTTGTGATGCATTTGTCCATCCTTGCTCGTTTTTGGTTGTTTTCTTCTTGCCTCTCTTCATTGCATGGGTATTTGTGCATGTTTGGATGTTCATTGCAGGTTTTGAGAATTTGTATTCATGGAGTTTTGGAACATTTTTGTGTGAAATCCATCATTGGTTTTGTGATGCATTTGTCCATCCCTTCCATTGCTCACCCCTCTTTGTTTCCATGGCGCTTTGATAGATGATCAACATTTTCCTTCTTTGGTGTATCACCGTTTTAGTGAAGGCTTTTATTTTATGCATTTTCTCTCTCTCTTTGTCTCCTTGGAAGTTAGATTAGGATTAGATTAGCTTGCTTGCCTTTGACAGGATAGTTTGTGGCAAGTAGTTTAGGAAGAGGAACCGACCTTCTCTGGAGAGCTTTCCCCATTTGCAAAGGTCCCACACTTTGGGAAAGCTCAATGTTGTGCATTCACACCAAATGACATTGCCTTAGAAAAGAGTCGAAGGTCATTTTGGGGGTGCTTGTGAATTTGCACCGACAATTACTATGCTCTATATGAAAGAAGCCAAGAGCAAAGCTTTGGGGAATGATATTCTAGTTTGAAGGGTTTCTTGGAAGCATAGTCACAGAGAGATGCGGATACGGGTATGGGTGCGGGGATATCATTTTAAAATAGGGTATGGGAGTATTACGCTAAGGGTACAACTATATTACATTTATATATAAACACCAAGAGCCCCAAACACAACTTTTACGGTAAATATGCTTAGAACGGTATGGTTTAGATGGGATACCAAATTCTCTCGGTGTCTTTTCATCTTCTAACCAAATGCATTGATAAATCTCACAAATATAATGGTCATGAACTTTGAGTGGTTCAGCCACTCATGGCAAAAAGTAAGATCAAGTTTGCCATGCGAGAGGCTACTTTTTTAGGAAGCATTTTGGTCAATGAGATATGAGAGGATGTCGGGATTGTATTACTATTCATTGCTTGTGGTGGAGACTATCACAGATAAGTCTCTAGTTGCAAACAATCAATTCACATCATAACCATTTGCTAGCATTAGGTTCAAGTTGTACTGTAAGTCGGATATGAGAGGATCTCAAGATAGTCTTTTATAGTGGTTGTTGGAGAATGTCGGTAGATAAACATCCGGTGTAAGCAAGCATCATGCACGCTTTGCAAGCAACATGTTCCATCCCTCTCCGAGCATGATATAAGTGCAAGGAATATGTTCAACTTTTTTCACTTTTAAGCATAGTTACTCGAGACGGGGGACGGGTTTTCGGGGACGTGCAAAAAATTTCTAAATTTTGGGGGCTAGTGATTAAAAATATATAAATATTTAAAATAAAAAGATATAGTGACTAAATTATATAAATAAGCTGAAATAAAACCATTTGAGATTTAAATAAGGTGAAACTTGAACTCATAAACATCAAAATATCAAATACATTCCTTAATATATTATAAAAGATAAAAGTAAAACCATTCTAAAAGACTAAATCTGAGTAGTAAATTACGATTGATCAAGTGACAATAATTGATATTCATATCATTAATCTCATAGCCAAATACACCAACAATTGTCTATTGTCAATATTACAAAAAAAGAGGACAACTACAAGTATAAGCCTAAAAATCAGAATTTGCATCTGAAGCAATATCCATGAACTCCTCCTCGCCGGCACTAGCATCCTCGTCCTCAAAGGTAAGCCCATAGTATTGTCCTCTTCAACCCGCCTCGGCTCCTCGGGGTCTACATCCCACCGTAATCTTTGGAGTCTGTTTGTACTCGGGTGTCTTGCGATCTATAAGACGCAAAGCACTCGTGTGCTGACTACTGAGCTTCTCGCGCTCTCGCAGAGGTAAGCCTATTCCTCTTAACAGAGTGTATCTAACCATATGTAGACCGGTTCCTCTCGGAGGTAGAGGAGCTAGAAACACGGGAAAGGAGGCGAATGGCAAGTTGTAACATCCCCATTTTAAGATACTAGAACAAAGAAAAATAAAATATATATATATTTTTACAACGTTCCTGTTATGAATTATATAATTCAAACACACGTTCAAGTTTTAATAATTGTTCTCTGTCCAACTAATGCAATTTGGATCACACAATTTCCTTTTAAAACCAATGTTCTCTGTTCACATACTTGCAATATGGAACACACATTCAATGCCATTCAATCATATAACAGTTACCATATGCTGCTGTAAATGACTCGAAGAACTACCGATCTCCCATTTTATGGCTCGGAGTTTCAACGATCTCTCATTTCATGACTCGGCGACTTACCGATCCTTCATGTTAATCCGTGCATTGTATAATGAATATACAGGGTTCTCTTACCGTTTCCGGTTATCGAAGTGATCCATTTAAGAAGCCTATCTGAATATCTGTTACTGATATTCGTCTGACATCCTGCATCTTAAACTAGGTGATTAGGACAACGCAACCAGCACTTGCGATACTTTGGCCAAAGATTTTCACATGCTTTGCATGATCATATTCCTGGATGTGGTACACATCATTGGAATACGTCCTTCACCTCACTTCGTCTGTTATCTAGAATGGTCTTTCCTGGTCTCTTCTAGTCCTTCCGTTTAAGGTCAAGCTCTAACCCCAATTAGCAATATGAACGAGCATAGGAAGTTACTCATGGTAACTAAAGATACGCAGACATACGATGTCGTCCCTAGACGACTCCGTGTGTCTAGTTACCTTTAGTCCTCCGGAGTCACTTCGTATGCGTGATCACATTCCTATCCCCATCTAAGAACTTAGTATCCAGCTTATGTAAACTTGATGATTTAATTCGGGAGGGCATTGTAATATGTCAGCTATAACATTGTGTCGTCATGAAGGCCCCGCCTTCATGAAGACACTATATCAGAATGGCGTGAGGTCAATGTCCTACGGAATCCTCTCATCGAGGGTACACATCCAACTCAATTGTGATTTGGTTATAATCTTAGTATTTAAGATCAACTTTCAGCAGCCATGCTGATCCTTTATCCTTGTTCTTGTTTCAGTTGTATGTAGCTAAGAGAGACTTAATCCGTTTTCTAGCTTAATACGCATTTCCTCCTTCATACCGAAGGGTTGCCTATTCACTTCTTGGTTCCTTTCTTAATCTTTGGACTAAGCAGTCCATTATCGATAACTTAATAAGTTTAACTTTTTAAACTTAACAAAGTTTTCCACAATCGTAAACAAATTGAATTCCATCTTATTAGACGTCATTTAAACGAGGTCTAATTCTAAATGAATTTATTGATTTATCCTCCTTAACCTTACTTAGTTAAAGTCTGTTAACAATAGATATGATTTCCCATATCTTTATTTTCTGAATTTAAACATTCGAGGCTATTAACGGAGTCCGAATACAAGGTTCGGCTGCCTCTAAGTTATTTGATATCCCTTAGTTTTCAAACTAATCCCGAATACCTTCCAATTAGGATTTCGTGTTTATCTAAATATTTTTAATGTCAATTCAAAATTCATCTTAACCCAAGTATGAACTAATTGCACATTTCAACGTAAAAGTTGCATTCAGGTAAAGAATAGATGTTATTTCCTTTTAAATTCATCCATTAACATTTGAATAATTCCAAGTCAAGGAATAATGTTATATTCTCAAACTTATTCAACAATATCAAACTGATACAGTTATTGAAAATATCACACTTTTACTTGTATTCATCCATCAGATTTACAATCTGTACATTTGCCAATCCAAACGACTGGACTTTGTTTATATCAAACAACATTACAACTCATAAAGATAGAAGAATGTAACTTCTTCCTTTCTCATTTCCTCGTGGAGGAGTAATAGCTATCAATACTATCCATCTTCAGTTAATCAAAGAAGTATCGGAAAACAACCATGTCTTCATTTATACTCAAGTTTCATCTGCAAAATTACTTGCACGGGTCAGTTCATTGAACTGAGCATATTAAGCACTTGTCATTAAAATGAGGTGCTTTTAATTAACTGTCTCAATAAAAGAACCCTGCTTTTATGAAACGTTAATATGAACATCATTCCAGAATTAAATACCAAAAAGGATGAACAACATATCAACTTAATCATCTAATTACCATCCCAATCGGTCAAAGGATTACTGTCCTCTTTCCGAATACTTATAACAAGAAGTAATTTCCTTCAAACATTTCCAGATTACAAACATCCGTAAGAACTGAAAATACAATTATGCAACTGCTGTTCTAACATAATGCTATCAATTCCTTTCCCCTACATTAGTTAGAGGAAGATTCACAATTAGATTTTAAATAAAACTTCCAGCAGAACCATTTTCCTTTCCTTTCATACAACTTGTCTAATCTCAAACAATCAAACGCTGAAGAGAAAAGTAAACAACAATTTAAATACAAATGCTTAACCCAAGCAAAGATTAAATTCGTTCCATAACAATTATAGATTTCCAACTGTATGAGAGAAAATGATCATTAATTCAATTATCCATTCACACTCTCTTTCCTTTCCTCATAATTTACTAGAAATTTTAATTCAAACGTGATATCAATCAATGATAATAGTCCAAAGAGAAATGAACGAAAATCAATAATCGAATAAAAGGGAGAAAGATCATATCACCTCTTCTTTCTTTGTCTATCCAAATACCTCTTATTTAGAGCGGACATACTCCAATAGTATAATTCATTCAGAGTAGTATATTCGATGAATTGAAAACTACTATTACCTTTCGAAAAAGTTGACCGAGTTCATTCTGAATCGGTCAATAAACATTAGTACCAAAAGAACCTCTAAACACAATTATTTCCTTTTAAATATTTCACTCTGAGACATTCACGCCAATATATAACATGTAAGAGTGTACAATGAACAACATATCACACTTTCATTGTAATAGTGAGAGAATTCACTCTCCAACAGCAAAGGAGAAATTTTTTCATATTTCGTTTCAATGAAAACAATGAAAGGTTTTCAATCCGTAAATTATATATACATATATATATCCTTGAGTTCAACAAGACACAGAGTATGAATTATATGCTCTACCCAGTCTATTCTATAGACTGACTTTTCTGTTCCCATTCAGATCAGAACTTCTTTCCAAACAGTCATATATGAATACCAAGAACAAGCAGGTAGAACACCATATCCATTTAGAACAACGAGGTAAGATGCTACTATGACCTTACTGTCCCAAGGAGGTTTCATACCCCACACACTGTAATATGACAAGAGGAACAGTTAAACATGAGTCTTGTCAAGCATTTTTACGGCTTTCCTTAACCATTATCGCACACAAATCAAAACAACAATTCGCACATTGCTGTTGTTACTACAGCAAGTTCGACCCATAATACACAATGAAATCCTATTATCATTATTTTCAGGATTCATAACAGCAAAAGAGATAACTCGTTTCATTAACTATTTCTGTAAGACAACACTCATCATTCTTTTTAAAACGCAACAAGTATGCCCAAGTCGTGTTCGTTTTGTAATGACAGCTCAAACTAGAAGGTCCTACCGAATCCTTTTATTCTTCCACTTTTACAAGAGAGCACAGAACTCATAAAATAATACACGCATAGCTAATACATTCAACAACTCAACTCATATTGAGTAAAGAAACGATTACCCAACATTGTCAAACAACTCACACATCAAGAACAGAATTATTTCATTTACCCATTTTTTAAAAAAATTTACCCAAGTCGTGTTCAGCAAGGGAAAAACGACTCAACCTTAAATTACTTCATTCAAATCAACAACATCATTTAACTAAAACACCCATCGTAAAAGCAGGGTTGTTTTAATGAGACGTTTAAACAAAAGCAAACGGTTTAAGGAGAAGGGCTTAACATGCCTGAAATTCTTTTTGTGGTTCGAAGAAAACCGCGTCCACAAGAGCTATTTCTCTCCACGGTGTCCGCAGCAGGGCTTTCCCAACAGTCCACTAACTTCCTCAAGCTCAAAAATAGCCGTGGCTATTCCAACAACAGCAACAATAACCAAAACTAACAGAAGGTTCGATAGAACCATGGAAAAAATGCAGAGCAACTAAAAACCCGATTGCACACAATGACAAACAAATTTTTCCTCTATCCTCTTTCCAAGGCGAGCTGGTCGCTAAGACCAAGGTCATTGAATGCATTGAATGCGCAGTGCTTTTCCTCATTCTCGACGCCACCGCCGACTCGGGTTCATGCAGTTTCTTTTTCAAATTTTGCATGTAATTCCTTTTTAGCCACTCACCTAGTTGGATGCCTCCAACTTTTTCTTGTTTTAGCCAAACTTGGCTGAAACTTGTAAGGACATTATTTATTGTCCTAATAAATTTCTTACCTCCCCTCCCCTTATCCTTTCCATCCACATGGGTCTATGCGTCCCCTTCCTTAGGTTAGGATTAGTTTAGGATTTTAATAGTCCATATCTAGGTCATTCGCCTAGTTCATAGGTTAATGGAATTTATACCTATTTTCTCCCTTATGAAATCTAAAATCCATATAGGATAGTAGTTAGGGTATAAGATAAAACTTAGGGGTTGGTTAGGGTTTAATCCCCTAATATTTAATTAACTAGTTTCCATATCAAGTCTCATTAGCAATCACACAAGCAATAGTAACTTCTGTCCCAAGTATCAAGTTACAGCAAACAAGGGTTCAGATCAGCAACACATTCCTCTAAGATCGAAAGATGTGTCTTAACATATTTATCTTCATTTCTGCAGTTACAACATCATGAAAGGTAATTACCATGATAACTTACAAAAATCAAGGTGTTACAGAAGTCCTGAAAGCCCATACAGTCACCACCAATTCACTGGCTTCTCCTGTGCTATTGTTATCCTGTCTCGCCTTCTCTGATGTTTTGTACCCATCAAGTTCAGTGAAGTCGAGCCACTCCAATCTGATCTGTGAAGCCTCCTATGTAGCGTACATTTTTTTAAAGGCCTTCATAAGGCCCTTCTTCACCTCATCATCATCCAATGGGATAACTCTGCCTAGCCTCTCCACATACCATTTGGGATTCAGTGCATACACAACCATATGAAGAGGAGTGTTCAACTTCTCCCATCTCCGCTGAATAATGGGCTGTATATGTTCATTATAGAACTCCAAAGTGGGGTCCCTCACCCGAATAGCTGCCTTCATTTGCCCAAGCATGCTGTCAATGCACTCGTAGATCTCACCAAGATCAATGCATTAGAATCCCCATATTTGATGACACTAAAAACTGGAGCTATGATTGATATGATGTATTTCATATCAACCCAAAATGTTTCCCGCAACACCACTTCCTTCACTCTTTTCCCTTGATTTGTCTTGGACTCACGCCACCTAGTCCAATCTTGTGTCATAATCATAATTTGCAGGGGCTCCTGCAACTCGGACATCCTCTCCAACAAAATAAAATAAGAAGCAAAGCGGGTGTCAACTGGTTTCAAAAAGTCCTTCGAAAAATTTCGAAAAAGTGCCAATGATGTGTGGTGATTACATATGAATTTCTGCACATCTCTGGTCTCAGTCACTATCTGGTTAACCCACTGAATCTTCCCTATGTCTTTCAGTGCATTGTTCATGGCATGCACACAACATGGAGTCCAATAAATATGCCTATATTCCCGCTCCACTAGCTTGCCTGCTGCTCTGCACACATAAGTTGCATCTGTGACAACCTATACAACGTTTGAAGGTCCAACCTCCTCAATAGCATCCTTCAAAATTTGATACTGAAACTCAACATCTTTCCGCTTCCCAGAACAATCAATTGCTCTCAAGAAGTACGGTCCATCTTTGCAAGAGACAATGATATTGATGAGAGATGGTGTCTAATATCCGTCCACCCATCCATGATAATGCTACATCCATGTGACACCCATGTCACCTTCATCTCCTCCATCAATAGATTAACCTTGGAATAGTTTCTATCCAAGATTGTTGTCCTGAGTTTTGTGTCTCTAGGAGGCACATAACTTGTACACTTTTTGCAACCTTAGCCATAGCCTCCTTGAGTACGGAGAGCGAGCGACATTAAATGGAATCCCAACAAAGATAGAAAAATTTCCCAAAGAGTAGCATCATCGCCTCTTCCCTTGCCTTTGAATCAAACATATCAACAACTGAATTTGGGGCTGCCCCCACGGCCTTTCTCTTCCCTCTGCTTTCCACTTCCGACACTCCAAAACTAGAACCAGCCAGAGTATTAGTAGGTTTGCTAGCCAGAGTAGAACCATGACTTCGGCACATTCGTAGTATTTCCACTGAAGATTCTCACCATCTCAGCTCTCTGCTCTAGTGAAAGGCCCTTACAAGTGCCAACCCCCTTCTGTAATGTGCAACAAGTGTGCATTGGTCCTAGTGATACTGCCATGCCAAGTCAGTGCACATATGTTGCACTTCCATACTTTGCTCCCCCCTCGATACTTGGAGGTGGGGTTATCAACAATTTGGGCAAATTGTTGCAATGGCTTCTTCTTATCAAATGGTCCAATGGCAAATTTGGACAATATTGGAGAGGGGCAATTGGTAGCACTACCAACTGAACTACCAGTTCTGCCACGACATTTTGTGTCCCTTCTCCACTCCCCCCCATTGTGGCATCACCAACTCTTCCACGGCCACCTATCTCAACTTCCCGTTCAACCCTCTCCTGCTCTGATTCATGCTCTGATTCATACTCATACTCAGATGAAGAACTCATTGTGATGATTGCTGCAATGAATTAAAAACAACCATAACTATATGATTGATTAATTTAAAAAAAAAAAAAACGTAACCAATCTGCATTTTTTAAAATCCTACAAACTATATGCGACATGCGTGATTATATTGTGAATGTAAATGCAAATGCTAAAAAGTAAAAACAGCCCCTAAAAAATGTAAATATAAATTTTAAACTAGAAATAAAATGTCATTAAAAAAAGTTAAAATGTAACCATTTAAATTTTACAACGAAACCCTATGCAAGATGCATTTTTTAAATCCCACAAACTATATGCCTAATGTAGATGCAAATGCTAAAAAACAACCCTAAAAATGCAAATATAATATAAAATTTAAAATAAAATTAAAAAAAAAACGTAACCATTTAAATTTTACTATGCATTTTTAAAATCCTACAAACTATATGCATGATTACATTGTGAATGTAGATGCAAATGCTAAAAAACATCCCCTAAAAAATGCAAATATAAGATAAATTTTAAAATAGAAATAAAAATGTAATTTAAAAAAAAAAATGTAACCATTTACAACCAAACCCTATGCAATATGCATTTTTTTAAATCCTACAAACTACATGCATGATAACATTGTGAATGTAGATGCAAATGCTAAAAAACAGCCCCTCAAAAATGCAAATAATAATCTAAATTAAAAAAAAAAAACTTTTACGGCTATTGTAAGCAAATAAAATTATAAATATAAATACCTCTTGCTTGCTCTTGTTTTTGCTCTTGCTCTTGCTCTTGCTCTCCCTCTTGCTCTCGCTCTTGCTCTCGCTCTTGCTCTCGCTCTTGCTCTCGCTCTTGCTCTTGCTCTTGCTCTTGCTCTCACTCTTGCTCTTGCTCTCACTTTGCTCTTGCTCTTGCTCTCACTCTTGCTCTTGCTCTTGCTCTCACTCTTGCTTGGTGTGAATATGAAATGAGCCCATAATGTAAATTTATAACATAAAATTGCACTTTTAGGGTTAGGGTTAGGTTAGTAATGTTGTTTTTCTATTATTAATGATTTACAATTAAAAAAAAAAGTAAAAGTGCTGTTTTTTATGTTTTAAACTTTGCATTTGCGGCCAAACTCGTGGGGGCCTGGGACGCCCCCCCACGTCCCTCCCGTCCCCCACGACTCCCCACGTCCCCGTGCCTTTCCCAACTCTCTCAAACATCCCCAGACGCGTTTCCCGCCCCCAAAAAAAAAGAGAAACGTGGGGAAACGTTTCCCCGTCCCCCGCCCCCGTGACGCCCGTCCGGGATGTCCAGAATGTGCCACTTTAGGGGGGGACGCGTCCCTGCGTAACACTGCGTTTAAGACCATAGAATTCATGATATCTTCTTTATTCTATGAAGATTCCTATCATTTCAACGTCTATTTCTTATACGATGATGCAAATTTTATCAATAATGTATTAAAATGACTATCCCCATTGCTTAAAGGCATTCATTTGGGATTTTATTGCTTTGTTTCATCCTCTCTGGAAATTAGGTGTATGCTATTTAATTCACCCTCCTTTCTGGCTTGTAACATACGCAAATATGAACATAGTTTGTATTCATGACTATGTATGTGTGCCTGCATATGCTACCAAGTTTAATTTAATATTATGATTATATCTGCTTACATATATGCCTGTTCACTTGCGAGCGTGCTTTGCAACGGTTGCTGTACATTAGGATCACTCCATTACTAGATTTAGATATATGCTAAGATACAACTTTATGTATGCAGGAAGACAAATACAGATGAATCGGAACAAAAATATCAATGGTAGATCTGTAAGACAATGGGAATAATACAATTAGAGCAATAATTTACTCTATTATGTGCATGTTTCTTGAGGATCTCTCTATTACTAGATGTATCTCTCTATTACTAGATGTACTGCGATGCTAAGATATGGCTTTATGAACATAAAATGACAAATATAGATGAAGTGGAACAAAAATGACATCAGTATATATAGAACACAATGGGAATACTTCAATCTGATAAATAAGTAAAAATTAAATTTTATGTGCATATTATGTGTATATGTAGATCTCGTATAGACTTGGAAGCATGCAACCCTTCCAATTCTTGTGGATGATATCCCATACTCAGGCAATAAGCATCATCTGCAATGATCCGCAAAAAGTTCTTGGATAAGCTGCAATAAACCAAATTCCTTTGGAATAATACACTTGTTATGTGTTGAAATAATGAGGTATAGAGACACTTCATTGACTGTGCGGACAAGGATTGAAACTGTGGTTGCTCAGTGTAATTGTTTCTTGTTCGGCTTCTTGACGTGAAGCAGATTATTTCTATAGATAATGGTAAGAGACTCATTGACGCAATGATCTATCAATTGCCATAAATAATTACAAATTTGTTCTGAATCAGTATGATAAGATGCCACTTACAGATGTCATGATGTTGTCATAACATTTCGTGCAATATCTAGATTAATTTGTGACCCAGGTGGTGATTAGATAATCTACTTCCTGACAGGGCGATGGTACTATATGTGCAAAGATTATATTTGGAGTTGCTCCCTAGTGATGCAAGGATGGATTTCTTGTGAACTTGTTGGGCATACCAAGAGAGAATTTAGCAGGATTGATGGCATTTGTACTCGTTGGAAATCAGATTGTCTGGACTTCAAACTGTTTTGTACCCTTATGATGCTTGCATATGGATAGAATTTCCAAAGATCATGTGCTGCATTTGCATTTCTCATTGCTTGTGGACTTACCAAGAATGGATGAATGTGTATGCTATTTGAGACACTAAGAGAAAACTGGATTAGTAGATGGGTTGGTCCCTATATAATTTTGCATCTTTTGAATGGGCCTTGCCCCATACGTTATGGGTGGTAATAAAGCTACATACTGTTGCTAGGGACCTGGTAATTTGTGTTAGGCATGATGCCTCTCTTGTGTATAGAGCAGCTTGATCTGTAAACTAGGTGGATATTCCACACAAGAATTATCAGTACGAATCCTTTTCAACTACCAACATATAGGTTATCAATTGACTGCTGTTTTATGCATATTTGTTTGCTAAAACAGAGATATAATGTATTGGAATTTAACTATAGACACGGAAGCATAATAACACAAAGCACAAACTACGAACTCAAGTATTTGGCCCGGAGACACACGGCGTGGGAAAATATCCATGGCGAGTCAATTGAACTCCCCAATTCACTATATGTAATACAAAACTATCAAGTTTTGGAATTTAACGACAGTCTGCTGCAATAAACATGGAAACATAAGATAACACAACGCACAAACTATGAACTCAAGTATTTGACTTGGAGAAACCTGGTGTGGGAAAAAGTCCAGTGGGTGAGTTAATTGAACTCTCCAATCCACCATATGTAATTCAAATGTACAAGCTCACTGCCAACAATTGCCCTTATGGACAGAGATACAATTCCACAACTATGCATGGGTTGCATGCTTTGCTTTGCACTCTTACAACCTTCACAAGACAATTCACAATACCGAAACAAACACTTCCAGCTAGGAGAACCAATGAGAAATTGAACAAGATCCTAACCCTACAGTGTACAACTGAATCCAACCCACTGAATGCCTCGGGCTTCCACAGATGCCCATGGGCCATACTTATACCCATGTCTCGGGAGACCCACCAAGTCGCCAAGAAGCTGAAATAAATAGCCAACATTGCTAGTTTACAAGATCCAAATTTTGGATCACAGCTTGATTCAATAGATAAAAAAATTGGCATCATCTCAATTAGTTGTCGTATCCTTACTGTGTCGTAGTTTGGTTTGGGGGCCGAGGCCCAAGTTGGGGGATGTATTTGTATATGCCACATGGCAGCAACTTTAATTTTTTCTTATCATATGGCATTTTATTATTTTTGAGTTTGAAAAGAAATTGGGGACAATATCCTCTTAAAGATGAGACTCAGGTAATGATTCAATAAGGAAAATATGTCATTAGCCATTCTTTTGCCAGAAAGGAAAGTTTATATTGTATTAGGCACAGGAAAACACCCAGTATAATACATTACCAAACATTTAATTTAATAAGCGTGGATGTCAAGTACATACTAAGAATGATCAGTTTGCTAACATAATAATTGGGCAGGTAGAGGGACTAAAACGTAGCTAGCATCTACACTCAATATGATTATGAAGAGCCAAACATAGAACGAGACAAATAACAAGAGTAGTTTTGTGATGGTGTATGCTGGAAGAGAGAAGAGATGGGAACCATTGCAATTTATTTAGTGTAGCGGGCGGCATGGGCTGTGATAATCAAGTTTCCTTGATGCAACTGATTAGCTTTGCTTCAAGATGATTGTCCATTTGCTTCATTCTCCTTTCCATGTGAACAATGAACACCATGGGTATAAAACTCTTGTTTAAGGCACTGGGAAATCTTTTCTATGATGGGAACAGCGGAAAGATTGTCTGCCTTGAGCACTATTTTATGTATCATTACTGTTATATGTTACTTTAGTCAGTTGTATATCATTCTGAAGTTTTATGAGAGGAAACTCTTAAAAACGTCTCTCCTTTATATATAATTATTGATTAATGAACAATACAAGTGTCTCTCATGCTCTGTCATCCCTATGCAAGGCCAGTGCTAATTTGACACAGTTAAATGTATTGATTTCTTATATTGCATGTCAGATCATCCTGTCTCTTTTGTGCTCCAAAATGGGTAAACTGTATAGGTCATGTCTTTGAGATTCACTTGACGTGAAGTGAGTGAGAAGATCCTTTCAATGCAAAGTGGAATGTTAACTCCAGTGATAAATTCGTATCAAATCTCGTTGTTCCCTTTTTTTTATGAGAAAGTTCGCAGAAGGTGGGAATTGCATAAATGACAAAAGTGATTTTTAATTGATGTCATTGTAGAGTGATGATTCCAAATGAGGGTGTTATCACCTCCTTTTATACCAACATCAAAAGATGGTTTACTAGTCCACAGTTGCAGCCTCTTTTAGTCTGGGTGTATATCGTGCCTATCAATTTGGTATTACAGCTCCCTATAAAAACATGGACCGGAACAATGCACATCATCACACTTTTGTTAATTAAGGGAAAAACTTTCCTATGAAGCCACCAATGGCTTTTTTTTTTGTCTCTGATTAGGCCTCTTTGTTTCAATGTCCCACAGGGTTTCCATTAACATGTAACTGTAAGGTTGCATTTTTCAGTGGCAACTCCAAACTTTCTATTCAAGCTACACCCTGCATCTTCTCCCATAGGCAATTTTTTTGAGGCTTCCTTTGAGCAAAACTCTAAACCCACGTTCCATGAACATGTGGCTTGAATAGAAGAGAACATAAAATAACATCATTGAAAGAATATTACCCATGCATTCATTAGTAAAAAAATGGATTAGTATATATGTACAAACGTGCATGTTCAGTTGCCTTTTTATAGAGTAATAATTTTTAGTTTCACATGGAGGGGCTCATTCAATTGCTGGAATAAGGTATTCCCGTTTGTTCAGCCTTATGGAGGTTGAGTTGTAAATAATAACGAGAAAGTGATTATTAAATATCAAGATAATTTTTGACTAGTCGTGAATGTTGATATTCAAGATTTGTCACTTCATTTTTTCCGCAAACCTCATATATGGCAGCATTAGTTTTGAAGCTACATGTAGCAATTAACGGTATAAAAGTTATTTTTATAATAAACGCCTCAATTTCTAAGATGTTCTTGTACACAAGAAAAATCACACCGGATTCCTAGTGTACTCGACTTCTCGAGGTTGGGCCGAGACAACCAAAATGTGGAAGATGTGATGGATGTGGATAAGTAGTCAAAGGATAATTAGAGGCTATGAACTGGTAGTGTGAATTCCTATTAACTAGGTTTGTTGTTTTGATTCTCCTACGAGGTTGAGCCGAGGCAAGAAAGGGTCACGTATGGTTGTCAACTCGTGAGTGAGAATAAAGGGAACCAAATTGGTAGTCAAAGGATAAACAGAGGCCAAGGATTGGTAGCGTGAATCCCTAATGAATAAGTTTGCTATTTTGATTTAGGCTCTTAACCTACACACTAAATCCTAATTTTAGATAAATGACAAAAAAATCTAATTTGAACAAAAGACAAGTAAACTTAATCTTTTAATTTACTAAATTCCTTTCTAATTAATTAAATAAAACAAATGCAACTATTTATTCTATTTTTTGTATTTTCAACAATTTGTTTGAAAGGAAAATAATTAAAACAACTAATCAACTAATATTTTGTGTTTTCCGGATTTATAAAAGAAAATAAGATCTACTTTAGACATGGGAAATGATTTAAATTAAAACTACTGCTTCTTCTAATTAAAATAAAACTAAAATAGGGAATAACCCATAGTTACTGGGACGGGGGGACGGGACGAGGTTTCCGGACGGCAAAATTTTTAATTTCTAAATTCTTTCGATTAAAAATATTAAATATTTAAAATAAAAAGATATAGTGACTAAATATATAAATATTTATAAAAGAAAATAAGAGCTGAAATAAAAAAACCATTTTGAGATTTAAATAAGGTGAAACTTGAACTCATAAACATCAAATACTTGAACTCATAAACATCAAATAATAAAGTCTAATATCAATATGTTAATGTCATAAATTGAAAATTCATAATACATATTTGAATTTTGATTCTTGAATATGAGACAAGTTGAAATTTGAAATTTCAAATATATTAATATTACAAAATATAGAAATAAAACCATTCTAAAATACGATTGATCAAGTGACAATAGCTAATATTCATATCATTAATCTCATAGCCAAATACACCAACAATTGTCTATTGTCAATATTACAAAAAAAGAGGACAACTACAAGTATCAGCCTAAAAATTAGAATCTCCATCTGAAGCAATATCCATGAACTCCTTTGGTACTAGCATCCTTGTCCTCAAAGGTAAGCCCAATCAATCCTCGCTGCACAAAGTGTTGTCCTCTTCAACCTGCCTCGGCTCCTCGGGATCTACATCCCACCGTAATGCTGGAGTCTGTTTGTACTCAGTGTTCTTGCGATCTATAAGACGCAAAGCACCGTGGTGTGCACACCTACAAGCTTCTCCGCTCTCGCAGAGGTAAGCCTATTCCTCTTAACAAAGTGTATCCAACCATACGTAGACCAGTTCCTCTCAGAGGCAGAGGAGCTAGAAGCCGGGAAAGGAGGCGAATGGCAAGTGGTCGCAGCAATCACGGGAAGCCCATACGGTCGCCACCAACTCTTTGGTTTCTCCTGTCTAATGTTACCCTGTCTCTTCTGCGATGTTTTGTACCCATCGAGTTCAGTGAAGTCAAGCCACTCCATTCTGATCTGTGAAGCCTCTTGTGGAGTGTACATTTTTTTAAAAGCCTTCATAAGGCCCTTCTTCACCTCATCATCATCCAATGGGACAACTTTGCTCGGCCTCTCCACATACCATTTGGGATTTAGTCTTCACCTCATCATCATCCAATGGGACAACTTTGCCTGGCCTCTCCACATACCATTTGGGATTTAGTGCATACGCAGCCATATGAAGAGGAGTGTTCAACTTCTCCCATCTCCACTGAATAATGGGTTGTATATGTTCATTATAGAACTCCAAAGTGGGGTCCCTCACCCGAATAGCTGCCTTCATTTGCCCAAGCATGCTATCAATGCACTCGTAGATCTCACCAAGATTGGGGCTGTTAGAATCCCCATATTTGATGACACTAAAAACTGGAGCTATAATTGATATGATGTATTTCATATCAACCCAAAATGTTTCCCGCAACACCACTTCCTTCACTCTTTTCCCTTGATCTGTCTTGGACTCACGCCACCTAGTCCAATCCTGTGTCATAATCATAATTTGCAGGGGCTCCTGCAACTCGGACATCCTCTCCAACAAAATAAAATAGGATGCAAAGCGGGTGTCAATTGGTTTCAAAAATTCCTTCTTCGAAAAATTTCGAAAAAGTGCCAATGATGTGTGGTGATTGCATATGAACTTCTGCACATCTCTGGCATTAGTCACTATCTGATTAACCCACTGAATCTTCCCTATGTCTTTCAAAGGTTGAATTGTTCATGGCATGCACACAACATGGAGTCCAATAAATATGCCTATATTCCCGCTCCACTAGCTACTTGCTGCTCTGCACACATAAGCTGCATCTGTGATAACCTGTACAACATTTGAAGGTCCAACCTCCTCAATGGCATCCTTCAAAATCTGAAATTGAAACTCAGCATCTTTTCGCTTCCCAGAACAATCAATTGCTCTCAAGAAGTACGATCCATTTTTGCAAGAGACAATGATATTGATGAGAGGACGGTGTCAATATCCGTCCACCCATCCATGATAATCTTTGCATCCATGTGACACCCATGTCACCTTCATCTCCTCCATCAATACATTAACCTTGGAATAGTTTCTATCCAAGATTGTTGTCCTGAGTTTTGTGTCTCCAGGAGGCACATAACTTGTACCTGCTTTTGCAACCTTAGCCATAGCCTCCTTGTAATAAGGAGAGCGAGCAGCATTAAATGGAATCCTAGCAACATAGAAAAATTTCCCAATAGCATCATCTGCCTCTTCCCTTGCCTTTGAATCAAACATGTCAATAACTGAATTTGGGGCTGCCCCCACGGCCTTTCTCTTCCCTCTGCTTTCCACTTCTGACACTTCAAAACTAGAACCAGCCAGAGTATTAGTAAGTTTGCCAGTCCTATGAGCGCTCAATGGAGTATTAGCCGTAGAACCACGAACTTCTGGCACTTTGTCCGTGGTATTTCCATTGAAGATTCTCACCATCTCAGCTCTCTGCTCTAGTGAAAGACCCTTACAAGTGCCAACCCCCCTTCCTGTAAGATGCAACAAGTGTGCATTGGTCCTAGTGATACTACCATGCCAAGTCAGTGCACATATGTTGCACTTCCATACTTTGCTCCCCCCTCCAGACTTGGGGTTATCAATTATTTGGGCAAATTGTTGCAATGGCTTCTTCTTATCAAATGGTCCAATGGCAAATTTGGACAACATTTGAGAGGGGCAATTGGTAGCACTACCAGCTGAACTACCAGTTGCCGTTGCCACTACATTTTGTGCCCCTTCTTCACTCTCCCCCATTGTGGCATCACCAACTCTTCCACGGCCACCTATCTCAACTTCCCGTTCAACCCTCTCCTGCTCTGATTCATGCTTTGATTCATACTCATACTCAGTCTCAGTAGAAGAACTCATGGTGATGATTGCTGCAATGAATTAAAAACAACCATAACTATATGATTGATTGATTATGTAATGAATTAATTTAAAAAAACGTAGCCATTTAAATTTTAAATTTTACAACCAAACCCTAGGGCCTATGCAAGATGCATTTTTTTAAATCCCACAAACTATATGCATGATTGCATTATGAATGTAGATGCAAATGCTAAAAAACAACCCCTAAAAAATGCAAAAATAATATAAATTTTAAACTAGAAATAAAAATGTAATTAAAAAAAAAAAACGTAACCATTTACATTGTAGTTTGTATAACCAAACCCTATGCAATATGCATTTTTAAAAATCCTACAAACTATATGCATGATTACATTGTGAATGTAGATGCAAATGCTAAAAAACAACCCCTAACAAATGCAAATATAATCTAAATTTAAAAAAAAAAAAACTTTAACATGTATTGTAAGCAAATAAAATTATAAATACCTCTTGCTCCCTCTTGTTCTTGCTCTTGCTCTTGCTCTTGCTCTTCCTCTTGCCCTTGCTCTCACTCTTGCTCTTCCTCTTGCTCTTGCTCTTGCTCTTGCTCTCACTCTTGCTCTTGCTCTTGCTTGGTGTGAATATGAAATGAGCCCATATTGTAAATTTATAACATAAAATAGCACTTTTAGGGTTAGGGTTAGGTTAGGAATGTTACTTTTATGCTATTAGTCATATACAATAAAAAAAAAAATGTGTTTTTGTCTATTAAAAGTCTTTTTTTTAAAAAAAAGGCGCAATGCCGTAGGGGACGGCGGGGACGTTTGGCCCCCCGCCGTCCCCGCCGCCCCCAACGTCCCCGGACGCCGCCTCCGGCCATCCCCGGGCGTTTCGCCCATTCCCAAAAAAAGAAGGAAACGTGGGGGAAACGTTTCACCCCGTCCCGCGTCCCGTGACGCCCGTCGGGACGCCCTGACGTGTTGAAGCGGGGGGACGCGTCCCGCGTAACACCGGCAATAACCGGATGTGGTTATTCTTCTGTTGTAGGATTATCTTGTAATAATACTCTAAAGAGGAAGTACTCAAATGTTATTAATCTAGTAAAAAAACTTGCCCTTACAAAGCTTCGCCTCAAGTTTTCGGAAAGGGAATGTTTCTCGAAGCAATTTCCTCTTTGCGAAATAAACCTTCCCAACAAAATTGCCTCTAAATTAATTGGAAGAAATAAACAATGAAAGAAAATATGAAGATTTCCCCACTTCTTCCTCCAACTAGTTTCCCGAGTAGATCCACGAGAGATAAGCCGGGAAGGAGTTATCAAGGGAAGAAGTTTTATATGAGGAATATTTTGAAAAGAAATATTGGAATGAAACTGCATACGGGAAGTGATGCAATCTTCTGTTTCTAAAAACACAATAAATAACTTTTTTGAATTCTAAGGAACTATGCCTATGTTTAAAGCTTCAAATAATTGAAATACATTCCCAACCTGGTCACTACAAAATTGTGGTAGCTTGTCCTAGTGATGTTGATGGTGCATCCAGTGTCTCCTTAGCTTTAGTCTCCTTTCAATGTGTGATTTCCAATGTGAGCAAGGCAATAGATATCAACAAGAAATCAAGAAAGCAAGTGGCTGGTTTGGTGGCAAGAAAGATAGCTGGAATGGGAGTAGAAAGGAAGCAAGATAGAGAACTGGCTATCTGTGCTAGAGTTTCTCCAAAATCCAGCAACATAACACTTGTCCAAAATCAAAATTCTCCAACCCATGATATGAATAAAAGTGCCATTTTTATAAGTTGCTAGAGGAGAAGATGTCAAGAACACATGTCGATCAAGAAACGATGACTCAACCAAAGGAGAAGGATTCAACATATTATATTTGGCAAGAAGGGAGAAGGAATTCAAGACCAATCTAATGAGCCTATTTTTAGCCAATTTGACCAAGTAATGCGGGAAAAAATCAAGTTGAAATCATAACGTGTGTTTTAATTTTGCTTTCAGACAATGATAGGACTGCCCCTGTTGCTAGAGGGGCGGTTGTGCAACCGCTGCTAAAAACAATGCTTAAATGCTAAAAATTGGTTTTGCGACCAAAATGAAGTTTGGAACTGGAACGAAGGGGCTGAGTTGAGTCAAAAGAGGGATGCAAAGGAGAGAAGGAGGGATCTGGATCTCATTCTTGTCTTGGAAGGAGTTTTTGTCATCACCGGAGATGTGTTGCGTTTCAATGTTGCACCATGTAATTTTTGGGTGCGTACAGTTCCTTCACACATTCAAACTTATTTTTTTGAACTATAGCTTCTAGCTGCAATCTATTTTTCAGGTGTCCTAGTGTTGTTGAAGTTTGAAGTATCGAATAATACGTTATAAGTTCTTCGAGACGAGCTTTAGCTTGGAAGTGTCTTGGTTAAATAATAACTCTATGCGCCTTTTAAATATGTGATGCTAAATGCTTTTGTTTGTGGATTGCCTGTTACTGTCATTACTTTCTTGAAGTATTTGTATTTATGTCAAATGTGAAACAGATGTGATTTTATTTATTTTTCTTTCTTTAGGGAAAGGACTGTGACATTTGTGGGGTGGAGATTGCCGATGGAGCTCTTGCAGTCCATGAACACCCTTTCAGGAAAAGCACTGCATTCTTACTTGGCAATGAGGTAATTTCAATTTACAAGGTTGAGTCACGGTAATTGCATGGTTTGAGAGTGAAAGACATGGAGTGCAAAGTATGTAATTTACATGGACTATATTTGTCCTTGTTGAAGTATATGGTCAATTCGGTCTTGTAGCTTTGGTAAATTAATATGTATTACAGTGCAATATGTAATGTGTTTAGCAGCAGGTTTCATTTTTATAATATGTTTGTTAATCTTTTAGTCCTATAATCTATTGTATGCCCCCAACTTGGTATACACTATCAAGAGGCCCTATTAGATAGTAGTTGGCCAGTTTCAAGTAGCCCAAAACTCTCTTACTTTATCAGGAGTATGAATGGAGTCAATCAAAGGTGATATCTTTTGCTGACTTTCGTAGTGATCTAAATTGATTAGCTTGAGAACTTTGTTAGAGGAAGAAGGCAACAAGTGTTTGCCATTAGGGTTTTTACAAACCGTAGTTAAATTTATCTGCCATTCTAAGCCATTGTATTCAATCAACTAGAAGCTGACATTCAGTACAAAGGAACCACATTGCAAAAGCAAGACAGTAGGATGGATTGGGTATTAGAACCCTTTTTGTAATTAAATATTCAATGAGTAAAATATTTTAGCTATGGTATATGAAAGAGGGTAGTTTTTGGTATATATTTTGTACGAAAAATATGTTTTTAGAAGCAAACCCTCTGGAACAAGCTTTGTAGAGATTGATCGAAATATTGGAAAGGAAGCCTGATTTAGCTGAGTGGGAAGGTTACCGTGTTTGATGTCCCATATTAAGCAGGATGGGCCAGGTAGAAATTTCTACTGAATTTATCATGAAGCTATTCTCCTATGTCTACTGATTGTGCTTACTGTTCACATCGACAGTTGGCATTTACTCTTCACAGGGATACTGAGTTTTGTGCAGGTTTTGAGCAGACTTTGACAGATTTCGTCCAGGTTTTGAGCAGGTCTTGGCGGATTTTGTGCAGGTTTTGAGAAGGTCTTGACAGCTTTTGTGCAAGTTTAGAACTCCACAATTTGCAACAGACAAATTTTGTGGTTTACGTTTTGTCCATTTCAGAACTGCAATGTGCAGATCCCATTCAGATTTCTTCATGCAGGTTTCAAAACATTGTACACAGAGTTCAGTTTTTGAGGTTTGCAAATCTCCCCAAACCGCTATTTGCAGAGTTTGTACAGATTTTGTCTCGTGAACAGGTTTCATGCAGGTATCTAGCAGTTTTTGATGAAGTTCTTGACTTCTGGCTCTGTCTCACATCATATCAGGCAGATTTCATCGCCATATCTAGCAGGCTTTGACAAAGTTTTGGGCATTTAGGGCCGACTGTCAACTGTTTGACACATTGCACTGGGCACGTTTAGTTGGCTGCCAAGTGGTTGACGAAATCTCTGAGCATAGTTTTGAATGCATGTCAAGCTTTTGATGGAAGTTTTTTTATTTTTAAAATTAATATTGACGACGATGGGGCCAATGTTGGGGAGTCAGACCATGATTTGAATCCAGGCAGCTTTATTGGAAGTGTCAAGTTCTTATTGCTGCACCAGGCCTCAGGCCCGTTTTGACGGAAGTATTGAGCTTACTGCATACCAAGGCTGCAAAGGTGCTGCCATATAAATTCAGAATATGGAGACCTTCCTCTGAGTTTGGAGACCCTTCTGATAGGGGAATTTAGAACTTCCCCACACACACCCTCCTCTCCTCCCCCATCCTATGCTTCAAGAACCCAAAACTTGGGCTGTCACGACGCCCAAGATCGAATATGGCAGACTATGCAGCTGGAGTTCTGCTATAGAGAAAACGTGTTCGGAGTTTCAGGAACTGCTGTCATTTTTCAAATAGCAGCTGCAAAAGAAAGACCAGACCATGTCTCTTTTCAAACAACAATTGCAAGAGGAAAACTATAATATTGTCGACTTGAGGGCGAGGGTTACTATACTTGAGCTGCCTCAAGGAACCCCTATAGATGCTCAATACTTTCAGGGCTTTAGGAAATGGTTCGCGTGATTAAAAACAATCTGATATATCTCCAGTTGTTGAAATGGTGGTCCAAGCCAAATTTGATGAGAGCACACGACAATTCAAGGCCCTTGACCTTTAAGTTCGTGGTCTTCCTATGCCTATTGATCCCTTGCAAGCCGGGAAAGCCTTTTTTTGGAGCCCCTAGACTTGAATGGCATCTACCTAGACAGGGCATGGAAGACTCATGATAACGCTCTTATTATGGATTTACGTTTGGTAGAGGATCGTTTAAGAGCTCTAAAATCTAAAAGGAAGCTCTGTTCCCTCCTTAAAATGAAGCTCATTTTCAATTGTGTTCCTATTCTGTGGAATAATTCTGTCCAGAAATGGCTTGTAAAGGCTGAGCCATGATCTGATACAATTGAAGCGGGAATGCCACAAAGGCAGAAGATTTGTTCAAGAAAGGTTTGGGCAATGGTTGAAGAAGTGTAGGGTGGGCTGAGGCATAGAAGTGGGTGTACTTGGAGAGACCATCCACCACCACAAGGATGACTGATTTACCCCTAGATTTGTGAAGGCCTTCAAAAAGATGCATGGAAATATCTGTCCAGATTCGTGTAGGAATGGACAATGGTTGTAGTAAGCTAGGGGTTGCCACCGTTTCACCTTTGTTACGTTGGCAAGTATCACGTTCTTCAATAAACTGCTGATATCCTCCTTCATTTCATGCCAAAAGAAATTTCCACGAACCCGCTCATATGTTTTCAAGAATCCTGAATGACCAGTTGAGGGCGGTGCCTGCAATTCAAGAAGAATTTTGTGCCATAACTCTGACTTGGGGTGTACAACCATGTGTCCTTTATACCATGATTAATGTCCATCCCAAGATTACTGGGGTGATGAGATAGGATCATAAACTAGTTGCTGAATGAGACGTGTGGCTGAATCCTATTCCCACTCTTGCTGCAGTTCTTGCATCCATTTTGGTAGTGGCATGGAAAAGGCACATAGGGCAGCTTGGTCCTCATATGTACGGGAAACCACTTCCGCAACCACATTTCCTTTCCCCTTCCTGTAAGTGATCTCATAGTCATAGCCCATGAGTTTGGTAACCCATTTTTGCTAAGCGGGAGAGATCTGTTGTTCGAGGAAGTATTTTAGACTGTGGCGATTTGATCTGATACAAAAATGCCGACCTACTAAGTATGGCCTCTGCTTGTGGACTATGTGCAATATTGCCATCATTTCTTGCTCATAGGTGAAAAGTACCGAATTCCGCTCGAAGGGGTCTTGTTAGTGAAATCAATGGGGACCTTCTTGGAGGGTGGCACGAGTCCATTGCCACAAGCATTACTTTCAATAATGAATGTCTTGGAAAAATATGGAATGGCTAAAACAGGTGTACTAGTCATAGCTTGTTTTAATGCGTCAAAGGCGTGCTCTGCTACTTTAGTCCATGAGAAGGCATCCCTTTTAACATGGCAGTCAACAAGGCTGGAATTTTTCCATAGTCCTTGACGAATTTTCTGTAGTAGCTAATGAGACCCAAAAATCCATGAAGGCTTTTGAGTGTCTTTGGTTTTGGCCAATTTTTCATGGCATTGATGTTTTTCTCGGTCAACTCGGACACTTGTTGCAAACACAATATGACCAAGGTACTCAACTTCCTTCTGTCCAAAGGAGCACTTGGAATGTTTGGCACATAACTGATTATCAAAGAGGAGTTGTAATGCCATGTCAAGGTGTTGTAAATGCTCAGCCCTAGTTTTGCTATAGATTAAGATGTCATCAAAGAATACCAAGATGAATTTATGAAGGGCCATGAGAGTTTGTTCATTAGTTCTTGAAATGTTGATAGGGCATTTGTAAGCCCAAAAGGATGAACAAAAATTCATAGTGACCATCGCGAGTCCGAAGGCTGTTTTGGGGATATCCTCTTTGCTGATACGAATTTCGTGGTAATCAAAGTGTATATCTAATTTGGAGAAAAATTGGGGCCCATGAAGCTTGTCAAGAAGCTCATCAATTACTGGAATAAGAAATTTATCTTTGATAGTGATTTTGTTTAGTTCCTAAAATCGATGCATAGTCATCAAGACCCTTCTTTTTTCTAGACAAGCAAAAGTAGTGAAGAATAGGGGCTTGTACTTGGGTGAATGGATCCCACCTTAATTTCTTGTACCAATTTTCAATTTCGTCTTTTGCGAAGAACTGTATCGGTAGGGTCAAATGTTGGGAGGAACATGCCTTGGAAGAAGCTGGATGCGATGGTCCTCCAAATGTTGAGGTGGTAATCCAGTTGGATCTAGAAAGATTGTGGCATGCTTATCCAAAATTATTGCAAATCATTGGGGGTGTCGCGATCTAGAGTTGGACTTAACTAGGTGGAACATATTTGAGTGATGACCTAATGAGAGCTTTTTTTAAGGAGCTTCTCCATCTGATGTGAACTAATTTAATTGATAGACTTAGGGGTGAGGCCCTTTAAGTTATACATGTGCCCGTTATTAGAGAACTACATTCAAAGTTTAGAGAAATCCCACAAGATTGGTTCAAGGGTACACAACCATTGAGCTCCAAGAATTACATCACATCCACCCAACAAAAATATGGATATTATGCTCAGACGTATCATCAGGTGCAAAGAATCTGTTCCTCTCAACAACATTTTTGTTGAGTTTGGGGCTCGCCCTTTTCGATTGGAGACCATCTTCAGCCTTGTGTTGTTGTTGCACCGTATCCGAGGGTTCTCTAGTTCCTCTATTGACAGGGACAAATACATTTATCTTGCCTACTGCTCCTCTGAAGCTATTGCATCCTCAGATCACCGTGGTCGATCTCGCTTGGTATGCCTACGTTTCACGTCTTTTTGAGTCCATTGGCATCCAGATGGACCGTCTCCCACCCTTCAGCTATTCTCTGAATGCCCCTACCCATCTCCTACCGAACCAACAGGACCTTCATAGAATAATCAGAGATGATATCTACAGACAGTTCATTCAGCACACCTGGACCAACCCCCTAGGGGATTGCATCCAAAGATGTCATTCTATGCGGCACACTTTCTTGAGATCCGTGATGGGGCCATTATCAGACCCATGTACATTTCCCGACATTGGTTACAGGTCCTTCGTATCTCTGGGTCAGTTTAGAGTGGGTTCACATCGACTTCGTGTGGAGACTGATCATCACTTAGACCGCTCGGAGCGGACTTGCCTACTTTGCTCTCTCCGGAGGTTGAAACTGAAGAGCACTTCATTTTCCGGTGTCTTGTTTACTATGAGATTCGTGGGAGATTCCATTGCCTGTTCCGTGAGCCTCCTTCACAACTTTCTTCAAATATTATGATCAGAGATGTCTTGCTCTCTACCTTCAGGAGGCCCTCAGGCTTCGGGACAAGCTCCTTCACCCTCCTCCCAGACGGAT
Source organism: Taxus wallichiana var. yunnanensis (assembly GCA_018340775.1). Classification (NCBI taxonomy): domain Eukaryota; kingdom Viridiplantae; phylum Streptophyta; class Pinopsida; order Cupressales; family Taxaceae; genus Taxus; species Taxus wallichiana. The sequence continues at coordinate 588,442,737 of CM031244.1, forward strand.
GAATACTAGACTGATCACTTCTTTCTTCTTGGTACTCTCCTCGATGAGGGGTACAAGCGACACTTGGACACTAGTTTGGACCCTCAGTTCAGATCTCTCAAATCTCGGGACTCCCATTCTTCCACCCAAGGCCCCCTACCTCGTGGGACGTCTCGTGGCCCCTTCTCATGCATGGTGATCCACCAAAGCTTACAGACAGCAGGCCGCCTTCCTCCCGGACACCGGCTTCCCAGGCATTCTACAGTCTCACTACTGGTTATCGGCGCATTACGAGTCACTTCCATCCGGCCTTGAGTGCTAGGTGATGTTGTTGGGAGTTGCTCCTTCTTCTGCTCCCCCCCACACCTTCATCCTATTCCTCTTCTTTTCTGGTCTCTCGGCCTCTGTTGCTTCCTTCTCTTCTTCTTCTTCTCTCTTTGTATCTCGGACGACCCATTTGGGTTTGCTAGGTTTGTTTGCTTTGTATCCTGCAGTCCCATTGACCTACTTTTGTGGTCATGCGTTGGACATTAATATTATTATCTTATCTTATCTTATCTTTGTAAGGCAATGCTCTTCCATTAACAATCATAGCTTCAAAGCTTGAACATGGATATACAAAACAACCCTCTTGTTTGACAAGCCAAGGGTCAATGAAGTTATGTGTGCTACCAAAGTCAATTAAAATAGTTAGAGGATCGCGTCTTAGAATACCCTTTGACTTTATTAGTTTGAGGTGGTGATGCATGCCAAGTCTTGTACAAAGATTTTTGTTTGGGAATCTAGAGGAGTAGATTCTTCTCGTGATGTTTCTTCCCGAGATTTCGAGCATCTTCCCAATCTTTAGCATCCGGGGTGAGTCAACATCTAATAGATAACAATTTTTGTTCCATACATCTATGGCCCCGAGAGAACTTTTTATAACAATTATAACATAACCTATTTTCTCAACTAGTTTACATTTCAACCTTTGCAAGGCGTTTGACAAGGGTGGTTTTGGAGGTTGGGTTGGAAGTTTGCATTGAGATAGGGTATTCTTGAATGGAGCAAAAATTGAAAAACAACGTTGAGTCATGAGCTTGTCTTCTTCTGATTTGGCAAAGCTTGAACATTTTGACCTCAATGCAAATTGCATTTGCCTGTGTAATTGGCCAATTTTTCAAATTCTATTTGATATTCGCAAACTGTTTCTATTTTTTGGAGTTTGGTGAGGGCTCTGATAAAATCATCATAAGCACTAGGACCAAACCGTTCCAGTATTTAATTTGACAAACTTTTCCCAGTTGGGTTTGTCATGAGATTTCACATACCATCGATACCATTGGATGGCCTCTTATTCTAAGTGAAAGGAGGCAATAGAGACCTTGTTTATAGAATAAATATTGTGGAGATTGAAATATTGTAATTCCCTATAAATTCAACGAATTGAATTTGTGCCATTAAATATCGGAAAATTCAAGCTTTGGGCGATGCATTATGTTTGGAGATGAAAAACTGCTTTTAGAGTGTGCCTTAACGTTGATTTTACTAGTGAGTGCCGCATTTTGTTGTTTAAATTCATGCACCATTTGTTTAAGATCAGAGACTCAAGATCACAGGTTGACGACTTCTTCCTCCATATTCTTTGTGCTGGTATGTGAGTCGTTACAACCATGCCGAATGGGTTCGGAGGTCCCAAAATACTTTTTGGAGTTATATGGAAAAATGATCAACACGATGAGACAATCGTAATAATATAATTATCCCAAAGGGCAAAATTGCTTCTTGACAATGAGTTAAACCCCCATAAAAATAGCAATTTGTATGGATTTTTTCCAAAAAATAAAGTATACACCATTTTTGTATTTTTATATGTTGTTTGCTAAATGACTAAACTACGACACTTTGTTGATATTGCTGTATTTCCCGGTTTGTGACTATGATAGATAAACACTCTATAAGAGTACCTTTGTTCTATACTCTGTGAAAACTGATTCAAGATTGTAGTGGTGTTTGGGAAAGATTCTTTGGTGGTGGTTTCTACCAACTCCAAGTTTTAGGGTTACATAGTCGAGTGGAAATGGTAAGGACACTATCGGGTGTATATGATATTGTGGGCTCACATTCAAACTTATCATGTTCGTCACTAGTGTTGGCCTACTATTTCAGTGGTGCTAATTATAGATGTTAGGCTATACCCATAGCTCACTATCACATCTTTGAGGTTGGTTGTGAGTAACTTGTCAAGGTTAATTGCTTCGTGCACCACAAATAATAGGTGCTTGATCGCTTTCGAAAACAACTAGGTGGTCTTCCGATATACGAAAGTACACGAAGCTCAACTCGTACACAATGTTGTCTAATGGCTTGTGTATTAGGGTAGTATGCCTCATTCCATGGAGTCGGAGTAAAACCGATTGAGGCTCAGCCCAAAACGACAACTTTCTATGACTTTTAACCGCGCGAGAATACGGTTTATACCCTAAAAAAATAGTTAAAAATTAGCGGAATGGATTACTATTGCGCTTTTGTTACCACTTTTGCTCGCAAGGTCTTGAAAATGGCAAGGTGAGAGCATATGGTGGACAGTTGTAGAAACCCTAAACTGATATTACTATTGTGGAACAAGCCCGAAAAGAGCTTTGATACTAGATGTGACGATCCTTCTTACAACAAATTAGGTCAATAACGAAATGTAGAGAAAAATATGTTGCAAAATGAAACAAAAATAACTTTATTGTATTGAAAGGTTTGAATTACATAACAAGATTGCGGGCCACTTCAAGGGTGCAACTTCCTTTGAGCGTTGAAATTGATGATTCATATATTTTTGCTTTTATATATTATTGGAAGTTTACAAATCATATGCAAATTCTCTTGTACACAATTTTTCCTTCTCTCAAGAACAATAGAGGAGGTTATGTCTAGGACAAACATTGAGAGGAAATATTGAGGGATGTAATATGTGGCGACATTGTATTGGGGAAACAATACAAGATGGTATTGTGACATAACATGACGATACAAGATGGTGGTCACAACATATGGAACGATGCCATTCAAAGGCATTTGAAAAGAAATGACAAGTGATTCATTTTTGGGATGTTCCTTGCACCATACCGAATGCTTTCTGTCTTGTTTCGTTTCCAATCTGTATGTTCTTCGCATTAAATTCAATGAATTTTCATATACCAAGAACTAATAGAGGAACCAATAGGACAAATATTTGGTGATTGGATAGGAAGAAGAGGATCTCTGGGAGCATGAAGTATGCTCGGTGATTGCTAGGTTGATAGATACTTAATGATGCCCTGGAGAGCAAATAATTGAGATGGGATTCCATTTTTATTGCTAGGTGTTTATTAGTGTGAACACATGTCGTGAGAGATATTAATGTGTTGTGTGAGCATATTTGGTTGTACATGAGTTTATTTGTAATAACTATTCACTAGATATATTAAGATATTAATTGAGATAATTATAGGTTTGAGGAGTGATATTAGGATTTATTATTAGCCCAAACTCTTAATTATTAAGAGATTGTGTAAGCGACTTAAATGTAATGTTTTACATTATGGAAGAATGAACCTAGGTAGTTAATTATTGTGTTGAATTATCATTCTCAAACTCGACCAATTTATCATTCGGTATTAGAACTATCTTAGTCCGTGTCCGTAATGGAGTTATGAGGTTAAACCAGGCAACCATTATTCTACATTTGCCCCATATAATGTCTCGTAATCTTATCTTTGTAAGTTTGTTTTGTTTATATTAAGGTGAATTCGTAGGGTCTTCTTCTAAGTGTTTGCGTGTACCTTGAGAGGAGCGTGAACCTCGAAGTCTTTGTGAACTAGATCCATCGAGTGCTCTTGAAAAAGGTATAGAGATCTTTTGATGACGCTACCAAATTGGGTCATTGGATATGGTGAAAGAACGAGAAGGATACTATGCAATTTATCTTCCCCGCACGATGTTGAATGAGATTATTCTACATCTTTGTAAATCTAGAGACTTGTGATATGATACTTGGCTTCTAACATCAACACACAAAGTGGATTGTCATTGTTGGGTTTGGAGTATCGAAACCGATATTGTATTTGGTTCGGTTGAAGTTTGTTTTGATTTTGCCACAATATACAAATTTATTATTCGACGGTCTATGAATAATCAAGAGTTTGAAGATTTTGCTGATTTGTTCAAGTTCACCTATCAAACAAGCCACTCGGTCCTCCAATCCATGCATGCTCCAACTGTTCGGACTTGCGCTTGATAGTTATTGAGACTTGAGGTTGATAGTTATTGGACTTGCGCTTGATAGCACTTTGCTCACTGTTCACAAACCTTACATTGGATGCTCCTCATCACATAAGCGCGATCTACTCATTAAGCATTTCTACCCGGGCGTGGAACTCAACCGCTTAGTACCTATACCTTTGTATGTAGCGGCATCCAACACTCATGGAAATTGCCTCTTGTGTTTTTCTTTATGCATCATTGTCAGTGGTCTTGTTTGATAAGCGTTCTTCACATACTGCAAACCCTTCAACAACTCATACACAATGTGCTCTTCCTCCTGTCTATGTTGCAAATAAAGTTTATTTTAGATTTTTACTGTAGTTTAAAAATGAGTTAGTTTACTTGGTGTGACCGTGAACGTGGCTCTCCATTACGCCCTCACGGTTCTTTTCGCCTCCCGTCCATCCTATCCTGTCCTTCCATCTCGCTGCGTTCGTACTACTGTTGTATCTCTTCCTATTCATGACCGATCCTTCTCTCTTGGGTTTGTGTTTGGTTTTGCGAATCCTCGCTCGTGAATCTACTCGTGATCCTATGTTCGTGTTAGGTTGTTGCTCGTTTTGGACCTAAGTCGTGGTTTGCTTTGTCTGTGTTCCCCGCGACGGTTTAGCTCCCCCTTGAACACAACTTTCCCTTCTGTTTCGTGTAACTCATTTCGGGACTGGTCATGCCCTTAATGATGTCTTTGTTGCGACCTTTAACTCAGCCACGAGCTCCCACTGTGAGCATGTACCGAGCACCTCCGATTGTGTTGGCCTTCGTTGATCTTCGTGGATCATTTTCACTCACTTGTGCACACGAACGGCCCTTGAGTTTGTCGTGGCTCTCCCGCAACCTCATTTTGGAACGTGGCTTGTCTTTGCTCGTGGTCTATGGGAACAAGATTCAACTTTGAAACTCTTGGTTATAATCGCAATGAACTGTTTGACTATATGCCCACACTAGTACTTAAACGACTTGATCATCTGGGTGATTCCCCTAGCATCCCCCTCTCTCTAACTCCGCTACAAGCAGTCCATCCACTAACAATGTCTCTATCTAGCTCAACTGTGCAGGCAGATTACATCGCAGGGAGGACAGAGCAAGGTCAATTTGAAGGGGGTCTACCCAACATAATTGAGGAACTTATACATAGATCTGGAAATTGTTGAATCCTCTAACAAGGCTCTCCGAGCGGGGTTTCGAGATTACCTCGCGATTAGAGAAGATTGAAACATATAATATCTCTCTATGGAGATCACTGGCAGATAACACATCCAACTCCACCTCCAATATTGTCAACAACTAGTTGCAAGCTGGGCTCCGGACCTCAAAAACAAACAGAAGAATTCAAAACCCAACACGAAAATCTGAAACAACAAACAGACTCTTGGGCCCAAGTGGTGAAGGGAAAGGGCACAGTTCCTCCTTTGGCAGCAGTGGAAGAAGTGGTGCAGGCTAAGTTGATAGAGGAACACACCCGGCGTGCCATAGGGAACTCAACCTCAAAGTGAGAGGGCTGCCCACTCCTTCCTCAGACCTGATGGCCATTGGGTCTAACTTTCTCACGGAAAAATTGGAGCTTCCCAGATGTGTAGGTTGACAGGGCATGGCTTGGGCTGGATTCTACACTTTTCCTCCGTTTTAAATCAGCGAAAGATAGGCTTAGAGCGCTCAGAGCCAAACGCAAACTATTTTCCCTCCCCAATAAGATCTTCCTTGATGAAGACCTCACCAGAGCCCAAGTGGTGAACTCAAGCAATCTCGTGAAGCGGTGATGGCAGCTAGGAAAGCAGGCAAGTGGGCGGTAATCGTAACCTCGGGACCGCCATTCGGGACTTTTTCCCTCCCGGATGGGCTCCTGATCCGGTTCCAAATGTTGGTCTCGTGGGGGAGACGACGGAGCAAGGGTATTTCCATTGCTTGCTGGAATGGCAACGAATTATTCTGGTCTTCTCTAGGTGTACTCTTTGATGCTCTGGGTTTTTCGACATTCTTTTTGTCATAGACCCATGAGAGCCTTGTTCGTCCTCTCACGAGGTGCGGGGGTATCACTGGATTTCTATTTGTAGGCAGGAGACTCGGAGTTCGGGGGGTGTCAGGGGTTCAGGCGGGGTTGCTTGCTTGATCAGAGATACTTTCCAAAACAACATTTCAATGGTCGTGGCGGATGAGTTTGCCGCTTCTTTTGGGTCAAGATCAGAAGGACGTCACCACACCTTAGAGACTTCTATATAGCGGTTTGCTACTTTCCACCAGCCTTCCTCCCCTTATGCCATTCATAATGGTCCTGACGAGGATCCTTCTTCGACCTCTACACAGGTATCTCCTAGTTCTCAGCGGTTGGAGAGGTCCTCATCTTGGGGGACTTTAATGCGCGAACCAAAAACCTCCAGGTCCCTCTTCATGATAGGACTAGTGACGTGCTTTGTATCATTGAGATGGATCCCGACTCCATTGGTATTCAGAGAGAGTCAGATGACTATGCGGGACCTTTGACGTCCTATGGCCGACATCTCTTACAGATGGGAGAGTCTCATGAGTTGCTGATTCTGAATGGGCTTTTGTGCTTCCCCGACTCCAAGTCCTTCACTTGTACTCCCCACGGTGGAGGGGCTAGCGTTGTGGACTACATTCTAACCACCCCCAACCAGGTTCCTCACATCCACCACCTTTCTGTCTCCCCCATCCCTTGCTGATCATGCTACCCTTTCCTTCGTTTTGCAGATTGATCCCCCTCAGGTCCTGCATCACTCTCACTACCCCCACGTACTATTCTGAAGTTTGGTGAGGGTGACCCTGAAACCTTCTCTTCCCACCTCAACTTCTTCCCCCGAGCCTCAGTTCACCTCGCTCCCCACAAACACGAAGTACAACCTCCTCTCTTCCATTATCCATGAGGTTGCCTCAAATTCCTACCCCCACATCACTCTCACCCATCATAGCAGAAAAACTTGCCCCATGAACCAATGGTATGATGAGGACTGTAAAGCCCTTCACCGGCAGCTTCGCTTTGCTTTAGTCCATGCTCTCCCATCCTATCCCTCTCTCAAGTTTGCCTATTGCCACCTCCTTCGCCACAAGAAACGTATCTTCATATCCCGACGAAGGCGGAGCTCCATGAGTCCCTTTCACACTCTCCCAAGCACTTTTGGCGTACCATTCTCCCCCGGCACTCCCCTCCTCCGCAGGACCTAGATCCCAGCTCCATGTTTGCTCATACCTCCACTCTTTACGATGTCCCTGGCCAGCCCCAGATCCGAGTGGTATCCCCACCTTCTAATTGCCACATTTTCACCCACACGAATGTCAAAAATGCCATCTCAACCATGAATAGCAAGCAAAGCAACGGATGAGGAGGGTTTCCAGGTAGAACTCTTCAAGCAGGGACTTAGCATCCTAAACAACTACTTAGTGGATCTCTTCAACCAGGTGGTTTGCACAGGTTTTTCGGAGTCCCTGGTCCCACCACATTATTCACCCCATCCACAAATCGGGTCCTACCTCTGATCCCAACAACTACCGAACGATCATGGTGGGTCACACATTCGCCAAGCTTTATGCTACTCATATTGTGCTTCACATGCGAGTTTCAGAGTTACTAGACCAGAATCACTGCAGAGCTAGAGGACATGCGGGATTTCGACCAACCTACCAGACCATTGACCACATCCCACTCTTTGGGCCATTATCGAGGAGGCACGACATCGCTCTTCCAAAGTCTTTTGTTGCTTTGTCGACCTTCGGAAAGCCTTTGACTTTGTTCGTGGGAAGCTCTTTTCCAGAGGCTTAAAGAGATTGGTATTTCCGAGACTCTTTTAGCTGCCATCATGCGCCTTTATGAGGAGGTTCGGGCCGTCTCCGCATTGCTATTGGGCTTTCTAACTTCATCAGGAGTACCATTGGGGTCAAGCAGGGTTGCCCTTTGTCTCCTACATTGTTCAACATCTACATAGACGAGTTGGAGGATTTTCTCAGGGACCACATCCAGGAAGGTGATGGCTGTCTTCTCCACCAGGTTTTGATCTATATTCTCTTCTTTTCTCATGGCCCACTCTATCTCCCATATATATAATACCCGGATGCATGATCGATTGCCATATTAGGAGATGGGCCAATGTGGTCTATGCCTCCTCGGAAGAAGGTTTACAAAGACAGTTGGATGCTCTAGCCCTCTTTTGCGACCACAGCAGTTGACGGTTAACCTGGGTAAGACCAAAGTTATGATATTCAATACCCTGAAGACATCTGATTTTCATCTCTTCTACAAGGGAGAGGAGCTTGAGATCACCAACTCTTACACTTACTTAGGAGTGCTCTTTTCTGGACCTCGCTTCAGCTTACGACCGACACTCCAACCTCGAGTTAATAAGGGCTATGGCTCCCTGGCAATCTTGGAGAGACAGTGCTTCCACCATCACTTCCAAGACATCCTATCCAAGTTATCCCTCTCGGACTCTCTTGTTAGGCCCACGGTTCTTTATGGCTCGGAGGTTTGGGGGCTTCCCTCCTTGAGTCCGATTGGGCTGTGGAGAGAGTTCAGATCCTTCTTCTCAGACGTATCATCAGATGCAAGGAGACGGTTCCCCATAATATCATCCTGGTAGAGTTTAGTGCTCGTCCCTTTAGGTTGGAAGCAATTTTTGGCATTGTTTCCCTCATACATCGCATTCGGAGGCTTGCTGATTCCCTAGCTGGAAGGGACAGGTACCCCTACCTTGCTTACCACTCATTAGAGGCAATTGCTTTAGTTGATCACCCTGCCCGCTCCCATTGTTGGTATGCCGGAGTTTCACGACTACTTGAGTCTATTGGTATTCAGACAGGTCACCTCCCACCATACAATTATTCCTGAATGCCCCCGCTCATCTCCTTCCGAGCAAGTATGATCTAAACAAAATCATCAGAGACAATATCTATAGATAGTTCATTCAGTACACCTAGACCAACCCCTAGGGTGGGTTACATCCGAAGATGTCCTTCTACGCTTCACACTTTTTGGAGGTCAATAATGGTCTTATTTCTCGGCCCTAGTATATCTCCTGGCATTGGATGCACGCTCTTTGCATCTCCCTGGGTCAGTTCAGGGTTGGATCTCATAGACGCCGACAGATTGACCGTTCCGAGCGGATCTACTAGCTCTGTTCCCTCCAGGAGATCGAAATGGAGGAACACTTCATCTTCAGGTGCTCCATCTACTACGAGATCAAAGGGAGATTCCACTGCCTATTTAGAGAGTGTCCTACCTTTATCGAACTCCTCGATACCATGACTAGAGGTGCCTTATGATCTAAACAAAATCATCGCAGAGACAATATCTATGTACGGTTCATTCAAGACACCTCGACCAACCCCTGTGGTGGGTTACACTTCAAGATGTCCTTCTACGCTTCACACTTTCTGGAGGTCAATAATGGTCTTATTTCTCGGCCCCAGTATATCTCCCGGCATTGGATGCACGCTCTTCGCATCTCCCTAGGTTAGTTCAGGTTGGATCTCATAGACTCGGCTGATTGAGATCCAACCCTCGAGCAATTATGATCTAAACAAAATCATCGAGACAATATCTATGACAGTTCATTCAAGACACCTAGACCAACCCCTGTGCAGGTGGGTTACACTTCAAGATGTCCTTCTACGCTTCACACTTTCTAGAGGTCAATAATGGTCTTATCTCTCGGCCCAGTATATCTCCCGACATTGGATGCACGCTCTTCGCATCTCCCTAGGTCGGGATTCGGGGTTGGATCTCATAGACTCGACAGATTGACCGCCCGAGCGGATCTACCAGCTCTGTTCCCTCCAGGAGATCGAAACGGAGGAACACTTCATCTTCAGTGCCCCATCTACTACGAGATCAAAGGGAGATTCCACTGCCTATTTAGAGAGCGTCCTACCTTTACTGAATTCTTCAGATACCATGACCAGAGGTGCCTTGCTCTTTATCTGCATGAGGCTTTTAGGCTTCTGGGAGACCCTTGACCTTCTTCAGCGGGACGACTACGCAACATATTAATTCCTTTTTTACATTGATCTCTCTGGGAGGGGCACTAAGTGGCGGTGTTGCCAATCCTAACTACCAAACGAGATCGGTTCGTGCTCAAGTTACCATTTCACGGACTGTGGGGACATCCAGTCACATACGAGGTCGAGGCCACCTTATAGATGGTCCTTGAGATCCACCAGACGAGCACAGAGAGTTCATCCTTCCTCCAGGCATCGGTACTGCAGACCCTCCACAACTCTAGATACCGGGCTTCAACACATTACTAGCTTCTTTCAGTCGGCTTTGGTTATTAGTTGAGGGGTTGTCTTGCCTCCTCTCCCTTCCTTTTCGTCCTTTGTTGGTTCGGGTTCTACGAGTTTTTGTAGGGTTTCTCCGGCTTCTCTCTTTCCCATTCTTCTCTTCTTTCTTTACTTTCTTGTTTGTTCGGGGACCTTTTGGTCCTCTGGCTGGAGTCTTACTCGCCTTCATTGTATGATTGCAGTCCCATTGACCTACTTTTGTGGTCATTCGTTGGACATTTAATATATTTATCTTATCTTATCTTATCTTATCTTATCTATGTAATAAAGTCAAATGCATGTTTCAATCTTTAGATTTAGTTCTAATACAAGTTACTATGTGTTAGAAGGCAATTTTAAGGCTTTATTATAATTGTTTTGTCAAGTGGCCATGTTTAGTTACTAGTATGAAAAGACAACGATGTAGGCTTTGTATAAAGTTGTATACTATAAATTATTGGACTTCATAAAAAAGTATGTGTTATTGATCTCGGTGGTCACTTGTGGTCATTAGATATTTAGTTTCATATTTTGTCAAATAAATGGTCAAAGTTTGGTGTCAAATAAAGTTCTACCTCTCGGGCGATACTAATTTATTAGATGTCATCATTGTCAAAAACAAGTCGTGAAAACTTGCTTTGTAATGGACACGTTTTCGGTGGAACTTGGATACCGCTTTGAAATAGGCATGTCAAGTGTGTGGGGATAAGATTTCACCACTAAGCTTCAAGACCAATCTGTTGAGGCAATCGAGGTTGGAGCACAATTGACATGCTCTTGTCAGCCGCTAACAATGGGGCTGCACATCTACCATAGTGTCACAATTTGTCAATGTTTTCGTATTTTGTGTGATGTGTGAATAAACCCCTACTATGATATTTTTAGAAAAAATGTACTTTGAAGAATCTTGCTTTTTGAGGGCAAGAGAAGATTTTGAGGTAAACTCAATATGGATTGTTGTCCAGATAGTTTGGGAGCTCTAGGAATCTTGAAAGATTCGGAATTTGGGAGTTCGAGGAAAGGGGTCCGGGAATGTACCACAGAATTCGGCTCACATATACACCTTTACAAGGGTTAAGAGATAACTTGATGGAATCGTACCTAGTCCAACCAGTGTTTTTAGAGAGAAGTTTTTGTTTTGAATATGATTCTCTTCTCCCATGTTCACACTAAGGTGGGGACTATTGGGAATTTATTACTGCGAACACATGTTAGTGAGAGATATTGATGTGATGTGTGAGCATATTTGGTTGTATGTGAGTTTAGTTGTAATAATTACTCACTAGATATATTGAGAGATTAAGTGAGATTTTATAGGTTTGAGGAGTGATATTAGGATTTATTGTTAGCCCAGACTCCTAGTTATTAGGAGATTGAGTAGCTACATATATGCCACATTTTACATTATGGAAGAATGAACAGTGTAGATGGTTAATTATTGTGTTGAATAATCATTGTCAAACTCTAACCAAATTATCATTTACTTGCTGAAGTAACTAATGATGTGTCTGAGAGCAAACAACTGAGATGGGATTCTGTTGTATTGGACTGAATATATAATAAGGGCATGTTGGGATATGGTTGTACCCTAGTTACCTAAGACTCCAAGATGGGGGACATAGAGACGAGGTTTCCGGACGGCAATTTTTTTCAAATTTTGGGGATGGCGGGGAACGACTGATAAAAATTATATATAATTTATTAATTTTACAAATATAACATGAATAATTCAATAAACTAAGACTTAAAACTGAAAGTTTGAAGATTGAAACCATTAATGATTAAATTATTAATCCAATTATTCATCACATAAGCCAAGGCCCAAAATGCTATATATTCAATGTTCAAAACTTCAATATGACAATGAAAATTAAAAACAAGTCTTCAATAATCAACATGAGAAGAGTACAACTACATATACCAGCAAAATGACTGCTGCATAGGAAGGGATACCTAGATAACATGAAAATGGAAAAACATGTTACAAGCTTTTAGATCCCTAGTATTGGCTATATCTATTAAACCATTAATTTCATCTGTGCTGCACATTTTCAATACATATTTAAGAGACAGACAACTACTTGGCATACAAACTGTCCCAATGCCATATGCTGGAAAAATACTGAGCAAGAGCATTTACAATCCACGTTGCATCCAGCTCATTTTCTGAATCAGCTCACAACTGTTTTCAAAAATTCAAGTCTGGACTCTCCTAAACAATATCTCCTAGTCATCACTTCTTGAAGATTTTTTTCAAAAATTTCAGCCTATGAGTTGGATGTCTCCTGAAACAGTGAACAATAGCCATTTCCAAACTACAGGGTATATAATTTTGAATTTTACAGAATGCTTGAAAAATGAAAATGCTTGAATTTTACAGCCTAGACATTGAAAAACTACGGACATTGAATTTTTTTGTTTTTGTTTTTATTTTTTTTTAACGTTTTAATTTATAAGACATCACGACGTCCCGGGATGCCCTCGCACGCCCCGGGGACGTCGCGGCGCCCCTATGCCGTCCCCTCAATGCCGAAGCACCTGGGACGTCCCAGGTGAGTCCCCTAGCCATAGGGGATGTTCCCTCTTTTTTTGAAAATTTTGGGACGTTGGGGAAACATCCTGTACCGTGCCCAAGTCCCGGACGTCCGGGACTGCTGGAAAAGGGGGGTGTGCGTCCCGCGTAACACTGGTTGTACCTGACCCTGTTATGGTCCAAATTTTGATTTGCATGTTGGAGTAATAGAAGGCTAATTTGGGCATACCTTTTGTTGTTCTTATGAATGTTTAGTATGATGAATGGATGAATTTTGTTTTATTGGTACAATATGGAAATTATTTTTTCATTATCTATTGAAGCAGTAATCTATTGTAGTATACTGACCAGCTAAGTTGTATGCCTAGACTACAACACCCTCTTGATTTCTGTTTATATTCTTTTAATGAGTAATCCCCTTGGGTCCAGATAGCTGCTAACATCACTGACTAAATTTGGGTCATTCATTGTTAGAGACCCGCCGTGAATCGAAGACTACTTGTTTATTATTGCCTTATTTGTATTGACCATCACTCCTAGATTAATATCTCATTTTTTCGATGTGCCTGTGGTTTCTCTAAAATAGTTAATTTCTGTTCGCATAAAAATTTACACATGATTTCTATAGCTTTTGGAAATGTATCCTTTGGTCTAATTGTCTATAATAACATTATTGATCAGTTCTTCCCTTGCAAGGAGTTAACCAACACCTTGCTTTCGACTTATGAAATCTCTTTCATATTGTATTTAGGCGTAATGATTGCCAAAGCATTTGGTTTGCCACCTTAGTTTGGAATTCAAGATGGTTCTGTTGCACGACAGACTCCTGCATTTGCTAGCTTGTGTATCCACAACTTCATACTTTAATTAGTGATCTTCAAGGTTTGAAAGGTTTACGGTTATGCCCCTTTGCTTCTATCAGTACTGTTTTTTGGGAAGAGTTTGGCACTTTTATATATTCTTGCAAATTTTTTGATATCAGTGGGTCGCACAACTTATTGAATTTCAAAATCTTCTGGCAGACACTAATTTCTATTGTGATATCTTAACCTTTTGCTTTGTTATAACATGTATTCATTGTTTTTTTTTTCCTATACATGCTAAGTAAATATTTATATGTTTTCATGCTTTTGTAAGGGGACAGGACTTTCAAGCAAAGAGATGGAAATTTGCGATTTCTTTGTTTACATTTCACAATATGGTTGTGGCACTGCTTCACTTAATGTCACCATAGCAGCATCCATTGTCCTTCATCACTTTGCAGGTAATCAATATTTAAATATTTTGAGAATAGGCTTAAAATTGTACTAATGTACTATGTAAACAAGTGGCCTGTCTGAGATAAGTGATTGCCAACCATGAAATTGCTTAGAAGATCATTGATACTGAAGGTTGATCCAAAGATATCACTATGATGTCAGTGTTCCTATTGTGCTAAGTCACTGACCATTTAAATTGGAAAGAAAAACTAACCAATTAGGTTAGTAATTTACATTTATTCTTGATTCTTACAAGCAATGTGTAATGTCCTTGCTCTTGTATCATTTCCTCTCAGTAATTCAATCTAGTGTAAGAGCTACGCAAGCTACTTGACTGCAGAAGGGAGGTTATTGTATGCTCTCCATGCTTATTTTTAAAGGAATTCACTGAATAAAGCAGAGAAAATACTAGCATACCTATATTAGATAAATATATGTAAAAGATGCCGAGAGTTATCAAAGGTAAATAAATATAATACAAATGTAAGAAATCAAAGGTAAATAAATACCTTAAATTATAATAATGTACAAGGAATTATTTATATACACAATCAAAACAAATTCACCCATATGTATTTTATTGGAAAACCTAAAATAATAAATTTAATATATTCATTAAAAATGCACAAGAAAGAAGGCCCCTATTTAAATGCCATGGTTAAATTAAATTTACTATTTACACAAACCCTAAAATAACAAATCTTATGTTTCAAACTTTTACAAATTAAAGTGTATATATAATATAATGTGGCTAAAATAACAAATCTTAAAGTTGAGTGGGCCTAGTTTTTCTTTCACGGGCACGACATCAGACTCCTCCACTCCACTCCGTGATACAATTGTAGGATGCCTATTGGCATATTAATAAGGGCCATAGCATCTTAGAAGCAGTACATACCCATAAGCAATAACACCTTTAGGAACCATGGGTATGACAATAGGATTTGAAAAATCATTTCAAAGGAACAAATCATAGCACCTTTAGGAACCGTGAGGATGACAATAGGATTTGAATAATCATTACAAAGGAACAAATAAGCTTAGTGCAGGAGCAAAATGCCAAAGATTAGACCCTAGGTATTTGGAAAGGAGCGAATTGTCTAATGAACACCTTAATAGCTTTATAAACCACAAGGTATTATATCTAAACTTCTGATGGAGGTGGAGTTACTGCCTTCCTTTACGAATCATCCATGTCAGCTCAGAGCTATTAGGTATTCTTTATTCTTGGAAAAGTTTTGACGGGTGGCCTGATTTAAATACTTTCATAAATCTCCAAGGTTTCTTGCTATAAATTAGGAATCTTACAAAATGTTGCATTTTATGTTTATTTCCACTGAATACAAGATTGATCTTAACTCAACTTCTGGTCTCTGAGCACAACTCTCTCAGGTTTTTTTCTCGTTGTAACTCCTTTTGATATAATATAATTTTACCTTTTGTCAAATAATGATTGATCTAAAATAATAGGAAGATGCATCATTCTTATTAAAAATCCCCTACAAAGATGTATACTCTTCCTCGTGGAGATATCCTCCTAGTGATTTGCACTACTTCCTTTCACTGTTTAACATTAATGTCACCAACATTGCATGAATTGTATGCAATTTCATTCCATTTTATTTTTTTACTTTTTATTTTGTACATGATACAGACATATCTTCTTTTTGGATAGATAAAATAGGGTTAATGGGTCCCATCCCATATAATTCAAAAACATTTCCACAGTACATAGCATATTGATTTTCCGAATAAATCCTAAGGAGGACCAACGCCATTGTAGGCTGATACAGGAGGCAACCTATGCCATCCTAACCTAAGAAAAAAGTCGAACCAGGCGCAAGGAGGATACTTCAATTGCCGACATTGTTGTAGACCCTTACAAAAATTCACACAAAACATGAAAATTTTGCTCTTTTTCAGGGTCACCAGACCCTCCATCGACCGTAATGTGCACCCTCATGTGACCACCAATGCAGGCACCAAAGCCAACCCCTGCAATCCGCCTTGAAAGATTGTAAGCAGCAGTAGCCTTTACACAATTCCATTTATAAATTTTGGGACCAAAGGGTAAGAGCGGTTGTTGCAAAGCTTGAAGTTTGAGGCTGGGAAGCTGCAAATCAGAGGAGGATGAGCGAATATGTCTTTGAATCTAATCTACATGATTCACCAAACAAAAATATGGATTCCAACTCTCGAAATGTAGCCATGGAGGCCAAACCATGAAAATTTGCCCATGTAATTGGAAGATCAAGTGGCCGTGATAGATTGAGCTTTTCCACCCCTTCTTCCATGCCCTCTCGATGCTTTGGTCGAATGGAGGTGGAGGCAATAGTAGTGGCGGTCCTTTTATCAGGGTTGATTTGAAGCAAGTCGTCCACAATGACCACCATGACCTCAGAGTTCACCCGACAACGCATTGATAAGGCAATGTAATCAACACCCAAAACATTTTTGATAGCTTGCAAAATGCATGCAGTCTTGGCAATGCAGATTAAATTCAACTTTTAATCAGTGATAGGGGTGCAAAATGCCATCTCTTTCTTCTTTCCTGTAAAGAACGTAGAAAGTAAGAACTGGTCCATGCCGTCCACAAGCGGAGAGGAGGAATAATCTGCAGAGAAATAAAAATGGTGGAGGTGATAAATAGCAATGCAGAGAAGAAGCCTAGAACCACGGGAAACTTCACCACCACGCCAACATAGACCACTAATCCACGCCATTACCAAGCATGATGGGAGAGATTAATAATTTAATACTGACATGCGGAACTATGGAAATAATACCAAATTAATGTCACTAGATTATGCCATATTCTCACTTGGATTTGCTGTTATACCCTGCGTGTGGGCAAGAAGCCTACTGTCCAAAATTCAATAATGCTCGACTAGCTGGAGATTCATTATCGATTTTGATCAATGTCTGTGTTAGCCAAACAATTAGTCATTTTATTTACCTTTTTGAAACAATGCTGAATGCCCCACTCTCAGAATTCACCCAAAAGTCCCGAGCTTGGCTCAATATACTATCCAACTTCCATGCCCGAGCATTTCCTTTGTTGATATATTGAATGACAACCAAAGATTCTCCTTTGATAGAGAGACACACAATTCCACAAGAGAGAGTCACATGGAGCCCTTTAACTAGGGCTTGTGCCTTAGCTTCATTGCTATTATCTAACTTTATTGATGCACCCCTGATTAATGATCTAGAACAATCTTGGATCGCATATCCAGCTCCCGAGAGTCTGGTATTCCCATGAGAGGCACCATCGAAATTCAACTTAAAAATTAGGTTTCAGAGCTTTTCAGCGGTAGTTTGACTGCCTGAATTTGTTCTGCGAAGAAACATATGCCCTTGGCCCATTAATGGGAGGAAGCGATAAAAGAGGCCAGTCATTCATTAAAGATATATCCCAAGCCGAGAGCGGCACAAATCTTTTGGCTGAAGTTCTCATCACAACTTCAGAAATTGCAGATTTTAACCTTTGTGCGACCAAGGCAATTGAGTTGGCTCTGCCTTAGAAGATTCTTTTGTTTCTTTCCCACCAGATATGCCAGATTAGGAGTGATGTACCGCACACCCAGATTGATCCAAACAAATCTTTGGAATAAAAATTCGGCCAGCTTTCGAAAGTCTGAAAAATGGAGGCCGGAGGGACCCAACGAAGGTTGAGATTATCACAACCAATTCCAACAAGCCTGGAAGAATAGGCAATGCAATAGCAAATGATTGAGGTCTTCCATGTGATCCCAACACAGAAAACAAACAGTCAGACCATGAAGTCTCATCCTTCGGGCGCCGCTTTTGGGTGAGAATTTTCCTTCTGGTAGCAAACCAGGTGGAAGCTCCCACTTTAGGGAGACATTTTTGTTCCAACATCACTCCATAGCTCTTCATAGAGAATTTCAGAGTGCAGGATGACGTTGTAGCCAATTTTGATCAAATATTCACCAGATTTAGTTGCTGTCCATCGAAGAATGTCATCCTCCATATTGTGATGAAAGGATGTGTGCATTTGATAGCCTTCTTAAATTTGACTTGAAGATCCTGAGGCAACTCTGTACCAAAAATGCTTTTCCATTGTGAACTTTGGAAGGCCAAAATGATTATGCACATCACTGTGATCATCCACCTTTGTACCCCGAATTTTGGAGAGATGCTCCCGAACCCCTAGTAGTTCAGGGATATTGATTAAGGGCAGGTGATTGTTCCAAGAATCCAACCAGAAGTTGATGCAGGAGCATCATTGAGGCTTAGGTGTCTAAGTGTGCTAGTTAGTCTAGGCATGATGGTCAAAAGTGTTTCCCTCCATGTTGGAGGCATTCAAATTCAAATATGTATGTAACTAGGTTTGTGAGAGTGAATAGGCTTGATAAAGAGTGAATTTGTTGGGTAAAGGTAGAATTGTCTAGATAAGATGGATGTAGGCTAAATCAAGCCATAAAAGCCATGTAAAATAAGTATGAGATAGTTGTGAACGTGTCAATAGGTTGTTTATAAGTGATTTTAGCAGATTTCAAGTGGAGGATATGGTGGAGTCAAAAATGGTAGTAGTTGCACCATTCTAGGAGTTGTTGTTTTAGTCTTGCTAATATGAGAAACCTTCAACAAGAGGAAGAAAACACATGAGAAGAGGGAGATATCATGATGTAAAGAAGGCTTAAGACATCAATAAATAGAAGATGATTGAATATTACAAGAATTGATATTGTTCATATATGTTTTTGCAATTTATGCAAGATTGTATGTTTTGACCCTGTTGCAGGCCGAGCACATGAAGTTGACAGTAAGAGAATGAGAGAACTTCAAGGAACTGTGAAGAGTGGAATAGGAGGACAGACATGTGAGAAAGCATGTATATTTTTCTTAGACCATGAAGTTGCTTCTATACTCCTGTAGCTCCATTTTTCTCCTCTCGGGCCCTAACTAGGGCATCACACCATTTGATATCTAACCAACCAAATCCTATGAAATTTTGTGGACATGACTGTAATTATGGAGCCTAGAAGTCTGTTAAGTTTCAGAGCTTGATTCGCACGTGTGAAGGATTTACATCAGTTTTAACAGTCTTGACTGTACAGGAACAGTAATGAGGAGGATTTGAATGTATATAAGTGAATAATCAATGAATTAATGATTCAAATTGATCAAGGATCATATGGAAGGCATTTTAGAGATATTCAAATCAATTTCCAGGTAAGGTTACAATTCTAGATACCTCTGTCATAGTCCATGATGAAAAATAAGTCTAGTTTGCTAAAAACAGTTTATAAAGAAATGTAACTCAGTATAAAAGAATAGGTGGTAACCTTAGATATTTCAGAGAGTTTCATGAAAAGTCTTCAGTTCATCTAGGTTTGTGAAGTTGCCTTGGACAAACCTAAGATCTAATCAACTTGTATCATATGAGGACTAGTAGCCTAGATTACTAACTCTGAGATCAAAGTTGGTTGGTTAGGGTATGAGTGAACAGAGGGTTTCATCATCTTGGCTATGGTGAAATAAGGAGTCTCAGACTAATTTAGGATGTCAAGAAACATAATGAAGAGATCAAGTATATTATAACTCAGACAAGTTTCCTTATCAATTAAGACTATGTATGTTTGAATGAGGAAGATAGATGGAATGTGAGTATAGAGGGCAGTCTGAGGATGTATGGAGGACTGAGTCAAGCATATGGAGAGGAGAATGACATAAACATGGTGATAATCACATTGGTGGAGACTAGGTTATATAAGCTAGTAAGAAGGGAGGAATGTGCATGAGGTGCCTAAGGGCAGTTTGAATAAGTATGATGTATGGATTGTTTAGAGGAATGGATCTTTAAAACAGAGATACTAATACAAGAGAGGACTGAAATCAGTTTGCATGGGTGCAAGCCTTTTACTAGAAGAACCTAGCTATTTCAACCTGATGTGACATGCATAAAGGATATTTTCAACCAAATTTTAAGTTGTTAGATCCTCTACACCATAAGTCTGCTTTGTAACCATTTTTAATTTCGCAAGAGAGATGGCTAGAAGCAATTGGCCTACAATCCAACATGAAATTCCAGAAGTGAGACCCTTTGGGGGTTCCAAAATTCTGAAAATGCTCTCTGTCTCATCTGAGCCCAAATATTTTGACCCAATCAGTTTACTCCAATTAGCTTCAGGATGCCAAGAGCATGGTTTTGGTCCTTGGATATCAATGTTTTTGATGTCAACCCCACCATTTCCTTAGGTAAACAAACCTTATCTCACTTCATTAGTGGAATTTTTCTTGCCTCATCTGTTCCTTGCCACAAAAAGGAACGGACCATACAAATCAATTTCTTTTGCACACAAACTGGAAGCCTTAAGAGCCCCTAGAACAAACTTGATCAAGGTGATGCGACCAGCCAAGGAAAGCCATCTTCCTTTCCACGAGTTGAGTTGATTTTGGAAGGCTTGAAGTTTTGAACAAGGGAATTCCAGTGAAGAGTAGAACTCCCAAATACTTATGGAGGACACCAATATTAAATCTTAGGAAGCAACCAATCTGACCTTGGAGAAGAGCCAGGGTATTGATGGAAAAAAGCCCGATTTTGTGTCATTGATAACCTGACCTGAAGCGGTAGTATAGGAATCCAATAACCTTTTGAACACCCGGGCTCTCTCTTTTTAGCTTGACCAAAGAGCATTGTATCACCAACAAATTATTGGTGAGAGAAGGGCTCCATTTCTGCAGTAGCCTTGATTCCCCTTATGCAACCTGTTGAATAAGCATGCTTGATTGATCTGCCAAGAGCTTCAGCCTTTATGATGAATAGAAAAGAGGAGATGGGATCCCCTTGACGTAGGCCCTTTAATGGAGAGAAACAACCAGCTGAGCTCTCATTCACCAGAACCGAGAATCTAGGAGTTGAGATACAGCCAAAAATCCAGTTAAGCATACTTTGAGAAAAACCAAAACGCTCCATGGCTTTCATCATAGACCTCCAATCAACCGAATCATATGCTTTGTTGATGTCTAGCTTGATAAGCTTACCTTTGCGCTTATTTACATCCAATGAATGCAATATCCATAGTTACCGGGACGGGGGACGGGGGGACGGGGTTTCCGGGACGGCAAAAAATTTCTAAATTTTGGGGACGGTGGGGGACGGCTGATTAAAAAATATATAAATATTTAAAATAAAAAGATATAGTGACTAAATTATATAAATAAGCTGAAATAAAACCATTTGAGATTTAAATAAGGTGAAACTTGAACTCATAAACATCAAATACACTATAAAGTCTAATATCAATATGTTAATGTCATAAATTGAAAATTCATAATACATATTTGAATTTTGATTCTTGAATATGAGACAAGCTGAAATTTGAAATTTCAAATATATTAATATTACAAAATATAAAAGTAAAACCATTCTAAAATACGATTGATCAAGTGACAATAGCTAATATTCATATCATTAATCTCATAGCCAAATACACCAACAATTGTCTATTGTCAATATTACAAAAAAAGAGGACAACTACAAGTATCAGCCTAAAAATCAGAATCTCCATCTGAAGCAATATCCATGAACTCCTCCTCGCTGGTACTAGCATCCTCGTCCTCAAAGGTAAGCCCAATCAATCCTCGCTGCACAGTGTTGTCCTCTTCAACCTGCCTCGGCTCCTCGGGATCTACATCCCACCGTAATGCTGGAGTCTGTTTGTACTCAGGTGTCTTGCGATCTATAAGGCAAAACACTGTTGTGTCAAACTACAAGCTTCTCCTCTCTCGCAGAGGTAAGCCTATTCCTCTTAACAGAGAGTGTATCCAACCATACGTAGACCAGTTCCTCTCAGAGGCAGAGGAGCTAGAAACTTGGGAAAGGAGGCGAATGGCAAGTGGTCGCAGCAATCTGGAAGCCCATACGGTCGCCACCAACTCACCGGTGTCTCTGTGCTAATGTTACATTATCTGTCTTTTTGATGTTTTGTACCCATCGAATTCGGTGAAGTCAAGCCACTCCATTCGATATGTGAAGCCTCTTGTGGAGTGTACATTTTTTTAAAAGCCTTCATAAGGCCTTTCTTCACCTCATCATCATCCAATGGGACAACTCTGCCTGGCCTCTCCACATACCATTTGGGATTTAGTGCATGCGCAGCCATATGAAGAGGAGTGTTTAACTTCACCCATCTCCGCTGAATAATGGGCTGTATATGTTCATTATAGAACTCCAAAGTGGGGTCCCTCACCCGAATAGCTGCCTTCATTTGCCCAAGCATGCTATCAATGCACTCGTAGATCTCACCAAGATTGGGGTTGTTAGAATCCCCATATTTGATGACACTAAAAACTGGAGCTATAATTGATATGATGTATTTCATATCAACCCAAAATGTTTCCCGCAACACCACTTCCTTCACTCTTTTCCCTTGATCTGTCTTGGACTCACGCCACCTAGTCCAATCCTGTGTCATAATCATAATTTGTAGGGGCTCCTGCAACTCAGACATCCTCTCCAACAAAATAAAATAGGATGCAAAGCGGGTGTCAACTGGTTTCAAAAATTCCTTGAAAAATTTCGAAAAAGTGCCAATGATGTGTGGTGATTGCATATGAACTTCTGCACATCTCTGGCATTAGTCACTATCTGATTAACCCACTGAATCTTCCCTATGTCTTTCAGTGAATTGTTCATGGCATGCACACAACATGGAGTCAATAAATATGCCTATATTCCCGCTCCACTAGCTTGCTCCGCTCTGCACACATAATTTGCATCTGTGATAACCCGTATAACATTTGAAGGTTCAACCTCCTCAATGGCATCCTTCAAAATCAAAGCGAAACTCAAGCATCTTTTCGCTTCCCGAACAATCAATTGCTCTCAAGAAGTACGATCCATTTTGCAAGAGACAATGATATTGATGAGAGGACGGTGTCTAATATCCGTCCACCCATCCATGATAATGCTTTGCGCATCCATGTGACACCCATGTCACCTTCATCTCCTCCATCAATACATTAACCTTGGAATAGTTTCTATCCAAGATTGTTGTCCTGAGTTTTGTGTCTCCAGGAGGCACATAACTTGTACCTGCTTTTCTGACCTTAGCCATAGCCTCCTTGTAATAAGGAGAGCGAGCAGCATTAAATGGAATCCCAACAACATAGAAAATTTTCCCAATAGCATCATCTGCCTCTTCCCTTGCCTTTGAATCAAACATGTCAATAACTGAATTTGGGGCTGCCCCACGGCCTTTCTCTTCCCTCTGCTTTCCACTTCTGACACTTCAAAACTAGAACCAGCCCGCAGTATTAGTAAGTTTGCGATCCTATGAGCGCTCAATGGAGTATTAGCCGTAGAACCACGAACTTCTGGCACTTTGTCGTGGTATTTCCATTGAAGATTCTCACCATCTCAGCTCTCTGCTCTAGTGAAAGACCCTTACAAGTGCCAACCCCCCTTCCTGTAAGATGCAACAAGTGTGCATTGGTCCTAGTGATACTGCCATGCCAAGTCAGTGCACATATGTTGCACTTCCATACTTTGCTCCCCCCTCCAGACTTGGGGTTATCAATTATTTGGGCAAATTGTTGCAATGGTTTCTTCTTATCAAATGGTCCAATGGCAAATTTGGACAACATTTGAGAGGGGCAATTGGTAGCACTACCAACTGAACTACCAGTTGCCGTTGCCACTACATTTTGTGCCCCTTCTTCACTCTCCCCCATTGTGGCATCACCAACTCTTCCACGGCCACCTATCTCAACTTCCCGTTCAACCCTCTCTTGCTCTGATTCATGCTCTGATTCATACTCATACTCAGTCTCAGTAGAAGAACTCATGGTGATGATTGCTGCAATGAATTAAAAACAACCATAACTATATGATTGATTGATTATGTAATGAATTAATTTAAAAAAAACGTAGCCATTTAAATTTTAAATTTTACAACCAAACCCTAGGGCCTATGCAAGATGCATTTTTTTAAATCCCACAAACTATATGCATGATTGCATTATGAATGTAGATGCAAATGCTAAAAAACAACCCCTAAAAAATGCAAAAATAATATAAATTTTAAACTAGAAATAAAAATGTAATTAAAAAAAAAACGTAACCATTTACATTGTAGTTTGTATAACCAAACCCTATGCAATATGCATTTTTAAAAATCCTACAAACTATATGCATGATTACATTGTGAATGTAGATGCAAATGCTAAAAAACAGCCCCTAACAAATGCAAATATAATCTAAATTTAAAAAAAAAAAACTTTAACATGTATTGTAAGCAAATAAAATTATAAATACCTCTTGCTCCCTCTTGCTCTTGCTCTTGCTCTTGCCCTTGCTCTCACTCTTGCTCTTGCTCTTGCTCTTGCTCTTGCTCTCACTCTTGCTCTTGCTCTTGCTTGGTGTGAATATGAAATGAGCCCATATTGTACATTTCTAAAATAAAATAGCACTTTTAGGGTTAGGGTTAGGTTAGGAATGTTATTTTTATGCTATTAGTCATATACTGATAAAAAAATGTGTTTTTGTCTATTAAAAGTCTTTTTTTTAAAAAGGCGCAGCTGCTATAGGGACGGCGGACGCGTCGGGCGCCCCGGAAGTTCCGGGGCGTCCCGACGCCCCGCCGTCCGCCGGCGTCCCCAGCGTCCTCGGGGCGTTTCTTCCCCATCCATCGGCCCGTCCCAGGCGTTTCGCCCATTTCCCAAAAGAAGGAAAGCGGGGAAAGCGTTTCCCCAGCGTCCCGGGACGTCGGGGCGCCCCGAACGTGTTAAAAAACGGGGGACGTGTCCCCGCGTAACTTGGTTGTATCACATCACTATGGGAGTGGAAACTGAACCCGACGATGAACTTGAGAAATCCAAGTGGTTCAACCGATGTGATGAAGCCTTAGGTCTTCTTTTTGTGCCCATTTCTCTTAACCTTCTCTTTTGATTGAGTCTTTTAAAACCCCTAATGAAGCCCTGGAAAACTTTAGACAAAGTGTTTGGAAAACAAGATGACATGAGAGCTCATGAGTTAGAGAACGAACTCCTAGGTTTGACTCCTAGTAACTTTGATAACCTATATGCCTTCTTCTCCAAATTTGTCCACACGAGACTGCTTATTAAAAGAATGTGGAGTTACTAAAAAGGATGCCCAATTGATCTTATCCATTCTCTCTAAGATTGGCCCTGAATACTCTGTCTTCGTTTCTACCTTTCACGCCACGAAAGAAGCTTTAGGGACTGCTTGGAAGATGCCCTCATTTGACAATTTTTCATCCCAACTCATTCGAGAACAGGACAAGTTGATTCAAATGGGAGCAATCAAGTCCAAGTCACATGCCCTAGTAGCAAGTAATGGTAAAGGAAAGGAGAAGAAACAAGAGAAGAAAACAAAGAAAAAGGACCAACCTAAGAAAGAAGCTAAGACCACCCAAACCAACCCAACACAAACACTTCTACTTCTGAGGCAAAACCAAAGAAGGAAAAGTGTAAGTGTTCCTATTACAAGAAGTCGAGACATGAAGAGCATCAATGCATGAGAAAACAAATTGATCACCTAACTCATTTACTTGAGAAACATAATATAGGTGTTCCGAGTCTATCAAGCAAAATGCTCTGAAACTTGAATCTTCTAAGGCAAAGGAATCCAAATCGAGAAGAAGAAAGGCAAAACCTTTGTAGCAAGAGTTGTTCCATCATCGACGTGGGTTATAGATTTTGGTGCCTCGCACCACATGGGTTCTTCACATGTTGAGTTTTTCGACATTGAACCATGTGTGGTATGTCCCAAATCACTTTGGGTGATGACACATCCGTGTCGGTTGTTGGTAGTGGATCGATAGAAGTAGATGGTGGAACCTTTAACAATGTTCTAAGTGTTCCCAATCTCTCTACCAATCTCCTCAAACACCCATATTGGTGAGGGAATGCGAGTGGAATTTAACCCGACTCGGTGATCATTAGAGAGCTTCATAGTGAGACTACAATGGCTAAGGGAAAGGCAGATCACCAGGCCCGGTTATACACCTTTTCCCACTTTGCTTCTGACTCTTCTCCCACTGCCTTGCTTACTCACATAGATGAGGTTAGTAAGTTATGGCATGAGCGTTTTGGCCATTTAAACTATCGTTACCTTGAACAATTGAGCCAACATGAGATGGTCAACGGGTTACCTCAAGTCAATTTTCGAAGGGTCTTTGTGAGGGTTGTGCCCTTAGGAAGCACCCGAAAAAAATTTGGCAAGGGAAAATCCCAGAGAGCCTCTCATCCCTTGGATCTTGTTCATAATGACATTTTTGGCCCCTTTCCGTATTCGTTGTTCACTGGGGCTCTTTATACACTTACCTTCATTGATGACTTTTCACATTATACATGGGTTTACTTTCTCAAACAGAAATATGAAGTTTTGATCACTTTTGAGACTTCAAGGCTCTCGCTGAGAAACAAGCTGAAAGGTCTATCAAGGTTCTTAGAACTAACAATGGAGGCGAGTATGTGAGCAATAGGTTCGATGATTTATGCACCTCGAAGGGATTGCTTTGCAGCGTACAATTGCTTATAGCCCTTCGCAAAAGAAGTAGAAAGAAAGAACATGACTCTTAAGGAGATGCCACTTGCATGGTTCATTCTAAATCCCTTCCTCCATAGTATTGGGTGAAGCCATGAATTGTGTTTGTTACATTAGAACCGCATTCCGCACAAAGCAATAAAAGGGATGACACCCTTTGAGGCTTGGTATGGATGCAAACTTGATGTTGAGCACTTTTGTGTCTTCGGATCAACTGTCATGGCTCGAATACCCAAAAAGAAACGCAAGGCCTTGGAACCACAATCCAAACCTTGTATCTTTGTCGGGAATCCCAGAAGGTGTGAAGGGTTATAGACTTTTGAACCCCACCACTCATCAACTTTATATCGAGAGAAGTGTGAAATTCCAAGAGACTATGTCTTAATTTGAAGAGTCATCTTCTGCTTCCACTTCTCCACCCGTTGAGGTCCTGCCCTTCTTTGATCATGATTCAGACTCTTTTGATGATGATCTTGTTGAGCCTCCCACTCTTGATCCTCTTGCTCCTCTCTCGCTCGACATGTATCAATTCTACCAATGTAGTGGTGACGATGTCTATGTCCCCTCTCACTCGAGTGATGATTCGACAGATTTTGAGCCTAGCACTCCTCTGGTCCTCTTTGGGCTAGGCAGACCTTATAGAGTGCTAGAGATTGGATAGGGGATCCTTCAGATGAGAGACAAACTCATTTAGAGTTCGTTGGGCCCCATGCCTTCTTCGCCTCCACTTCTAACCCACAGTCTTTTCGGGAGGCAATGGGATTCTGAGTGGGATTCTGCTATGGAAGAGGATTATTCCTCTCATAAAGAACGATACTTGGGATCTCACCCCTCTTCCTAAGGGAAGAAAAATGGTTCGGTGTAAGTGGGTATATGAACCAAGTATGGTGCCGATGGGAATGCCAAAAAGTATAAAGCGCGACTCATAGCTAAGGGTTTCTTCCAGGTTATTGGGGTTGACTATTCAGAAGCCTTTACTCCCGTTGCAAAGATGACTTCTATTTGATTGACCATAGCCATAGATGTCGCTAACAGATGGGAAGTCTATCAAATGGACGTTAAGAGTGTCTTCCTTCATGGGGACCTAGAGGAAGAAATCTATATGGAACAACCTTCGGGTTATGTCCAAGATTCCTCCCTCATTTGCAGACTTAAGAAGTCTATCTATGGCCTTAAACAAGCCCCTTGGGCTTGGTATGCCAAGATGGACTCCTTTCTTCTTGCATCAGGGTTCACTAGGTGTCACTCTGACCCAAATGTTTACATTTTATGGCAAGATGAGTCCATGCTTATCCTTGTTTTGTATATGTCGATGACTTGTTGATTACGGGTAGCTCTTCCTCGATCATTGATTTGTGAAGATTGCCTTAGCCAACAAGTTCTCCATGTTTGAATGGGTTTGCTTCACTATTTCCTTGGGATTCAGATTACCTAATGACTCGGGGATCGTGATTGCTCAACCCAAGTACGCCCTTGATTTGCTAGCCAAGTTTAACATGTCTAATTGTAAGCCATCTCTCACTCCCTTCCTCTAGAGTCAAGTTAGTAGTTGATCACTCCACTCCCATAGTCGATGGTACCCTTTATCACCAATGGTGGGGAGCTTGATCTACCTAACTCATATCAGCTGGATCTTTAATTCGTTGTTGGCATCGTGTCTAGATTTATGTAGGAGTCTCATGAGTTGCATTGGAAAACAACTAAGCGGATCCTTCACTATGTTAGAGGCACTTATACCGATGTCATTCATTACTTGGGATGGACTATGATTGATTTAGTTGGATTCATGATTCTGATTGGGTCAGTGATCTCGATCATTGGAAATCTACCTCTGGATACAACTTTTCTCTTGGTTCGGGTCTTATCAGTTGGTCAAGCAAGAAGTAGAATGTGATTGCATATCTTCTACAAAGGCGAGAATACTGGGAGAGTGATCAACGCCGACACATGGAAGCTATTTGGTTTGGGAATCGACATAATTTGGTATTCACTTTCAGCAGCCTACCATCATCTATTGTGACAACCTTAGCACTATCTCAATCAGAAATCCAGTTCAACATCAAGTGGATGAAGCACATTGAGATACACATGCACTTCATTTAGGAGTTGATTCATGGAGACATCATTGATTTGCAATATTGTCAAACTTCAGATCAGGTTGCAGACATCTTTACCAAACCCTTCACTGAAGCCAAGTTTCTTCACTTGTGCTCTCTTCTTGGGGTGAGGTCTACTGCAGTTGCTCATCTTCTTCAAGCTTTCTAGTCCTCTACTCTTCTTCTTCTTCTTCTAGAAAGATTGCAGTTTATACATGGGTACCTCATCAGGCCTTGTTTTGGGACCCATATGACGCATCTTTCTTAGTCCTCTTTCTCTTTTTGGCTTGCCATGCCTCTACCTAAGCTTTGATGAATGTGGGTGTTGGTGTGAGGATATATTTTTGCCTTTTATTAGTTTATTGGGCATTTTCCACCTCACACATGGTGATTCATCTCACTTAGGTGAGTCATAGGTCTTTTAGGAGTTATATGACATATGAGACTCCGTCATAGAATCTGTCGTTGTCATATGCGTCATAGGTGTCATACAATAGTTACATTCTATTTGTGAATTGTAACTCCTTTCTCCCTCATGGAGGTATGATTGTCAGGCATGGGAGTTACACAACACTCCCAATATGTACCCTCTTTTTTATCTATGAGAATGAGTAGATCCTTTCTCTTTGCATAATTTCTTGATGGTTAATTTGCTTGTTGATATTTGGAGCTTTCTCGTGTTTTTGTTCAAGTCAACTACCTTGATGTGCACGCATTCATTTGGTCCTCGTGCTCACACTCTCTCATACTAACAAGGTGCCAAATGGTGATTGCAATACCTAGGGGAAGCCGAGAGAATAGGGCAATGTCGGACTCGGGTAACATCGACAAAAATTTCAGATTGCAACCATCTCGCGCATAAAATTTGGATGGAACATTAGAAAAGGAAATGGTGCGCCTTACAGTCAAAAGGACAAGGTAAATGACATCTACGATAATAGCTTCAAGAAGACATTGGAAAAAACAGTACTCCAACTGTTGAACATGCCTTTTTCAACAAGGCCATTGAACTTTACCAATACCTTATCTCGAGCATTAGAGAGGGGTATTTCTACTTTGCAGAGTAGGCGCATGAGGATCTCACACCACTTGATTAACAAGGCAACATGGTGAATAACCAAGGCGAAGATTTAATGCAAGCCCTTGAGGATGATAAGGAGGTGGACATGATTGGAAATCTCACGAAGTACACGCGTGGAGGCAAGTCCATGTCGGTGGAGGAAATAAAGGATCTGGCACAAGAGTCGCGACACGACTACTTCAAAGCTGGCAGAGCGTAAAGATAAAATATATTTATGCATCGTGCATAAAATATCGCACGAGACAATATATAACTTGTCCCGATTTATGCACAAAGCATAATTGAAGATGCAAAGTTGGTGAAGGAAAAACCAGGAATCAAATTCCGTTGGGGCGCAATCCTGTTATTAATAGTTTTCAATGAAATTGGCATGCCAGAAGGAGATGGGGAACAAACATGGATATTCCCACAAGAGGATCCATCTCTCGGCGTTATGTACAAACAATTCGTGGCACCCATGCCACTCAATGATACATATAAGGCGCGGATTACAAATTGGTTAAAACATTTGCGCAATGTCTTTGAACAAGACTGGAGAATAACGTGCCAACTGCCAACAAAGTTGGACGGAGAAGTAGAGTTTTCCATAGCCATGAATTATTTGGTGGCAAGGTTCAAAAGAATCAATGAGACTTGGTCCCCGTGGGCCAAGTTGCCCTATGTTTTCATAGTTGACAATTTTGTGTGATCCGTTCACTATATCAAGGAGGCCAAAAGACATATGATTGATCCGTAGAAAATTGATGAGGACATTAATACACTCTGCGCGACTTACAAATATGCTGATTGAGATGCCCATGAGGAGAGGTAGGTGACATATATAAACTTAATAGGTGGAGACCATTGTAGGAAAGAATGAAGTGCATAAACTATTGTTCTATCTACGCCCAAAGAAAAAGGGAGCCAATGAAGAAGAGAAAGAAGAGCCGGATAAAGAAATAATTATGCCTAAGCGCGAATGGTGGGGCACATGAGCACGTAGAACGTGCAAAATGGTTACAACAAGAAAAAGAGAGCGCACACACACGGGCATGCCAACCCAAAAAGGAGAGGAGATTGAACCCAAGATAAGAACCTATCTCGATGCGGGAGGTCGACAAGAAAGAGGATATAGAGAGCAACCCAAAGGTGCGGAAACCACAATAGATCCAAACAAAGCTGTTATGTCACCAAAGGATGGGGTGGAGCTCAACGTTGAAGGTCTAGTGCAGATCTCTCCAATATGCTCAAAGGTCACCTCTAAAAGTGTGAGGTTGAATATCATCCCGAGGAGACCAAAAAAAAGTGAAAGCGATGAAGAAGAAGGGAAAAAAGTGGACATGAAGGTGATGAAGAAGTAGAGCAGCCGCACCAAGCATAGGCAAGAGACCAATCTAGGAGCTGGAGGTCGAGATGGATGAAGACGAGGACCCCAAACTCTATCCAAACTTGACAAAAAGGTCAATGCGAGTAGAATATCGAGGGGGAAGAATGTTAAAGAATTATTTTAATGGGATTGCCTTAAAAACACCTTGGCCACCAATCACTCGAAAAAGACATTATCATTTTCTTTAGATGTTTGTATAGACAAGCCATTTATTGAGATGCCGACCGACAATATCCACACCATTCCTACCAATGAAGGGGATCCCGCCCTCCTCACTACAACTTACAACATGTTAGAAACTCAAGTGAGGGAGGCATTATTGAAGATTGTTGGGATGGTAGTCCAACCAAATCTGCATAATAACAATGACGCCAAGATATACAAGGCACAATTGTCAAAACTAGAGGCAAAGCTCGGGAGGCAAATTGTGAATTACGCGAGTTGCAACATGAGAATAGGAGCCTCAAGGAGAAATACGAGCACGTGGATTCCAATGCAAAAGCATTGGGGAGAATCCTTCGCAAGAAACCCAAGCTTACCAAAGAAAAACAGCTCATTGAAGGGGAGAAGATATACAAGTTAGAGAAACTCGTAGGCATGCTTTTCAAACAAATTGAAAAGGAGAGGGAGAGAGCCAAGCAACAAACAAGCGACCAAGAAACAATACGGGTTACTTGTGAGAAGAAGTTGGAAGCTTGCATGAAAATATCACAAGGCAAATGGAAAAAAATCCGCACAAGTTGATAAGTTGTTGAAGGGAATTTACAAACAATCCCAGATAATAAGCATGCGCATGAAGGAGGAAACCAACAAACTCACAACAATGGAAGCAAAACTAGAAGACGAATCCCTGGATAAAGCTAACGGGAACAAATTAATAGAGGAATGTGAAAGAGTTAGTGAAGAAGTCGCAGAGAAAAAAGAAAGGGTGAAGTAGAGGTTCACAAAACTAAGGAAGCTCACTGATATGGCTGAGACAGAGCTGGAAAATACGCGTGCAGAGTGAAGACAAAAGGTTGAAGACTTGCGTATGATGGTCAAAACATGATTTAAGGGCACTAAAGTTTTCAGCCAAATAGCCACTCACTTTGGCCAACTTATTCAAGAGGCAATAAATAAGTGGCACGCGCATGAAGACTTGCTAAGACAAGGGTTGCTTGAGGACGGACAACAAATTTAGTACGGGGTGATGTTGGACCCATAATTTTGTATTCTTTATTCTTTAAGTCCTGATAGGACTAAGCATTCTTTATTCATGATTCACTATTCTTTAGAAGGACGCGCTGAACTTAATGGAGGATGTGCGTAGTAGAAAAGAATGAAAGAAGTGCACGCGAGGAGGAGTAGGTGTGCAAGAAAGCAAGATAAGGGACAAGCGCGTGAGAAAGAAACTAAGGCCGCGCAAGGAAAGGACAACACCGACAAAGATGGAATACAACAAGTTCAGATAAAGGCATGCAGGGTAAAGAAGGATAAAGATAGACATGAGTCC
Organism: Taxus wallichiana var. yunnanensis; assembly: GCA_018340775.1. Classification (NCBI taxonomy): domain Eukaryota; kingdom Viridiplantae; phylum Streptophyta; class Pinopsida; order Cupressales; family Taxaceae; genus Taxus; species Taxus wallichiana. Next base: position 588,475,620 of record CM031244.1, read on the forward strand.
AAGGATAGACCTCAAGTTGTAGTTTGGATCACTTGCATGAAGTCGACAGAAGATTGGATAAAATTGGAACTTGGCTAAAGATAAGCAGCGATCTTCTAGGAGTGTCACCATGCAGAGCAGGGGTATGGTAGCGAGTGACTATCTTTAGCCACCGCCTGGATGTACTAGTTAAAGTTACAGTTGTAACTCAGGGGCTATTATTAGCTCTTGGAAGACTAGTGAAGGGCAAGTCCCCACTAGTATAAATACCCATGAGGGATCCATTGTAAAATGTGTGAGAGTTCGAAGGGATGAACTTTGTATCTCTTGAGCTTACTACTAAGATGGTTTGAGTCTGTAGGTTGCTAGGAATGTAATTATGCAACTGTAAATTAATATAGCAGCATGTCTTTTGGTCAATAATTGGATTTGCTACTTATCTGTGTTAAGGCACTTATGAATTTAAGTCTGTTTGTTTGTTAACTAATCCACTTCAACCATGCTAATCTTGATGGGACCTGGAAACCTTCCGCGCTTCGGGTGAGCGTGCCCTAGCTTACACTATGGTGTGATTGACCAGCGCGATGGGCAGGGGAAACTTGTGCACACTGATTATCGTAATCTCGCTCATGAGTCCGAAGTAAAAGTACAACTAGTTACTAGACACACAACAGACATGTTTGTAGAGTGGGGCCTATTCTCAACTAAAGTAATTGCAATTTAGTGGGGTTATATCATTATATGCTAGATGTGGGGGACTCACAGACATCCCTATAAATTTCATATCGATGTCCCCTAGATGCCCTCACATGGAACGTCATCCGAAATCTCTTCTCTGTGTCTCCTGTGTTTTGGGGATGTTTGCGGAATGTCTGAGATGTCTCCTCCCATCTCTAAGGCAGAAGGAGCACATCATGGATCCTGCATCACTGATAATGGATAAACAGTCTTTCTTGAGGTATCAAAAGATAAAAACCAGAAACCTTGACACCTTATTCCATTCGTTTTGGCACATTTGCATATTTCCTAGAGGGCTAGTGCTAAAATTACATAAAAGAGAGGCAGAAGACATGACTGTACTAATAAAGAGGTAGAGGAACACTTGACTTATTGATGGGACAGGTGCTTCCAAAGCATTGGGAAGTTCCTTTTGGGGTACAAATCTCTCATGTCAGAATCTCTGTTAATAGGGTATGTTCATGCATGTTTCTGGTTTAAGTTCCTATTGTTCACAAGGTACCATGACAGCCTATGATTTGCCAAAGATTCAGTTGTCAGTCCAAGTTCTGCATTGATGTAGAGTGTTTCATCGCAATGATCTGCTATTTTTGGGTGCAGATTTATGACTGTTGGGCATAGATCACTAACTTCTGAGCACAAATTTTGACTTGTGGGCTCTCAGATGTATGCCTTTAGCCACAGATCGGTTACTTTTGGGCATAGATCTGCAACTTCTCAGGGGAGTTTTGCATCATCTGGGCACATATCTTCAATTTCTAGGCACATATCTGCAATTTCTAAATCACTAACGTTTGGATTGAGACTGCCGTGGTTTGACCCTCCTGATGCCGCCTCCTTTCTTATAGTCTTTACTAAATATAGTGTTCTTATTGAGGATCCCTCTTCCCATGTGGCTACACCTAGTATCGTTACATCTACTAGGTGTATCTCTGTGGGGAAATTCAAATTCCCCTTTATCCTATTACAATATCCATTCCCATGGATCCTACCAGTCCTACATCTTATATTTTTCTAACGTTTCAGTAAGATCCCAATACTTCAACATTTGTGATTGCAATGGGTGCTGATATGGCTAATTTTTTCTAGGTTTGTCAAGTTCTGGCCGATCTTTTTCCTTTCTATGTTTTCTTTTCAGTTTGTTTGGGATTCAAATTGAGTGGTCTCCCCATCTTTCACCCATCTTACTTGATATTTTTCTCTTCCAATCCAAATCTGTCATCCCATTCCAGCACTGGATTATGTAGGACCATCTTTCTTCCTCCCTGCGGAGGATATGGCTTCCTTTGACAGCTCTCCCCAACCACTTATGCTAATCCAAACTTCAAATCTGTGGTGTCAATTGAACCTCCCACCCCCTTCAAAGAAGAACCGCAGAAATTTCTGTAATTCGATGCACTTTGTTCAATATCTTGACCGAATTTCCCCATAAAAAGAAACCAATGGATGCTATCTAAAGATGGACTCACCTTTAAAGGTATCCTTCAATATTATTGAAATGGAAAACAAGCTATAGACTTTAAAGCATAAATCCCTCATATGCAGGCTCATGGGAGTCTATCTGAGACCAAACACCCTCAACATCTAGGTGCAAGATAACTGGAAACCCTCTGGATCTGTGGACATTCTAATGATGTCAAAAGGATATTTCATGTCAATATTCAGTACAAAGCAAGAAAGAGACCAAGCCTTTCAAGGTGGACCTTGGTTCATGGAAATTCAAAAAAACAGGGCTTTTCATGAAACACAGGTCCTAAGAATTCAACCCCAGAGAAGATTTTCCTAGCATGGTACTGGATTGGGTCTGTTTTCCCTTACTTCCTTGTGGTTATCGGCATGAATCGTGCCTAATGAAGGTAGGATCTGCTATTGGGGAGTACACAAGAACCTCACAATTCACAAGAAATGCCGGTGTTCTCAACTATGCCTGTATCTGCATCAATCTTGATCTGGATAAGCCTCTGCCAGATAAAATCAACCTGAAAAATAGGGGATTGAATAGGAACAGCCCTCGGACTATGAAAATGTTCCCTTCAATCGCCATCTTTATCATGAGAATGGACATCTTGCACCCAAACATGAACATCAAAATCTTCAATGGCAACTCAATCAAGAGATCAAATCAAATCAACAAACCATGGATAACCTGTTTGCATGTGGCAGAATGAACCAACAAGTCAAGCCATTAGATGAGCCCTGAAAAAATGAATAGCACCAAATTCTGAACAGTATACACCGGAAGGAATCTGCATACTACAGCCAGACAAGCAGTAGTAAATCAAAGAAGGCTTATGTGAGAAAAGACGAGTCAACTTCAGCAACGGCTTAACCGTCCCACCAAAATTCCTTTGAGGTATTTGCAGATCTGGATACAGATAACCTGGATACAAAGCACTCTAGAAGCTTTACCCCAGCAAGACTCCTGGAAATCAGGAAACAAATCAACAATCAGTGGCTAAAGGTAAATCTCCTCTCCTTACTGATTTCTCCTCCACAGCGAATCCTCCGAAGTCATCCATGAGAAACACATGGAAAAAGTTGTAATCTTATTGCTCAAGATCCTTAATTCATAGATATGATCCCACTCAATTTCAATCTTTAGGCATCCAAGAAGTGCAACAAAAGGAATTCACCATCTGAGTCCTTTCGGAATGGGGATGATGATTCATCAATGGACTCAAAAGCTCTCATTCAGGAGCAAAAGACTCTTGTTTCCCAGCCAGTGTTGACAGAACAGGGACAGAACCCCTCTTTGCATGTTCTTTAATATTTATTGGGAGGCCCCTATCTTATAAAAATTCAGGTGATTCCACAAAGCTATGCCACCTTTGTTATCAACAGACAGGCGTTGTGACTGCCCTGTTGGAGCATTAGATACCGGTATTTTGTCCGTTCTTATTTAGTCTAAATATCGTTTCTCATTTTTGCTGGTTTTCATAATTTTAAGCTCTTTGTCCAGCATCTGAGATCTTATCTTATTTTGTCTCTCAGTTTCTGTAACACTTTTTATTTTCAATTTTAAAAGAAAAAAAGAAACCTTGAGATTCGAGGCACACTGCCAATTGAGCTATACTAGCTATTATGATTTTTAGCTTAAGCATTATTAAAAACCATATAACCAAATGAGGCTGAAACTATATATGCTAAGTCGAGGTGTTAGTATGCAGATGGAGTATGATTGGAACCATGTGGAGTGGGATTCCAATTCTGATGGTTATTATCAAGTTCACGCTTGAGTCTTTCCATCTGATACTCCAGTATCCCATGCAACATTGAATGAGAAAATTGTACCAATGTGCTTTGGAGAAGAATCCCTAGTTTCCTGCAGCAGTGATGCTGGCATTTTTCGTATGGGGATCTGCTTTCAGTAGATTATTAATATAAATATTTATGTGTTGACTTCAATGCATCCATAAGTTTTATGAGATTTTTACTTGTGTTTATTTTAGTCATTACAAAATGACCTCCATGAGCAGTCATTACCCTAATGACATTTTCTCTCATGTATTTATGGTAATAATCACAAGGCAAGGGGACCCACTTAGCACACAAGAACTGTAAGCATTTGTTAGTAAGGGGAGGAAAACATTCACCATTTTGGGCTTCTCATCCTCTAGCCTCTTTTCCCATTGGCAAAACTTTTTGAGCATGTAGTGCCTTATAAATCACCCTTGTTTCACAATTATTACCAATGTGGGATTAACCCAATTACAACCCAATGATGTATTTTTAATCCCACATTGGTAATAATTGTGAGACAAGGGTGGTTTATAAGGCACTACATGCTCCAAAAGCTTTGTCGATGAGGAAAGTGGCTAGAGGGTGAGAAGCCCAAAGTGCTGACTGTTAACAATTTGTACAAACTTGATTAATCTCAACAACACAAGTAAAACTTCACACAACTCTAAATTATAATCTTCTATATAATATTCATACGGGACTATATTCAATATACTTGGGACTTCTTTATTCATACGGTGCAGTAATTTCATTACAAGAGATTACAATAAATAGGAGAATGGTCTCCTCTAAAGAGGGAGTCTAACTCTAATCACAAATCCCTATGTTATCTCAACTCTCCCTTATTTATCTCTCCACATATCTCTCATATCTCCTGCACATCACAACCACTCCCACATAATCCTCAATTATCCTATCTGCTTACAACTATTTACCAACTCATAAATAGTTGTATTACATCACATATATTTTATCACTAAAGTGAGCACTAAACTAATATATTTCCTAACATTCCCCCTCAGTGCGAACACGGGGAAAACATTATCCTGTTTTGCTGACCAACTCAAATGGTGGTTTTACACTCGGCTAACCACCTACCTACAAATACCCATGATGGTTTTACACCGGTTTACCAACAATCTACAATTAACAAGATGGTTTTACACTCGGTTAACCAACAACCTACAATCGAAGGATGGTTTTATATATGGTTAACCAACAACCATAACAAACGATGGTTTTATAAGGTCAACCAACAACCTAGATATAACAATACTCTTTCAGTTGTCATCACCTTCTTACATTCAAGGAAAATATAAGAATTGCTCACACATTACAATTGAACATGAATGATTCATCTATTCTTATTTTCACACAAGTGGAAATTAAACACACAACTAAAAAAATGCCACAACTTCATTGTGCGGCCCCGTCGTCGCATGCTAATTTGCAAGAAGAGGTCGCTGATTGACTTCCTTCCTCCGTTGCCTCCGTCCTCCAACAAGATGCTACTTAGTTCAATTGGATGTGATCATGAAGCTCAATTACAGATCGGACGTCGGGTTACACAAAAATGCGTCAACTAAAAGTGAGGCAGCTTTTTTATTTTTATTTTTACAACTTTGACAATGACTCTAGTTGACGACACAAAACGACTAGATTGTAACAAGACAAGACGATAATTAAAATTCTAACGCTACTTTTGACTTGAACAATTATAATGAAAAAGTAATATTTAATTACTTTTTAACTTGACGATAACAAAACACTTGACTACCAAAATGACTCTTATTTTTTATTTTTTTAGATTGTTGAACCCTTTGATGGAGCTTAGAACCGGGGTCTTGGGACCACCTACCTTAACAATGTCCATAGACCAGATTTTACAATACAATTCGAATGAAGCAAGCCAAACTATCGCAAGCCAACTCACCGATGCAAACACAACCAAGACCAGCCGCCGAACCGCCATCCTAGCCCAACAACCGCTAGCCTGGTCTGCCATCGCCAGAGAAGAGCACCAGTCGCACCACCAGTGGTGTGTCAACCAACCACCACCGAGACCACCCCCGAAGAGGATTGCGCCCAACGGGATTTGAACTGGGTGGAGCTGGACCCAATTTGTCCAAAGTCTATATTAGACGTGTTAAACTCATTTCTATTTAGATTTAATATCGAAATATAACACTAGACATTTTAACAAATAACAACATGAGAAAATAAAATGAAATGAATGGAAATCTAAAAAGACTTTAAATATCTATATACCTAATAGACATATAATCATACTCATAGATGGAAAACTCGCCAAAAAACCTGCAAAACGGTTTAATCGCCGAAAAACTCACCAAAATCGGAAAAAGAAAACTCGGCGAGTTCGTGCCAAAAACTCGCCCACGCTGCTTTTACATGCAAAACACGGTTTTCACACACAAAAACCGCTTTTTTTACACGGTTTTGGCTCTTTAAAAAGCCCTCTACTCCCTCATTGTCACTCACACAACCATTTGAGCTTGCATTGCTTGTGTTGAGTGGATTTTGGAGCGAATTCGAGGAGAGAATTTGGAGATTTGCATTTGGAGGTAGGTTTTTTTTTTTTTTAATTCTTTGAAGTTTTTCCAAATTTTGTGTATATTATTTAGGTTTTATAGATTCCTATTGTGATTCTAAATACATGTAATGTAAAATCGAATGCTTGTAATTTTTTTATACTCATTGGCATTAAATTTAGAGGTATGTATTTTTTTTTTTTAATGCAAATTCATTGTAAATTAGTTAAATTTTATGTATGTGTATTGTAATCGATTCGTTGTGTAATTCTAAATACATGTAATGTAAAATCGAATGCTTGTAATTTTTTTATACTCATTTGCAGCCAGAGGTATGTATTTTTTTTTTTTTTTTAAACGCAAATTCATTGTAAATTAATTAAATTTTATGTATGTGTATTGTAATCGATTCGTTGTGTAATTCTAAATACATGTAATGTAAAATTGAATGCTTGTAATTTATTTATTTTATTTACGCAAATTTGTTATTCAGGCACATTTTGTTTTTAAAATTAAATTAAGTTTACGTTTTCTAATTTTTTAAATGTGCATTGTGTTGCAGATTAGAGCTTAACAATGGCATTAGGCTCGGCATCAAGTTCGACATCTGAATCACTAGCAAGGACCGTTCCTCCGAATGCCTGTTCCATAGCATGGAAGTATGTTGTACGTGGAACTTGTGCGGGCGAAATTTTTTGCACTTTCTGTAACAAGAAAATGAATGGAGGCATCAATCGTTTGAAATATCACCTTTCAACTATTGTTTGCCAAGATGTTACGGTTTGCCCCAACGTGTTAAGAGGCAAAGCGAGAGATTAGAGCAGAGTTGAGAGTTAGAGGAGAAGAAACTAGAACGCAAAAAGGTGAAGGCAGCCATAGCACAAGCTATTAGACCTGGGGCTGCAATGGAAGAGGATTTAGACGATGATGCGGCAACAATTGTGGGCTCTACTCGTGGTCCACGCATACGAAGAGGAAGAGCCGGAAGAGGCACATCTTCATCGAGTTCGAGCAAAGGCATACCGAGTTTTTTTGTGGCAAGGAACACACCTGGAGCACAACCTTCATTGGAAGGTACAATCTGGAACAAAGATATGCACGAGGAAGTGGATAAAGCTTGTGCAAATTTTTGGTACTACAACAACCTGCCGTTCAATGTGGCAAAGAGCCCATACTGGGAGTACTTGGTGACAGCGTTGACAGTTGCAGGGAAAGGGTACAAGGCACCCTCTCCAAAAGATTTGAGTGGGAAATTACTTGAGGGTGCAATTGCAGATGCCACTACCATGCTAGAAGAGCACAAGAAACAATGGAAAAAATTCGGATGCACCATTCTTTCAGATGGGTGGACGGATGGAAGGAACCGCACCCTTGTTAATTTTTTAGCAGCTTCAAACGGTGAGATGGTGTTTTTAAAATCTATTGATGCCTCTAACATAATAAAAAATGCAGAGAATTTGAGTGTTATGTTAGAGACAGTTGTATTAGAGGTTGGTGTACAGAATGTTGTGCAAGTTGTCATAGACAATGCAGCAAGCATATGTGGCGGCTAGGAGACTACTGCAGGAGAGACATCCATCACTCTTTTGGACTCCTTGTGCAGCTCATTGCATTGACCTTCTTTTGGAGGACATAGGCAAAATTGATTGGGTGAGGCCGGTTGTAGAAGATGCAAGATCTATAACGAAGTACATATCAATCACCCTTGGGTTACGAGCTTGATGAGAGAACACACAAAGGGAAAGAACTTGTTCGAGCCGTGTCATAAGGTTTCGACTAACTTCTTGGCGTTGCGAAAGTATTTCTAGTTCTTGACACCTTTGAAACAAATGTTTGTGAGTCAAGCATGGCTAGACTCACTGATATCAAAAAAAGTGACGGAGAGAGGGTTGTAAAGATAGTTTTGATGATATCTTTGCAAAGAGAACTATAGAGATTATCGAGGTAATTTCAAACTTCGATTTATATTTCATTCCTTTATTTTAATTTGTTAAATTATAAATATTAAATATATTGTTCTACTTTTCACTTTTTTATTTCATTTCTAATATGTATTGTAACTTGTAAGTTTGCGATCTTACATTTTAATTTGTGTGTAAGTGTCGAGCCATTGGTGAGAGTTTTGCGTTTGGTTGGTGGGAGCAAAACCCCATGGGGTTTGTATATGAGGCCATGGATAGGGCCAAAGAGTCTATCCAAAACTATTACAGGGGGGATATCGTCCAGATATGATCCCTTTTGGGAGATTATTAATCGGAGGTGGAACAATCAACTCCACCAACCTATTCATGTAGTGGGGTACTACCTCAACCCCAAGTATTTCTCTTTTGCGGCTTCACGAGATGTGAACGGAGAGGTTATGGAGGGCCTTTCAACATGTATTGAGAGGTGATACCGGATGTTGAGATGAGGGACCTCGTCATTTTAGAGGCTGCAGAGTTACAAACATGCTATGGGGAGACTCTTTTCTTCGGTGCTAGCTATTCGAGGGAAAACCACACAATCACTAGGTAATAAAAATTAGAATGTTTACCAAGTTACTTATTAGTTACATATTTGATTTTATTAATTAATTATAAATTTTTGATTATCTTGTTTGTAGGTTCTTGGTGGGAGGATTGGGGAGGAATACCCCAAATCTTCAAAAGTTAGCCCTCAGAATTCTATCTCAACCTTGTAGCGCTTACAGATGTGAACGCTTGGCTGGAGTTTGTTTGAGGCCATTTACACGAAGAAGCGCATGACAAGTTGACTCAAAAAAAGGCTCAACGACTAGGTTTTTGTGCAATACTGATCTCGGCCGCCAAAAAAAGTTGAGGCCACATCAGAGGAGCTCATTGATTTGGATGAGATAGATCCATACAGTGAGTGGAGTGGGCAAGAAGAGGAAAACCTGCGTTCACAGCGGACGAGATTGCTTCTTTTGAGAGGGAGGCTATGGAGGGAGAAGCACTAGCAGGACTCCGAGGAGATATTGGCTGGATGACATCTTTGGAGGTGATCTCCAACATGTAGCGAGAGAGGAGCCACCAGCACCACCATCTAGTTCCAGGATCAAGCCAGATTCGCAGCCTTCTAGGAGGAGCGTGGAGATGCAGCCGAGTGTGGGGACTAGTAGAGGCACTAGACCCTCTCCCCAATTTTCTCTAGATTGGGGAAGAGGAAAATGTAATTTATTGTATATTGTAACTTGCATAGATATGAAATTTATGATGATATTTTTCAATGTCAATCATCATAAATTCATATTACTTATCAGTCGGTTGTCGTATTCGCATGATGATGCGATTTTGTATTGTATTTGTATTCAAATCTAATAGAAAACACTTCTCCAACATTTTATGGGCTCATTTGATACATTTTGTAGCTATGTGTTGCTTAAAATTTATGTTTTTTAAAGAAATTTGAGTATTTTTTAAGTTGCCGAGTATTCCCGAGTATTGGCCGAATATTGGCGAGTTTTTGCCGAGTTTTTTTTTGGGGTCTGGCGAGTTTTCCTACTATGATCATACTAACTCAAAGGCATGACTAATGGCTTGAAGAGAATAATGCGAGGCTCAGAAACTCTAGACATCACTTGCCACGTATCAATGCCCATGCGTTGGCTCTTAACTGTCAATAATGGCTTCTAGATCAAACGCTCATACCAGATTAATACGATGAAGAGTAGGTTGTACGTAGTCCTTCCGCTGCGTGGTGTGATTAAAACATATGATACGTGTTTGATGCAGATCACTGCCAACAATGCAGGTCGTAGAGAATCAATAATAGTATGATATTTTGCAGCAGTGAGTTTGAGATCTCTTTAGCAAATGTCAGTATGATATTTTCCAGCGAGTAAAACTATATAAAACCTCCCAATCTTATACAGACAGTCCACACGCCTGCAACATTGCTTGTAAACATGGATCGACTGATCACCATATGCAGATATCCAGAATTTAACACTGTGTTGTTTTATATGCTAATGCCACCAGATGTACACAAATCACGATTCACTTTGACTTGGATGAAATTAAACTCCTTGATATGCCTTTGCTAGTGTTGAAGGCACGTTTGATCAAAACATTATCCAAACATGAATAGAATATTTACTGTATGATATCTCACTGAAAATCATCAGAAATCTGACAGAAACTTGTACGCATAAATACGCACAGCTCTGTTACACTAATTTCTCCATCGTTGGGGGCAGCATATTCAAAACTCAGCGCAGTAATGGAGTACCTGCTCTGATACCACTATTAACATTTTGTACAAACTTGATTAATCTCAACAACACAATAAGACTTCACACAACTCTAAATTATAATCTTCTATATAATATTCATACGGGACTATATTCAATATACTTGGGACTTCTTTATTCATACGGTGCAGCAATTTCATTACAAGAGATTACAATAAATAGGAGAATGGTCTCCTCTAAACAGGGAGTCAACTCAAATCCCTATGTTATCTCAACTCTCCCTCATTTATCTCTCCACATCTCTCATATCTCCTGCACATCACAACCACTCCCACATAATCCTCAACTATCCTATCTACTTACAACTATTTACCAACTCATAAATAGTTGTATTACATCACATATATTTTATCACTAAAGTGAGCACTAAACTAATATATTTCCTAACACTGACTTGCATTAACTTTTTTTTGTTGCGTTTGACCGTCATATGGCTGTTATTCTTCTTGCTTGGATAAGCTGAACGGAAAGTTTAGATATCTCAGCAAACGGTTGAGTTCGGAGATCTTTTTTTTTACCTTTTTTTTGCAAGCCCAATGCAGTGGTGTAGCTAGATTGAGGCCATCTTTCACCAGGCAGCAAGAAAATTGCAGAGGTGGTGGAGTCGTTAATTAATGTGAAACCTTTCCGTGGGTGCAACTATGTTACAAATCCAAGATGGCCGCTTCGAGATTTATACATCTCGTCATTTTTTAGATAGATATAATAAAGATATCTTTACTAGTTTTAATAAACCGAGCGTAACTAGTTCTGGGCATCAAAGAGCGAATATTTTGAATTTCTTGTAAGCTTGTTTCCAAGATTTTATGATCTATTTCTTTTTTTCTTATACAAAATTAGAGGTAGCTTTTTCATTAAGCTAAGACACTTGCTTATAACATATCTTTAAATTCGCATGAATTGCTTGTCAAGCCTTATTTCTAAAAAGTTATTGTTCACTTGTTACAAATACCGACTTTAATGTAATGCAAGGCATTCACAAGAATGGCGGTTTAGTTTTTGTGGCGGTTTATTTTTTTTCCAATGTTTTCCTTTTCCCGTTCGATGCTGCATCTTGTGAAGCAATCTATTCTAGTCTTATGAGATTTTTTTTATAGTTTGGGCAGGCTTTCCTGAAAGAAGGCGAGATGGTCAAAAATTTGTAGTTGCTGAGAAACCAGCAAGACAAGGTCGGAGAAATTGTTGTGCAGAACCCATTGAAGTTATTATGAAGGAACGCAAAGATAAGAAAGAGGCTGGGTTACATGATTGGTTGGATGATGGTGTAATTGACACAAATATTGGACCCAAAGAGAGGACTGAAGATTCCTTTTCTCGTCTGCTTGAAACTGAAAATAACATTGAAACAAGCCCATTAGGTACGTTGTTTAATTCTGATTTATAATCTCGGTGTAATAGTTGGTACCTTAACCTCATACTCGTAGATGCTGCAGGTGTCAGCTAGTACATGCTTTAAAGATTATGGGGTCACTTCTCTTTAATCTAATAAGACCACTTTTGGTATTATTAGTTGCAGAAGTGTAGGGTTTCAATCTTTGAATTGTAGCAACATACATTTTTAATATCATTTTTAGTAGGTTAACCAGCTCTTCATGAAACTTTTTTTTAATGCATTTGGCTGCTATTTTGAGCCTTCCAACTTTGGTTTGTACACTGAAAAACATGAATGAAGAACTGAAATTGATTACTAGTGTAATCATCAAAGTTCTTCTGTACTTGATTGAACTAGCAAGTTGATAGTCATAAAGAAAGATTGGTTTGCAATGAACTTTCAAGCAATAGCAATCACAATGGAATCATTACAATTCGTGATCCACCATGTTGGGAACTGCGGTTGTGGTTTGTGTTTTTGCCACGTCTTTGACAGAATGTGTAAGGTTGTTTGTGCAGATTGAAATATTTTGTCAATTATTTACCATATATTGAAGCTGAACTATTTCAAATGTAACATATCACATATATATTTTAAATTAAGCATTATACCTTTCCGAAGAGTGGCCAGTTACGTCTTTTATAAATATTTTTCTATTCAATGTCTTCATATTGTACAAGACTTACGATGATGTAATATACATACATTGTAGGTATGTGACAATGTGGTAACATGCATTTGATTATACGAACCAGTGGATGGTTATATATTTACATGCATACTATGAAAAAACACTATTTTCACTCTATATTGTGTTTTACGAAATAATTTTGATAAATTTTACATAAATAATTTATGGTATAGTTTGTAGTATGTTAAATATGAAATGAAGTTTTTGGGAAATAAATTTTTAAACTGCTTTGAACGTAATGTTAAATTTTAGAAGTTTTATTATCCTACCGAATGCAGCTAGCTATATTATAGTAAATCTTTTTGCTTAAACTATAGCAAGACATTATTTTTTGTATCTTAAGTTTTATTTATGGTTGCAAAAATATAAATATATTATATTTAATTATAATAAACATTTAGCTAATATTTGATGAACCTCCCCTGTATTCTTCGTGAAATTCGAGGCAACACAACTATGGCAGAAATTTAATGATGGGCAGCTCGAATGCAGAGTCCTGGCAGAAATCTAATCTTCATTTATTGTTGTCATTTCACCCGAAAGGAGACCACTACTCTGCCTTATTCCCAGCAGGCTTCGATCCGATTCACTACACATATGCGATGTGCATGGAATTGAAATCTAATAATACAGGATGAAAACATTTCCATTATTTTTTAATGGATTTTTGTAGCTTATGCTTTTGAGCCGCTACTTCAACAAATTGAATGCTAATTGGAATTCGTAGCCTTAAACAGCCTGCTGTCTACCATTTTGTTTCGGCTTCTTTTGAATGCCCATCTCATGTTAAATCGCCATTTTTTAAGGATTCTCAGGTGCCTTTGCGGATCGTTGAACCCAAAAGATTCGTGGTTTGATTCTGAGCAGTTTGAGCTAAATTTCGAGTTTCAAAGGTGTTAAATCCGTGAAATAGCATTTAATTTCACGCAGATTGCTACAAAATCTTTCTACTCGCCTGTAGATGCATTTGGAGCTCGCCGGTGCAGGAATAAGGCGACCGTGCCTCTTTGTTCAGTTTTTTTAATGATCAACGGCTTGCACCTTCCCTTCTTGTGTATCTTCAATAGATAAGAAAAATCGCAGGAAAACATACTCTAAATTGTGAAATATACACAAATAACCAAAAAAAAGGAAAACAATCTCTTGAAAATAAAAGAGGAAAATATACAGATTGTAAAAATATTTAGAAAGAAAAAAATGAGAGCATATCTATTTTGGATTAAAGAATCGCAAGAAAATAGAGTGCATATCTATGTTGGATTTACATTAGCTTGCAGTGATTTTGGATAAACTGAAGAGGAACAAGGATTCATAACAGTGACGTGCAGTTTGTTTTTGACGGACAATTTCTGTTGTGGGAGGAGGTTTGAGAGGATGGTGCAGGGTAGTGCGACCAATGGTGATGTTGCGAGTCCAGTGCTGGATCAGAGCCGAGTTCGTATTTTGCTTTGCGATAAAGATCCCAAAAATTCATGGCAAGTGTTGGAGTTGCTTCGCAATTGCTCATATCAAGATATAATTTCAGGGCTTCTTCCACAATATGTTTGGAGTTCAATCTTTGAGAATTTACCTTTTAATTAATGAAGGGAATGATAATTCTTTTGCACCTTTCTCTGTAATGATATTGTATTATTTTATTATTGACTGACAGGCCTTCTATTTCCTCGTATGCATAGGTTCTGCTCCATCATGATCATGTTGTTTTGAGTAGTTTTGTATTTTGAATTTGAACTCTTCAGACAAATATTTGCTCTTAAAATCGAAGACTCAGAATTCAAGGTCAAATTCCCTAAAATCTTTTTAGCCATAATTACCCTCGAGTGATAAGGTTACTCTTTAATCCAAGTCAGGAATTGATATTAGGTTAAGTGTTGAAAGTTCAGGTAGGTTTTTTTAAATTCAGCCAAATGTATATTTCTACATAATGTGAAATTCAGAGGCTAGAGATAAAAATTACAATCTGATAGATTCTCACTAATATTTCTTGGTTTTTGGAAAAGTGCTTTATGTTATTTGCATAGGAATATTAAATACAAAACAACAATGGCCATCTCTAATTGTTGCCAACGGTTTCCAGTATTGACAGAAGCTCTCAATACAACCAACAAAAACTTCAACATAAAACTAGAAAACTTAGACGTTAATACAATTCTTTCATTACAATGTAATTCTTTCGACATGATTAGCCATTCTATGGCCTTGTATATATATAACTTTGATGACATGTACACTGAGTTGGCCTAATGATGTGATCTTGAAATAGAGGTCACAAGTTCAAATCCTGCAGGGGGTAGGGTATGTACGCCTCGTTTGTAGCAAAAATAGTTGCCTCCCGCATGTGAGTATGAGGTAGTCCCATATGCTATAAGCCACTTGTAGACCCAAAAACAAGCCGCCCGACATCGTGGACTATAAAATAATAATAATAATATTATACATTGCTAAATTACTTTCATTTAATAACAGTAGAAACTATAAAAAGAAAGTGGGTTGCATGAGACCATATCCTTAAATCCAATACATTAGGTATAGAAATGCCTAGGAAGCAAAAGCATAAAAATAGCCCCAATGATCTAGCAAGGTTTGAAGATAGGTGACTTCGAGAATCGAAACATAAAAATAGCCCCAATGATCTAGCAAGGTCCGAGATCTAGCAAGGTCCGAATATAGGTGACCTCGAGAGCCAAAACATAAAAATAACCCCAATGATCTAGCAAGGTTTGAAGATAGGTTACCTCGATAGCCACTTTGTTACTTGAACATGAATTTGCATAAATACATATCACCATAGTCTTCATGTTATAAATAGAAAAACAAATGCACATATAAGGGTTAGCATAATTAGTTGCTTTTCTTTCTTTCCGGATAAAGAAGATTTAGCACTTTGAAAGTATGCCAAATTTATGTGAATTTTGCAAAAAGCACGGGTTATCCTCCTAGAATTATACTTTATTGGATAAAAGGCTCTAAATAAAAAGCTTTGACGAAATTGTGACTCCAATTCTGCACCCTTTGATCTTTGGTGCAAAACCAAAATAAATGCTTATCAATCTTTGTGTGGCCGCATAGATGTATAAGGTGACATCCTAAGGGTAACCTTGACAAAGAACACACCACACAAAATGTGTAAGTTTAGGCTCAAGGATGGCATCCCAAACAGTTTGAAATGTCCAATCCAGTGTGAGATATAGACTAGAAATTCCATCTCTCAATGAGCTTCACACTTGGGAAAGCTAAGCGACAACCATTCATATCCCTTGCTAGGAGCATAGTTGAGGAAGGGGTGTCAACATATCATTTCCAATCCTTCCTCAATCCTAGCGAGATATTATTGCAATTTAGAGAAGTATATATGGGGGCATTCCATCCAAAATTTCTTGGGAGGATCTTGGGCACTATTGTGTAAATGAAACTTGGCTTTAGCTTTAGGTGAAGATAGTGAATCCCAATAAATTTTATATTTGATGTCCTACATGGTACACATACCTTAGTCGCAAAAATTAAGAGCATGAACCTAGGAACGTTTACAAATGGGACATCATAGAAATTGATAATTGCATATAGAGGAGCGTGTAGATACTTCAATTTGGTAACTTATCCGTTGACAATGACAAGTTTGACTTTGTTCCTAAGCTACATTGACATATCTTTCTCTCTTATGACTTGTTAATTTCTACACATTGCTTTGTCGCTCATTCACGCAATATTAATTATCCATTATTTTGATGCATCTTACTTAGAATCTAACTCTATCGTCACTAAATCCTGTATGAGACTGTACAAAATAGGGTGAAATCATTACCACAGTCTAGGCCGACACAATTGCACAATCATGTACCCCCTTTTCTAACATTTTTTCCTTAGTTGGAAACTCGTACCAAAAAAATGAAAATGTAAGTTTCAAAATAGCATGGGGGTTATTTTAGACGACAAGTTAATATGTGTACACATGTTTTCCTTTTGAATCTTTGTACACGTCCCCTACATTATAATGTATCTAGGACACAACCGGGGGCCCCAAATCCCCAAGACCACACAACCTCGCGAAACAATGTAGCCCATAGACTCCAAGCCATGCCAATCTTGAGCATTATCCACAATAGAAATCGACTCCTCTATCACGGAATCCATCCACACGTTCTATAGGATCCAACGTCGAAGACACATGGCCACAATTGACCTCAAATGCCCGAGCAAGAATTAAACCTTGGTGGGCATGAAAACATCCAAATGACCCAACCAACTCACCCCCACTTCATTGGCAAAAATTTGAATGATAAATTCTTTTATTATACCAGAACTATGAAATGGAGTGGTGGAGGAGCATTTTTCTGAAAGTGGGACATGGGGGTGGGCTTGGGTCCTTAATTTCTGCCGAGCGATCCACATTCGAAGTGCCCCACTGTGTTCTGCCTGGTCCACATGGAGAAGTTTGACCCCTACTTCAAGATGTCCTCATGGCCACTCGTTGAAAGTGTTTAATGGACTAAATGAGAATGGAACTTGGGTTGATGATTAAAAGCTGTCAAAATTTATTCTTAATATAACAATTTTTTTGAAGTTTTTAGCTGTAAAATTTAGTCGGGTTTATGCAAATAGAATCACAATAAATACATAATAAACTCTCCAAAAATAATATTCTCTATATATATTTTTATTCATACAAGGATACACATATATAAAGAGATAATCACCTATAAAATAAGTCACCTCATTTGTCTCCTATAACATCTCCAATAATTTAAATGGATTGTTTATACAACCTATGTGACAATATTAACAACTAATATAATCTCTAACTATTCACTTGAGTAGTTTGAACTACCATAATTCTTACTATGAGTTTTTTTATTGAACAACTCATTTACAATATATTACACATGCAAATAATATAGGCAACCCATTAACATGGAGCACTAATAAATAATTCCTAACATTCCCCTTAGTGTGAACATGGTAGAAAATAAATCAAACACCCCAATTGCAACTTTCTGCCTCGCTTGCTTATGATCTTGGTCCACAATTTGAATTGAAGGTAGAGAAGGAACTCATCAACATCTCATCAACCATGCAATACTGGGAACTAATCTAACCATACTTGTGTGGGAACCATGAACAATTTTCTACATTTGTTTAGCCTTCACAAATGGTTTTCACAAGAAGACCACTAGCCTAGGTATGAAGAGGGACACACACACATCTATTCCTCCTCTTCAAGTATCATGATGTTATATTACATTGTTCTTTATGTTTTCCGACTACATTTTCCCATCAAGGGATCACATAAGATTTTCTCACTTATTACATCATGTGAAAAGGAATACACTTCGCTCTTATTTTCGATCATTACACACAAAATTCAAAACATGAAAACAAAAATGAGGACTAAGTTCTCATCATCTCCTCGCAAACATCTATTCTCAATCACTTCCACTTGATCTCGCACGATATAACCTGTCTTTCACTACCACTAGTCAACAATCTCGATATTTATCATTTTTATGCACTTTATTCACTACTACTTCGCTTTTTTTTAATATTGGTAAATAGTTTTTTGAAAGGGACTATACCCTTGTGTACAAAAGGAGGCCTAAAATCCTGAATAAGAGAGAGGAGAGAGAAGCTGTATCAAAGCACAAAAGTTACAAAGAAAGAACATCGAAGCCAAGAAACAAAGAACACAAACGAGACTTAACAGCAAAACAACGGCAACAAAACAGCAAGCCTACAGCCAAGAAGCAGTAGTAAAACTGGACTACTTCTTGGCCGCTTGATCAATACTCATCTTTACTTTTTTCCAAGCATGATACATACCCAGCGTGGTCATATGAGCAGCATCCGTCTTATCGAGCTCCTCTCTGGTTCTTTTACTCTCTTTCTCATTGCCCCAAAGAGTAATCGGGACACCGCTGAGATGCGAAACACTTCTTGCATGACCTTCGATGAATTCCTCTATGGCCCTGAATGCTGCAATATTATACTCATGCCTAGTCTTCGTTTTCCCAAGGCGGGAGTCTAGGGAGGTCAGTTTTTTGTATATTTCATCAAGCTGGCTATTGCCAATGCTCCCTTCTCCCTCAATGCTTTTTTTGCCTTTTTGCTTAGCAAGATTTTTACCTCATCCTTCAGCAATTTAAGCTCACCTCTAAGGCCTCCAATCTTCTAGAAGGGTTATCCGTTGGTGCCCTTTGGGGTGGCATTACTAATGTTCAGCAGATCACGAGCAATGTCATCCAAAGGTTCATCCCCCAGCGTGAGACTCAAGGTTGAGTCTCCAGAAGCTCCCCTGGTGACACGTTTAGAAGTAGAGACAGCAGTGTGGGTGGCGGGGGCGGCAGTAGGAGGAAAAGAAGGAGAAGCATGAGCGGCTGCGCATGGGTGCATCAAAGACCGGAGGCGGGGCAAGCATAGGGACAGCAGGGGAGACAGGACTGGCAGCCACGGAGCCCAACAAAGCCAGGCCGGGAGAGGAAGGGAGACCGGGGAATTTGATAAGGCAGTGCTTGTGAATAAGCAGAATAAGCCCTTGGTGAAGGGGAACCGCCCGGGTATGCTTCTGGAACTCCAAAATGGAGCGCTCAAGAGAGTTTAACAGATAGTGGGGGAAGCAAACCAACCTACTCCTACGAAAGTGATTCAAAAAGACAAGGTGCTTGGGGACAGAACAAACCTGCCTTCCAAGGATATGTAGCGAATCATCATGCGGGTGACTTCATCATACGGAGAAGGAATTGAATTAACAAGCAGACCCGCGGTGTTGAATATAAGCTTCTCCTCCTCCTCCACAAATCTTCTCTCTTCAGCCTCTTTGATAACCCTCTTGTTGAAAAAGCGGTATCCTTCGTTGTCAGCAACCTCATCACTAGTAGTTTGCGAGAGGATGGTGTTTGACCTCCATCCTCCGATGCCTCCGAATTCCAATGTATTATTACTAACTCACCTTGAGATGGAATTTGAATCTAAAATTTTCACATTTTTTCATTGTCATAGCTTCACCACCAATTGCTCCTTTAGAGATGAAATTCCAAAGTGGGGTATGGGGGTGGCATCCCCAATGGGATCAAGGGTAACGTCTTGTGTAGGGTCGTGTGGCGTACCTTGGGCATGCTCTTTGTCATGATATAAGGTAGGGTTGAGGGCTAAAGCCCTCGAAGCTAGACACTTTTTCCTTCTTTTCAGTCTTCAAATACTTCATCAAAAATGAAATAGTTTTCATCCGACCCCACAAGATGGATGCCAAAGTTACGCTCAAAATGCGTCTCTAACTACAATTGAGGCAATTTTTAATTTTTGACAAGACTATTGACTTATATTATAACAACTTGATGACCTTCACATAGACTCTTGCTTATGAAAAATATTCTCTAATGACAAGATTCTAATATACGAGAGAAAAAATCAAATAATTTGACCCCTCTATTATGACATGCCACCAAAAACAATAGAAATCCACTTAATAAAGTGTAATATCCTTGTTTTACAATAATACTAGTACTAAAAAAATTGACACCATTATTATCTTTGAGAGGTGTTCTACAATGGCGGCAAGGTGTAATGAAGTACATTGTTCACTTTTATTCTCGACATTAAATTTGACATTCATTTGACCGTCATGTGATAATTCATTCATAAATTTGATTTTTATTTTATTGTCACTTAATTTTTTTTTCGGAGAAGTCAATCAAAAAATAGTAATATCTTGGTCATGTAGTAGTGTTTGGGTCTTTTTAAAAGATATTTTGGTGACCAACACAATCACGTAGCTAAATGATTCTATTTGCCACAATTGCATAGCTAAATGATTCTATTTGCCACAAATCAATAGGAAATCGATAGATAATTTAATGAAGTTGTTGATTAAAGAGGTATGCAAAAATTAAACATAAGAACCTTGAAATTGATATCTATTGATGTATTTCATATAGATACATTTATTATAATATACTTATTATATTATATTTATTTTTAATTGTTACTTTTTTTGGTATATAATTTAAATAGAAGTATTTAAGATATGTAGATACTAATTATAATAATTGTAAATCCCCTCTTTTGTAATAGCACAACCACTTTCCTTTTATAATATTTCCATTTTGAGTATTTTTATTACCCCATGGGGGATTGACCCTTTGACCTAGTAAAACTATAGGTTTTAGACAAACTGTTTAACCATACGAACTATCACAATTTCACATCTTTATGTTAAATAAATATGTATTTGAAATTGTAAAATCCATAGCATAGTTTGGAAAATAAAACACACAACTTTGTATTTTACAAAACCGTGTGGTTGACACTTGGAGAGGTGGGGACGTGCCGATCTATGTGCTTTGGGGAATTTGTAGAGGTAACACATTCGGACATAAAAAAATCCTCATGCAATGTGGCAAGCTCGAGTCACCGGTGGTGCTAAATAATGGCGGCGATTAAACAATGCAAAAACCCATCAATGTTAATTGCAAACTTATGCAATATGTAACTACTAAGGAGAGGAACCAATCTTCGTGCACCCAAAGTTTAAGGGTGCACATAGAAAACAAAACATCATATAATTAAAAAAACTCTTTAATAGGTTATGTTCTCCTATTATATATATTTCGTTTTAAATATTAAAATAATGTGGAAGGGACATTTTTAAATATTTAAATTTGGTTATTTTAAATACAAAGAAATTTAAAGGTGAACCATTACTTGTGAATTAAGTCACATATTTGTTTCTACCTATTTGTCATCATTTGATTGGCTAATTGGGGTGAAATGACTTGATGTGACTTATTCTATTGGAAACTTTTTATTCAAAATATAAGTGGTAAAGTGACATGTACTAGCTCCCTAATTTCCATGTACCCTCACAAGTATTGGTCCATGCTCAATAATTGGCTCCTCTCTCTTACAACCTATTAATGATTCTACCTTCTCAATGAATGCGTAATTCTCCTTGTTGATTGATTTTTTTGTAGACTTTAGATATGGAAAAAATCCATAATTCTAGTTGAATAGGTGCATGAATGGAATGTTTAAACAACCTTGACAATATTAACAACTAATATATTCTCTAACAACTAGTAACAACTAATATGTTTCAACCACCATTATTCTTACCATGAGTTGCTTATTAAACAATTCATTTACAATATATTATTACACACAAATAATATAATTAATCCATTAATATAGACCACTAATAAATAATTCTTAATATTAGTTGTATTAGTTCAACATTTATATTATTAAAAATATTATAATATAATTGTAGTAATCCAAAAAACTTATAAAAATATTAAAAAGTAAAACTTTTTAGGATGAATCTTTGTTAAGAAATATAATACTAAAAAAATAATGCATTAAGTAATATTATAATTTGTATTAATTACTAATATATAAGCTTATCTTGGAAGAGTTGTGAATTAATATAATATATATGAATTAAGGTGATGCAATGATGGTAATGATTAAGTCATTTTTTCATGATTCAATTAATTTTTTATTATTGATTTGCTAACACATACATTGATTTATTATCTATATACCTTTTGTGATTGATGTGTTTAGGTCTTCATTTTTGTGTTTTTAAAATTTGACACATTTTAAAGTAAATAAAATTAAAATTATTTTGGTTAAGAAATTTGAAGATTTCTTTTCAAATGTTAGATTTACATATGTCTAGATAACCACACAAATATTTTTTTACATGTTCACACATTAATGCATTCTCTTGAGGACTATGTATTTACATAGTCTTCAAGAGATGGTGGAGAAGGGATTTGAACTTTGGGGGATTTTAACTAGACTAAGAAATTCCCCTAGCTTTTCTTGTTAGATCTCCTTGAATCCACTCACGTTATGTGTATCTTGTACCACATATGAGAGATTTCATTATAAATATAATCCAAGATGTAAATTCTCAAACATTTCATTGATGAATTTAGTCTCTTCTAATGGTGGAAGCCATGATAATTCTTTGCTTCTTTCTTCTCTAGATTCATTGAAACCATGTGAGGTGAAGATGAGTCTCGAGCCTATTATGTTCTCAACTAACCAAGGAAGTCGACAAAACATTCCTCTCATCAAAATTCTAAGAAGTGTGTACTATTCTATAAAAACCTATCATATGGTTTGAGGTCCCACTTTGAAATGACAACTCCAAACAATTTAGAAGAAATATCTATTTTTCGTTCATCAATATTAATCGTAGGATTTTTTTAATTTTTAAGGGTCAAAATGTTTTTCTTACTTCCAACTTGTGGGTAAAGGTTGAGCTTGTAAAAGGTGCAATTGACCAATTTGAATCTAGTGTCTATAAAAGTTGGGATAAAACCGCCTAACATCCCATATGTTTTGGTTATAAAATTCAAAAACTACATCGAACGATATGGGGTGTCGATTCCCATGACATGGAATACAGTTTCCTCCTACAAGCACAAGTGAATTCCTCCAAATGGCATGAGCTCTAATTATCCACAAAACATAAGGTTATACATTACAATAAGAAAATGTTAGCAACACTTGAGTATTAAATGATAATGGATCACTTTTTGATTTACCTCTAAAACACACTACCTCAAGGATTCATGCATTGCACCCACTTTTCCTTCGACAAGTCCACAACATATATATGTGGCCCATATACGACATACTAGGTAAAAAGAAGAGGCTATAGTATGTTTCATCCAATAGTCAACTCATAACTTGAAGGATAGTCACTAGAAATATTCATGACTCTCTAAAACATGTGCGATATATTCTCATTTATGAAATGAGATATTTTGGGCCCAACTTGCTTTCTCTTGTTGATATGTACTATGAGATTCTTTCCTAATCATAAAAGAACCAATTTCAATAAGAAGTCAATGTTGGACAATGCGACATTGCTATTGTCATTAATGTCAAGTAACATTGATATCAAAGGGTGTCTAAGTGGTCTAGGTAAGTTCATGATGTTGTGATTGATGATCATTGCTTGTCTTGTTGAGATTACATGGTGTTGCATGGGCTTTGGAGTAGTATAGAAAATTGTAGGAGTGTGTGATGATGGCTTACAAAGGCATAAAAGACTTTACATAGGTGCCATGGAGTGTGTTGAAGCTTCTTGCAGGTGTTCAAGGTTGGCCAAGGTGAGTTGAGGTCAGAATTGGTGAAACAAGCATGTTTCAAGTGCTTGTTTGTGAAGCCTAGTGAGCAGTATGAGACATGGGATGATGAAGTGAAGCATGTAGCAATTGGTTATGCATGGTAACAACATGGGGAACATGAATATGATGTGTTAGGACACTCACAAGTGTATCAGGGTGCAGGTATGAGGTTTAGTCATGTTTTATAGGTCTACTCTAGACCTAATCCTTAAGAAAACATGCCCATGTGAGATGAGTTGAGTAGTTGCAGAGATATTTGGGAAAAGGTGAGTATTGGAGATGTGTTTTTAGGTTTATATGATGGTGTGGTCCAAATTTTAGGACCTAGTGATGAATATTTTTGAAGATATTACACTTTGACCAAAACCGGGTTTCTAGAGGTGAGTTTTAGAGCTAAATTTTGACTTTCAGATGCTCGTTGGGGAGTGTGTGCTTTTCATGGGGACCCAAGATCCTGGGGATAGTTGAGTAGGTCAGTTATGAATATTTTTCAAGAATAATGATGTTTTTGATTGTCACATTTTTATGAACAATCGTTAAGAAGCTAAACTACTTTTTAACCCTCATGAAACCCTAGCTTTGGAGTGACTTGGAGGAAATATATTGTAGTAAACCAGAATTGATTCCTTTTTCAAAATTGATGATTTTATTTTGTAGAGTACTCCTCCATATTTCCCCATGTATGATTTATAGGTTTTGGTTGTTAGTGGGCCCCACCCAAAAAGGTAATTTTCTAGAAAGTTTTAGTTTGTGCAAAAGTTTCCCATTGAACCTATTGAATAAATTACCATTTATTGAAGCATGGGAGTTGTACTACATTTACATGATGGTTTAGGTCATGGTTGTGTCTTTAGAATGCAAAGTGTGCCCTATTTATGAGGACCTGATTGTTAGGTAGTTTAGAGCAGTATGAGAAAATAACAGATTTGGAGGTGCTACATGATGTTTCATGATTTGGTGTGAAGTTTTTCATGATTATTACATCAAGATATTTCCAATGATATATCATGCTTGTGTTTTTGCTAATAATTGAGGAAGTTATGACGGAGTTCTTTGAGGGGGCTTAGTTGTGCATGCTCTTGAGTGGCTTCATGAGGTGAGATGATTGTTTTGTATTGTTTTATGATTTCGGAGGTTTCTAAAGGCTTATAAAACATGTCTAAGTGTGATCCATTCCTTGGTGAAGTTTTTTTTGGTCTAGAACACTCCATGGTTGGCAGTTGCTTGTTTTGGGGTTTTAGGACTTGTTGTGTCCTAATGGAGGCCTAGATGGTTCTTGGTGATAGTGGTGACCTACTTGGTCTTATGGATGATTTTACTATGATTTTATAATGAAGAGTTAATTGATTTTACTATATTAAGGCTGACCTACATGTTTTATGACCAAGAGAAGGGTATAAAGGCAAATTAGAAAGCTCATTTGTGCTAGTTGTGAGTGTGGATGAAAAGTACGACCTAGGAGGCTTATTGAGGAATGTGATGAAGGTCATTGTGACCTTGTTGAGAGGGAAATGAGTGTTTTATGTTATAGAGAGAGATAAGGTGATGGTGAGCTAGGGAAAGTGTTGAAAACAACAAGAAGGAAGAGGTTTTGGGCAAGAAGGTTTGAGAGATGTTTTGGAGGAAAGTAAGCTTCATAGAGTCATCATTAGTTGTGGAAACAACAAATCGGAGAGATGAAATTATTTTTAGATGGATTTAGTTGGTGCTGAGTCATATAGGGGGTTGGTGACTCTTTGTAGAGTTGTTTCTCTACTAAACTAGGGGTTGGTGCTCGTTGTAGGGTTGGTTACCTACTAAACTAGGGGTTGGTACTCCTTGTGTGGTTGGTGCCTCAATACAAAAATCTCTTGTGATGTGTAATATTCATGAGAGTCCTTTGTTTTATGTAATATAAGCAGAGGTTTAGTGGGTTTTCTTCCCCTTGAGGGTTTCCCACTTAAATATGGTGTTCATGTGTTCTCTCTTATTTTATGCTTATGTGGATGGTTGATATGTTGCTTGATGGTTTGCTAAGATAATTGATATTGATCATATAATGGATAATGAATGATGAATGATTAAATATAATGGAAGTGAAATTTTTAATGGCACACTAATTCACCCCCTCACAGTGTTTTTGCTTCCAAAATTGGTATCAGAGCAGGGCCTTTGGATCAAGATTAACGAGCTTAAGGTGATCCTAGAAGCACAAAATGGCTAAGAAATTGAGGAAATAAAACCAAGAGTTGAGAGCTATGGCTAAGAAGGATGAAGAAACCATCAAAGTCTCAAGAATCAACTAGAGGATACGAGTTGAAAATATGAGGATAAAGGAAGATGAATGTGATAAATTGAAGAGAAAACAATGTGATCTAATTGAAGTTGTGGAAGACCTACAATCAGAGGTAGTGTTCCATAGAAAGGAGAACATCAATTTGAAGTCGTAATCAAGGGATATGAAGAAAGCATAAAAGAGCAAGAGGTTCAAGTTGAATCTATGACAACAACACTCAAGACCAAGGAAGAGGAGCAAACCCTAAAGATAAAGATGATGAGAAGCCTAATCTACCAAGTCAGGAAGTTGGACGTAGTTCCAAAGAACCTACAAATGAAGGTGTTCATGCTAAGAAGGAATATGCAATGTCTCATCCCATCAGAATCCAAATTCTATGATTAATGCATGGTCATTTCATGGTTATTGTTATTATTACAATGGATTTAGTCATATGACAAGGGAATGCGAAGGATATCCCTCAAGAATGAACATCCATGGAGTAATGGAGGAAGTCATAATATTCAGTCAAGAGATAAGAATATAATGTGTTTCAATTGTCATGAAAGATGTCATATTGTAAGGTATTGTCATCATGCTACTACAAGACAAGACAAGAAGTTTGTTGCACCCAAAGTCAATAAGGAAGTGTGGATGCCTAAATCGGTCAACAAAGAATTAGATCCAACTAAAGAGAATGAACAATAATTACTCAAGAAGGAGTCTAAAACAATCATGCCTAATCAGTCTTCAAGTCATGAGAGTATGTTTGCCATGGTTGTGTAAAAAATAGTGTTTCAAGAGAGCCATGTTTTTGACTACTATTCGAGACAAAGGAGGAGAATAATAGGGTGGTCACCAAGTCAAATTCTCCAAAGAAGCCCAAGAGGATGCTACATTCGGATTATCGGTCTAAGTTGACCGAGAAGGAGATGTAGATTTGGGAATCTCTTGAGTTCATGGTGCTCTAAGCCCTAAAGTGATATTGGGTGTCTTCTAAGCTAGTGCCAGAAGAAACTCACCAACAAATAAGAAGCATGGGTGTTCTTTGTCAAGGAGTCTACAAGTAAAGAGTTAGTGCTTTAAGGCCCGACCTAGCTCGTGTTTGAATAATCTCTCTTTTAGAGCATCACAGATGGTATATGATGGGATATCTAGATATAAGGAGCCAAAATTCTCTAAGTAAGATGTTGACAAGGGTATGGTAGTTTGTTTGAAAACTTGGAGGTGTTGTGGAGCTAGCACATGTGAGAGAGCTTAAAAATTGAATCTGCAATCAAGAAGAGCATTTCCAAATCTAAGTATGATATCCCAACAATGAAAAAACATCAATAAGATATGATTAAGGGTATGTCATGAAGGATTGTGTATGTTTAGTGTATAAAGATCAAATGAGTAGCTGATTTTGTCTTGGAATCATGTTGTAGATCTAAGATAGCTATGAAATAGTCTAAGGGTGCTTGTTGTGGCAAATCAGCAACACCCACGGATGCGAGATCGGAGTTTCTAATTTGATGTCTTAGGGCATCCAGGTGTGATTGCACAACATTGAGACCTCTCTCCAAGTGTGGGACTTGTAAAGTGAGAGAGGAATCTCGGTTTAGAGGCTGGTTCCTCAACTCCTCTGATAGAGATCTATTACTTGCACAATTGCAGAGGTTTAAATCCTAATTCTACTCTAGATTCCAAGGAGACAAAGATAGAAAGTGCAAAAATTTGAAACTAAGCTAATAAGGTGATGCACCAAAGGAGTGGTGAGCACTTCTTATTTATGCAGATTGACACATTTCATAAAATGCAACATAAAACATCATGCACAGGCTGATAAGATGTAATCAGAGGTATGAAATGAAACAAGCAACACAAACAAAGGATTGAAACCCATTCACAGAGCTTGCATTATCATTTCCACTGTCAAAATCCCTGCATTACAACATCAAAGAGGAAGAAAACCTGTTACAATTTTGGAAGAGGTCTGATACTTCCAAAAATCACTTCTAAAGTGAAAAAAGGGGAGCCTGCAATACACAAAAATGTTCCCTTTGAAAATAAGCCAAATCGGCTTTTTACGGTGCAAGGGCGAGCCTGGGAGAGAGAAAATGGAAAAAACATGGGAGCCATTCCACTATTGACCAACAATGCATTAAAATAGCATGAACATCCTTACAGACCCATTCCCTGACATTTTTGACCATGTTGGGAGAGAATGCGAGCCATTCTTCATTAAAATCGGTGGTTGAAACGTCATTTCTGCTCATGACCACGTACCAGAAGTGTTTTTTGATTTTCTCTCTCCAAACTCCATCAAAATGAAAAATTTACCCCAGAATCTTGTAGATAATTTCACCATCTTTCCATTGATATAAAGAACGCAAAAATATGAGCTCTGGATCGAAAGATATGGTGATTTGAAAATTTAGGGCAAAACAGGGCCAAATCGGCGGGCAAAAAATTTGAATTTTTTACCTTTTTGGTCATTTGGAAAATTTTCAAAAAATTCCCCATGCCCCACTGGTTCAGGTGCCACGTGGCACGTTTTAATTGGTCGCGGGCCCTTCCTGCTCCATTTTACTTCATTTTTGCCTTTGGAATTTTTTTCAAAATTTCCGCCGGGCCGATGAGGTGAAGACACGTGGCATGATGTGATTGGCTCGGGCTGTCTCTCTGAATTTTCCGTGGGCGCTTGATATTTTGGTGCCACTGGACACGTGGTGAGATTCTATTGGCTCGCATCAAAGGGGCGGGCCTTTTTCCTGAATTTTCCATTATTTTCCCATTGGGAAAATTTCCCAAGTTCTCCCGTGCTCCGCCCGGTCGGGACACGTGGCACGTTCTTATTCGTTGGCGGGGCGGCAGGCCAAAACTTCACCTTTTGGATTTTAGAAAAACACTTTGCCAAAATTTCAACTTTTCCTCTGCCCTCTGAAACTCGGCTCCTGGTGACACGTGTCGTGTTCTGGTTCGTCGGCGGGAGGCGTGTCACAATTTACTTTTGGATTTTTTGGCAAAACATTTTGCCAAAATTTCTAACTCCCCTCCGCGCCCCACTTTTCTGGTCCCTTAGGACACGTGTCTTGTTTTAATTGGCCGCGGGGCCATCTCTCCAAAATTTCCCTGTGCAAACACTTAGCCAAATTTTCCAATTTTCGCCCCTGGACACGTGGCAGCTCCTGATTCGCTCGGCGGGTCCCGCGGGAAAATTTTTCCTTTTGAAACCTACGCCAAAACACTTGGCAAAAAACCAAGTTCTCCTTCGACCCCCACCACTTCCTGGACACGTGGCACGTCCTGATTGGCTGCGGGCCTTCTAGGGGAAAATTTCCCACAAAAACTTCGCCGAGCCATAACTTGAAAAATACGCAGAGTTAGGAGGAAAAATTTACCTTTCTGGAAAGTTGAGAAAGAGCTCTATCCAATGGTGCCATTTCCAGAAGATTTTGAGTGCACGAAAAGCAAAATTTTATGTATGAGGCACAAGAGAAGGAAAGATGAAAGGAGTTAGCGAGAAAATGAGCGGGGGCACATTTTGGGTACAGGTACTCGAGTTCAAATGAGTATGAAGGATAATTGAATTTATTGCAAAGGATATTAAGCTTGAGACAACTATAAAGAAAAAATGACTACAAGGTCTAAATCTGGGTAGAGTGTTGAAGATTTAAATGTAAGGTATATTCTTGGTTTGATAGTACAGTCATTGAAAGAGGAAAAACCAAGGTGGTTTTGTAAAGTCTTTAAGGGTATGATCTTGCTCAAGAATCATGTAAGACATGTTGGAGGTTTCTAGGTATTAGGGTTAGTCTCTTTGTATTGATTCAAGATATAAAGAAGGTATATATCTTAGTAGCATGAGTAGGAAGGGTGTTAAACTATGGATGATGAAGTTACTCCTTTAGAAGATGTATGGTTTGAATGAGGATTTTAGAGAAGGATAATAGGTTGGCATGATTGTAGAAGATGAAATCTTGAAGAAGGTAGCTTAATCCTTCTTTGTGAAGTTTGAAGATATGAATGTTCAAGTTGAGGAATAATTTTTGGGCTTGTTGTTTGTGAAGACATAATATTTATTTAGGTTGAAGAAATGTGTGTTGATGGTCAAAGGAACTTGAAAGAGTGCTAACAACTATATGATGGTGCCATGATTCATGTTGAAGGATTGTTTTGAAGAGATTGGCGGTATCGGGAGAATAGAAGACAAAATTTTGGGATAAGTATTCTCGGATGCAATCATGAAGGTATCACGCAAGGTCTATGGAGTCATGAGATAACAATGAAGAGGTGATGGTACAAGGTATGTCAATAATTATAATTATGATTTTCATTCTTGTAATATTTAAGAAGATATTTTGAGCGATCTATGAGGTCACAAGGAAAAATCCTAGTTACGGTTTGATGGTGCGCCATCGAAATTAAAAATCATTCATGAGAAGTATTAAAATATCAAACATGAAGAATATTAAATAAAACTAATGAAGAGGTAAGTTGATGGTTGAACTCTCAAGGTGTTTTGAGTTTGATGTCTTAACTATTTGGAGGAAGAGTATACATGTACATGATGGATAAACTATTAAGTTTCCGTGTGAAGGTCAAACAAGTCAAGGAGATATTGAGAACATATGTTTCTTTATTATTCCTTTGAGGTCTTGAAAAACATGATGAACATGTGGTCTCCATGCACAATGATATGCTGGGAAAATTTTTCTAGATTTTTGTTTCTTCATGTTATCATATTCGGGTGGCGAGTGCATTCCAAGTGAACATGAGTGAGTGAAGATATAACCCTATTTTTATGGCAGGCAGCTGTATCGGTTGCATCAATAGGTTCATAAAATGATGATCATTTCCTTATCTAGTTGAGAAGAGTAAGTAGTGAAGACAATTGGAAAGCATTGCTGTCCTTACACTTTGTGACCATGTATGGGCCACTCCAAATGGCATCAAATTTCGAGTGCCTTCCCGGTTTTGCTCTGTCTGCATCCCATTTTAACACTAGATCTCCAACTTGGAAGGATCTATTCTTGGCCTTTCTATCAAAGGTCTTCTTTATCAAAGCTTGATCCTTCTCCATTGCTTGGGATGCTTGATTTCTGATTTCTTGGAGCTCCATCAATTCTGCATATCTAACCTCCATGGGCTCAAACTCCAACAACTCCAATTGTTTCATGAGTTCCAATGTTGGCAACTCAAGTGATATGGACAAAATTGCCTCTCTTCCATAAACAAGCTTGAATAGAGAGTTACTGTAGATATTTTAGGAGTTATCCTATCAGCCCATAAGGATGATTTCAATTTGGTATGCCAAGACCTCTGATTCTCATCAAGAGTCCTCCTAATGATCCTCAACAAGTTCTTGTTTGTAGATTTGACTGGCCATTACCACGGGGTAATAGTTTGATGAAGTACTTAGGTAGACCCGTTCTTGACAGCCCATTCGGTCACCTTGGATCCAATGAATGCCAATGCATTATCTGATATTATTGTAGCTAGTATGCCAAATCTGGTTACTATTCCCTCATAGAAGTCTAGGATGCTAGATTCATTTTCTTCCTTGAGTGCTACTGCTTCAGTCCATTTGGTGAAGTAATCTGTGGCTGTTAAAATCCACTTGTGCCCTTGGCTCGAATTGGGATTAATAACTCCAATGAAGTCTAAACCCCATTGCATGAATGGTGGTCAGCTGAAATTGGATGAAATGGGAGGGCAGTGGCCTCTCTTTACTGTGAAAATGCACAATTCTTGCACCTCTTGATCCATGCATAACAATCATTGAAATCCTTGGGCCGATAATAACTAGCCCTTATGATCTTTAGAGTTGTCACTCTTGGTGCAAAATGGCCACCAGCTGGTCCACCATGGAACTCTTCCAGCACCTTATGAATCTGATTTGTACCAATGCATCTCAGCAGTACTCCATTCACATCTCTCTTGAACAAAACACCATCAACAAGGGCGTATGGGACAACCTGCAATCTGAAGTGTCTTCTTTGGGTCTTGTTCATCTCCGGAGGGCATAGACCTGTGCTTAGGAAGTGTATTATACCTTGGGTCCAGCAAGGATTGGGGACATCATTATTTTCTTCTTGAGTGCTACTTTGCTCATGGCTGTCTTGCAACGCCAAAACAACCTCCTTTTCATTGCATGCTTCCTTTTGTTTGCTCAAAATCAGCTGCTCACATAATCCTTTCCCTCTGACCAGCTTGGTGACTTTGATCTCAATGTCATACTCCATGACACGAGTGATCCAACCTGCCCTTTTTTCATTTAAGTCTTTGTTGAGGAGGAAGTCTTTAACTCCCACGTGAGAAACCAACAACTGGACCTTGTTGTTTGAGACTAAATGCTTGAATTTCTTCAAGCTTCTGATTACTGCAAGAACATGCTTCTCAATAAAAGAATACCTCACCTCATAGTCCTCCAGGCTTTGGCTGAAGAAAGAAATTGGCTGCTCATCATTGTGCTTGTTTTGTTGTACCAAAATGGCAGAAATGGTATCATTACCCCCAAATGCATAGAGGATGAAATCCTTGGAGAAGTCCGGGTTGATGAGAGTTGGTGCTTGAGAGATGGCTTCTTTGATTGCTTCAAAACTCTCCTTGCCTTCTGCTATCCATTTGAAAGCCATGCTTTTCTTCAACATCTTGGTGATAGGTTTGACAAGGGCTGCAAAATCTGGGACAAACCTCCGAACAAAATTTATTCTCCCCAAGAAACTCTGAAGGGCCTTCTTGTGGCTTGGCAATGGTAGTGCTCTTATGGCTTCAACTCTTTCTGGATCAATTGTCAATCCTTCTTTAGAGACAATGTGGCCAAGGAGCTTTCCTTCATGGGCTAGAAAAACACACTTCTTAGGATTCAAGGAGACTCCAAATCTTCTGCACCTTGTGAATACTTGTCTCAAATGAAGGAGGTGGTCTGCTGCATTTTTTGAAAAAATAGTGATATCATCAAGATATATCAGCACCATGTTGTTAATCAAACCTTTGAACGCCATGTCCATTGCTCTTTGGAAGGTAGCTCTAGCGTTGGATAGCCCAAATGGCATTTTACTATATGCATAAGTTCCCATTTGGTTGTGAAGGTGTCTTGAACCGATCTTTTCCTTCACCATAATCTGATTGTACCTGTGTAGACACAAAATTTGGGTCTTACGACACCCTTTACCCCATATCTCGTCCGCAACCTAACCCTACCTCACCACCTAAAACCTTACACACCTAATGATTTATTAATTACCTTATAATTAATAAATCCACATCTTCAAACCCGCCACCTCATCTCGCCACCTCACCATGACCTAGCCCTAACCCTAAACCAACCTAATTAAGACCTATGACTTGGTCTAGACCCACACCCATGACTCATCACCCCTCACCCGCATCAAAACAAACCTAATAATAACTTGACCAAGCCCACAACTGATCCCTCGAGAGAAAAGGAGGGAAAGATGGTTGTTTTACTAAAAATAGCCACTTTGACCTAACCGACATCGGTTCCTACTCGACCGCGTCGGTTACGTAACCGCCATCGGTTCCCTGTTAATGACCTCCCCCAACCAAAAAGAAAGGATCCGGAAAAATTCATTTTGGCAGAAAGAGAAGTGAAAGCGAGCGAGAAGAGGTTGCGGAGAAGAGCATCGAGCCGAAGGCGCAAGGCGAGCAACTAGATCACTTTGTCACCCTCGTTCAAGCATTGGAAAAGACTGAGGATAGCTTCATCAGCTCACTTTCTAATACCGGATCATCCCAACTAA
This sequence comes from Taxus wallichiana var. yunnanensis, assembly GCA_018340775.1. Taxonomy (NCBI): domain Eukaryota; kingdom Viridiplantae; phylum Streptophyta; class Pinopsida; order Cupressales; family Taxaceae; genus Taxus; species Taxus wallichiana. Next base: position 588,509,572 of record CM031244.1, read on the forward strand.
GCCTTATTGTCGCCACCACATTCCTTGGACCTGTATCTTCATCGGGGAACCGGTAAGTATTATCTTGTGGTTCTTTGTTATCATTTTGCTTTAATTCATTTTAAATGGGAACTCTGACCACCTTGAAAGGAATTCTAATATTTCCGGGCCTAAGGCAGTTCCCTCACTTGTTGTCTAACTAAAATCTAGTGGTCTTGCGTTCTTATTTACTGGTAGTCCTTCCCGACAGAAAAAGGAGTTCTTCACAATCGATCGATCTCTCTATGACGCGCACACCTTCCCAACATTCAGCGGGTATTCCTCCTAGCCCTAACCCTTATCTGTTTTTCAAGAGAATGAAAGGATAGAAGCAACTCTATTAGGAGCGGAAACATTCTCGTGTGAAACACCCGAGTAGCCATCAAGCAATGAAAACCTTTCGGAGCCAGCAACAACTTGTAAAATCTGCTCCATAGAAGGAAGTGGGTAATGGTCCTTGAGAGATGCTCTATTCAAATCTCTGAAATCAACACACAATCTGATTTCCCCACTCTTCTTCCTAACTGGGACCAAGTTGGCAACCCAACTAGAATGCTTGATTGGGAATATGATTCTTGATTCTATCAACTTATTCAATTCCTTCCTCATGAGAGGCTCCATGTGTGGATTGACTGGCCTTTGTTTTTGCTGATGGGTTTAGTATTTGGGTCCAATTCAATGGTGTGTTGAGCTAACTTGGGATTGAAACCTTTCAAATCTTCATAGCTCCAAGCAAACACGTCAGGGAATTCTTGACAAAGTTGTATGAACTCATACCTTTCTTGTTCGGTTGTCATCTTGCCAATTTGGAGTGATTTGCCTTCTTCCACTGAGATGGACACTGAATCTTCTCTCTTCACTTGGATGTTTGCTTTCTCCTTCCTAAACTGATCATTAGGATTGAAAATGGACTCCAAAGTAATAAGTCCCTTTGGTAGTTTGTTGGTTCTCAGCTGTACCACTTGATCACCATCCGCTGCTCCAACTTTTCTCGATTTTTAGCCGAGAACTCAGCCTCTTCTTCGCAAGAAATTGATGATTTGCTTGATCATTTTCAAACACTTGCCAACTTACATTGTTGTCCGAATCAGAAGGCCTCACAATCACATGGATGTTTGGTTGTACCTTATCTTTTTGAATGCTCTCCACAACGTCAAAGGCTGCCCCAATTGCTGCTAGCTTTGTCGTGAGCTTGGTTCTCTTTCCTAGGAATTGATTTGATGCCAAAACCCTCAAAATCTTCAATGAGGTCCCACACCCTGTTCTTGTAGCACTTAAGTAGATCATTCTTGACAAAGCATGCTACCCGTTGACCTGGTTGACAATCAACTCACTATCACCGAAGACTTGCAAGTTCTTTATTCCTCTCTTGATTGCCTAATGCAATCCTTGTATTAAGGCTTCATATTCAGCAGTGTTATTTGAGCACGCAAACTGAAACCTAAAAGATGAATAATACCTTACTCCTTGAGGTGAAACTAGCATGGCTCCCCCTCCTGCACCTTGTCTACTCCTTGATCCATCAAAGAACAACTGCCATACCTCATTTTCATCCTTGTGGTCTGGCTTGGTGATGCTAGGAATGGGCTGATCTTCTTCATGTATGCAATAAACTCCTAGCTCAGATTCTTCTACTTCTTGATAAGGATCAAAAGCATGCACCTTGTTTGCCCATTCATCAAGAGTTAGATCTGGGATGCTTCCTACCTTGGTGTCAGCCTCATCAGTGCTTGGGTGATCTTCTTGATCAAACGCTGAACAATTGGCATTGATCTGACTTGGGGTGTAGGGCTCAATGTGAAAGTTTGCAATAGGCTCAGACCTGATTGTGGTTTTGGTTCCATATCTTGTTCTGAACAGCATGTGTGACCAATCAGCAGACAAGTAACCTCCGATCTTGGCTGTGAAGTCCCTTGACAAACATAGGGCAAAAAGTGGTGGAAGGTCTATTACTGATACATCTTGCAAAACAACCACGTTGGGACATGCATGCAAGGTAAGACTCAAGTTTTTAATCACCCCAACTGTTGTCACTGCTGTCCCATCTAGTTGCACTACCCCTTTGGATATGGTTTCATACTGGATTCCCAACTGATCAGCTATTTTCTTGGGCATTACTGAACTACTTGCTCTGGAATCAATCATGCAATTGTGTACTAATTGATTTCCAATGATCAATGAAACATAGAATGGAGGGGGTTTCAACATTTTACCTTGCTGTCCTCCATGATTCCCCTCAGGCTGGGCAGCATTTGTGAGCACCTTCTCTTGCATTCGGACCTGCTGATTTGAAGTTGGCCAGTCTTTCATGGCAGCTTGTAACAAATCTCTTTGGCCTGGGATAGATAGGGATTCCCACATTGATATGTTTACATTTGTCTTCTTCATCTGATCAATGATGTTGAATGGTGATGAAGTATCTCTTTGTTGTCCCTTGGTTTGCATATTCATCCCTTGCATGTGGGCAGCAACAACTGGCATTTGAGTTGGCTTAGGAGCTGTCCTTGGCTGCCCTTGTGCATTTGAAACTGGATTTTGTTTGCCAACCATTTGTGGAACCATAGAAGGTTGTGAATTGCTTGGAGCTAATGGTTGTTCTTCCCCTAAATTTCTTCTTTTTGACCTTGTGTTGGCTGCAACACTTTGGGAAACCGTTTGATTCATGCCACAAAAATCTTCTGCCTGCTAGTTTACAAGTGTGGTATCATTTGGGGCTGATTGTTGTTGGAATGTTTCTTGTTGCTGGTCATTTCTTTGACTACCTTCACCCTCCACACCAGTTGAAGTCACCATTAATGCTTGATTCAAGGCACCGTTGAAGCACATGGACTGGTTGTGAGGTTCATTGCATGGAAAACACCAATCATACTCTTGGGCTATGTTATTTTGCACTGGCACTAATGCTTTAGAGGCAGATGTAGCATTGGGATTATAGGGCTGAAATGGTCTATTGGCAGGAGGCCTTGCTTGATTTGGATTTGCATCCGGATTGGGTGGTCTTTGAGGCTGGTATGGCTGCCTGTTAGGCTGAGTTTGAGGCTGGAAGGAAGGTCTAAAACCTTGGGCTTGCTGCCTCTTGAGTGTAACCATCTCATTACCTAGGTTTTGCAACTGCTTCATAACTTCTTGAAGTTCATTTGAGGCACTAGAAGATGAAGTGGAAGCTTCACTTGAATTCTGATTTCTAGGAGTGGGGATAGGAGCCAAATTAGGCATTTGATTAGTGTTTGGGCTCTCTAAACTTGGAAACAATGGCATTGGGGTCTAGGAGCCAGCTTGCCAACTTGAATCAAACAATTTTCAGCTCTAATGGCTATGCTATAAGCAATGGGGATAGTTGTGCCTCCCATGGACTGAATTAACATAGAAATATCAGAATTCAAAGCTTTAAGGTAATAAAGGAAAGCACCTTTTCTTTGTTGGCCTAACGCCATGCTGGAATTCTCTCCCAAGTCCTTTGAAATCTGAAGTTAAAATCAGTCAGCTGCTCATTGGGAGCTCTCTTGATGGTTGTCAGCTGCTCCAAAAGGGACAAGTTGTCTCCTTTCTCCCCAAACTGCTCATGGAGAGCAATGCATAGCTGGTTCCAATTTTGAATAGAACCTGAGGCAAGACTCCTGAACCATTGCAAAGCTTTCCCTTTGAATGAAGATGCCAGCAGTTTGACAGCAACTTGCATCTCATTAATCTCATGGATTGCACAAATGTTGGCAATGTCCTTGACATGATCACCAGGAGTAGTTTGATTCTCTCCAGTGAAGTATGGGATGTTCTTCAATGCTGCAACTGGGATTGGATTTTGTGCATTGAGAGAAAGTGGGCTACTGCCAGTGAAATTGACATAAGGGTTGTTTTGTGCCATTCGATTTGCCTTAGAACCCTTGTAGATTGAATGAAAGGCTTGCAGTGGAGGAGTTGAGAGAGTTACATTTGGTGGAGATGGAGACCTTTGAATTCTCCTCCCTCTTTGCCTTCTTCTTGGAGATAACTGCACATATTCAAACAACACTTCTTCTTCTCTAGCTCTTGACCTTGTAGTGATTCTTCTCATGAGTTTTCAGGCCTGCACTGCTAAAACTAGCTGATTCTTCTTCCTTAGAGTCGTCAGATGTGCAATTTATAGCTCTTTTAAGCAAGAAACTTGCAACAAATGAACATCAATTTTGTTGCAATGAAGATGAAGACTTCTATGTCCCACCGAGCGTGCCAAAACTGTTGTGGCAAATCAGCAGCACCCCTGGATGCAGATCAGGTTTCTAATTTGATGTCTTAGGGCATCCAGTGTGATTGCACAACATTGAGACCTCTCTCCAAGTGTGGGACTTGTAAAGTGAGAGAGGAATCTCCAGTTTAGAGGCTGGTTCCTCAACTCCTCTGATCAGATCTATTACTTGCACAATTGCAGAGGTTTAAATCCTAATTCTACTCTAGATTCCAAGGAGACAGAGATAGAAAGTGCAAAAATTTGAAACTAAGCTAATAAGGTGATGCACCAAAGGAGTGGTGAGCACTTCTTGTTTATGCAGATTGACACATTTCATAAAATGCAACATAAAACATCATGCACAGGCTGATAAGATGTAATCAGAGGTCTGAAATGAAGCAAGCAACACAAACAAAGGACTGAAACCCATTCACAGAGCCTGCATTGTCATTTCCACTGTCAAAATCCCTGCATTACAACATCAAAGAGGCAGAAAACCTGTTAAAATTTTGGAAGAGGTCTGATACTTCCAAAAATCACTTCTAAAGTGAAAAAGGGGAGCCTGCAATACACAAAAATGTTCCCCTTTGAAAATGAGCCAAATCTGGCTTTTACAGTGCAAGGGACGAGCCCAGGAGAGAGAAAATGGAAAAACGTGGGAGCCATTCCACCATTGACCAAGAATGCATTAAAATAGCATGGGCGTCCTTACAGACCCATTCCCTAACATTTTTGACCATGCTGGGAGAGAATGCGAGCCATTCTTCATTAAAATCGGTGGTTGAAATGTCATTTCTGCTCATGACCACGTACCAGAAGCATTTTTGATTTTCTCTCCAAACTCCATCAAAATGCAAAATTGACCCCGGAATCTTGTAGATAATTTCACCAGCTTTCCATTGATATAAAGAACGCAAAAATCGAGCTCTGGATCGAAAGATATGGTGATTTGAAAATTTAGGGCAAAACAGGGCCAAATCGGCGGGCAAAAAATTTGAATTTTTTACCTTTTTGGTCATTTGGAAAATTTTCAAAAAATTCCCCATGCCCCACCGGTTTAGGTGCCATGTGGCACGTTTTAATTGGTCGTGGGCCCTTCCTGCTCCATTTTACTTCATTTTTGCCTTTGGAAAATTTTTCAAAATTTCCCCGCCGGGCCGATGAGGTGAAGACACGTGGCGTGATGTGATTGGCTCGGGCCTGTCTCTCCTGAATTTTCCGTGGGTCGCTTCGATATTTTTGGCACCACTGGACACGTGGTGAGATTCTATTGGCTCGCATCAAAGGGGCGGGCCTTTTTCCGAATTTTCCATTATTTTCCCATTGGGAAAATTTCCCAAGTTCTCCGCGCTCCCCGGCCGGGACACGTGGCACGTTCTTATTCGTTGGCGGGGCAGCGGGCCAAAACTTCACCTTTTGGATTTTTGGCAAAACACTTTGCCAAAATTTCAACTTTTCCTCCGCCCTCTGAAACTCCGGCTCCTGGTGACACGTGTCGTGTTCTGGTTCGTCGGCGGGAGGCGGATCACAATTTACTTTTGGATTTTTTGGCAAAAAATTTTGCCAAAATTTCTAACTCCCCTCCGCCCCACTTTTCCGGTCCCTTAGGACACGTGTCTTGTTTTAATTGGCCGCGGGGCCATCTCTCCAAAATTTTCCCGTGCAAACACTTAGCCAAATTTTCCAATTTTCGCCCCTGGACACGTGGCAGCTCCTGATTCGCTCGGCGGGTCCCGCGGGAAAAATTTTCCTTTTGAAACCTATGCCAAAACACTTGGAAAAAAACCAAGTTCTCCTCCGACCCCGCCACTTCCTGGACATGTGGCACGTCCTGATTGGCTGCGGGCCTTCTAGGGGAAAATTTCCCACAAAACTCCACCGAGCCATAACTTGAAAAATACGTGGAGTTAGGAGGAAAACTTTACCTTTCTGGAAAGCTGAGAAAGAGCTCTATCCAATGGTGCCATTTCCAGAAGATTTTGAGTGCCTAAAAAGCAAAATTTTATGTCTGAGGCACAAGAGAAGGAAAGATGAAAGGAGTTAGCCAGAAAATGAGCAGGGGGCACATTTTGGGTACAGTACTCGAGTTCAACCGAGTATGAAGGATAATTGAATTTATTGCAAAGGATATGAAGCTTGAGACAACTATAAAGAAAAAATGACTACAAGGTCTAAATCGGATAGAGTGTTGAAGATTTAAATGTAAGGTATATTCTTGGTTTGATAGAAGTACAGTCATTGCAAAGAGGAAAAACCAAGGTGGTTTTTGTAAAGTCTTTAAGGGTATGATCTTGCTCAAGAATCATGTAAGACATGTTGGAGGTTTCTAGGTATTAGGGTTAGTCTCTTTGTATTGATTCAAGATATAAAGAAGGTATATATCTTAGTAGCATGAGTAGGAAGGGTGTTAAACTATGGATGATGAAGTTACTCCTTTAGAAGATGTATGGTTTGAATGAGGATTTTAGAGAAGGATAATAGGTTGGCATGATTGTAGAAGATGAAAAATCTTTGAAGAAGGTAGCTTAATCCTTGCTTTGTGAAGTTTGAAGATATGAATGTTCAAGTTGAGGAATAATTTTTGGGCTTGTTGTTTGTGAAGACATAATATTTATTTAGGTTGAAGAAATGTGTGTTGATGGTCAAAGGAACTTGAAGGAGTGCTAACAACTATATGATGGTGCCATGATTCATGTTGAAGGACTGTTTTGAAGAGATTGGCGAGGTATCGGGAGGATAGAAGACAAAATTTTGGGATAAGTATTCTCGGATGCAATCATGAAGGTATGCGAGGTCTATGGAGTCATGAGATAACAATGAAGAGGTGATGGTACAAGGTATGTCAATAATTATAATTATGATTTTCATTCTTGTAATATTTAAGAAGATATTTTGAGCGATCTATGAGGTCACAAGGAAAAATCCTAGTTCGGTGTGATGGTGCGCCATCCGAAATTAAAAATCATTCATGAGAAGTATTAAAATATCAAATATACATATCATTACAATACATATCTCACATTACGCGCCATTCGCGCTGCGTGCCGTCATCATGGTTGCTCGCGTCGCGCTGTTTTGCAGCCTCTCTATAGCGTATGGATCGACCAGAACACGTGAATACAGGAGACACGAACAACGAAACAAAACAAGATGCCCCTCTCCTTAGCGGCGGCTTTAGGAACCTGTCCCTTGAGTGCAAAAATGATGGCGGCGCCTGTAAAATTGGCATGGAAAATACAGCACCAATCTCTTGGATTGACATGGCTTTTGATGCAAATCAAAACCCTCCTTCAAAGAAAATCTGGGATCGAGTTTCTCCGACCTGTCAAAAAACAGGGGGTCTCTCCATTGGGACAGGAACCTCTAGTGGAGATAAGTCCACTTCTTATGCTACAACGGTCTCCAAACAAAAGGAGAATACCAGAAATGAGCTCTTAAAACCCTCCCAGGAGGTCCCGACGCTGAAAATCGGGGAGGATCTACTTATCAAGATTCATCGCGAGGAGGAAAATCTCTCCCAGCTGGGTCTCATATGCAGATTCCATAAATTTTGGCCTAAGCTTTCTCAGCTCCATGAATGGATAGCCCAGAGATGGAGAGAAAAAATACAAGGTAAGATTGAGCTTTATCCCTGTGCTAAAGCTTACTTCATTGCGGTCTTTGAAACCCCTGCTGATAGGGATTTAATTTTTAGCCAGCATTGGGTTTGGGGGGAACATGGGCTGATGTCCAAACCATGGTATCCGTCCTTCGACCCGTTAAAGGAGTCTTTTGATACCTACCCGATTTGGGTTCGTTTACCAGGACTTCCGTTACAACTTTGGAACAGATCTTGTCTCATTGCTATAGGAGATACTCTTGGCTCATGTGTGGCAGTTGATGGTAAGACCTCCATTCAAACACATACTACGTTTGCTCAAATCCTGGTTGATATTGATACCTCCAAACTCTTACTAGCAGAAATCAATCTTCAGATTGGAGAAAGGCTCTGGGTACAGAGGCTTGACTATGAGAGACTTGCCTTCAGATGTCGGCGTTGCTTCCAAACTGGTCATGTTACAAATGATTGTGAACATTCCAAATGAAAGACCAAAGCTGCGTGGTGGAAGGATTCTCTTCCTGAACATCTCACAATTGACTCAGATCCGGCTGAGGATTCTAGTGCCCCCTTGCAAGTTGACTCACCCGTCGTGGCTGATTCACAGGCCAACATTGAGAAAATTCCTACAGACTGTGGTCCGCAGATTGCTGATTCAGTGTTTAAGGAAGTTTCGGCCCCCTTCCTATGGGTCACATCCACGTCAAATCCATTGCAGATGCTTCGATTGCATTGGATGCAGGAAATCCTGAGTGGACGGTGGTGGATCGGAAAAAGAAGGGTAATGCCAAATCTAAACCCCCCACCACTCGGACAAGGTTTGATTCTTGTCGTTGTTAGTACTATTATTGTTACATCTGGGCATATGGCCATCCGCACGATTCTTTGCAGCAATTGTAATGTTCTTTGTTAAGTTGTTTTTATTTGTTTTTAAGCATTGTTTTGTTTTTGTTGGCTCTTGGCAGTTTTTTGTTGTTGGGCTTTCTGGGGTTACATTTTGCTTTTGAGCACTGTTGTAAAAGGGTATAGTCCCTTTCAAAAAACTATTTACCAATAATTAAAAAAAATCAAACATGAAGAATATTAAATAAAACTAATGAAGAGGTAAGTTGATGGTTGAACTCTCAAGGTGTTTTGAGTTTGATGTCTTAACTATTTGGAGGAAGAGTATACATGTACATGATGGATAAACTATTAAGTTTTACGTGTGAAGGTCAAACAAGTCAAGGAGATATTGAGAACATATGTTGCTTTATTATTCCTTTGAGGTATTGAAAAACATGATGAACATGTGGTCTATGCACAATGATATTTGGGAAATTTTTCTAGATTTTTGTTTCTTCATGTTATCATATTCGGTGGTAAAGTGCATTCCAAGTGAACATGAGTGAGTGAAGATATAACCCTATTTTTATGGCAGGCCTATATTAGTTGCATCAATAGGTTCATAAAATGATGATCATTTCCTTATCTAGTTGAGAAGAGTAAGTAGTGACTATCTTTGAGCATGGATTGTTGATGACAAGACAAGTTGGAGCTATGATGATTGCTAAGTCGAGAAAAGGTAAGGTTTGTCATAGGCACAAGTTGTGTCATGAGATTAGAGATTCAAGACATGTTATATTGTCTTTGCTTGCCATGAAGGAGTTTGATAAGGCTTGTACTATTTTGACCTACAATGTTGTATCATGAAGACTTAATCAAATTATGGTGAAGAAATCCTTGGATCAGGATCAAATTGATGAAAAAATTATGGTGTCTTGTAATATTCATTAGAGTATGATGGAATATTCATGATTGAGCCATATTATGTGTCTTTCCTATCCTATAAGACAAAAATCTGGTCAATGTACTCTATTTTCAAATGTTAGTGCGTGGATCTAGCTTGATTCTTTTTTGAAGCTCAAGGCCTAACAGAGTTTGATTTCATCATGAAAATGCTTTGAGTCAAGAAGACATAAGTAGTGACCTGGATATACATATGATCCTATGGGTAGAGGTTTGTATTTACAAGGCATGTCTATCTTTCATTAAGTTGTACTCAATCAAGGTCGCCGAATTGGAAGGTTCATTCATGGACATGTTTGTCGTAGAAACTTTTGATACATTTTTGGTAAATTTGAAGATGATCAAGAACATTGAGATGAAATTCATCTAACAAATCAAGTTGTGCCAAACGGTCTGGCGAAAGTCATCATCGTTGAGCATGTCTTGTAGTGAGATGCGAGAGAGATGGAATTTGGACTTGAGGTAAGAAAACCTCTGTCTTGTAAACCGAGAGAGAAAGGTGTGGCGTAATCAAAGTGCGAATACTAGTGCGGTAGGCCCACAAGGTGAAAGGAATGTGTGTATGGCAATCCTTCCCATTATCGTTGACTACTTTCATAAGAACTTTGTTCAAGGTTTTATTGGTTGATTCTGCTTGGCCATTTGTTTGTGGGTAATAAGGTGACGAGAAACTGAGTTGAATGCCAAAAGCGTTGCAAAGCTTTCATAGGGTTTTGTTTTTGAATTGCTTTCCATTATCAGTGATGAGGCGGTGAGGGATACCAAAGCAACAAATGATGTGATGGTTGATGAATTCACATATTTTCTCGATTTTGTAGAAATGAAGGGAATATCTTCCACCCATTTAGTGTAGTATTCAGTAGCGGTTATAATACATTGATGGCATTGTGAAGAATGAGGATTGATCTCTCCAACAAGATCTAAACCCCATTGAGAGAAAGGCCAAAGGTCTCGTGCGACCTATAAGGCATGACTAGGTGTGTGATGAAGATTAGCATGTTGCTAGAATTTCACACAACATTTGACATAGTCACAATAGTTACGGTTTAGGGTTGGCCAATAATAACTAAGGCGAAGAATGCATTTAGCGAGATCTAAACACTAAAGTGAACTCCAAAAATTTAGTCGTGAACTTCCTTGATGGTGTAAGGAATTTTAGAACTTGTAAGGCATCGCAAGAGGATACCGTCAAATCCGTACTTATAAAGGAGACCACCCATAATGACATAATGAGAGACACTTTTAAGAAAGGCGTGTTGTCTATTAGAAGTGATCTCGAGAGATAGAATGGAAAGGACAAGGTAGTCTGCAAATTGCTTATACCAAAGGTCATGTGGGTCAGGTGCAACGGTTCCAATGGAGTTTACATCTTGAGATAAATAAGAGGGTGATTGAAACATTTGTATTGTGACAAATATTTTGGAGTTAACAGCAGAAGCGGGTATATGAGAAGCTAGGCGAGACCATGGTATCAAAAAATTTATTAGTACAACGTGGGGTGGTTTGAAGTTCATAATGGTGAAAGGTAGTCAAAAGTATGTCGACATGACATTTGTACTTTTAGAGTATTTCATTACGAAACTAGTATATACCATTGAATTGTTTTATAACTAGTTGAGAATCACCAAAGATATTAATTGATTTAACATCTAGGGAGATGGTGGTTTGAAGGCCTAATACAAGTGCTTCATATTCGATGATGTTGTTAGTGAAATCAAAATCTAGTTTGAAATATAAAGGCATAGGTTCACCATCAAGAGGAATGAGGATGACACCCGCACCGCCTCCACGCCGACATTTGGAACCATCAAAGAATAAGGTCATCGGTAAGTGGTATTGTCCAAAGAGAGGGTAGTAAAGGATTTGTGGGAAATCAAATTTAGAGGGTTGATCTCTAGAGATATGTGTGTCTTCTAGTTGTTCAATGATGGCTTGGCCTTTGTGATGGACTTTTGATTGATGAATTTCAGTCAAGGTCTCAGAAGAAGCATGAGCCAACGTGCATCACGTTGATGCTGGTACGGTTTGGCATATATGTAATGTAGAGGATCGGTGTTGGCGGCAACAAAGGTTTTTGGTTGAGTAGGTAATGATGATGTTTAGTGGCAACAAAAACTAGGGCTAAGAAAATATTTTCAGCATGGGTGTACCTAGTTTTGTAGTCCAAAAGAGTACAACTTATGTAATAAAATAATTTCTCCCGTACTTCTCGTCATGATGAGCCAACATGACACCTAAGGAATGGTCAGTAGTAGAAATGTATAGGTAAAAGGGTTGGTCATCGTTGGGGGGAATGAGCACCGGTGGTTGGAGAAGGTATTGTTTTAAGGCGTCAAAGGCTTTGTGGCATCTATCATCCCATTTGAATGAGACATCATTTTTGAGGAGATGATGAAACTTGATTGACAGTGGTCGGAAAGTTGTGAAATAAACTAGAAAATAGATTGCAACTTACCTTGCAAACTCCAAATTTGGTAGACATTAGTAAGCGGAGGTATTTCTAGAATATCCTTTACTTTAGCAGGATCGAATTCTATGCCACGCAAAGAAATGATGAAACCAAGGAGTTTGCCGGAAAGCACTGCGAAGACACACTTCTTAGGTTGAAGGTGAACACAATACTTGATGAGGTGGTCAAAGATGACCTTAAGGACTGTAAGGTGTTTGGATCGATGTTTAGCTTTGGAAAGAAGGTCATCTACGTAATCTTCCAATATGCGATGGATGATGTCATGGAAGATATAAGTCATGGCTTGTTGATATGTAGCACCAATATTTTTAAGGCCAAAAGGCATGACTCAATAGCAGAAGGTCCCCTAAGGATTAATGAAGGTAGTTTTTTATTGGTCTTATGGAGCGAGTAATATTTTATTATAACCCGAGAAACTGTCCATGAGTGATAGCATCTCATGGCGGCGGCGGTGAGATCAACCGGTTGGTCAATGTTTGGTAGAGGAAAATCATCTTTGGGGCAAGCTAGGTTGAGGTAATGGAAATCCATGCAATTGTGGAGTCCCCTATTACTTTTGTGGACAGAACAATGTTAGAAATCCATTGGGGAGAGTCAATGGCTAGGATGAAGGAAAGCGAGAGAAGGCACTTGAAGTTCTTCTTTGACTAGAAGAGAAATGCTAGGATGCATTTTCCACAAATTTTGTTTTATGGAGTCCAGCATCATGAATGGCTACAATATTGTGGACCACAAGGTTTGGGTCAATCTGGGCATATTAGCATAGGACCAAGCAAAAGTGTTGCTATGGTCCTAGATGAAAGAAGTAAAAGCTTCTTGTTCAAAGAACATATAAAGATTGGCCTATCTTTAGAATGTGCGGGTCGTCTGAGTGTTGATGTTGATTTCAATGGTTGGTTCATTTACCATGGTTTGCTTCTTAGAAGGTAACAACCGGTGAATATAATAATCTTCCGCACCAAGGTAGGTGAGTATAGACTCATTTTCCGACATTGAATGACATTAATAGAAGGTGTATCGTCATCGATCATGTCAGGATACATGAAGGGAAGAGAAGAGGGAGCCTCGCCATCACATTGATAAATCAGAGGTCCAGGGAAATTGTGTTTACAAAAAAAAGTTAGGAGGAATAGATTCAGGATCTATGGACTCCATGGGTGAAGGTGGTGACGTTGGTGAATGGGATGGAGAAGGTTTGTCTTCCTCAATGAGGTCGACACGGGCCTTCTTGGAAGGTGGTGCAACAAAGCCAATGCCACTATGGTCGTTGTGCTTATGGGTGGTACAAGAAATGATGGTATGATGACCTTGTTCATAAAAATCGAAGCCAAAGCCTTTCCATGCACAACGATGAAGGAAAGTGTGGGCAAAGTGGCGGTTAGTAAGGGATTGGAGGTCAAATGAAAACAATCATGTTTAGGATGGAGGTTCGGGTGAATAAGTGGCAATATCAAGTACCCCATACATTAGGTTAGTGCGAAGGTGGGTAGGACTATAAGGGAAAACCTCCCTATGTAGTAGGAATAACGAGGGTGATGGCACGGGTTTCCATACTCTTGCGGAGTGAGGAACATGTCAATATTGTATAAAAGTACTCCCGCAGTGAGGGATTGAAAAACACCTTCTAAGGGATTAGTAGTTGATATGTGGGTAGTGGGGATAGACAATTCATTAGATGATTGGGCAGGAGGGGTATCGGTTGGTTGGGAAGTAGATGGGTTAGCTGCAGAGGTTGTGACAGTAGGAATAGAAGAGTTAGGTATGGGAGAGGTGGCAGCAACATTGGTGGATGGGGTCGTGGGTGAAGGAGAAGTGGGGGTAGTGGTAGATGCCTTGACTAGTACAAGTACATCATTAGGTCGGTATAACATGTTACAAGTTTTGAATGGTGACAGTCGGCGGGGATGGTATAGTTATGCCCTTCATGTTTGAATTTTACACAATGGTGTAAATTTGAAGGGACACAACCCATGATGTGAATACAAGGCATGCCGAGCAATAGGTTATCTTGTAACTCTCTCGTAAGATGTAGAATAGTTTTGGGATAGTGCGAGGGACCACATGAACATGGAGAATAATGGTGCTAAGGGTGGAGGTGATGGCGTCATTGAAGGAGTGCACCATAACTGGGTTATTATGCATATAATTGGAAGGGATGCACATTTGATTGTACACGTGGGAGGAGATGATGTTAATGCTATCACCACCATCGGTCATGATACGTCGTATGCGTATGTTATTGATATATATAGAAATGAAAAGGACAAGATCAAGGTCATCGATCGACCGAGAGGTACAATCTCCTCCTCGAGAAACCGAGGTGGAGACTTGATTGGTAGGCATGGGGTAGAAGAAGGAGATGATTTGGTAAGCAAGGCCATGTGGTGAGGGGTGATAATGGAGGCCACTGGTGTGGGGTCATTGGGTAAAACTTCAATGGATTGCAAAACCTCCATAAGGGCTTGTTTATGAGATTCAGAAGTTTGGATGAGATTATACAAAGACATATTTAGAGGGGACTGATGTAATTGTTTTATCATTGTGCGATGGGTGACCCCGTCAGAGATAGGGTATGTGGGTCCCGAATGGTGATTTTGGGTGTGGGTGCAGATGGTATATTGGGCACAGGGTTGGTTGATGGGCTAGTTACTTTTTCTTTTCCTTTGTGTTTTTGGGCGTGAGTGGCAAATTGAACCATGTTAATCTGAGGGGGTGGTAAATGGAGAAGGTGTAGGATGAGTAGTGTAACGACATGATGGGAAAAACCTGCCGGTGGGGAAAATCCTTGTGAAGTGAGCTGGGCACACTAAAATTTAGGTGGTGATTTTGCCAACTCTACGATACGAGACCATGTTGATCTTGAGATTTGTAGGTGGAAAAAGGGTTGTGGGGGTGGATATGTTGGTTGTTGAAGAAGAAAGGGGTGATTATGTGTGGTGATAGGTGAAGGTGGAACATGTTCCTCATTAGTAAGGTCGTCATCGTAAAAAATTTGTTCGGGAGGACACGGTTGGAGAAGAACGGTTTTTAGAGCCTTAAAATTTTCTACATCATGTCCTGAAACACGATGATAGGCACAATTTTTCGTTTCATCAAACCCTTTTAGTTTGGGTTTGAGAGGAGCGTAAGGTCGATGTGGTGGTAATGTGATGACATAAGTCTCTAAGAGAATGGTTAAAATGTTGGCATAGAACCCTACTAATGGATCACAATGGGAAGTGAGTGTGGGTTTGGGTAAAGGTGTGGATGATCATGAGGGAAGAGGCTTTATAATAGGGGAATGGGTTGGTCCTTTGGTTTAGTAAGTAGTATTGTCTTAGGTTTTAATGGAATCTACTTAGGTAAATGTATGGTAAAAGAACTAACACTAGAAGGTTTTGTTGGTTTGAATACCTTATTGGAGGGTAGTGGGTTCTTATCTTTGGGTTGCACCTTCTTGGGTAGAGGTTACACGAGAGAACGAGATGCAGAAGGGAAAGAGATGGTGGAAGAGGAAGAGTTACCCATGGGGACAACCGAGTTGCGGTGGAAGTGGTTGGTAGATATTAATTTGGATGGTATGAGTTGAAGTCGTATAGGAAAAGTTGGGGTTATAGTAACTAGTGGAGGTATAGGTGGTAAGAAATGCACGGGTGAGGGTGAGGGTGTTTGGTTTTTGGGTGAATGAGGTGTAACAAAGGCTCATGATGCAGCAATAGGTTATTTAGCTTCGACTAGCATTGGGTAGGATCTTTGTTTGATCGGGGTTGATGGATGGGGCCCTAGGATGGATGGAAGGGGGAAGGTGATGAAGTTGTGGTAGGAAAGACCGGGTATATGTGGCCTAGAAGGTTGGGTCTTCCTTTTAGGCGGAGGGATAATGTTGGTGTGGGTTTGGGAAGATGCGGCTAAGTCTAATTTGACAAGTGGGTGAGTAAGGCTTGATGTCGGCATGACACCCAAGGTAGTGATGGGTCTAGATATGGGTGAGGAGATAGGTGTGGGTAGGTTTTTAGGTTTTGGAATGGTTTTAGTTGTGGGTAGAGGTTTGGATGTAGGTAGAGATGATGAAGAATAAGCCGTTTCAATAGGCATGGTTAGTGTTGATTTGGTTGCTGGAAATACCTTTGGGTAGATCGTGGAAGTATCCTCAGGCAACATTTGCATTTGAGTCGAAAAGGGGAGCCAAAGACATCCCTAGAGCATGGAATTATCAACGTAATCCAAGTGATCGATCAGGTATGAAAATGGGACTACGTAGTTGAAAATGGAGTTGGCTTGGTGGTAATCCTGTAAAATATATCTCGTGAGACATGGAATTTGCTAGCTTTGGACTCGTGGGTAAAAGAGCTGAGATCATATCAATGGGGTCTTGGGATGTTGAGGGAGAATTTCCCTGAACATGTAGTGGCTTGTCTGAAGAATATCCCATGGGTAGGAGAGATGGTAGGTGGGGTGAGGTAGACTTCTCCCTTGGTGAAGGAGAAGGTGATGACGATTCTCCTGTGGATGGGAGAATTAAAATTGTTGACTGTTTGGTAGGTTGTGAGGTAGATAGTGGAATGACATCAACAGAAAGTTTGGGTTCCTCTGCAAGAGTAGGGGAGAATAAGGGGACTTCTCTATGGGTAAAGGAGTAGAAGAGGTATGCTCCTCTGTGGGTAGAGGAGCTCGTGCCAGAATTTCCTCAATAGATGAAATAGGTGGGATTTGAGGAACAACCAATACGATATCAAAAAATGCGTGGAATTTAAGGACATTTCTGTCACTGGATGAAGGTTCATTATTTTGATTAGATGACGGCTTATGGTTAGGGAATGGATTTTTAAAGATGTGTAAATTTTGATTTTCCGGTGCATTTGGGTTGTCTACGATGAGGTCTCCATTATCTATCATCTCTTAGACAATGTTTTTAAAAGTGATGTAGTTACCTTCACTATGGCCTTTGATGCAATGGTAATTACAGTAGCCATGTTCCTTATACCATGCAAGCATGGGACGAGAAGGATCGAAACCAGTATGAGGTTTGATGGGAGGAAGTGTAACGGCTCTAGCTTTAAGAAGATTTTCCAAGACTAAAGAATAGGGCTCTGTAATTGAAGTGTACTTTTGCTGCTCCCGCTTAGAACCGAAAGGCTGGACATGGGAAAGATTGGAAGATGGTTGGGATTGATTAGAGGGATGATATGGACCCGCCTTGAGGACTACTATGTTAGAAGATCGTTTGGCCTTTGAATAATTATTTTGAGGTTTTGAAGATGAAGACGAATCACTTGTTTTAAATGGGACATTCTTGTTTCATAATTGGATTTTATTTTCTTCAATGGCATGAATTTCTATCTTTCGTGCCATGGTGAATGCTTTGTCAAAGGTTCGGAAGGTTTGGACCTGTAAATTTGGTGAGATGTGTCTGACACAATATCTAGTGAACAACTCAATAAGTTCAGTCTGAGGTAGCTGGAACGTTAATTGGTTGATAAGACTCTGCCAACAGGCAATGAAATCTATGATAGATTTGTCTTCATATTGTCGTGTTGAATACATAATGGTCATGGTGACCTTTTTGACTACATTGATCGAGAAGTGGTCTAGGAATGCTGAGCCACTTGGTTGAAGGAGTAGATGGAATTTCTAGGTAAACTACTATACCAATCTAAGGCGGGTCCTGTTAGGGACATGGGAAATGTTCGTAAGAGAAGAGCATCGTCATGGGAAATTAGGTAGCACCCATGCTTGAATGACCGCAAGTGTTGTTACGGGTCCTCTTTACTATTGAAATGGTTGAACTTAGGCATTTCCCAATGTACAAGGTATGGGTGAATAAGAATGGATGGATGAATAGGCTCATTACAGATTTCATCATAGGTCAGGGAGTTACGAGAGCCAAAACCGATGCTTCTAATGTCTGCATCTTTTCCATCATCATCCTAATGAGGTCATTGGTGGGTTATGAGGATGGGTCACTCCTGCAGTAAAGGGAGATTGATGATGGGTGTATGATGTGGATGGCATCCCAGTACATGAGGGTGTAGAATATGAAAAATGTGAAGGGGGTATAGATACATGTGGAATGTACCCCAAATAAGTGACAAATGAGATCGGGGGGTTGTTCTTTGATGCATGCAAATAGGTGGGGTGGTTGCAACGACTCTCATGGTAATGGGTGGTAGAGATTGAGGGATAAAAAGAACCAAATTTTGGAAATGGGTGTGGGTTGCCGACACTGGAGGTGGTTGTGATGCAACTAGTACATACAAAGAAAAGGGGGTAGATGGGGCTATGCTCAAGGCAGTCGGTGAAGGAATGATTGACACTACGGGTGTGATAGACGTTGTTAGGGCAGCAATTATGATAGAGGTGGATCCTAAATAAGAAACCACGGGGTAATGCGAGATGAGGTAGCTCAAGCTAGTGGTAGTTGACGCGGAAGTGGGTGCAAGGGCAAGAAGGATAGATTCATACATGCCGTATATTAACTGTCTTGAGGAGTCCCAGGTAGATGAGTGGGTGAGATAGTATTGTAGGGCCACATGATTCTAATAAAGGAGTCTTGCGAACTCCTTATCGCCGGTAGTAATGGGGATAAGATGAGTTGGATCCATAGGTGACAAGGATGGATGACGATGATGGACTAGGTGGGAGTGGTTGACGGTTGGTGTGAAATATAAGGGTGTTAGTTTGGTGTGAGTCAACACCATGTGAATTAGTGTTGACCTGGTAAAACTGTATTATGTAAATGACATAGAAAAACAATAGAAGCAAAGAAGGATGAAGTATGGGGGTAAATCTGGTCAGTGTTTTGATTAAAAATAAAACACAATAACCGACGACGGTCAATATGACTCATGATGGTTACAGGGGAACCAACGATGGTTATGCTAACCAATATCGGTCACATGTGAAAAGTACCGGTTTGATGAATGAAACAAAATTGATGAGTATGAGTTGGGGAAAGCGTGCACAGCAGAGATATCAAAAAGTTAGGGGATATGATGGTGTTCGAAGACCAAAAACATAAAATAATATGATACTTCACGTAAAATAACCAAAAGAGCTAGTAGTGACCTTTGGTTAGGTCAACCGAAGACAGTCGAATACAAACCGATGATGGTTCTTTGGACCGATATTAATTCTTGTGAAATGAGAAGAAATGAAGAAAAATGAATATTTGTGAATTAAACTAGATAAAGGGTCAACCCAGAAATATGAGAATGACAAGATAAGGTCTTGACACACTCAGAAATAGTCAGAATACTCCAACTATGATGGGGAGTGTGAAAGGAAGAAGAAAAATGGAGAATCGTAACTCACACCTCAAAATGCAAGTCAAGAACAAAGCTAAGAAAAACATGTAATCCTAAAAGTGAATTTATGTTTGTTTTAGCTTATGCTATTAAGACTGACTTGTGAATTTAGAACAAAGTTTTTGGTTGGGAAGGCATCCTATGAAGAAGGAAATCTAAAGGTGAGGTTTCGAGGTTATGTTATGGCGGGGGTGGTCCTTTCTCTAAGGTGATGACTAGACAAAGATAACTAGTTGGGCACCCACTGTCAATCCTCTGATCGTGTGATCGTTGACAACTTCTTCCGGTGGGATGTTGTTTAAGAAGATGTGTAAATTCAAATTTGTGTAGTTTGGAAAAGAGAGAGAAGAAAAATGTGCTTTCTACGGTTCAATTGTGTCAACCATCAGTTGGGCATGACTTCTAGCATATAGGTTGCCCTCATTTTTAAATGTGAGCTAATAATGCAACATACAAGGATGAAATGCAACAAATTTTATAACCCAAATTGACAATTATATTTGATGAAGCAAATGATGAATAGGTCAAGAATGTGCTCTTTCACTACTATGAAAATGCAATAAGGAAGAATTGGTTTGTTTTAAGCACCAAATGAAAAATGTCATTTTATAAAAATAAAAGAAAAGAATATTACCAAGGAGAAGATTAAATATGTATTTTTCTAAAGGAAAGAGACACACAAAATATTTCCCTATATGAATAAAAATGCAATGAACCCAAGAGAGGGTCCCACCGGGTGTGCCAAATTTTTTGCGAATAGTGATGCATACGTAAGAGCAAAACAAATAAGGTAAGGGTGAGGAGGAATACCTATGAATGAAGGTGGAAGGTAGAGTGCGCGCGTCCTGATTTCCTGATCCAATGCTGATTGCGAGAAATTTTTTTTTGCTAGGAGGAACTACTGGTGTTTGCAAACCTGGTGGTTGGATGGAGGTGATGGTTGATCCATGGAACGGGTGGTCAGTGCCGAGGTTGTGCTTCCCAAAAATTTACTTGTGAATGCTTTCCTTTTAGATCAACGCTTGGTGCTAGTTCGGGGTGTCCGGATGTGCATGAGTGCTTTGGTGCGTGCTTGCATGTAGATCTCTCTTCTCCAAAACTTGAATAATTATTCAAACCTCTCAAACATGCTAAGAATAGGTTTATGATGAGGTATCTAGGTGATGTGGTGGGGTGAGGTGGAAATTAGTTTAATTAAGGTAATTAAATAATGAATATTGTGAGAATGTGCATTAATTTAATTGTAGGTAATTAAATTAATATACACGTGGGGTAAGGGGGAGTGTGACCCAAATTTGTTGTCTACAACACCCACAAAGGAAAGTTTCAATTTGTGAAAAAGTTTCCCATTGGACCTATTAACTAAATTACCATTTATTGAATAATGAGAGTTATAATACATGTCCATTATGGTTTTAGGTCATGGTTGTGTTTTTAGAATGCAAAGTGTGCCCTATTTATGAGACCTGGTTTTTAAGTAGCTTGGGGAAGTTTGGAGTAGTCACGGGAAAAGAGTAGTTTTGGAGGTGCTACATATGGTTTGATGACTTGGTGTGAATTTTTGATGATCCCGACATCAAGATATTTCTAATGATATATCATAATTGTGTTTTTATAAGAATTTAGGAAGTTATGACCTATTATTTAAGGGTCAATTTCAAGGGTGCTTGGTTATGCATGCTCTTGAGTGGCTTCATGAGGTGAGATGATTGTTCGTGTTGTTTTATGATTTACGGAGGTTTTGAGGTCTTAGAAAACATGTATAAGTGTGATCCATGCCTTGGTGAAGTTATTTTTATTCTATAACACTCCATGGTTGGTAAGTTGCTTGTTTTGGGGTTTTAGGACTTCTTGTGTCCTAATGGAGGCCTAGATGGTTCTTAGTGATAGTGGCAACCTACTTGGTCTTATGGATGATTTTAATATGATTTTATAATGAATATTTAAGTGTTTTTACTATATTAAGGCTGAACTACATGTTTTATGACCAAGAGAAAGTTATAAAGGTAGATTAAAAGCTTATTTGTGAAGTTGTGAGTGTGGATGAAAAGTGCAACCTAGGAGGCTTATTGAGGAATGTAATGAAGGTCATTTTGAAATTTTTGAGAGGGAAATGAGTGTGTGATGTTGTAATTGAGAGAGATAAGGTGATGGAAAACTAGGGTACGTGTTGAAAAAAATAAGAAAGAAGAGGTTTTTGGCAAGAAGGCTTGAGAGATGTTTTGAAGAAGATAGAGAGGAGAGTGAGCTTCATAGAGTCATCATCAGTTGTTGCAAAAAAAAATTAGAGATGGAATTCATTTCAGATGGCTTTAGTTGGTGCTTGAGTCATCTAGGGGTTGGTTCCTCCTTGTAGAGTTGGTGCTCTACTAAACTAGGGGTTGGTGCTCTTTGTAGGTTTAGTGCCCTACTAAACTAGGGGTTGATGCTCTTTGTGGGGTTGGTGCTTGACTACACAAATATTTTGTGATGTGTAATATTCATGAGATTCCTTTGTTTTGTGTAATATAAGTAAATTTTCAATGGGGTTTCTTCCCCTTGATGGTCTCCCAATTAAATATGTTGTTCATGTGTACTCTCTTGTTTCATGCTTATCCGAATAGTTGATATATTGCTTGATGGTTTGCTAAGCTAATTGATATTGTTGAATCTAGTCTCATTAATGTTTTCATTAATGTCATGGAACATTGATGGAAAATAGTGCTTTGGTGAGGTGTAAATCATCTAGGGCATGAAGATTGATTGGTAGTTCCTTATTTTGACCTCATATGTTGTGTATGGAGTGCTATGGTGTGATGTTTTGAGGTGTCATGGTTGAAACAAGCTCAATTAGGCATAATTCTAATAGGGATAATTCCAAGACCTAGTGCAAGCATGGCTTACGTTATGAAGCAAAGAAATCTAAGGAAATTTAGTTCAAGCATGAGTAGTGTGTTTTGACATTATAGAGAGGATGTGGAAGGTGTTACAAGTCAAATTTCAGCTGGTAGAGGCATGTTCAAGGCCTTTTGAAGGCATGTTCTTGAGGACAAGCCAAGTGAGCATGGGAAAGTCAAGGTGGATGATGAGTTTCAGAGACAGTGCGAGACTTAAATGAGCCTTGTAGAATGTAAAGGAAGTTAATACAATGGTGTGGACAAAGTTTTAGGTCAAAAGTCAAATGTCAAATTTTTAGGTAAAGGAAGTAAGAAAAATGATTTTAGGCTCTACTAAGCTCTCAAAATGGCCATTTCCATCTCAAGGGTCATGTTTGAAGTGCTCACTCACATGTTAAATATTTGTATGGGGACTGAGTTATTCATCAATTTTGGGGCATGGAGTCAAGAACATTTTATAATTAGAATGAGGTAAAATGATGCCCTATTCTTTATGAATGATCCTTAAGAAGTTAAGTTGGTTTAAACCCTCCCAAAACCCTAGTTTTGGAGCGATAGGAAAAATGTGAAGGTTTTTGTCTCCAAATTGCATGGGAATGCTAAAGTGATGATTTAATATTACAGAGAACTCTCCATAGCTCATTTTGGTGGTGGTGGCATTCTTCCAGGTGTCATGAGAAGCTATATAAAATCCTTTGTTTTGTGAAGTTTTGCATGTGCAAACATGTGTTGCAGGTTTCATGGTGAAAGGAAAACTGTGGGAGAAAGCTTGGGATGTTACCTTAGTGTCCATGAGAAGTTTCAGGTAGGTTATTTGTAAAATTTTGGTGAAACAAGTCACCCAAAATGACCTACCGCTAATGGACTAAAGAGACAAAAATAGATCATATTTTATTGAAATAATTTTGATTTGAAGGCATGCTGTGGAAGTGAACTGTGAGCATGGGTAGTTGATAGAATTCCAACATGACATGTTTGAGCCCAAGACTTGATTAGGTGAAGTGTTTTTAGGTCTAAGCCCTAATGGTCTAAAATGCTCCATGAGGTTTGTCAAGTAGGTATGAGAAACAAGAATGCAAGTGTGAATTTCTCCACATAATCCATGCATGTGAGTGTTTGAAGATGGAGTTGAGGTATCTGGTGAAGTTTCCCATGAAATGGTTGGGCATGAAAGTGAAGTTTGGAGTGATGGAAACTAACTAGGCCAAGACTAGTTTTTGTGACCTAAAACCTAGTGTGAGTAGTCTTAGAGATGCAATCATATTTTAGCTATATACCTTGAAATGATGCATGTTATGGGATTAATGATTTGTCTAAGGATTATATATTTCTATAAATGTTCCATGAGAGCCATGAACAAGTGGTTGAATGAATGAACTTTCTCATTTTGTGAAGACTGGTTTTTGTGCATACAAATCCATTAAGACCTTGTCCTAATCAGTGTTTTCATGGTATGAATGAAGATGGTAGAGTTACCCCATATATTTTAAGGTGAACCAGAGGTCACATGTTATAACATTATCCAAGCATCAAAAGGATCTGCAAGTTCATACATCAAGTATTGGTGAAATAATCTTGTGAATGTGTCCTTGGTCTTCCATGATTGTGCTAATCTAGCTAAGAAAAAGAGATGAAATGGAGGTCTTATTCCCGACCTGCAGCACTCCAAGAACATGGTGATGTATTATAATTATGGAAGAGTATTCCCTCCTATTTTCATTGCATGACATGAGGTTAAAGTGAGCTTCATGCACCAAGTTGAAAACTGTATTTTGAAGGTCATAGATCTAATGGAGTATATTGGTCCTAATGGAGACTTGACGATAAAATTTTGAGTTGAAAATATTGTCAAGGATATAGATGGCAAGGAGACAACCTTATAAAACTTCAAATACCATCCAAACAAATGTTGCATGGTCTATGTTAGCTAGAAGACAAAAAATTCTTCATTAAGGAGAAAACAAGGAAGAATAAAATCGTTACAAATGAAGTTAGCAGATGTCGGTGGAATATTTTCAGTTGTATCGAAGAGAAGTGATTTCAGATAATTTTCCTTATTATTCATTGGTGTTAGGAGTGTCTTGTGGTTGAATAATGGTCAGTAATTGTAAGCCCGACACACCTACAAATGTAATGATGAGTTTGTAATGATTCTAGATGACATCACCTAGAATCTTGTGTACGAGTTAAAGAGGAAATAATCTGAAGTGATTGGAATATGAAGTTTAATAGGTGTAAGAGGGTGTCATCCAAGGATTTATGTATGAAAAAATGTGCATGAAAAAGTGGGTTGAATACTAATCTTGTAGTAGAAAGAATGGATGAGAAAATAGGTGAATCAAGGTGTGTGAAGAAGGAGGATGAACATATAGGAGCTGAATATGAGATCAAAAATTTGTTGTCTTAAGAAACTAGGTCAAATGAATGTGATCAAAACCTTGTAAATACTAAGTGAATTCTTAACAAAGTAGGGAGTTGGTGCTTCCATGCAAGTTGTAGCATACAAAAGTTGTTAAGTAGGTGTTTAGCTAAATTGTGGGAGTTGGTGCTTCATGTTGATTGGGCGCTCAAACAATTCATATATCTGTAATATTTTATGGTACAATTGTCTACAATATTACATTGATTTTAGTGGGTTTTCTCCTTTTAAGGTTTTCCAGCATAAACCATTGTTTTCATGTGTGTTTGTTTTCATTTGCTTATGATTGAATGTAATTATTTCTTCATGGTAAATCTTAATCAAGATTGAATAGCTTACTGAGACCTAAAATTATTTTCAAAGGTTAAAGAAGTACTGATTCACCCCTCCCCTCTCAGTGCTTGTGTTTCCAACAATTGGTATCGAAGCCTTTTGGAGAAATCTTAACATCTTGAAGGAGATCCAAGAAGCACAAGTATGGCCAACAATCAAGCTCAAAGTGGTTTCTCTACTAACAAGACACCTCTCTTCAATGGAACCAACTATGCATTTTAGAGCATTAGAATGAAGACCTATCTCATGTCTCTAGGATTTGATATATGATAGTCAATAGTTGATGGCTACACCATTCTAAGCACACCTCCAACTGATACGACATGCAAGAAGGATGATGAAAATAACTCAAAGGCAACGAATGCAATATTTTTCAGGACGAGGGTGAAAAATATATTCACCAAGTTAATTAAATGTAAAGTTAAACATTATAACATAAATGTAAATGTAACTATATAACATAAATAAATTAAATAACACATAGAACACCTAACACCACATATAACGCGGAAAATCCCTAAATGGGTAAAAACCATAGAGAATAAATCCACTATTGAGAAACTTTTACATTTACCAATCCAATAACTCCCTCCTCACTTCTATTCCCTGTATTTACCAAGATTTACCTTCATATTCCCTTTTGAAATATTATTTTATCAATTTTTGAATTCGATATCTTGGATATGACCTAAGATCATATTTAAATAACCCAAAGGGTTATGTCCTTCTTAAGTGATGGGGCACACCTCGATTTAATTAGTTAGTTAATTAAATTAACTAACCACCTAATATAAAGTTTATATTTAAATAATAAGAATATAGTTTATTCTATATTATTTAAATATAAACTATATACTATGTTACACTTAATATTATAGTTCTAACACCCCCTTAATATTAAGTGGGGATCCATATGCCAACATTACCTATTTGTACAACATGATTTACAAATCCATAAACCCTAAAGGTTTAGGCTAGCACATGTATTTGTGAGACTAAATCTCACCGTTTCTCATGGAAATATTCTTATACTGCATCTCTAGGAGTATTTTATAACACAAGGACCTCCTTTATAAATAGATGCACACTAGATTGTATTTTCTGTAAACTCTATCAGTTTACATAGATCATACAAGATCTTTTTACAATGATTTTAAACCAAAATAGAAGTATAGAGGAGAAGGAGTCAATCAATTGGCCGACTGTTAGGAGGTGGCATTGCCATGCACACTCCCCCTCAATGGAAACTCTGAAAAGCCAAGCATTGCATGAAACTTGTATAACTTCACAATACATAATGGCTTTGTAAATAAGTATGTAACTTGATCTTGATCGGACAACACTAGAGATCTATATCACCGTAGAGAACCTTATCGTGAATAAAGTACATACACATCTCGATATGCTTCATTCTTTGATGTTGAACTGGATTTTAGATAGAGCAATGCAACTTTGACTATCACACAAAAGAGGATTATTTCATTTAGATTCTATGTGCATCTCTTCCAACAACCTCTTTAGCCACATGGATTCTTTTCTGCTTCCATTGCACTTTTATATATTCTTCCTCGAGAGCAGAAATGGAAACTATTGGCTACTTTTTACTACTCTAAGTAATGACACCTACACCAAACTTGAATACATATCTAATTGTATATTTACGATCCATCACATCACTAGCATGGTCAGAATCAAAATATCCATATAAATATGCATTGTTAGATGAAATATAATGTAAACCATAATTAATTGTGCCCTTTATATAATGCAAAATTATTTTTGCTAACTTCTAGTGATCCTGATAAGGTTCTTGCATAAACCTTGAAGCAATCCCTACTACATAAGCAATGTCAGGTCTAGTAATAGTTAGATAAATCAAACTACCTACAAGTTTCTGTACAAAGTAGGATTAACTTTTTCACATGCAGGTTTAGGATCAAGTTTACATCCTACTTCTATAGGAATAACAACTGGTTTACAATCAAGCATATTAAATATTTTAAGTAAATTAGTGTATATTGTGATTGAGATACTACAATAGAATTTTTATCCTGAAATATAGCCATGCCCAAAAATGATGCAATAATCCTAAGTCTGTCATCTCAAAATATTGCATTAATTTTCCTTTAATTTTGGAATTACTAGTGATAATTAAATCATAAACATACAACACAATGAGAATGATAACATTTTATACAATTTTAAAAATAAATAATTGTCAGATGAATAGTTAGAAAAACTAACTTCATTGAAAAAATCTGTTAATCTTAGAATACCAAGCTCTAGGAGCTTGTTTTAAACCATATAAAGATTTTTTCAATTTACAAACATACATTTATTTACTTGGTTCTTCAAATCCTTTAGGTTGGGTCATATAAATTTCTTCTTTTAAATCACCATTCAAAAAAGCATTTTTGACATCCATTTGATGGATTTCCCAACCATACTAAGCAATTAAGGCAATCAAAATCCTTACTATGCTCATTTTTGCAACAGTGCAAATGTTTCCACGTAGTTGATATTGGGTTTTTGAGTAAACCCTTGAGCTACTAGTCTGGATTTAAATTTATCTATACTTCCATCTTCTTTGTATTTAATCTTGTATATCCATCTAGATCCGACTATAATTTGTTTTTTAGAAGGGAATAATTCCCAAGTTTGATTTTTAATGAATGCAATATATTCAAATTTCATAACATCTATCCATCTTTCATCAGAAGAAGCTTCTTTGAAAGATTGGGGTTTAGGTTCAAACAAAGTCATTAAAGAATGATATGTATGATGACTTCTTGTCATTTTCTGAAGGTTTTCAGGATTAGAGTCTTGAATAATAGACTGATAATAATGGTATAGCTTTGATACCAAATGATAGAATAGAATAAGATCGCAATGACCAAAGAGGGACGGAAGCCTCACAAATATTATTGATCATGAAATCAGATTACATAACAATGCAAGAGTGTAATATTTATAGATATTAGACACTTCATATGGATAGACATGACACCCAATCAGCACCAACTACGAGATGATAAGACCCATCTCACATGCACATGTAATTACTACTAATACCAATATTGAATGTTATCCAACATAACAATATTAAATGCAAGTCACTAGACTAGAGTGCACATGTTGCACATTATTACATAAAAGACAATGCAATAAAATGTAATAAATATGCCTATGCTAAATTATGCTAACATTCCCCCTTAATTTTGCATAGTTTCCAATAAAGTGGAGAGGAACTCTCTGAACAGTGTGAATTTGTTACGTGCAAGTGACTTAGTGAAAAATCTGCCATACATTACATTTGTGAGATCTGTCATGTCGAACGATTGATTAAAATCCTTCTTTGTTGCATCGATCATCTTCACAGAACTTCCTGTAATGACTAGATCATCGACATAAACAACCACAATGACAATCTCCCCCCCTTGCTTTTTGAGGTAGAGATTGGGGTCATAAGGATTCCTTTCGAATCCATGACTTATGAGATGCTCATCAATTTTGATGTACCATGCCCAGGGTGCCTGTTTTAGGCCATATAGAGATTTTACGAGTCTGCATACCATCATCTCTTTTCCTGGTATTACATAACCCTCTGGCTGAGTCATATAGACTTCTTCTTGCAAATCTCCATTAAGAAAGGCACTTTTCACATCCATTTGGTGGACTTTCCACCAAATTGTGCAAGCTAGAGCAAAGATCATCCTGATTGTCTTGATCTTGGTTGTGGGAGCAAATGTCTCCTCATAATCAATGCCTTCTTGTTGTGCATACCCCTTTGCTACAAGCCTTGCTTTATACTTGTCAATAGTCCCATCTGATTTGTACTTAGTCTTGAATATCCATCTGCATCCAATGGGTTTCTTCCATGGTGGAAGGTCGACAAGTTACCATGTGTTGTTCTTCATCACTGACTGATACTCTGAATCCATGGCATCTTTCCAAGATTTTGATTGTAGGGATTCCCGAAACTGTAGATGGCTCAACTGTTTCAACAAATCTGCTCATAAGGGCATAATTGACCTCTTCACGAGCTTGAATGCGAGTTCTAGGTCCAAGATTGGATGATATTCTAGGTGCTTCATCCAAATTTGCATCTCTTATTAATTGAGTATACCATTTAGGTAACTTCTTAGCTGTTCCATTGGCTTGTGGTGGATCCAAGTTTTCACCATCATCCAATTCATCACTATCATCTTTAGTGGGAACATCAAATTATGTCTTCACAAGAGGTGTATTATGCATGTTTGTTGAGTCATTGAGTGGAGCATCTACTTGTTTCTTCTCAAAGAACTCAACATCCCTACTTGTGTATACTTTCTTTGCTTTCGGATCCCATAATCTATACCCAAGTGCTTCTTCACTGTATCCAATGAATATCAGTTTCTCAGCTTTCATATCCAACTTGTTCCTATTCTTCTTGGGTATGTGCATGCTAGATTTACACCCAAATACTCTTAGGTGTGCAATTGATGGTTTTCGATTTGACCATGCTTCTTGAGGTGTCACTCCTTCAAGAGCTCTGGGCACTCTCTTCAACAAATAGATTGCAGTTCTTGTAGCTTCGCCCAAAATGTCTGCATTAAACCTGAGTCGTCAATCATACATTGCACCATTTCCATGATAGTACGATTCCTTCTCTCAACTATACCATTTTGTTGTGGTGTGTGAGTAGGAGGCATTTGTCGACAAATCCCATGAGATTCTAGGTAAGTCTTGAACTCATTGCTTGTGAATTCCCCCTCGATCCGAAAGCGAGAGAGTTTTGATCTTGCGACCAACTTCATTCTCAACAAGTGCTTTGAACTTCTGAAATGTCTCAAAGGCTTGACTCTTGTTTCTTAGACAATATACCCATATCTTTCTTGAGTAGTCATCAACACAAAGCATGAAGTATTGATATCCAGAATGACTTGGTTGCATGGGCCCGTAAAGAACGGTGTGTGCACCAAATCAAGCTTTCCCTTAGCTCTATATGTGTTCTTACGGAAGGGTACTGTGTTGCTTTCCGGCTAGGCAATTGTGACACTTGTCGTGTGTTGTGCTTGAGTGTAGGTAATCCTTTCAACATGTTTCCCTTTTGAAGTGTTTGGAGATAGCCAAAATTGATGTGACCATATCTCTGCGATGCCATAGTTCCGCAGATTGTGTGTCTTTGGCCACTAGAGCTTGATCATCCTTGTGGAAAAATCAAGTTGGAACATGCATCTCACATTAGAGGCTCTTGCTACAATCTTGGAACCTCTTGAATTATCTCTTATCAAGCACACTTGTTCTCCATTATTACTATCAAAATCCAACTTCAAGTTGTGATCACAGAGTTGACTAACCGATAGCAAATTCTTGGTTAACCTGTGTACATACAATACATCTCTCGATTTTACGGTCATGCTTTCCAAGAGGTAGTGAAATGTTTCCAATCCCCTTGACACTTGTATGATGAGTCATCACCTAATGACACATGGTTCTTGTTAGGTGAGTCACGTAGTGTGTAGAACCAATCCTTGCGTCCAGTCATGTGTCGAGTTGCACTCGAGTCAACATACCAAATATCTTGTGTGGACTTGGTTTCTTCATCAAATTGAAGCGAGAATACATGTGGTGTCCTTCATCCGAATCATCCTCATGTTCGTGCAATGTACCCTTGTTGTTTAGGTTTTCTTTGCCAATTACCATTTTTCTGCCCTTGATTGTTGTTATTGTTGGACTTCCTTTGATTTGAATTATTTTTACCCTGTTGGTTGTTGGGTTTTGAATTGCTTGATGAACCCTTTTTGTAGGAATTGTACCAACAATATTTGATGTCATGTCCCCCTCTATTGCAAATGGGACACTTCTTGGTGTTGTCTCGTTGACTTTGATTTTGTTGGGACTTCTTGTGATT
The DNA here is from genome assembly GCA_018340775.1 of Taxus wallichiana var. yunnanensis. Lineage (NCBI taxonomy): Eukaryota > Viridiplantae > Streptophyta > Pinopsida > Cupressales > Taxaceae > Taxus > Taxus wallichiana. The sequence continues at coordinate 588,540,454 of CM031244.1, forward strand.
GGACTGAAATTTCCCCTTTCCTTTATGATTGGAAGATAGTGCTTGCTCATCTTCATGATCTTTGTTGTTCATTGCCTCTTCTTGTTGGAGTAGATTGACCAACTTCTCAAAGGTGATTGTGTGTTCACTCATATTGATAGTTGTCACAAAGATTCTGTAGGAAGGAGGAAGTGCTCGCAACACAATTGGTACGAGGTCTTCATCACTTATCTCTTTTCCCAATGCCAATAGAGATGCCCTCAAAGTAGCAACTCGTCTCAAAAAAAACTTCAACCTTCTCATTGTGCTTGAACTTGAGAGTATGCAGTTGTGATAGTAGGTTGAGGATGGCATTCTTGTTCTTTGCCTCATAGAATGTGCTCAACTTATCCCATACATCCTTGGCCAATGTGGCATCTCTAATGTGGGGTTGCACATCGTCTGTTACGCTAAACAAGATGATCAACTTGGCCTTTTGATTGGCCCGTCAAATTGAACTTGTTTTCTTTCATCATCAAGTGATCTTGTTGTTTTTCCATCTACAACTGTCCATAGGTCTTCAAACTCAAGTAACACCTTGATCTTCGGTTTCCATGTAGCATAGTTGTCTCCTCTAAGCAGTTGTGAATCTGGCAAGAAGAACTTTGGTGCTTGTGCACCCATTTCTGCAATTTGAATTTCTGAAACTCTGAATTTCTGACAAAAGGTAAGGCTCTTATCACTCCAGGTTTATGGTCTCCCTCTCAATATACCGTCAGGCCGATATACCAAACCTTTCTATATACGCTCCCTTCCGATATACCCGTCGGTACATGGAAGAAGATCACCCTTTCAATATACCCATCAGTACGGAAAGAGGTGTTAACGCACGTGAAAGAATTTAGTACGTGGTACGTAGATAGTACGGAGAGGGGTTTGTGCAAGCACAAACGGATGGGAGGGCTCAAATGTGTGTGTATTGTGTCCTTATTACTCCCGTCGATTTTATAGGGTCGATGCCCAGACGACATTTAGGTAGCTATGTTAGGCGTTAAGTGTAGTAGTAGTCGCGACGGCATCACCCATAAGCGCTTCCCAGAGGCACCGTATATACCGAACGCTACTATGAGATCAAAGATCTCGTGTGATAGAACCAAACATAAAAAAATTTGCACTTTTTTTTTTTCACTTTATGCACCAAGATTAGTAAAAAATGTGCCAAAAGTACATCAAAATGAAATTTTTGTGTCCCCCTCTTTAGAAAAAAGGGTCTAGAATCACAAAATACACAATTTAGGCCAAAAATAGTTTTTACCCCCTAATAGGTGTTTTTCCGCTAAATTTAGCGGTGGCTCTAAATGTGTTTGGTGAGCTTCTAAATTTTGAAATCTCTCAAAATGTAGTAATTTCTCCAAATTTTTCAAAGAAAATAATTTAATAAAAAATATGGAGAGAGGGAATTGAACCGATTGACTGTTTGTTCCCAAGATCCAAACAAACAATCTAAATATTTTTTCACCTTTTCTCACAAACCGTGATCTAGGTTTTTCTAAAATTTTTACAGTAGAATCATACAATATTTTTCTTGAAACCCACAAAATTTCAGAAGAATCGGAATCTTATTTTTTGAGATCTTACCAAATTACCATCTAGATCTGATTTTTTAAAAAAATTATCTGACTTGTACAGACTTTTTGTCACATGTAGAGGCCAAATCTGAAGATGATGTAAACTACAAAGTTGTGCACTTCCTTCTTATCTTTCCAGAAAAAAAAACATCACATCAATCTGACATTTTATGAAAAAGTTATGTCGTTTTTTCTAAGAGCTATCTGCTGGAATTTTGTTGATGGGACTGTTTCAACCTTTGCTCCCGAATTCTTCACACCTCCACTTTCAGATTTGATTTTTTTTTTTTTAGATCTGATTTTTTTTTTTTTTTTTAGATCTGCAATTTTTTTCAAGATCTTTCTCCTTTTTTTTAAAAAATATCTCCAAATCTAAAATATTCCGCCAATATGTTGGATCAATTGGCTATGCCAATGACTAATAAAAAAATTACCTTCCAAATAAGTGGATAGGTCAAATTTTAGTTGAGGGATGCTTGGAAGGAATGGAGGCTGCGGGATGCTTCAATGGCTCTCCTTTGATGTAGATATTCTTCTCCAATGGATCCTCTCCAATAGTGCTCCTCTTCAACCTTGCTTGGATAGAACCTGCTCTGATACCAAATGATAATAATGGTATAGCTTTGATACCAAATGATAGAATAGAATAAGATTGCAATGACCAAAGAGGGACGGAAGCCTCACAAATATTATTGATCATGAAATCAGATTACATAACAATGCAAGAGCTGTAATATTTATAGATATTAGATAGCCTCATATGGATAGACATGACACCCTATCAGGCACCAACTACGAGATGATAAGACCCATCTCACATGCACATGTAATTACTACTAATACCAATATTGAATGTTATCCAACATAACAATATTGAATGCAAGTCACTAGACTAGAGTGCACATGTTGCACATTATTAAATAAAAGACAATGCAATAAAATACAATAAATATGCCTATGCTAAATTATGCTAACATAGATTCATCCCATCTAGGTATTTTAGTTATAGAGGAACTAGGAACAATATCATTTTCAACTATAGGTTCAATACTAGTTTCTTTATCATATACAATATTTTCACAATTTTCATTTTAAAATTCATTAAAATCATCATAAATAATGAAGATGAAGAAGAAGAACAAAAAGGTTTTTTCATTCCTATTTTCTATAACTTCTCTTTTTGATGGATCAAAGATCCTAAGACCTTTAGTTTTGACACCGTATCCTACAAAGATATAAGGAAAATAGGTTTGATCAAGCTTATTCCGTTTTGATTTCGGAATGAAGAGGGAAAATGGGATACCAAAGATTCTCAAATGAGATACACTAGGTTTTTGGTTTGACCACTTTTCCAAAGGAGTTGAATTTACTAAGGATTTAGTGGGAACTCTATTCAAGATATGAACAACAATGTTCATAGCTTCAACCCAAAGGAACTTAGGAACATGAGCTAAATGCATCATGGTCCTAACCATTTCCAAAATGGTGCGGTTCTTCCTTTCTACAATCCCATTTTGTTGAGGGGAATATGGAGTAGTCAGTTCCCTTTGAATGCCACATTTGACAAAAATGAGTCAAATGTTTGGTGATATATTCTCCCCATTATCAGTTATAAGCCTCTTAATTTTATACCTAGAAGAATTTTCAACTAAAGATTTAAATTCTTTAAATTTTAACAAGACATCGATTTATTTTTAATGAAATACGACCAAATCATGTGAGTGAAATCATCAATGAAAGTGACAACATACGAGAGAACCATTAAGAGAAGAAAATTTTAGGGGTTCTCTAACATCACCTGTGGACAAGTTTTATAGGTTTAGAAGAGTTATAATCATGATGAATATGAAAAGGATTAGCAGACTTCTTACCACATAAGCATCCTTCACATGTTTCAATATTTTGGGAAATGAGTGGCGAGACTAGTTGCTAGATTTAGTCGAGACATGTCGTACATTCTCATGAAATTGACATGACCTAGCCTCTCATGCCACAATTGCATGTCACTTCTTTGAGTTATTAAACAAGAAGAAAAAGGAAATCCAGAAAACACATACAAACCATCTCTTTGAATGCCTTGAACTAGAGTAACATCATGTTCATTTTTTAATAAAGCATTTATCTTTTAATAATGTTACACTATAGTTATTTTTAGTCAACTGAGAAAAAGAAAGAAAATTCATTTTAAGTTTAGGAACTAATAATACATTGTTAATAAAACTATTTGAAACTTTTTCTTTTCCTTAACCTTGAACATCAAGAATGGAATGATCACCCAAGTAGATTTGATCATTACATTCACTAAGTTCAGATAGGATATCAGATCTAAAGGTCATCTGACTAGAGGCACCACTTTCTAATATCTGTTTATTTTCTTTTGTAGTGAAAAAAGCGGTATACAAATAAATTACATTTGATTTTTGGCTATTTTTCTGATTCTTGTTTTGATTTTGATTTTGGTTTTGGTCAGATTTGTTACCCTTTTGATTTTTTAAATTTGATCTATTATTTTTAAATTTGCAATTCTATTTCTTGTGTCCAAATTTACCAAAATAATGGCATTTTCCATCAAAGCTAACTCTTAGATTTCCAAGTTTCTTATCTTTCTAGGAGGTTTAAAAGTTTGCTTTGTGTTTTTGTTGAATCTAGAGGTTTTACCTTTTGATTTCTGAGCGAGAAGTGCCTGTGTGGCATTCTCCTTAGAATCAAAATTTGACATTACTTGTTCTTCCTGTATAAGAAGAGCACTAAGGGTTTGCAAATCAAAAATTTCTTGTTCTGTTTGATATTTTGAATTCAAAATTGAAATGAAATTTCGAAATTTTTCATGAATATTCAATTAAATAATAAAATAAAGCAGTTTATCTTGAATCAAATTATTCCACATCCATCTAACCATGACTTAATATTTTTTATTTTTCTAAATAATATATCACTTTTTCATCTCCCTTCATGGGAGTTTTCATAAGTTCTAAAATAAATTTAATATTTTTTGACAAATGCGCACCTTCGTGCATCGATTCCAATTGAGCCCAAGCCTCACTCGAACTCTCTTGATGCTTGATATGAAGCAGAAAATCATCTTGTACGCTTCACAAAATAATAGACACGCTTCTTGTAATTTATGTTGATATGCAACGACGTTGTCAACAATTGTTTGTCGTTCGGTAGAGCTCTCTCAATTCCATTCACAATGCTAGCATAATTTCATGAGGCATGAATTTTGATTTCAATCGAATCTTCTAAATGTTATAGTTCTTTCCATTCAATATATCGAGATTTATCAATTGAAAATTGATTAGACCCTATTTTTCATTAAATAAAAATAATTAATAAACAAGGATTAAAATAAGAGTTTTAATAGAAGTCCCCCTGTTGTATTTTAATCCTCGTAATCAAACACAATTAATTTACGCCAAATAAGGAGTTGATGTTAATTGAATAATCTATACATGAGTACATTAGAATGATATCAAAAAATTAAATTGAAATGTAAGTGAAATTTTTTAGTTTTGTAACAAATAATGATGAAAAAATTGTCGTCGTGTCATTTCATTTTAAAATAAAAATGATACCATTTTACTATTTTTTATAAATAGTTTTTATAATTTGTCTATATTTTGAAAAAAATTAACAAATAATTTATAGATATATTTTTTGAAAGAAAATTTTATTTAATTTTTTTGGAGCTCCTGCTCCTTATTATGTAGGATTTTCTATCAACTTGGCCGAGTTGGCTAACCAACTTGGTGAGTTATCCACCGAGCTATTATGCTAATGCTATATCATTTAATTTCCAAATTATAACTATGCAAATTAACCAACCAAGCCACATATATCACAATCGAGCTATTTAATCACTATGTCCGAGCTGCACAGAGAGACCAAGTATGCATCCGTGATTGTTGGGCCTCAAAATATTGGCTGGCATACTGAAGGCACGTGGGTGTGTGAGGCCTATATGAAGAAGGGTGCGTCGGTGAAGGCACACATGATAGGGTTTTGGAAGGGTTTGGTAGAACCCAAGGCACATGCCTAAGGAAAAACATGGGTTTTGGGACAGCCATATTCGGCGTCCCAGAAACACATAAGAAAAGCATGACTTGTCTAGCATGTGGAGTGGATAAGGTGCTATCCTGAAAACTATATGGTCAAGAAAGGAATATTCCATGTATGCGATGGAAGGATCCAGAAAGACATCATTGTAAAGAGTGGATAGCTCGGATCAAAGGAAACATGCTCTATTGAAGGACCACATGGACACTTGGTAACCAATTTGTTATCTCAGGAAGGCATGGTGGTGGAAACTAAAGCTATATATAGATATGCTCGGGTATAATAAGTGAGATACCAAGAGCGGCATCATATAGCGTTGGATAGGCAAAGCTCTGCAAGAATAATGAAGGATCCTTTGGGTTGGGATTAGGAGAACCGTAGGAGTAATGGCATATTTAGAGGGATGGGTCTGTAACCAGTTTTTGTAATGTGCATAGTTTAGGCTCCTAATGCATGACTCTGATCTGCATTGTTATATTGGCCTGTTATGGCCTTAATGAATGTAATGTGGTTATTGAACTTGTTAATATGAATATAAGGTTCTGTTCTAAAGTATATATGTTGTTCATGGGCACAAACCCTAGTGCATTTCCTTTCTGTCATGAACTAGATCTGCATTTTGTTTGATACTTCTCTCTTGTTATTTGAATGGATGCATTGGTATAATAACTCATCCTAAGTTCTCAGAATGAATGCATGGTTATTTTCTTTCCTGCATCTAAATCTATCATAAATGATGTATTCTCACACAACTCAAACAAAGGAGGGGCTTGGCACCCATGCGTGCCTCGGGTGAGCACCCAACGCCCACTGGGTGATAGGTCGATGCACATGGGATTAGACTGTTGTTCTAAGGGTATAAAAATGACTACATCTTGGTTTCGTTTCGGGACCTCTTTTCAAAGTTGCTGTGAGAAATGATATACATTTTGGTTCATGTGATGTGTGATGACAAAGCGCTTGACCTTAGAAAGTGTCAAAGTATGGTTTAAAATCATAGAGGATGAGTTTTTTCAAAGGTTTAGTACGGACACTTGAGTTTTATGCACGTAGATGGGTAGAAGAGCATTTGTATCATCGAGTTATACGAGACCTTCTTTTTTGTTTTCAAGTAGATATATATGAATGGATTTTAACATATGCATCCAGATCGAGTGGTATTGTAGATCTCACATATGGACCCAAGATGATTACTAGAGGCTACACGATGCAGATTTGACTTGGACGTGTGCTATTGATCACTTGTGGAAAGGAGTCTTGACTAGTTATACTCTAGAATACGCCATTTATACGTATTCTTGCCCAAAGGTTGCTGAGTTTGAGTTTCTGAGGGAGCCTAGAGGATCATTTTTACGTGTTATCCCTTTGGCTATGAAGATCTTGGTCATTACCCTAAGTTTAAAAGCATTCCCTATGGCCGGATAAGCTTATCTGAGCACTGGGTGAGGAAGCTAGGGTGGAGGAAGATGGTGGAAATTGTGGCTGAAAGGGAAAGAGAAGAGAGACAACTCAAGTATAGTGAAGCTTGTGAAAAGGAGATGGCTAGACAATGCGAGGTTGCAGTGTGATGGATCTATGGAGGTAGATGTTGCGGGAAGGAGTTGAGGTTCACGCAGAGGACATGGAACTTGAGAAGTCTGTGCTACCCCATCTTAGCAAGCGCGGGAGAGAAGCCCCTTTAGCTTCTGATGAGAGTTTGTCGCATGGAGAAAGGAGAACCATTGATGTGCATCGAACCTCGTAATGACCAACCCTCTCGCTTGGTTTCCCATATCAAGGAAGAAGTATTGCTAATTTGGTTAGTATTGGTAGAAGTAACTGATCTACGCCTAGGAGATATAATTTCTTGTTTGGGACATCCATGGCTGCGTAAACCATTCCCGTATTTGGAGGAATTTTTGGACAAGGTGCAAATACACAAGGTTTGGGTATCACATCTAGAAGTGGCATGGGACACACAATGGCGAAGTGGGACAATATCAAAACCATTGGTGCATGATTTAGTGGGATGTTGGGGACAATAGGCGTGACTACTTGCAGACAATTTTTGGCTACAAGAGGTGGATACGGTGATATAGGAGCTGGAGGAGTTGGTGGACCTAGCAGATCGGTGGGTCGGGAGGAACATGACCTGGTGGATCCATTGGATCTGGTAGAGGAGGAAACATCAGAGGGAACCAAGGCTTTGGATTAGGAGGACACGGGCCATAGCCACCTCCACAAGTGTTCTTTGAGATATCTTTTCACTTACCGGACTACATGGGTATTGCGGATGCTGCAGAGAATGTCCACAAATGTGAATTAATATGGCACATGAAAGGGATCACTACCTCGGAGTGAAAGGAAAGTCAATTTACAACGACGTTGCAAGGGCACACACATAGCTGGTATTGGAAGTATTACCCCATCAAACGGTGGTAGACTACACTACATTGAAGAATGCCTTCCTAGCAGAGTTCCATATCCCTAAATTTGAGCTAGAAGAGCATTAGTGCTCTGAAGGAGATCTAACAAGGAATGGTAGAGAGTGTGGGAGTATGACGCATGGTTCAAGACTCTCTTGTCAAAACTATCCTATGACATTCACCCTTCTCAACATTCTTAATGGTTTGTTGGAGGATTGATAACACCATTTAGAAGGGCTTTGTCACACAAGACTTTCACAGACCCGCACGAGGCCTTGGAAGCTGCCCTGTGCGTTGAGGCTGTTGGGAGCATTAATACTAGTGTTATTCCTTTTCTAGAGGCTCAATTTGCTGCAACGGACAAACTATTGGAGAAGTTGTCTGCGAATTCAACACATGAGGTTTGTAGTGGTATTTGGTGTACAAACTATGAAGTGGAAGGGAATGCAAAGGATAATTTCCTTAGAAGTTGGTATGTGCCATGGCGATAGACTGTGATATTTTCCATGGGGATCATGATGTAAATAGGTGTCCTCTACTATAATGCGCAATCTGCAAGAATGTTTCTTGCTATTGCAAGATCTGTACCTCTATGACCCATGATACAAGGATTACAGACTGATTGACTAGATTCATGATGCTATTGATCTTGGTGTGCACTATAATAGTCTTGCAAGCAGTTCTAAGGATGATGATCATTGCTATGAAGGGCACACAAATGGAGGAGCGCATGGAAGAGGTTTTTGTGGAGGATTTCGTGGTCGTCAGTGGCTGCGGCAAAGGAATAAGTGAGTTCCTGCAATGAACCTGTTATAACTGTGGGTCTGCAGAGCATTAGAAGCGTGAGTGTCCTAACCTATTACAGTGCTCATGGTGCAGAAAAAAACATAAGTATGAGGAGTGCCTTGAGTTGTTTGAGCACATGAGAGATAACACCAGAAAGACAAAGGCATTGGGATGGTGAGTATAAAGAATGCTTGACCCTTAGTGGATGCCAAGAGTGGTGTGTAAGTCAGGATTAGAACCTATACAGTAGCGACATGTGTGGAGGCGCACACATAAGGGAGATGCCAAGACAGAAACTGTTTGTTAGGGAAGAAGTGGTGCATGGGAAGTATCCAAACCCTACTCATAAGAAGGAAGTGTATCAAGAGACTATGGATGTGATTCGGAGTTTGCAAGGGGAAATCCAATGTCTAAAGGAGAATTCAAAGTAGTTAGAGCAAAGGAAGAATGTTGAGGCTTTGAAGGAGGACCTGGATGAAGTCAAGGAAGTATGTAGGATGTTAAGGCAAGAGAATATTATTCCCTTGCTAGGAGAATGGCTGCAGGAGAAGGTACCACGTGTCGGAGTAGAGCGTGAAAGGTAGGTTTTGCATGTAAACCTTCCTCCTCACAACCTTGACTATGATAAAGAGATTACATTGAATGTAGTTGTTGATGGGTGGCTTCTAAGCAATATCCTCATCGACACGGGAGCGGAGGTCAATGTTCTCACCTTAGATGCATGGAATCAAATGGGAAGGCCCACATTACAACCATCTTATAATTTGTTGTATATGATGAACAAGACAAAGGCAATGCCCATTGGAGTCTTGAAAGATGCGGTTATCACCATCCAATGGGACAAGTTCACTTGGGACTTTGAAGTCTTAGTGCTCAATGAGGCGAGATAATCTCCCATCATTACTTGGGCACCCTTGGTGTTATAAGAAAAATGCTTGACTTGCGGTTTAACAAGGGGTATATAAGTTTTGGGAACAAGGAGGAATGGGTCATCATCCCATTGTGAGATGGAATATCAACACCCTATACCGAGCCCTTAGGAGAGGAAGACTTTGACAAAATATGTGTGCACTCCATCGAGAGACCCACGAAATAATTCATCTACAAAAGGGTTATCAATTTGAAGATGCTCGATCCATGAGTGATATAACTCTAGCATAACGTGTGATAATTGGGCACACGGGACTTATGAGTTAATTGGGTGACAATTGAGAGGCTATGTAACAAGGGTGACGAAGGCGCACTCGGTGTGCACTCATTAAAGTGCCTAGGAAGAAAAAAGTTATCAAGTTTCCCGGAGGAGCCAACTCGATGACTTCTTACGAGAAATGGAGGCTCAGTGGAAAAATGAGGGCGAAAGGAGAAGTATGCTCAATTATAACTTTCTTGGGACTGTAGTGCGTTGGTGGGAAACTCATCATGAGAGTCTCCTAGAATGGCATGAGGTAAGAGTCACATTTTCTATAAGGTTCTCCAGAAGCAAAATGCCCACTATTATCCAAGACTACCATGGCAAGGAGCCCGCCTCATTCCATATCCAAGCTTGTGAGAAGGCCTAGATGGAGGGCATAAAAAATTTACCACCTTCGTTATGGGTGCATAAGTTATATTCCACCTTACAAGGTTGTGTGCATGCATGGTATATCCACTCAGAGACACGCCGTCAAACGGGGAATTGGCAAGAGTTAATGAGATGATCTCATTCAAGATTTTGAGTATTAGAGTACCAAGCCATCAGTGGATAAGGCATTACAAGTTGTCAAGCGCCTTACAATGGGAGATAGTGCTATGGCAGAAGATAGGCTACTGGAGTTGTTGGGTGAGCCTTGTTTGGAGATGCATCTCAATGAAGAAGAATCAGAAGAAATACAACTTGAGCACACATGCATTGAAAAGGAAAAAGGAAAAATGGTCTATGTAGTAGATGGTGAAGAGATGGAAAGTTTGGATGTTAACCATTTTGAAGGTACGCACAAAGTCATAGATAGCGATGAGTGAGAAAATGCCTATCATGAGCCATTGAAAACAAAGAAGGTTAATATTGGGATAAAGATTAAACCTAAGGAAGTTATCATTGGAGACTATTGGTGGAAAAAGAAGTTTCAAAGGTCATTGATCTATTGCGCGAGTTCTAGGATTTGTTCCCTCATGGGTACCATGAACTCAAAGGAATCCACCATTCCTTGGGGGAGATGAGGATCAAGTTAAAGGAAGGTGCACACCTAATTCGGAAGAGGCCTTATTAGATGAATCCAAATTTGGGTGTACAGGTCAAGGAGGAAATAGAAAAGATGATAACATCTGATATCATTGAGGCCGTGGAGGAATCATAATGGATAAGCCCAGTGGTCATTAGTATCAATAAGGATGTAAGAATAAGGATATGTGTTGACTACGAGGACACGAATGCTATATGTGTCATCGATCCTTTCCCACCCCTTTAATGAAGATATTACGGAGGAAGTAGCCGAGCACGAGATCTACTCTTTCGTGGATGGGTTCTCAAGGTATCACCAAGTTAGGATTGCAAGAGAAGACTATAGAAAGACAACTTTCCTACCGAGTGGGGAAGCTCTACCTATACGGTCATGCCTTTTGGATTAAATAATGCACCTATTGTGTTCTCGTGCATTGTGGTAAAAACATTTCTAGGACTTCATCCATAAGTTTCTTCAAGTCTACCTGGATGACTGGATGATGTATGGGCTAGTGAATGACAATTGTGACAATTTGAGGCTGATGTTTGAGAGATGTCCACAGTTGAGGATATCCCTCAACATTAAGAAATGTGTCTTTGCTACTCCATTTGGAACCTTGTTGGGACATATTATATGTAAGGAAGGCCTACTAGTGGATCCCTGCCAAAGTTACAATTATTGTGGGATTGGGGGAGCCTACTAGTCAAAGCGCAATGTGCATATTCCTTGGACATATGGGGTACTACAAGAAATTATTCAAAGGGTATGCTAAGATTTCCACGCCCTTGGAGGAATTACTAAAGCACAAGAGTTCATTTCATTGGGGAGAGGCACAACAAAAGGCATTTGACACTTTGAAGGATAGAATTGTCACTGCGCCCATACTACATTTTCCTTCTTGGGATAAGCCTTTCCATGTACATGTTGATGCCTCAAGAACAACCATGAGAGAATTGCGACACAACTTGGTGAGGGGATTGTTGATCACCCCTTGTGTTTTACAAGTAGGAAGTTGACACCAATAGAACAAAGTTATACCACTATCGAATGCAAGGGCTGTCAATGATCTACACACTGCATACTTTCATATAGTACATGTTGGCAACACCCTTTATATTCTATACAAACCACATGGCATTGAAATACTTGGTGAACAAGCCCATTTTTCAAGGCGTATATGCCGTTGGGTCCTATTATTCCAAGAGTTTGAGTTCACGGTGGTTGTAAAACCAAGGAAGAGAAATTTAGGACTTGACTACTTATCAAGGAATGGATCAGGGGAGGACACGCAAAGAATTAAAGATACCATGCCAGATGCATAACTATTTAGGTTACGATGCACACCCTCGGACTTGGAAGATATCGTTGTATTCTTGAAAAATGGTGTGGCATCGGAAGAGATGAAGGCTTTGGAGAGAAAACAATTGGAAATATGCGCCGCACCCTACATGTTGATTAGTGGGGATTTGTATAAGTTAGGATGTGATGAGGTTTTGTGCCGATGCGTATTGGAACATGAGCACGTGGTAATTATGGAGGAAGTGCATGGTGGGATTGCAAGAGGACACTATGCAGGAAATGCTACCGCGTGAAAGATTCTAATGGTAGGGATTTTGTGGGAAACCATCTACTAGGATTGTATTGAGTTTTACAAGGCTTGTGACCATTGCTAGTGCCTTAGAAAACCTGGGAAGAGGGATGAAATGCCCTTGTGACCAACCAGCGCTGAACCATTTGAAAAATGGGCAATCAAATTTGTAGGGCCAATTTTTTTAGCCACATGAAGGACTGGTTCGCGGCATATCATTACTTGCATTTGATCACCTAAGAAGATGGGAAGAAGCAACACCTAAAAATATTATCTATGTAGTGAAAACTGCTAGTTTTTATGGGAGAACGTAATCAGCAGGTACAAATGCCCTTTAAGCTTAACAAGTGATAGAGGTACACATTTCCTAAATGAAATGGTCAGGATTTTGTTAGCATAATTTATGGTGGCCCATCACAAGACTACCCCTTATCACCCTCAAGCAAATGGAACTACTGAGGCATTTAACAAAATACTAAGTCACACGTTGACCAAGATCTATGACGTTGAAAGACAAGATTGGGATGAAAAGTATCAGACCATTCTATGGGCATACATGAAAACCTACAAGAGGTTGAACAAGGCCACACCGTTTCAATTGGTGTTTGGTGTGGAAGCTATTTTTCTAGTTGAATTCATGTTACCATTACTACGTATAGTGCACACAAGAGGATTGGATTATGAACAAGCGTTGGAAGAGAGGATTGATAAGTTGATGCAGTTAGATGAAAGGCGATCACTTGCTAGATGGAGTTAGAAGACAAAAAGGAAAGACAAAAGGCATGACATGATCATCATATAAAAAACAAGTAGTTTGAGGTTGGGTAGATGGTTTTGTTATATGATTCCAATTTTCTGCACTATCCTGGGAAGTTGAAAGTCCATTAGCTAGGACCTTACATCATCTTGTACATACTTGATTTAGGTGCTTGCTAGTTACAAGTGCTAGATGGGACATGATTACCAGGTCATTTCAATGGGAGTAGGCTGAAGCCCTACTATAAATAAGCCTTCATGGTGTTTGTAAATAAGGTAATATTGCGAGTTAGTTTAGGATGTCCCTTTTTGCTATTACTTTTCTTGTGTTTCCCTTTCTCATTGCTTGTTCCTTTCTTTCTATTTTACGCCTTGTGTGCCAGTAACCACATTATTTTCTAAGGTTGTGTATGCGCAGAGGACCGCACATCTGTTTTAGTGTGGGGTGGATTAGTGCAAAGTGAAGTATAAGCCAATAGTAAAAGTTGAATCACCCAGTAGAAGGAAGTGCGTAAGGTTGAGAAAGTGCATGGGGAAATGGTGGATAATGAATTGTGGTGTCAAGAAGGCTATAAAAATACCACATACAAAGAATGAAGAGCGCAAGAACAACATGAGGTAGGCGAGGGAAAAAATTAGGTAAATGAAAGAAGAAGTGCCTTCGGTGCTATAGACGTGTGTGCGCGAGTCTTTGGTCGATTGGATTTTTGCGCGGAGAAGGTTGTAGAAGGGTTTTCACGCAGGATTGGGCGCGTGGGTAAGGGCGCTTAAGATTGGCTTTAGTGGAAAAAGCCACATTTAATGCTAAGTACGTCGGTAGGTGGTATAACATTTATTGATGGAGAGGATAAAAAACTATAAGTATGAAGTCGGGAACATTATTATTTACCTTACTTTTACGAAGTGAAAGAGCTCTTGTGAACTAGGGCATCCAGAGAAATTTGTGCGAAGGAAGAAGAATCATAAATATTTATGTTAATTTGCAAAATGAAGTTGAAGGAGTACACGGGCGTGGGGAGATTTCTTTTCAAAATATGTTGTCTTGTGGAAGAATTTTCTCCTAGTTAGGGTTTGGCAGCTAGGGCACGAAGAAGGAGGATTCTTCACAGAGTGGAGCCTTAGAGTTGAGTAGAGTAGTAGATCAGAGTAAGAAGGAGGGATTTAGGTTGTAGCCTGACAAGAAAACATGGCACAAAAGAAGGCGACCATTTCACCAAAGAAATTGAAGGGAAAGGGAAAGGAAAGCAAACCATTACCGTCATTAGCTCCAATGAAGAATGGTATGCAAAAATGCAGTACCAGATGGAGTATTGTTGGGGAAAGAGTGGGTGTCACACTTGAGACAAATGGCCATGAGTGATTACAACCATCGCATGAGCACTACTGAGAAATAAATGGCATTGGAACTGGTTCGTCTAACTAACAAGAGGACACCAAACAAAATGCCAATATATAGTGACAAAGTAAAGGTAAAGTTAGAGAAGGAAGGGTTGTTACAACTATATGAGTTGCCTTATTTTGGCAAGCTTGAGCGACTATATCAATGGTTTATGTCTCACGTACATGAAGACCACTTCTATTTTTAGGTCATAAGATGCACATAACCCTTCAACTTATATCAAATTTCACTAGCCTGAATTATGAAGGAGACTCCATAAACGACAACTTGGATGATAAGGAGGCCATCAAGGAAACGTGGAGGCTTATGACTACAAAAAGGGTTTGTGGTACTTTGACATCACAGAAATCCCCTACCCTATTATGAAAATGGTTGCACGCTTAGTCACCGAGATTAATGATCAAGACATATGGACGCAAGTAAACAAGGAATGGTTAAATGTATGCTAAATATCTTAGAAGGGACCATCTATAACTTTTCCACCTTTATTGCGGATGAGATCATAAGCAACGTGCAAGAAGGAGAAAAGATACTATTTAGAAACATTCTCCTCACCATCATCTTCTTGGAGATTGGAGTGCCCGATGGGCCAAAGAAGTTCATTTGGGAGTATCTAGAAGACAATCCCTCACCCGCGAAAAGGTTCAAGAAATATACTTGTGAGACCATGACAACCGCTCACAAGGTGTGCCTAGAAAAGTGGTACAAGTGAATGCACGACGCATTTAGGGTAGAGTGGAGGATCCTGAGTAGTTTCCCACACTTGTGGATGGAGAGGAAGAGTTTGCAGTATATCAACATTTCTACATTGGCAGGTTTACATTGATAGATGGGACTAAGAGTCCATGGTGCAAGCTACCTTTCTCCTTCACCGCGCAATACTTCCAAGCAGGGGTCAACTGGTTCAAGGAGGCCAAAAGGCTAAGGTTTAACCTTAGTGAGGTAGAACAAGACCACCGCAAGATATCTTTGGAATCTTGTATACCCTAAGAAGTGTGCATACATGGAGAAGTATGTCTCCCATGAGGTACAAATGATGAATCCGATAACACTTCCAATTGCAAGAAGGGTTGTAACTAGGGTATATCTCGTGCATAAGGCCTAAGTTTGATAAAGGCACCTATCTGGAGAGTGTGATATGTCTCCCATGAGGTACAAATGATGAATCCGATAACAATTCCAATTACAAGAAGGGTCAGTAACAAGGGTATATATGTGCATAAGGCCTAAGTTTGATAAAGGTGCCTATCTAGAGTGTGATTTCTCCATTCCAGAAGAGCCCACGGGGAGGAAAAATTCCACACTAAATAAGACGGAAAGAGAAAAGGTGTAGGAGAATAATACACCAAGTGTGCAAACAACACAATATGTGGGCTCACGAAGCAAGAACTTAGCCTAGCACTTACATCCGTAAGAAGAAGTCCCCAATCAAGGAAAAGACCCCAAAAGAAGATGCACTAGAGCATAAAGGGCCCCTCACACATGAAGAATCACCAAGGAACACATTGCCTATTGAGGAGAAAGAGAAGGAATAATATCCTATACTGGAATCACTAGTTAGGAAGAAGCAGAAGGTGGCATAAAAGACAAACTCGGAGGAAACAAAGATCCTAGAAGTCTACATTGGTTCTGAGGATGATGACGAGCTTGAGGGAGATCAATACTATCTAGTATATGATATACATGACTCAAAGGAGGAGGAAGATGAAGAGAAGAATGATGAGGAGGAAGATGAAGAGAAGAATGATGAGGAGGAAGGAAGCAAAAATCAAGGCAAGGGGGTGAGTGAAGAGGTAAACACCAAAAATCTAGAGAACCCCAAGCCTCACCAAGGAACAAGTGGAAGAATTAGTGAAAAGAGAAGTAGCAGGCATCATTAAGAACTTGGTGGAGCAGGAGTTGGAGCAGAGCACAGATGAAATTTTGAAGGAAATGGAAGAAGAGAGTGTTGGGAAAGAATATGGCAGCATGGGTGGGAATCCCAATTTGGCGGTAAGCTTCCCAAAGGCTGCGTGAACAGGTGGGAAGGGCGTAATAGAAGCACAAGGGAAATGGATGGGCTATATTAATGATCCAAGAAAGGTGCTATACACGCACTTCTAGAGCATCGTACCAATAGAAAAACTCCTAGCTATGACTTTGTTTGATGAAGAAGGCACATATCCATGAACCAAAAATATGCTATCTTGGGTGTTCGAGTCCCACGTGGATGAACCTGAGTTTGAAGTAAGTCAGAGAGCACTTGATGAAGGTGCTAGAGATGAAAGGAGTAAATCCCTTAGTGAATGCTTGATAATTGTTAGATGAGCAGGTCTACAATGTGCTCAAAAAATTTTCAGTTGAGATTGAGGCCAAACTATTTGGAAGAAATGATAGAGTGAGATTCCTGGAGGAGGAATTGGAGAAGAAAAAGGAGGAGCTCATTGAGAAGAGAAAAGACTTGAAGAAAGAAGATCTTATTAGTGCATAGTTAAGGCACAAATTGAAGGAAGAGAAAGAAAAGGTACACAAAGTCTCTAAGAAGGTGGAGATGATTACAAATGCCATAGTCTTAAAGCATCCCGACCTAGTACCACCCAAGAAAAAATATGAATCAGCCTTACAGTGTCTGGAGGATTTGACTCGCATCCTCATGATGGAAAGATGGCCACTTGCCTTAGAAACCGTAGAAGAAACACTGACATGCAAAGAGAGAGAAGAGAAGCTAAAGGTTGTCGAGATCATTTCTTGATATACCAAACTCCTTGTAGAGGTAAAGGCCGCTACACAAGTTTCTAAAGTTGCATATGAAAATTGCGCTGATAGAGATATAGTGGCAAACATCCTGGTCACTACACATGAAATAGAACTCAAGGAGTTTCAAGAGAAGAATAAGGGGAATAGGGAAGAAAGGGATAAAATCCTATCCGAGGTAGAAAAGAAGTCAGAATCTATCGAGACCTTGCGAGGCTCGATCAAAAGTTGACTAAAGGAATTATACCCCTAGATCACCCGTAGGATGGACGCACTTGATGACTTGGGAAAATAATTGGAGAGTATTGTTGAGACAATGAGTGCAAAGGGGAGGAAATAAGTTTTGAGGAGGTGTGTATCCTCATCGGAGACCTCTCGTCAAGAACCGCAGAGTGAGTATGACACTTGGGAAAAGCTAGAGGCAGAAATAGGGAAGGATTTCCCTCTCCTCCTTCAAAAATAAGCATTGTTCTCTTTCATTTTCCCCATTATTTCATTCTTTCTCCCAATTATTCATTCCTTCATTATTTTTCCCACTATTTAGAGCCTGTCATTATTTATTCATTAAAGAGAAGTGTTTCGAGGATGGATAATAGGCGTAGTGTGGGGTGATGTTGGGCCTCATAATATTGGCTAAGTACAAGAAGGCACGTGGGCACATGGGGCCTATATGAAGAAGGGCACATAAGGTGAAGGCGCACAGGATAGGATTTTGGAAGGGTTTGGTAGAACCCAAGGCACGCACGCAAGGAAAAAAAGGGGTTTTGGGACTTAGCCATATTCAGCATCCCATGCAGCACACAAGAAAAGTGTGACCCATCTAGCATGCAGAGTGGATAAGGTGCCAACTGGAAGCTATATGGTCAAGAAAGGAATATTCCATGCATGCGATGGAAGGATCCAGAAAGACATCATTAAAAAGAGTGGAGAGCTCATATCAAAGGAAGCATGCTCCATTGGAGGACCACATGGACACTTGCAATTGATCTGTTATCTCAGGAAGGCATGACAGTGGAGACTAAAGCTATATATAGAGATGCTCGGGTAGAAGAAGAGAGACACAAAGAGTGACATCATATAGTGTTGGATAGGTGAAGCTTTGCAGGAATAATGAAGGATCCTTTGGGTTAGGATTAGGAGAACCGTAGGAGTAATGACATATTTAGAGGGATGGGTCTAACTAGTTTTTGTAATGTGCATAGTTCAGGCTCCTAATGCATGAATCTGATTTGCATTGTTATATTGGCTTGTTATGGCCTTAATGAATGTAATGTGGTTATTGAACTTGTTAATATGAATATAAGGTTATGTTATAAAGTATATATGTTGTTCATGGGCATAAACCCTAGTGCATTTCCTTTCTGTCATGAACCAGATCTACATTCTATTTGATACTTCTCTCTTGTTATTTGAATGGATGCATTGGTATAATAACTCATCCTAAGTTTTCAGAATGAATACATGGTTATTTTCTTTTCTGCATCTAAATCTGTCATAAATGATGTATTCTCACACAAATCAAACAAAGGAAGGTCTCGAAGCCCACGCTTGCCTCGAGTGAGCGCCAAAGACCCTTGGGTGATAGGCCGAGCGCGCATGGGATTATATTGTTGTTCTAAGGGTATAAAAATGACTACAATGGCTGAGATGCTCATAATAAAAGCTCAATATGAGTTGTGCCCACAAGGGCTTACAAAAAAATGGGCTGGTGTGACCAAAGTCACTCCAACAAACCCGCCAAGGTAAGACTTTTAAAGTGTACCTTGACTATACCATCCCCAATGTGGGACTAATCCCATCGCAAAGGAGAACCAGAGGAGGTTCATGGATGGTAGAGTGGAGGGGGAGTCCGCGAGGACACATGACGAG
The DNA here is from genome assembly GCA_018340775.1 of Taxus wallichiana var. yunnanensis. NCBI lineage: Eukaryota > Viridiplantae > Streptophyta > Pinopsida > Cupressales > Taxaceae > Taxus > Taxus wallichiana. Next base: position 588,559,830 of record CM031244.1, read on the forward strand.
CACATGTGAGGGATCGAGAGGCGATCGGTGTGTGCAAGTGGCACAAGGCTAGGAGGCTGACTGTTTGGAGGGCCACCCCTATATAATATGTTTTCATATATTTTTTAATATATATTTTTGTTTTAATATATGTGGTCGGTTAGGTTTTTAGGTTAGAGACTTAAGTGTATATAATTTAGTTTTAGGTTTATATAAACCATCACCTTATATAATTTTTATATAGTTATATATATATATATATATATATATATATATAAATTTTATAAAATATGAATATTTAATAAAAACTATACAAATATTATAGTTTGTATTTAAACTATAGGTGCAAATAATTTACAGAGGCCCTTTCTAGGACATGGAATAGGGGTTCAGAGTTCACAGTGAAAAATGTAAAAACATATGTATTACCAGGGGACAAGGATTTTACTTGACCAATGGAAAAATTTAAAGGACCTATTTTCTTGAATCTTGTCTCCCCATGTAAAATTTTCACTTTAGATTTTTACTTTTCCCTTTTTGATTTCTTGAATTCTTGCACACTATATAAAATATATAAAAATATTTCAAAAAATTTATAGCCCTTACCTTAGTTTTCAGGGCCTAGTAATTCCCGAACACAAGTTTTTACATGCAGTTGAAAATCCCGAATAACTTTCCATCGTGCAACCAACATCAATTTTTTTGACTATGGAGGGGGAAGGGGGTTAAATAAAAACCCAAATAATTTAACCACCTAACTTCCCAACCATTACAACCATAGGTTATTTAGGATTAATTTAATTTATTAATCCCATCTCTGGTACCATGTCAGGATGAGGGTGAAAAATATATTCACCAAGTTAATTAAATGTAAAGTTAAACATTATAACATAAATGTAAATGTAACTATACAACATAAATAAATTAAATAACACATAGAACACAAAACACCACATATAACGTGGAAAACCCCTAAATGGGTAAAAACCACGGAGAATAAATCCACTATTGAGAAAATTTTACATTCACTAGTCCAGTAACTCCTTCCTCACTTCTATTCTCTATATTTACCAGGATTTACCTTCATATTTCCTTTTGAAATATTATTTTATCGATTGATTTGAATTCGATATCCACGAATATGACCTAAGAGCATATTTAAATAACCTAAAGGGTTATGTCCTTCTTAAGAGATGGGGTACACCCCAATTTAATTAGTTAGTTAATTAAACTAACCAACCACCTAATATAAAATTTATATTTAAATAATAATAATATAGTTTATTCTATCAAATATAAACTATATATTATGATACACTTAATATTATAGTTCTATAAATATTATGTGGAATGTCAAGAAAATTTTGTAAAATTCATGTCTTCAGAAGACAATCAAAGAGGTTTGAGAAAAACTAAAAACTATCTATGAAGGAGACAACGAAGTCAAGATAGCTAAGTTACACATTTAACGAAGAAAATTTGAGAACTTGAGAATGAAGGAAGATGAAAGCATTACATCCTACTTGTAGAGAGTTTATGAGGTGATAAATGTCATTAGAGGACTAAAAGAAAAGATGGAGGAAGCGTTTTTGTTCAAAAGGTGTTAAGATCCCTGACACCTAAGTATGACTCCAAGGTTTCAAGCTGTGGAAGAAGCAAAATATTTGAGCACCCTACAAATGGATGAAATTCATGGCATCCTAACTACCTATGAGATGAGGACAAATGAAGCAAGACCAATCAAGAAGGATGCTACACACAAAGCCGACAAGGAATCAAAAACAAAGAAAAGTAAAGATGAATCTGACATGGAGAAGGATGATGAGAGAATAAAAGCTATGTTTGTTAGGAGACTAAAAAGAGGGTCAGACAAGTACAAAGGAAATCTTCCCTTCAAATTCTTTAGTTTTGGCCAAGTAGGTCACTTTGCTTCCAAATGTCCCAACAAGAACAAGGAAGAGTAGGAAAAGCATGATGAAAAAGATAAAAATTATCATAAGCACAAGAAGAGATTTAAGAAATGTGAGAGTAAGAAAAGGTTCTTCAAGAATAAAAATAAATACTACACCAAAGAGGAAACAAGATCATTAAAGTCAAGTGACACCAACGAGTCTAAAAGTGAAGATGAAGATATCAATTTAACACCCTATTCATGGCCATGGAGAAAACCTCTGGAAGCATCTCAAAAGTAAGAATCTTAGTGAAGATGAAAATTCGGAGGAGGATGTTGAAGTGAAACTTGAAAAAGAATTGATTAGTGTCCTTGAGGAATTGAAAATCCAAAGGAGAAAGAATAAAAAAATGAATTCAATGATTATGAAGAGCAAATCATTCTTTTTGAGAAAAGGTAGAGAAAGAAGGATAGAAAACATGAAGATGAAATCAAAGAGATTGAATCGTAGACATAAAATTGCACATAATTTACTATTTTACTATGTTGTCAAGTATGTTATTATATGCATGGATCTTAAGTAATAAAATTATTCACTAGTGACACAATCCTTTGTCCATCCACTTGCTTTGATTGTTTATATTATCTTTCTCTTTCACATCTGTCATTTTTGTACCCATATTTGGTCAGGTTATAGAGATCCTTGTCTGTCTACCTTTTCACATCTGTCATGATTTATCCCAGGACACCAACCCCCAGGAACTCATGTCTATTCTAGGTGTTCCTTTCCTCTTTGTTCTTTTTACTTATTTTGACATTTTTGGTCAGAATTTTTAGTTTTCTTATCCTTATCCTGAGCTCATAGTCAACCTTTCATGTCACTAGTGTCAAAATTCAAACAAGAGATCCATATATATACACAACATACACTCTATTATTTGGGTGGGTAATTGTAAAGGGATATCACATCTATATACTATCATTACCATCAAAGGGACTAAATTTTTGGGATGCATACTCTACATACACTACATAGGAAGGGGAAGTGATGAATTCCATCTCACACATTTGCATCAAAGCTAGCTATAACCCACTATCTTGGCATCATTGGCGTGAGGGAAACCTAAGGACACTATTTCACACACAAGCACAAATAACTACATGGAGTCTGGAATGTAGTGCAACTCACGGTCATAAATTCACTCTTTGGGTGACCACTGAGGTCAGTCTGACTTCACATATTACATATTTCATTTCAATTTGATGTGTCTATGAACTTGTGTAAGTATCTAGGGTTTTTATAGGTTATAAGTACCCCCTCGCAATCAAGGTTCGAATATCGGGTGATCAACACAAATTAATTACAAAACCTTAGTGACACAGAAGAAAGAATATCTTGAGCATTTTGCGATCCTTGGTGCCCATAAGTGGTATCGGTGCCCACACACCCTCATCCTAGCCCAGAGACGCCCATGTGTGGATCTATACGTAAGTTTCAAAATTAATCTTGAGTGTTTAAAACATTCTACCTATCTTGTTCATTAGTTTTTCAAGTCCGGATATGTTTCAAGATAAGCGTAAATCAGCTAAGTCTTCTATCCCTCCTATTTACTTACAATATTGTATCATTAAAGTGCTTAGCATTTGTATTCTACTATATTTTATCATATTAGTGACTCTGAAATTAGATTTAATTATGTTTTTATTAAATCATTTGGTGAACCCCTCTTTTGTTCAAACTCCTTGCCCTAGGATCCCCAAAACCCTCATGGCTAAAAATAGATCCTCTTTTCCCAAGTAGGTTATGGATCATATTAGTGTGCAACCTATCCTTGATGATGGTGATGCAAAAGCTGAACCTAATGATATTTATCACAATGATAAATTTGATTATGAGGTCCTCTAATAGCTTATGGATTTCCAAGACACCATTCCTCTTGGCACTGATAACCCTCATATTTGCATGCTCTCTAATGACCAAAGCTATGCTTCATGTTCTCCATCATCATCCATAGTCACCCATGCTATTGTACCTTCTTCTCCTCCTCTTGTAGCACATGATAATGTTATTATAGATCCTTTGCTTGGTGACATTTTTTCTTGTATAGATGCCAATAAATCTACTTCTAAGGTTAAAAATGTCCATGTGCATGATGATGTTTCCATTAATAGTCAAAATGAAGATAAAGCTATATCTCCTACTTATTTTATTTCTACAAATGTTTCCAATGATTGCAATGATAAATATCATGTTAGTTCTCCTACTACTTCTTTATATGTTGATGATACTCTTGATGAACTACTTGCTTGTGAAAATATGTTTGATAGTGATGTAGGCTATACTTCGATCATGAACATGTTAGTAATGATGTTACTTCTCTTATGACTGTTGAATGTGAATTTAGTACTCCTCTTTCTTCTACTTCTGAAATTGTTGCACATGATGATTCTATTCCTACTACTAGTTCACATCTTATTATATCTTATGAGTCTATATCTAGAATTCCCATAGATCCTCCATGTTCCTCTTCTCTTCTTCCACCTCTGTCTCCTTCTTCTAACATTGTTTCTCATGGAAAAATTCCTCCTAGTACTAGTACACCTCTTATTATTTCTTTTGAATCTACACCTAGCATTCCCATCGAGCCTTCACATTCTTCTCCCCTCTTCCACCTACTTATCGTTCCACATCCGCTCCTTCTCACATTCCTATGATAACTCACAATGGAAAGATCTAACTTCTCCATATGCCTCTTACTTCACCTACTATTCCTTCACATGACATTTTATCTCTCATGCATGTTATTGGAACCTTGCAATATCAAGTTCATACTCTCACTCTTGAAAGTAAAGCCTACTATGCTTCCATTGATAACAATTATTTCCATGAAAATTTCACTTTCCTAAAGGAATTCATCATGCCTAACTTCTCATGTTTTGATGGCACTGTCAATCCTTATTTACATCTTAATCATTATCCATCAGCCATGTTTGCTTATTATAATGATCACATATTACTCAAAGCATTCCATCATAGTCTTTTTATCATTCTATCTAATGTTACTTTCATTTTCCTTATGGGTCCATTAGCACTTATTATGATATGGAGGATGTTTTTCTTAGACAATTTATTTCTAACAATGGTCCTAAGGTTACATATGAACATTTTCCTTCATTACATCAAGGAAAGAAATAACCAATTATAGATTACATTTTACGCTTTAATTATTGTATGCATCAGTTATTATTTGAGCCCATTGATTTAGAAAATAAATTTATCTTTTGTTGTGGCTTAATTCCTACATTGAAAGAAAAACTATTATATGATACATGTGAATATTTTACTCTCTTATGCTCTACAAAGTTAATTTTAGAACAATATTTAATTGTTTGACATGTTATATCATCCCCTTCTACTTCTTCAACTAATTCTACTATTTATTCGTCTACTACTTCTTCTCATCTTCCATCCCTAAAGCTTCCTCTAGGGTCACAATCTCCACCTCCGCATAAGAATATTCCTTCACCTCCATTGCATCGACATACACCTAAGTCTTCTCCACCACCTACTTGTGAACCTTTTCAATTCTCACATGATTAAAAACCTCATGATGTCTTGTGTGATTTACTTGACAAACACTTAATCCGCTTACCTTCTTTTGAGCATCACCCACCTCACCGCTTGCAACACCAACGTAACCACCCTTTCGTAATTTCCACCAAATCAATGGCCATTGTTACAATGACTACTATATTATCCATGATCACTTGAAAAATTATATGACAAAGGTGTCATTGCTTTCTGTTCTCACTCTTGTGAGCGGTGTCTTTCTCCCATTCGTATAAGCGTGCTTCCACAACCATTCACTTATCTCCTCCACCCACTTCTATAGTTGTCATTAGTACACCTCCTAAGATAATTATCCATCCATGCCTTACATCTAACTCACCCATCGATACAACATCTCACCCTCCTCATAGTGCTACTACATCCCATTGGCTTCCTAAGCCATTAAAATATATGCTTCCCACCACTACACCTCCCATGATTGACACCATTTCATCTGACATTCATTCGACTCTTACACTCATGATGATACTACTTCACATACTTCCACCATCCCTCATTGGCCTCTCCAGCTTTGGTAAGGTGATATCCATTTGATCATCTCATTACCCGATGATGCACTCATGTTTTCTAAGGTTCTTACATGACTATTGAGGGATTTGTTACAAAAATGAACCTCATTATCACACTTGGGGGCATCAATCTTCTTCCACCCCTATTTTTCATCATTCATCACACGTTATTATAAACATGGTCTTACATATTCTCATTATACACATATCAACATATCATTATTCTAATATCTTATACTATCTACATCACATTACTATTTTTACTACTCTATCACATTACATCATATACATACATTCTTATCATCATATCACTATACTACTCATTCACATACAAATCATCTTCAATTCACTACTTACCTATTATTTCCACATCATGATATGTTTCAAATATTCAATAATCAAGAAAACCATTTCAACAATGCATACAACATCTAGCAAATCAAAGTACATATGACAACCATCACATCAATACAAGTGCACAACACATGATATCCAACACATGTCTATCTATATATATCTCGTCAAAAAACATAAGTTACAAAAATACAACCACCGGGGTAAACCACATCAATATAACCGTAGAAATCATATATCATCCTCACTATCACTTTATACAATCATGAGAGCTATATAACTATATGTTTCACCACTTAATCTACGTTGCTGGTCGCATGACTTGTATATCTCTCTAGCTTTCTCCGTAGTATGGACACCTCGGGCGTGTGCTCCATGAATCAACCATGTAACTCCACATACCTCGTGAATAAATCCTAAGTTAGGGTTCCTTCTCCTACGACCTTCCTAGATCACTTAGTCTCTACATGAGCCTCATCATGCTCAATCAATAACAAAATACATGTGGATACCGTTATAACCACCAGCTCGAACAAATGGGAATGTTCATCCTCAATAACATCCACTTTCTCTAGTATACTACCTCCCACGAGCATATCTGGAGGGCGTTACTGCGTCAGCGTACGCATCAATGAATCAAAAATCAAAGACCAATATGCATCACATGCAACTATATAACAACACATTAGTTCTTATACACCTTTAAAATATTCAAAAAACAAAAAATAATGAATAATACTTACACTCCGTTAGTACCATTTCTATGACATATCCATCGGGGGTAGGTGCTTGCCCCTCTACTCCTCCAACTTTCGCTCCATCAGCCACATCCACTACTATTGGAAATAACAACACCAATCGATGTGTCATCCACCACCCCACTATAGGCCTAGGTGCACCTCACATCATCAACTTGAATCACCTATGTGGTTGCATTTTCCTCATTTGGACTAGGATGCACTAGATGTGCTCATACGGGGCCTAGCTTCGCTCTGTTTGGCTCACCGCTCTAATAGATCTCACCCATACATATAGCTCTGGGGCACATCACGAGCTATACCAAACTATATAGATACATGTTCCACCTAGAATAAATCTATCACTCTTGGAAATCGGTCCTCCAACCACATGGTGTTCTCAATGCACTGCAACTCTACTCCATCCTCCAACCACCATAGTATTTATATGGCCTCCATATGATGGCCCATGGACCCATCCGATCAAGCATTGACCTATAGGTGGTCGTGTCTAGTATCCTACTACGGTACCTACCCACCTCACGAAAATTATCTCGGGGCTTGCCCAAATGGCCCGTGGCCAACTAAGTGTCCTTAATATTGTAATGTACTCATATTCCCATACATGTAACAAATTGGTGGCTCTATTCCACCCCCACGATCCTCATGTGTGAATCTATACAAATCTCTATACAAGTGGTCCAACACACATCTAATTTAACAAAAAAATAATTTATGGTAAACCATAGATATTTTAGAGTTACATATGATAAATAAACGATAAAATAAATATTTGACACAAGCAATAAGCTAATGAAAATAGAAACCCTAGGTGTAATAGAGGATAAAAGACTTAGTGACATTCGCTTAATCCTAAAGTATGCTTGACTAGAAAAGCCGATGAACATGAGGAGGAAATTGTCTCAACCGCACTCAAAAAATTGTGGAAATGCCAGAATAAGTTGGACACAGGCGCTTGGAATGGTCTTGGGAACCTAGGCTCTAGAGACCTTTGTTGGGTGCCTGTGACTTCTGAGGGTTCAAAATATGGTTTTACGGTGTCACAAGGTGGTGCTTAACCTTCACTTTGTTGGTTTCTTATATGTCACTAGATGGTCATTGTATTCGCTTGTATCCTACAAAATAAATAATATCGTGCAAAACCCCAAACCACATCAAATCCTAAAATGAAAAATATGCAAATGGGGATTCAGATGACCCCAATGGTCACCTGGTAGAGCGAACTTACATTTGAGTGCTGCACTATATTTTAGACTCCATGTAGTTTTTGTATGTGTGTGTAGAAATCATGCCCTAGGAAGATATTTTACAAGATGCACTTGATAGAGAGTGATAGCTAGATGTATTAATGTATATAGATGTGTGGATGATAAAATAAACTTCCCTCTTATGCATGTATACAAAAAATGTAGTCATTTGTCCCTTGAATGAGTGCTAGATGGATGCCTTTGATGCTCTTAGATGCCTTTGGATGTAATATTAGGTACCGGTGATAGTAGATGCTTAGAGCTTGGTCCTTTATTATGGTCATATAGATTTGTATTTATATGATTCCCTTGTTTCAATTTCATAATTGAAAAATAAAAGGCCGACCCATAAGAAAACAAGATGCCCAAAAGAGGTGAGTAAGATACAAAGAGGTCAGTGACACCAGAGGGGACAAGGGTGCACTGAGTGCTTATGCCTAGAGTCAATCAAGATTAAAAAATGAAGATTAGATTGGGTTGTGGGGTATGAAAGACCAAATAGGAAACAAAAAAAAAAGAAAAGAGGCCAAAGATAGATGTCAATTATTAGTTTTCTTGCTTAGGAATCATATGAATAGTATTATCTGATCAGGACCTAGAAATGTACCCAAGTGCGTGATTTTGTGTCTACATTTCCCCCAAATTTATGTTTTTGAGTGAATAATCGATAACATAAAGTAGATAAGATATGCACACCTGATAACCATGTAGATTGATGGTGAAAACATGGCGAAGAGACATTAAGAAACACGGAGTGATAAAACATGAAGTGTGGAAGCTAAGGAAGAGGAAATGACCCTAGGGGTGAAGCGTATGTGTTGTGTTGTGTTATGCACTGATGTTGTTGTCACTTGTGATTGATGATGTGGGGATGATTCTCATTACGTATTAAGGATATACTTGCACAAGAAGAATGAAAGAGTAGTCAAAGTCATGTATTATGAAAATTCAGTAAAAGCATGTAAACATATGTAAAAAAGCAAAAAAATAGTAAAAGGAAAGTGTGCACCTGATCCATGACGAGTGAAAGGGGATAGAAAGTGTCCTAAGATGGTGTTGAAGAGGAAGTTTTTGGGTGATCTCATGCCAAGAGAATTTTTTTGGGTGATCTCACACCAAGTCTGAGTTTTTTGGGCGATCTCACGCCATGACCAGAAGAGTGTTGGGGAGAAATGTCTAGTTTTATTCTCCATCCCTGACTGATCCTTGAAATTTATACACCAATGCAGATGGTGTGATCCTTCTTTTTTCTGTGTTGTTCCAGTTTGATAAAAGGAAATAGAAAAATGAGATAGAATGCATTCTAATTGTTGGAGGATTGTGCATGTACTGTGAAAACTACTTTGTGAACTATTGAAAACTATGCCAATATGAGAAAGTAATTGTAATTTCCCCATGGTCATATGCGAATAGGAAATGTTAGGAGTGCCTAAGTGCTAATGTCTATATCTGGGTGCTTGTTTCTATGCTAAACTAAGGAACCAAGTCAGAATCTGGTCCATTTTGCTAATCTGTAACTCTATTATGTTCATGTATTATGTAAGCCTAATTTAATCCTTGAGCTACTATATGGAGTGATTTGATTTACCAAATGTATTACCCCTCTCATTTGGGGTGCATGCGATATCACTAGGAGAATGCATCCTAAAGGAGGGACCAAATGCTGATATGAAATCAATGCCATGCATGGGGAGGGAATGTGCATGGTAGAAACCAAGGCACATCGAAACAATATGGCTTAAAACATGTGTTAGTAGAAAAAAATTTGCAAGCATGTTTTAGAAGACAATAAAAATAAGCAATAGTGCACACAAAGTAGATCACAAAAGGTGGGTTTCAAACTTGAGACATCACTCACAATGTTGCAAGACAATCAAGGCCATAGCATCTAAAAGAATACAAAAATAAACATACAAGACATAGGAAAAGCACTGTAAAAAATGACATACAATAACAAACAATGACAAACAAAGAGTAATAGACAACCATGGTGGCAAATAGTCCCTGCAAAGAAACTTCTACACATGAAGCACCCATTAGCATATTAGAAAGATAGGAAGTATGTCAAAGCATGTATGATCCGATATAACATAGTGTGCTAGTAAGGATATGAAATAGTAAATAACGAAACAATAGCACATGATATGTGTGAGAGTAGAAATGTAGATGCCTCTAGGAGCCTTAGTGGAACTAGTAAGAGGTACAATGGCAAGCATCAATTTTGCGTGTAAAGATCTCGTAGAAAGTATGCATTCACAACTAAATAAAAAGTGAGAAAACATTTGTGTATGATAAAGATAATGACATACTAGATATCAGTGACATAGTAAGAAAAATGTACACATGTGAGTATAAGCAAGAAAGAGTAAGTGCAACCAAGATATGCAACATGCTGTGACTGAGTGAGATGAAATGATATGTAATATGAATGTGATAGGAAGTAATGTGCCCCCCCAAGTGGATGTGTATGAGATGATGTTCATTTATAAAAGACCCCTTGAAAATCAAGAATGAACCATAAAACAAGAATGCATCATTGGGAAATGGTTTGAACATGCACACTAGAAATATAGATCAATGAAGCATAGAGCGTAAAGAGTGTGAATGTGGTGAGGTTCATTTTAGATCTAGACCCTTGAAAGTCAAGTATGAACTGTGGAACTAGAGTGCGTCATAGGGTAATGATGATATAAGTTGTGTGTATCAATGTATGTGTGATGAATGAGAAAGATGAGAAGTGCAACATGAAGGATAATGATAGAAATGAGATACACATGATAATGCTAGGAGGGGGGAGTAAGCATGATGCCCCCACAAGTGTATAATGGTGAATAAGCTATCCAAAAAAATTGAAGGGAAAGGGTACTCCGCCTAATGCTTGTGGAGATAAATGCATGTGACCATGCTATGAGATTGGGGATGTTTGAGACAAATTATGTATTGGTGAATGAACTCCTATGTGAAGGAGACTGAGGAGGTGATGTACACCTATGTGAAGGAGACATCCGAGTGGTGAACCTAGGGCGATAAGATTGACTAACAAACCGAGGATCTTGTTAAGCTCGTGTGTGGATAGGAGAGATAGGAGTGGATTGTGCCTTAGAGTTGAGAGGTATAAGGAACCTAGATGCTCTAACGAGTGCAATGACAACATCAAGAGGAGGATACAAACATGGTGTGCATGGCGGAACACCTTTGATGGTGATAACTTGCTTATTGTGAATGAAATTTAGACACAAGTGATTCATGGAAATGATAGCTTGAGTGGAATGGAGCCAAGGAATACCTAAGAGCATGTCACACCCTTTGATTGAAAGTGCCATAACAAATGGCACAAGCATGGTAAGAGGCCCAACTATAATTGGAAGCTTGAGGTATTTGTGAGATTTAGGAATTGGATATGAAATATGAGAGAGTGGATAGTTGATATAAAAATAAGTGCAATAGAGCACACGCCCATATGAATCGATGGATTGATCATTGTATTATTGATAGCATGAGGTCCAATAGAAGCCTTGATATGTAATGTATTAGAAGATAATGTAGCATGATAATCATGATTAGAGAATGCAATGAATGATGGAGATGCATCATTGTGAGAAACTAGGAAATCAAGAGCCCCAATGAAGGAGGAGGCATTGCATGATATGTATGATTGGAAGAATAGTTAGCAACTTGATTTTCATGCTTAGGAAGAGGATCATTAAATATTTTTATCTATTTGTTTTTATTGACCATCGTAGACAATGAAGTCTCAAGAAGCTTGATTGCATTGTTTAATAAGATCTTGAATAATATGTCGAGTTTGAAACATCGATCGGTAGAATGATTAATGCATTGATGATAGTCACATCTAAAATTTTCATTATAATTGTGGCCTTTAGGGTGAGACGTGTCCATATTAAGTGGAGGAGGAAGTGTAATAAGATTGCTCTCAACAAGTTGTGGCAATAGAATGTGTGGAGCACAAGGAAAATTTGTGAATGTATGCTTTGGAGGATGCCATTAAAGATTTTAGGAGTAGATACAATGTTAACAATAGATTTTTCTTCAGTAGGCTTAATAGATGGCTTGAAAGTTGATTTTATTTGAAACTCGATTAGAAGATGATGAAGCTTGATCATGGTACTTGAGTTTTCCCATAGAGATAAGTTTTCCTTCATGTAATTTAAGAGTATGACATAGTTGATCAAATGAAGGAGATGTCTCAAAGATGAAACTCTCTTGTAGAGGTGGTAAGAGACTTTGGACAAATATATCTTGAAGTTATGAGTCAATGAGCACATTGATCATCCTAGCTAGGTTGTTCTTGTATCGTAAAACATAATCTTCTAGATGCTCATTATATCCTTGTTTGATTTATGCAAGTTAAGCATAGGATATCTTAGAACCAACATTGATTGAAAAATGAGCGAGAAAAGCATCGGATAAATGCATAGATGATGTTACGGAGTGGACAAATAAATCGTAAAACTAACGTATAACATAGTCTTAGAGACTTCTAGAAAATATCTTTTCTAGTAAAGTATGATCATCTGTGTAATGAAGACATGCCCCATGAAAATATCTAATATTCTCTTGAGAATCACCATGACCATTTAAGGTGGGGAGATTAGGGGTGAATTTTTTTGGAGGAAGTGAATATGCTGAAATGGCGGGTGTGAAAGCGGTGTGAAGGAGTAAAGTGGAGTTAAGAGATGGAGATGCACGAGAAGTATCTTGCTGAAGTTTCTAGATTTGAACTTGGAGGTATTGATATAGAGATGGTAGGTTTTGAGTACCAATGAGAAGAGACTTACCACGTGTGATAAATAAGAGGTGGAGTGAAGTGATTGGTGGGATTAGAAAAAATATGGGAACAATAGAAGTAAGTGGAAGGGTGGAATTAGGAGGTTGAGTAGCAATAGGAATGGAAGTGGTAGTGGAAGTAGGAACACTAAGCTCAGCTAGATTGGTGGCCTCCTCATGAGAAGAAAATAAGAGTAGATCAAGATCTTGTGGATGTTCTGTGAGATGATCATTGAGATCTTGAAGGTGGGATTTAGTAAAGGGTTCATAAGATTGAGCCATGATAAAAGATGACAAAAATACCTAGAATCAAGGTTGGATTCGAGCAATGGGTTCACCAAATGATTTAACAAAAATAAAATTTATGCTAAACCCTATATATTTCAGATTCACATATGATAAATAAACGATAAATCACATATTTGATGCAATCAATAAGCTAACAAAAATAGAAACCTTAGGTGCAAGAGAGAGGATAAAATAATTAGTGGATATTCACTTAATCCCAAAGTATGATAGAATGGAAAAGCGATGAATAGGAGGAGGAGATTGTCACAACCGCACTTAGAATATTGTGTAATTTATGGAATAAGTTGGACCAGGGAACCTAGAATGGGACTCAGGGTGCCTAGGTGCTAGATAACTCTACCTGGGCACACATGACTATGCAAGGGATTGAAATCTAGTATTTGTGGTGTCACAAGGTGGTCGTTAACCTTCATTTTTGGTATCCTATATGTCACTAGATGATTGTTGCTTTCTCATGTAGTCGAAAAACAAACGATATCCTAAAAAATGATGCAAATGGGGAGTCGACTAACCTCAATGGTCACCCGACAGAGTGAACTTATGACCGAGTGCTGCACTACATTTCAGACTCCATGTAGTTCTTGTGCGTGTGTGTAGAAATTGTGCCCTAGGAAGCTCTTGTGCAAGATGCACTTGATAGCAAGTGATAACTAGATGTAGCAATGTAAATGGATGTGTGGGTGATAAAATGAACTTCCCCTCCTATGCGTGTATGCAGAAAATGCAGTCCTTTGTCCCTTGAATGAGTGTTAGATGGATGCCTTTGATGTTCTTAGATGCATTTGGATGCAACCTTAGGTGGTGATAGTAGATTCTTAGAGCTTGTTCCTTTATTATGGTCACATAGCTTTGTATTTATAGGATTCCCTTGTTTGAAGTTTGTAATTGAAAACTAAAAGGCCGAACCATAAGAAAAAAGATGCCCAAAAGATAAAAGAGGCCCAAAAGAGGCAAGTAAGATACAAAGAGGTCAAGGGCTCCTAAAGGGGATGAGGGAAGTTAGGCATTGGCATCTAGGATACACACCGGTGTCTAGTGGCAATAAAGATAAAGTAGTGAAGATCGATCAGGCTGTGGGGTGTGCAAGACCAAAGAGGAAACAAGAAATCCATAAAAGAGGCTAAAGACAGATGTCAATTACTAGTAATCTCACGTAGGAATCATATGAATAGCAATATGTGATTAAGACCTAGAAATGTACCCAAGTGTGTGATTTTGTGTCTACAACATCGCGAACATGCATATATAGTCCGATAATCCTCTATATGATGAAAAATATCATGCATTTTATATAGTATAACAACTATAACACTCTCTACTACCACAAAAATGCTATAATCACTGCAATAAACTTCCACAATTACGGAACACTAGATCTCAATATAACATCCAAAATGATATGAGTCTCTACATGTACTCAAGTACCAGAAAATTACCTCCTTTCTACCCTCATTTGACTATGGGCATCCACTATACTCATCACATGTACTCTCTCCCCTACAATCCATAGTCGCAATATTCGATATACATCTTCCAAGGTCACTACCACCTCACCTGTCAACAAACAGAATGTACAGGTATGTATGAACCATTGCTCGTATAAAGTAGTAAACATAGGCATATTATGGGGTATCTCTCCCAATGTAGCAATGTTTTGCAACCCGACATGGTCCAATGTATCCCACTCTGCATCTGACAACCCCAAAGTAAGTAATGTACTCAAGTGATGACCTACATGAAACTCTTTGGAGTGTATGTCCCTCTGTACAACACAAAACAAAACAAAATTATTACATTATCACACCATACATACTACAAAATCAATCATCAGAAGCATCAAATTGATAAAAATAGACACATTTCACACAACAGTGTTAAAACCCTGCCCTGGGATGCTAGCACCCAAGAGCAGGTCACTAGTGCTAGGAACTGGGTGCTAGTGTCCCTAGGGACAAAAATTCCATGTCCGCTCCTATCTTGGTCGAAACACCTAATACTACACAAATTCACATTTTACTAAAACTACTAAAAATAAAAAAATTTCACACAATTTTCTAAAAATACTTATACATACCAGCTCATCACATTTGTCTCTGTGAAACTACAACCGCCACTACTCTCTTGAACCTCGTCAAACTCTCTACTCTAACATGCAACATCCTCACAGCTTAGAGCTCTAATTTTCACTCCAACATGGTATAAATAAAATTACTATTCACTTTTCACTATTACTATATATATATAGCAACTCTAAATTTTCCATACAATAAAGTTTATATTTACATTCATTTCTCTAACTAATACATGCCATATAGTCTCGCTCATGTCTTGAGCATTATTACTCTATTTTTCTCCCCGTTTGTGCCATTCAGATCAAAATTTCTCCTAGCACCGTACTATACACATTGCACAATACCATATTCAAATCTGACACACATACAAATCAATCTACACACAATATTACAATCTCTTGTATACTACCTATCATTCCCTATTACGTACCTTCACAACCTTTCTTTCAGCTTAGTTCTCATATTTCCACCCCTCCTTTCACTGAAAGGGGGCATATGACCAGGATCACATTGCGATTCCTCTCAAGTTACAATATAATCAATCGATACTCTTAACACATCACCATTGCAATTTTTTCTCTAATTCTATTCAAACAAAGGAACAAAATCACTCTATATTCAAAACTCAAATACTTTCTGTTGTTTCAAATCTATTCCCTCTAATGATGTAATATAGGGGAAAAAGAAAAATCTCAATATGAGTAATCTACTAGATACATATTATTTCAAATCAATCTTCTATCACTCAAATAAAATCAATCAATCAGGACAATGAGAACATTCTAATATTTCTCCCAAATGACCTAAATTGGGAGCTGAATTGTAGTACTATCTCTCCCAGATGACGTAAATTAAAGGTTGCATTACATTATTATTGCTTCTAGATGACCTAACTTGGAAGCCATCAAATAATTTTTCAATTGAAACTAATTCAGAGCTAAATCGAGAACTAAATTTGGTCTCTATCCATCTACAACAGTTGGACCTTTTGAGGATGTAGTCATAGATGGAGAGAAAAACTAGACCTCTCTCCCTAACACTCTTCCTCTAGCGGAAGGACACCCAAATCCTCCCATTTTCAAATATAAAAATTGGGTTCGGAATTGATCATTCCCTACCTCTTCAACCTCCATTGGAAACAATCAAAATATCCAAATTCTACAAATTATCTCAAGTATTTCTCCAAGATCTCCTTATGACGGTGTGTGCTATCTCTATTTACACCACATGAGTTAAAACACCGATCCATGGTTCACCCACTACAAGTTCTCACACTCTACACTCACTTTGCAATATGGATTCTCCAAACTTCTCATAGGTATGTTCCTTTACTTCCTTTACACTACTTGAATTTAAATCAAATAGCATAAAGGGGGAAAATATAGACAAAAAACACACACATGTTACTATTTTACTATTTTGTCAACTATGTTGTTATATGCATGGATCTGAAGTAAGATAAGTATTCAATTGTGACACAATACTTTATCCATCCACTTGCGTTGATAGCTTTTATTATATTTCTCTTTCACATATGCAATTTCTGTACCCAAATTTAGTTAGGTCACGAGGATATCTATCTGTCTGCCTTTTCACATCTATCATCATTTATCCTAGGACACCAACGCCCATTCTAGAAAATAACACCCATGCACTCCTATTCTCTTTGTTCTATTTAATTATTTTGACATTTGTGACCAGACTTTTTAGTTTTCTTATCCTTATCCCGAGCTCATAGTCATCCTTTCATGCCACTAGTGTCGAAGTTCAAAAAAGAGATCCATATAAATACAAAACATATGCTCTATTATTAGGGAAGACAATTATAAAGGAAATCACATCAACATACTATCACCACCATCAAAGGGACATCAATTTTGGGCTACATAATCTACATACACTATATAGGAAAGAGAAGTGATGAATTCCATCTCACACATTTGCTTCAAATTTAGATATAGCTCGCTATCTTGGCATCATTAGCATTAGGGAAACCTAAGGACACTATTTCACACACAAGCACAAAGAACTACATGGTGTCTGGAATGTAGTGCAATGCTTGGTCATAAGTTCACTCTTCAGGTGACCATCAGGGTCGGTCTGACTTCACATATTGCATATTTCATTCCAATTTGATGTGTTTGTGAGCTTGTGCAAATAGCTAAGGGTTTTTTTACAAGTTAGAGGTACCTCGACGATCAAGGTGTAAATATCAAGTGATCAATAGAAATTAATTGTGAAACCCTAAGGACATAGAAAAAGTAGGTCATGAGAATTTGCATAGTCACCGGTGCCTAGAAGTGCTCTCTGGCACCCATACTCCCTCACCCTAGCCCGGGCGCATGTGTCTAGTTCTATCCATAAGTTACATAATTAATACTTTGAGTGTTTACGACCCTCTTCCTATCATGTTCATCAGTTGTTCCAGTCCAGATCTATTCCAGGATAAGTAAAAATAAGATAAGTCTTCTATCTCTACTATTTTCTTACAAGATTGCATCATTAGAGTGCTTATCATTTGTATTCTATTATATTTTATCATATTAGTGACTCGAAATTAGAATGCCTCAAAGACAAAGAGGAAGAATGCCTCAAAATCAATATAGAGAGGTAACTTCTAAAAGATGAATTAGATCGAGCTCAAGTAAGTTGAAAGCATATCAGAGATTTGATAAAAGTTCAAGTGACCTAGATGAGATTCTAAGCAGTCAAATGTCTTCAAATGACAAAACTGGTATAAGATTCAAAGAAGATCACAAGGATGACAAGAAAACTAGTAAGAAGGATGAAAAGACCACTCAAAAATCACCTCAAGCAAGGGAGGATACTAAGATGAAGATTAAGAGAAGGACTAAATCAATCAGACAACCTCGTACAATAAGGTACACTCACTCTTTCTATGGATATTGTTTTTCTTGTAATATGTTTGGACATAAAGCTATAAAGTGTAGAAGATATGCAAGGGGTCATGGAAGGAACTTTCACTCACAAAAGATGAGATGAAATAATGAAATGACCTATTATAATTGCCAAAAGTTTGGACACAACAAAATTTTGCAATCATAGACTCTCAAAGCAAGATAAAAGGTGTATGTAGTAAGGAAAGATCCTACAAGAAAGAAAGAGAAAGGCCTAATAGATCAAACATACTTTCATACTCAAAATGAAGACATAACATGGTACATTAACAATGGATGTTCAAGTCATATGATAGGGAATAAGGGAAATTCATCTCATTGAAAGAGGATGCCTCAAGAATGGTAAGATTTGGAGATAACACATCTGTAAGCATTGTAGGTAAGGGAACATTGAGTCTAGATAATGGAAATACAATAACTAATAATGTCTTGTATGTAGAGGGCTTAAAAACAACCTACTAAGTGTGAGTCAAATGTGCAAGCAAGGGTACACCTTGTTATTTCATGAAAAAGGTTGTGATATAAGGAAGAGAAAATAAAAAAGCTAGTTGGCAAGGCCAAAAGGACCAAGAACAACATGTATGTCTTGAAAGAGATAAAAAATGAGAAATGAATCACAAACAAGATTGATGATAGTTGGATTTGGAATAGGAGGCTAAGGCACTGAATTTTGACAATCTTGTTAAAATTGGCTCTAAGGTGTTGTCCACTCAAAATTCCCCTGCTCTTAAGAAAGTGAAAATTTAAAATTTTGAGTTTAAGTGTCTTCTCTGTTGTCCTGGTAATGTTAAAAGTCGAGAAATTGAGAAAATCTACGTTTTTGGGTCATTTTGTGTGTTTTTGGGCCTGTCGGACATTTTTGTCCCACGTGTCCCAAGTTCAATTGGGCCCTCTATTCCCCGATCGGCCGGTTTACCCGAAGTTTGTTCTTTTCGGGCCCATCAAAACTTTTTGTCCCAAATGTCCTAAGTTAGTCCGGATCCTTTGTTCCTTTTTCACCCGATTCGACCGAGTCGCGTACTTTCGCGTATTTTGTCCCGTGTGTCCCAAAAGAATTTGTGTGTTTTTCCCGTTTCACCCGAATCGGCCGAGCCGCGATTCGCGCACTTTTTCAAGGCCCCGCATGTCCCAGGTTCATTTGTGCGTCTTTTCCCCGCTTCGCCCGAATCGGCCAAACCGCGTGCCTCGCGCTTTCGCGTCCCACATGTCCCAAATGAACCAAGTGCCATTCGTGCTAATTTTTCCCGCTCTACCCGAATATCTTGCTTATTCAATTTGGTAGGTATGTATTAAATGCACATTTATTGCCTTTCTCTCTCCTAAACGGCTATATAACGAGCGGACCCCCTATGCGTTTTGCACACTGCTTTCATGCTATCTTTTGCTCAAACCTTTGCAATCTAAATTCCTGTGCGCGTATCCATTCCCTCTGCAATTTCATCCCAAGTCTGGCTTGCAGCTCCGCCTCCTAATTACTATCAACATGAAGATTAAATTTCAGGGGCAAGAACAAATCTCACCACTAGAGTCTGCCGTTCCCGATATCGGGGACAGTGAAGTTCGCCATCTTGACTTTAGTGATTTTTGGTCGAGGATGACAGACGCAAACCCTACACCAATGGCACAGATGATTCATGACAGTGTTTGGCTTTTGCTGGTGGTTTCCCAATCTCGGTGCAATGCATGACACGCGTGTTCTCATGTGGAGCTCATTTCAACCCTGATTCGAGTGAATTAACAAACATACACGGGGAGCTCATTGCCAAACTTGATGCTACCGCCATTGGCACTGCACTGAGGATTCCAGAAATGGATAATGCCATAGTTGTCTCCCAGAATCAAGCATAGGCCCTGTTCAATCAAGACAGTGACAACTATAAGGCGCGGGTGGCGAAGTCTTGGCTTAAAAACCCTAAGAAGGGAGCATCTCACCTATCCAAGACTCTTTTCCGAGTAGATTTCAATGAAGAATTGTCAGATTTCATAATCTTACTGGCTCGGGTTATGGGCTTACCCTCCACTAACGAGTTCCATTTCTAGATGTGCCCGCTCATCAACATGGTGTGCGAAGGAACTCAAAATATCAACTGGGTAGAAATCATCAGCATGAACCTAGCGGAGCAGCTGTCCAATGTGTAGCAAATGAAGAAATTCTACATGACTTCGTACCTGATGTATACTCTGGTGGCATCAAGGCAATGGTTTGGTTTTTCTTACATTGATGCCCACAAGGATGATCCTGTGTATGCCTACTGCCCGCAGTTCACCCTAGAGACCAGCAATCACAATTTTCGAAGGGTGAATGATGCTTTCACCATGTACATGGTCAGACTTCTTGAGGGTGACACTGCTAGAAGATTTTCTGACGAAGCCATGAGTCTGATATCGCACTACGGTGCCTATTTTATCCAGTTCAGAAAATTCTCCTATATCAGGCTTGCTGGCTACGAGAGCACCCCTCTGAGGCTTCCGATGTTCTGCAGTGACAAGATGGCTCTGATAGAAGTATGCAGGCAATTAGAAAAATTGCATAGAACCTACAGGGACAAGAAGATTACTGGTTTGCATTTCCCCATCTCTTTGGGAAACTACTCCTGTAAA
Organism: Taxus wallichiana var. yunnanensis; assembly: GCA_018340775.1. Taxonomy (NCBI): domain Eukaryota; kingdom Viridiplantae; phylum Streptophyta; class Pinopsida; order Cupressales; family Taxaceae; genus Taxus; species Taxus wallichiana. The sequence goes on from CM031244.1 coordinate 588,580,887, forward strand.
ACAGCCCTGGATGCACAGAACATAGAAAGAGCCCTGGCTCCCATTACTATTCATTTCTTCAAGCCCAGAACTTGCTTCGACTTGAAGAAGTTCATTGAGCAGAACATTAAGATAACATATCATCATAAGGCAGATACAGAAGACTATTGGGTTGACTGTGCCGATGATTTTGAGGCTAGAAGGAGGCATTATGGCAGGTTCTCTCTACAATTGATCCAAGAACTCATACTCAAGTTCCCGAAGGACTCAAGGATGACAACTCGATCTATACTCATATGAGTATGACAATGTGGTTAAGCACACTCCTTGGAGGACATGATTGGGGTGCAAGAAAGAGAAAGATGATTTGGCCGAGAACTGCTCCAGTCTTAGAGACTAAGATCCGGTTTGATAAGAAAGTTCGAGAGCTTAGAGGCACTGGGAGAATCCTCCTCCAAGGATGTTTCAACACCAAGGAGGGAAGCTTCGACTCCAAGATCGACACCGTTGCAAACCCCCCCGCCTCATCAGCGCTCAAGGACCGGCACTTCTACTCCTCTTCATCCACCCAAGTATACGGAGAAGAAACTCAAAGAGGTTAAGAAGGAGCCCTGTGGAAGAAGATCCCAAGAAAGTAGGTAGAATTACCTTTGGGATCAGAGAACACATGCTTTCTAGTGAAAGTGAAGAGAGTGAATCACTCTTCAAGCGCTCCTAAAGCTCCAATGGCTCGAACTTCTAAGTGCCTGTTTCTGCAATTTGCCTGTTGTCTCAAGCGCCCCACTCATGGTGGGTGAAAGGCAGCTATGAGTTCTCGTCTCTTGGTCCTCTTGCCCCCTTGTTGCTTCCTCCTCCTCTCTTTGCATGGGTGGCAGAGGAAGGGAAATCTTCCTCTCGGAGTGTGGCCAAATTTTGATGTCAGTTGTTAGGCACTACTCCTCCTTCTCGTGCCAAAAATCTAGAATCACCTCCAAGATAGTGTCTGATGCTCAGGGTCAGCAATTCTTGGAGATTGCTAAGCCTACAGTAGATAAATCAGAGCAGGACTTGCAGGCATCTGACCTAGAATTCTCAAGGATTCCTATGGGAGAGTCTACCCCTGAAGGTGAGATCCACAACCTCCAGGAAACGGTCACAAGAGTCATTGGGAGGGTAGAAAAAGGGCAGCAAACTATTGAACAGTTGGAGGAACAAGCCCAGATTCTCACAGGTTTTATCAAATCTCTTTTGTCTAAGGACAAAGTTTTGGACCCTACCCCATTGACTACCCTTCCGCCACCTGTAATTTTGAGCCAAGATGAAGTACAGAGTATCAAAGACATGCACAAGTATTCCATCTATGGCAGAGCTATGGAGGCCATGGTGGAAGATATGCTTGTTGCAGGATTGAACTTCATCGATGAAGCTTTCAAACTCCATAGAAAGGTGAACAAATTGCAATAGAAGCTCTCCTCCACTATCGGGATCATAGATAAAGAGCTCAAACTTTGGAGCAGTTGCATAGTAGACCTCCGCCTCATGGGACAGACAGATGAGAACATTTTATTGGTGAGTAAGGTTTTTGATGATGCAAAGGATAATCTGTCAAAGTCCTGGGTTTACAGCGTGGAGTGGAAGATCAAAGTCTTGGAGGAGGCTTTGGGAGAACTGAAGAATAGCTGGCAGAAGGGTGAGGCTTTCAAGACATTGGTTGTATCTGCTTTCAAAGATATACATTGTCATCTTCAGGATGAAACTTTTGGTGTGCCTCTTTCCTTGCAAGAAATCAAAGCTCAATTTAGAGCTTTTGTTAAAGATAATCTATTCAAGGAAAGCTCCATTTCCAAAGAGAAAATGAAGGAGATCTTCTCTCTTCAATCTGCTATTGAAGAAGAAAATAAAGACTATCATACTCATGTCAAGTTTGATAAGGAAATGGAGAAGTGCCTCGGATTTTGGACCCAGTCTACAGCCAACACATCAGTCCCACATGGCAGAGACATAGCCGAGGCATTGAAGAGATTCAGCAATGGATTTTGAAGTCAGTGGGTCCCTCCCAGTCATAAGCACCTGTCTTCTTCTCCTTATTCTCTCTTCTCTTCCAATTCTTTCTCTCGGATTTATTGTAATAAGTTGAGGTATTGCGATTGGAAATCCTTAACTAATCTTTAGTTAAAAGAAGTAGTTACCAAGAGTAACTGATTTGTAAACTATATAATGGCCTCTCCTCGCCATTTTGAAAAAGGAAGAACTTGGCTTATTTTTCTGAAGTGTAAATAAATCATAAAGAAATCAATACAGAAGGACTTTTCATTCTTCATCTATCTGATCTCTTTTATCCCTAAGATTTTCATTTAATCTTGTTAAGATCATTTGTCTGTGTTATGATAAGAAGCTTTGTATTCTTGCAGATGTTATTTATAGAACTTTGTGTCTTTCAAATTTCATCTTACTAAGTATGATACAAATGATCTTGTTTCAATTCACTGTACCTTCGCATGCATAAAGAATTACTCTATCATCTATAATTTTGAATGGTGCCTTTCTGCTCATTCTCGTTTTCTCATTCCTCAGTCCTTTTGTAATTGATGATCCTTATAGAAAACACTCTCGTAATATCCAAGTTCCACAAGAAAATCATGTTTTGTATATTTGTAAATAGGTTCGTTTCTGAATAAGGGAACCTCTCCCATTAAAGAGGAGGGACTTCTTGTCCCCTGACTGTTGCTCTTCGTAAAGTCCTATTTGACGACCAACAATAGTTTTTGGTGACTCCACTGGGAAATCATATTCTAGTTTATTTATTGATCATCCTTTGATCTGGTGACTCCACGTTTTACTCGAGGGAGAAGGGCCCTTGGTATTGAAGATTCTCGCCCAGCTTTTGGAGCAAAGCAGGTTTTCCTTTCCCTTCAACAAGAAATAGAAAGACTCGTTCGACAAGCACTCCACCTATTCAAGATAGAAACCCTATGGGTGGTATTCCTTCAGAGCCAACCAGTCCTAATCTTCGAGCTTTGATTCTTGCTGGTGTTGCAGTTCCTCTCCAAGCCATTTTTCCAAGAATGGCGGTACCATTGCCTGGGGTCATCGTGTCGGGCCCCTTGCCCTTCCTCAGCCTTTGCACGAGTTACCCAGAGGTAACCGTAAGAACTTCCCTAAATTCAAAGGCGATGGTAAAGCGCATCCTGATGAACACATCGCAGCCTTCATAGTTGCATGTGGAGTTCTGGGAGTTGAACATGAAGATGTCTCTGTAAGACTTTTTGTTGAGACTTTACAAGATAATGTTGCTGATTGGTTCTATCACCTTCCGGCTGGTGCTATCACTAGCTGGGACAATGAGAACTAGGTTTGAAAACCGTTTCAAACCAAGCAGAAGATGTGCATGCCTTGCTAGCCCAAATCTCTCAAATAAAGAAGGATTCACCAGAGCCCATGAGAGAATTTGTGGCCCGATTCAACAGGTTGATTAACAAAATTCCACCAAATACTCGACCTGTAGATCAAATTCAAAAATGTTTTTTCCTAAATGCCCAATCGCCTGAAGTTAGTTATGCACTAAGAAGGGCTAATCTCGCAACATTGGCCGAGGATCAAACTCTTGCTGTTAGTGTTGAAGATGATTTAATCATGTCAGGGAAGTTGAGGAGAGACCCTTCTAAATCTAAATCTGCTTCTTCCTCCTCTTCCACTCCTGGACCTAATACTGATCCATTGGTACAAAAACTTGCAAATGATCTCATTGCCATTAAGAAACAATTGGCTCAGCATGCTCCCTATGCAGACGTTCCAAGGAGGAATTTTCAGCCCAGAAATCATTTTCCTGCTTCTCAAACAAGGCTAGCACTTGAAGGACCTCCTATTAAAGTTCCTGTCAATGCAACCTGTGAAGTTGAGGAACCAGAGGATGAGGAGGTTAATGAAGATTGAGGAATTTGTTGAAGAGGTTGATGATGAAGCAGATGAATTTGAGGGATCTCGAGTTAATTTCTTCACCACTGAAGGCATTGATGAAGGGGATGATTATGATGAAGTAGTAGCAGACATGAATAGCGAATCATACGCTGTCATGACTCGAGAGCAGACAAATCAGAGGGAGAAAGTGATGTAGCCCACCAAGAAATCTAAGGAGCAGCCGACAACTATCCCCGTAATTGCAAAAAGAGGATCTCCTATTCCCATTTCATCTGCACCAAAGGTGAGTCCTGTCAATTCTGCTACTAAAGTTACTTCTTTTTCCCCTAAAATTGATAAACCTAAGATTTCAAATGATGATAGCCCGTCCACTTCTGGGTCTTTTGATATTATTGATCACCTGAAAAAGACTAAGGTTCAAATCTCAGAGGCTGAATATTATCAAACCCATCCCAAGGCTTTTGCTAAAATGATTCACTTTGTCAATTCCCATTCTAAAACTACCTCTAAAGGCCTTTTACCCACTCCTTCTTCTGCACCACAACCTAATCTGATAGCCATTGTCACCTCACCCAGTGACAAAATCAAACCATTCTATGTGACACTTCTTATAGCTGGTCATAGGCTCAGCAATTGCGTCATAGACTCAGGAGCATCAGACAATGTGATGCCTGCTAAAGTAGCTCATGCCTTAGGTTTGACTCTCACACGCACTTATGGATCTTGTTATTCTATGGAGAGTAAGGAAGTGCCCTTGGTCGGAAGGATTAAAGATGCACAAGTGGCTTTTGCTGCTTTGCCTGAGAAGAAAGTTTTGGCTACTATCTTAGTAGCAGATATTCCTCCTTCATACGGGATGTTGCTAAGCAGGAACTTCTGTAAGGATGTAGGTGGAGAAATTCAAATGGATTGGTCACATGCACTCGTACCTGTTAATGGGCAAATGAAGAAGTTGCTTCCTGAGAAGTAGTCTGAGTATATTGTACAAAAAACGGATGATCCTAAAGCACAAATACTCTATGAGGATATGGGGCATGGTAACTACATGATTATGTCTCCTGAAGAAATCCAACTTCCCAAAGTGTCACCTAAAGATCCTAATGGTGTTTGGATTTTAGAGTTTGATGGAAGTTGTTCCTCAGCTGGTTCTGGAGCTGGTGTCATATTGGTGTCACCTGAAGGAAGCCTTCATCCTTTCTCATTCAAGTTGCAATTTGAAAATACCAATAATACAACAGAGTATGAGGCTCTCATTCTTGGACTACAAGTGGCAAAAGAACAAGGTGTGAAGAATCTTCTAGCTCGTGGAGATGCAGAATTGATTGTAAAGCAAGTTAGAAACCTCTTCCAGGTGAAAAATGGAAGGTTGAAACATTAGAATCAGGTTTGGGATTCCATTGAATTTCTCGATGCTTTCTCCATCGAAGCAATACCTAGGGAGAAGAACACCAGGGCTGATTCACTAGCAGTCTCAGGGTCACTGCTCATACCTCATCCTGACTTCTCTCAAGATAAGTTCACCATTGAGATGATCCATCGACCTAGTGTACCTGATAATACAAGTAACTGGCAAGTTTTCAATGATGATCAACACTTGCTTTCTTTCTTAGAACTCAAGGATAATTTTGAACAAGCTATACTTTGAAGGAAGTGATAACTTACCTCGTGAAAGTGTGTCCTTTGACAAAGCAGCCACCCAAGGAGAAGAAACGGATCAGGATGGATGTATCAAACTCAAGGGAAACAAGATTCCTAAAGGATTGGTGAGTTTAGAGGAACTATTTGATAAACACGATAGGTATGTAAAGTCTAGAGCTTCTACTGGACCTCAACAATCAGCTGAGTATGACAAAATTAATATTGGGAGTTCTACTGATCCTAAGCTCGTGAACATTGGAAAATGTTGCACAACAGATGAGAGGAAGAAAGCAATTGATCTTTTAAAGAGGTATAAGGATGTTCTTGCCTACTCTTATGAAGATTTAAAAGCTTTCCAACCAAAAGAAATGCAGCATTTTATTCCTCTCAAACCTGGAATTAAGCCTTTTAAACAAAAGCAGAGGCAATACAATCCTAAAATAGCTGACACCATTTTTCAAGAAATACAGAAGTTGTTGAAAGCCAAAATCATTTTTCCTATCCATCATTCAACATGGATTGCCAATATTGTACCTGTTAGAAAGAAAAATGGTGAGATTCGTATCTGTGTTGACTTCAGGAATCTGAATCAAGCTTCCTTGAAAGATAATTATCCTTTACCTATGATGGATCAGGTCTTGCAAGCAGTAACAGGATCTGAGATGTTGTCTATGCTTGATGGATTCTCAGGATATAACCAGGTAGAAGTTAATACTGCAGATCAACACAAAACAGCTTTCACTACCCCTTGGGGTACCTTTGCTTACAAAAGAATGCCTTTTGGGCTCATTAATGCTGGTGCCACTTTTCAGAGGGCTATGGATCTAGCCTTTGGAAGTTTGAAAGGGAAGTGTATTGTTGTATACCTTGATGACTTGACTGTGTATTCTAAAACAAGGGCGGATCATTTTCAGCACCTGGAGACAGTTCTGCTAAGATGTAGAGAACATGGGATCTCTTTGAATCCTAAAAATATGTCTTTTGTGTCACAGAGGGGAAATTATTAGGGCACATCGTCTCCAAAGATGGTATTAAGATTGATCCTGAGCGAGTTCAAGCTATTCAGCAAATTCCTCTCCCAACCAGCAAAAAGGGCGTGCACTCTTTCTTTGGTAAGATCAATTTTTTGAGAAGATTCATCCCTGATTTTGCAGAACTAACTGAATATTCCCAAATGATGAAAGGCAAACAAACGTTTGGTTGGTCTCTCAAAGGAAAGAAGCCTTTGAAGATATTAAAAGAGCCATTGCTAAAACTCCTGTTTTAGCATGTCCAGATTTCTAGCAAAGATTTTATTATCTATTGCTACGCCACAGATAACACCTTGGTTGTTGTTTTGACTCAGGAAGATTCTAATGAGCACGAACTCCCAATTGCATTTATGAGCTATATTCTGAAAGATCATGAGTTAAAATACACCATGATGGAAAAACATGCTTTTGCAGTGGTTAAAGCTGTTAAGCAGTTTCATTTTTACATTCTTAACTCTCATTCCATGGTGTTGGTACCAGATACAACTGTTAAGTCAATTCTCACACAGCAGGAATTTGGATCCAAGAGAGGGAACTGGGTGGCTAAGGTCCAAGAATATGATATTGACATCAAACCAACCAAGCTCGTCCGTGGAAAAGGCCTTTGTGAGCTCATTGCTGAAGGAGCTAGACATGAGTTACTGGAGGATAAAGTTGGTCTTCCTACCGTTCTGTTTCTTAGCTCAGTTGATGAATGGTATGCTGATATCGCTCATTTTCTCACCTATGGAGAATGCCCCTCTCATTTGACTACCAAAGAAAAGAGGACTGTTAAACTAAGGTCAGTGCAATATGTGTTGTGGGAAAACGCCTTGTTTAAACGTGGGTTAGATGGAAGGTTTTTGAAATGTGTGGACAAGGAACAAGCAGAAAAAGCTACTCTCAGCTTTTCATGATCAAGCATGTGGAGGGCACTACTCATCAACTGTCACTGCTCATAAGATACTTCGTGGAGGATATTACTGGCCTACCTTGTTCAGAGATGCATCAAAGTGGGTTGATAAATGTGAGGCTTGTCAGACTTTCGTGGGTAGACCCAAATTGGCCTCTTTGCCTCTTAAGCCAGTTGTAATTGAAGAACCTTTTCAACAGTGGGGTTTGGACTTCATTGGAACACTTAATCCCTCTTCTAGTGCTGGTCATACTCATGTATTAACACAGATTATTTCACCAAATGGGTAGAAGCCATTCCAGTAAAGAGTACTACTTCTGAAGTGGTGTGCAGTTTCATCAAAGAAAACATCTTGGTAAGGTATGGTGTACCAAACAAGATTGTGACAGATAATGCTTCAAATTTTTCTTCAACTGAGATGATGGATTTTTGTTATGGATATGGCATCTCTCTGGCTCACTCCTCATATTACTATCCTCAGGGAAATGGACAAGCAGAATCCACTAATAAAAATCTGGTGACCATAATAAGGAAATTAGTCAATGAGTCTCAACGAAACTAGCACAAGAAACTCTATGATGCTCTTTGGGCAGACAGGATCACACCTAAGAGAGCTATTGGAATGTCTCCTTTTCAAGTGGTATATGGAGTAGAAGCTCAATTGCGCAAGAAACAGTGGAGCTGCCAGCCTTGCATCTAATGAAGGCCATTGAAGATACCAGTTTCAATGATGCTTTGGATAAGAGAATAATGTACCTTCACAAATTGAATGAGGATAGATTGGAAGTTGCTGATAAGATATCTGCTCATCAACAGAAAGTTAAGGTCCTATTTGATAAGAAAGCCAGGTTCAGAGATTTCCAAGTTGGAGACACTGTTTTGTTATGGGATAAAAGGCATGAACCTCGTGGCAGCCATGGCAAGTTTGATTCCCTTTGGCTCGGACCTTTCAAGATCAGGCACTTTGCTGGTAAGAATTCTTTTTACCTTGATTATATGGATGGTTCTTCTCTCCCACTTCCTTATAGTGGGCAGTACCTAAAATTGTTCAAGTCATAGGTGATTAGGGAGTCCTTTGTATATTCTGTACAGCGTTTTGTTTTTCTTTCCCTTTGTTTTGGTGTGTTGTCCTCTGTATTGGTTTACTTTTTGACTCCGTTGCCCAATGGATAAGGTACTGGTCTACTTCCCAAGTTTGTCTAAGTTCTTACCTTGTCTCATTCCTTGAATTTATGCCAAGTCATCCCCAGAAGGAGCCAGTTGTTGTCCACTCAAAATTCCCTCTCTTAAGAAAGTGAAAATTTAAAATTTTGAGTTTAAGTGTCTTTTCTATTGTTATCCGTAATGTTAAAAGTCGAGAAATTGAGAAAATCTACGTTTTTGGGTCATTTTGTGTGTTTTTCGGGCCTGTCGGACATTTTTGTCCCGCGTGTCCCAAGTTCAATTGGGCCCTCTATTCCCCGATCGGCCGGTTTACCCGAAGTTTGTTCTTTTCGGGCCCGTCGGAACTTTTTGTCCCAAATGTCCCAAGTTAGTTCGGACAAGTTGTTCCATTTTTCGATTCGCCGAATGTCACTTCCGAGTCCCGATTTCCCAAACATTTGTGCGTCCCGCGTGTTCCAAGAGTTCATTCCCGCATGTCCCAGGTTTTTCCCGTCTTCGCCCGCTTCGCCCGAATCGGCCGAACCGCGTACTTCGCGCTTTCGCGTCCCACATGTCCCAAATGAACCAAGTGCCATTCGTGCTAATTTTTCCCGCTCTACCCGAATATCTTGCTTATTCAATTTGGTAGGTATGTATTAAATGCATTTATTGCCTTTCTCTCTCCTAAATGGCTATATAACGAGCGGACCCCCTATGCGTTTTGCACACTGCTTTCATGCTATCTTTTGCTCGAACCCTTGCAATCTAAATTCCTGCGCGCGTATCCATTCCCTCTGCAATTTCATCCCAAGTCTAGCTTGCAGCTCTGCTCTCTGAATTACTATCAACATGAAGATCAAATTCCAGGGGCAGGAACAAATCTCACCACTAGAGTCTCATCGTTCCCGATATCGGGACAAGTGAAGTTCGCCATCTTGACTTTAGTGATTTTTGGTCGAGGATGACAGACGCAAACCCTACACCAATGGCACAGATGATTCATGACAGCGGTCTGGCTTTCGCTGGTGGTTTCCCAATCTCGGTGCAATGCGCAGACACAGTGCTCTCATGCGGAGCTCATTTCAACCCTGATTCGAGTGAATTAACAAACATACAGGGAGCTCATCGCCAAACTTGACGCTGCCACCATTGGCACTGCACTGAGGATTCCAGAAATGGATAATGCCATAGTTGTCTCCCAAAATCAAGCACAGGCCCTGTTCAATCAAGACAGTGACAACTATAAGGCGCGGGTGGCGAAGTCTTGGCTTAAAAACCCTAAGAAGGGAGCATCTCGCCTATCCAAGACTCTTTTCCAGTAGATTTCAATGAAGAATTGTCAGATTTCATAATATTATTGGCTCAGGTTATGGGCTTACCCTCCACTAACGAGTTCCATTTCTGGATGTGCCCGCTCATCAACATGGTGTGCGAAGGAACTCAAAATATCAACTGGGTAGAAATCATCAGCATGAACCTAGCGGAGCAGCTGTCCAATGTGCAACAAATGAAGAAATTCTACATGACTTCATACCTGATGTATACTCTGGCGGCATCAAGGCAATGGTTTGGTTTTTCTTACATTGATGCCCACAAGGATGATCCTGTATATGCCTACTGCCCACAGTTCACCCTAGAGACCAGCAATCACAATTTCCGAAGGGTGAATGATGCTTTCACCATGTACATGGTCAGACTTCTTGAGGGTGACACTGCTAGAAGATTTTCTGACGAAGCCATGAGCTGATATCGCACTACGGTGCCTATTTTATCCAATTCAGAAAATTCTCCTATATCAGGCTTGCTGGCTACGAGAGCACCCCTCTGAGGCTTCCTATGTTCTGCAGTGACAAGATGGCTCTGATAGAAGTATGCAGGCAATTAGACAAATTACATAGAACCTGCAGGGACAAGAAGATTACTGGTTTGCATTTCCCCATCTCTTTGGGAAACTACACTGTAAAACAGCCCTGGATGCATAGAACATAGAAAGAGCCCTGGCTCCCATTACTGTTCATTTCTTCAAGCCAAGAACTTGCTTCGACTTGAAGAAGTTCATTGAGCAGAACATTAAGATAACATATCATCATAGGGAAGATACAGAAGACTATTGGGCTGACTGTGCCGATGATTTTGAGGCTAGAAGGAGGCATTATGGTAGGTTCTCTCTACAATTGATCCAAGAACTCGGCTTGTACCAAGTTCCTGAAGGACTCAAGGATGACAACTCTGATCTATACTCATATGAGTATGACAATGTGGTTAAGCACACTCCCTTGGAGGACTTGGATTGGTTCAAGAAAGAGAAAGATGATTTGGCCGAGATCTTGGCTCCAGTCTTAGTCAGGACTAAGATCTGGTTTGATAAGAAAGTTCGAGAGCTTAGGAGGCACTCAGGAGAATCCTCCTCCAAGGATGTTTCAACACCAAGGAGGGAAGCATCGACTCCAAGATCAGACACACCTGTGCAAACCCCTCCTGCCTCATCAACTCAAGGACCTGCAGCTTTCTACTCCTTCTTCATCCACCCAAGTATACCAGAAGAAATTCAAAGAGGTTAAGAAGGAGCCTGTGGAAGAAGATCCTCAGAGAAAGCAGGTAGAATTACCTTTGGGATCAGAGAACATTATTGTTCTCAGTGAAAGTGAAGAGAGTGAAGTGCCAGCTCCTTCAAGCGCTCCTGAAGCTCCAACAGATAAAGACAAGGAAGTCCAGAGCACCGAACTTCCAAGTGCTATTGACTCCTCTGCACCAGTTGTCTCAAGCGCCAGTTGTCTCAAGCGCCCCACTCATGTCTCAACTCGAGACAACAAGTGGTGCAGACCTTGGGCACTATGAGTTCTCTGTCTCTTGGTCCTCTTGCCCCACCTGCTTCTTCCTCCTCCTCTTTTGCATGGGTGCAACCTTTTGTCGACAGTAGGAAGAGGAAATCTTCCTCTCGGAGCTCAGGGCCAAATTTTGATGCTGTGGCAGCCTTGTTAGGCACTACTCCTCCTTCTCGTGCCAAAAAAGCCAGAATCACCTCCAGGATAGTGTCTGATGCTCAGGGTCAGCAATTCCTGGAGATGCTAAGCCTACAGTAGATAAATCAGAGCAGGATTTGCAGGCATCTGACCTAGAATTCTCAAGGATTCATGGGAGAGTCTACCCCTGAAGGTGAGATCCACAACCTCCAGGAAACGGTCACAAGAGTCATTGGGAGGGTAGAGAAAGGGCAGCAAACTATTGAACAGTTGGAGGAACAAGCCCAGATTCTCACAGGTTTTATCAAATCTCTTTTGTCTAAGGACAAAGTTTTGGACCCTACCCCATTGACTACCCTTCCGCCACCTGTAATTTTGAGCCAAGATGAAGTACAGAGTATCAAAGACATGCACAAGTATTCCATCTATGGCAGAGCTATGGAGGCCATGGTGGAAGATATGCTTGTTGCAGGATTGAACTTCATCGATGAAGCTTTCAAACTCCATGGAAAGGTGAACAACTTGCAACAGAAGCTCTCCTCCACTATCGGGATCATAGATAAAGAGCTCAAACTTTGGAGCAGTTGCATAGTAGACCTCCGCCTCATGGGACAGACAGATGAGAACATTTTATTGGCGAGTAAGGTTTTTGATGATGCAAAGGATAATCTGTCAAAGTCCTGGGTTTACAGCGTGGAGTGGAAGATCAAAGTCTTGGAGGAGGCTTTGGGAGAACTGAAGAATAGCTGGCAGAAGGGTGAGGCTTTCAAGACACTGGTTGTATCTGCTTTCAAAGATATACATTGTCATCTTCAGGATGAAACTTCTGGTGTGCCTCTTTCCTTACAAGAAATCAAAGCTCAATTCAGAGCTTTTGTCAAAGATAATCTATTCAAGGAAAGCTCCATTTCCAAAGAGAAAATGAAGGAGATCTGCTCTCTTCAATCTGCTATTGAAGAAGCAAATAAAGACTATCATACTCATGTCGAGTTTGATAAGGAAATGGAGAAGTGCCTCGGATTTTGGACCCAGTCTACAGCCAACACGTCAGTCCCACGTGGCAGAGACATAGCCGAGGCATTGAAGAGATTCAGGCAGTGGATTTTGAAGTCAGTGGGTCCCTCCCAGTCATAAGCACCTGTCTTCTTCTCCTTATTCCTCTCTTCTCTTCCAATTCTTTCTCTCGGATTTATTGTAATAAGTTGAGGTATTGCGATTGGCAATCCTTAACTAATCTTTAGTTAAAAGAAGTAGTTACCAAGAGTAACTGATTTGTAAACTATATAATGGCCTCTCCTCGCCATTTTGAAAAAGGAAGAACTTGGCTTATTTTCTGAAAGTGTAAATAAATCATAAAGAAATCAATACAGAAGGACTTTTCATTCTTCGTCTATCTGATCTCTTTTATCCCTAAGATTTTCATTTAATCTTGTTAAGATCATTTGTCTGTGTTATGATAAGAAGCTTTGTATTCTTGCAGATGTTATTTATAGAACTTTGTGTCTTTCAAATTTCATCTTACTAAGTATGATACAAATGATCTTGTTTCAATTCACTGTACCTTCGCATGCATAAAGAATTACTCTGTCATCTATAATTCTGAATGGTGCCTTTCGCTCATTTCTCATTTTCTCATTCCTCAGTCCTTTTGTAATTGATGATCCTTATAGAAAACACTCGTAATATCCAAGTTCCACAAGAAAATCATGTTTTGTATATTTGTAAATAGGTTCGTTTGAATAAGGGAACCTCTCCCATTAAAGAGGAGGGACTTCTTGTCCCCGATCGTTGCTCTTCGTAAAGTCCTAATGAGTTTTGTGAAATTCATGGAATAAGAAGGTAAATTTTCGTAGCTAGAACACCTCAACAAAATGGAGTTATGGATAGAAAAATTAGGACATTCAAGATATGGATAGAACCATGCTTTGAATGTTGATAAGAGAATACTTGTTAGAGATCACACAAGAATTCCGTGTGGGAGAGAAGGCCAAGATCAAGGGTGCAGAGGGGCAGGAAGAATCCATGCTCGAAGGGCAAGTTCAGCTTTAGGGACTTATCCGATTTTGAGCACGAAGACCTATTTTTAGAAGATGGCGTGCAGAGCATATAAACGAGAAAGAGACATGTGCACCACACATTATCTATCTTTAGAGGATCAGATCGAAGCATTTTGCATGGAGATGAGCTAAGAATAGGATTGTCACTTTAGTTAACTATAAGAGGTCTATAGATAGCACACTTGTATGTGTGGTTATGCTGTAAACAACGCGTGGCTATTATTAGCATGCAACCTATTTTTGGAATAGATAAGTGGTGAAGGGAAAGTCCCCACCCTATATATATATGTAGTGAATTACCCAAGAGAGAGGTGATAAGATGAGAATATATATAGGTATATGCAGAGCGTAAGAGGTAAGCATAAAGAGATATGTGCATATGACTGAATTACTGTATCAGATCCATGTGCACATCGGTATAGATTGTCATTATTGTAATGAGCTTCTGTGTTTATTAATAGATAGAATATATTGGCTGAATCTAAGTGTCATTCCTATGTGTTATTGATTCAATCATGATTATTGTTTAAGATTTTTCTTTCCTAGATATGAATATGGCATGCATTGTAGAATGATGTATTAGTTATGGATCTATATGTTTCTTCGTTCATCACACTAACATCCTGCTACAACAAACCTAAAGAGGGACCTGGTACCTTTGTGTGCTTCGAGTGAGCACTCAGTCTAGGTTGAGTGATGTGCCAGTAGCAACTAGGGTGTTATCGGTAAATTCTAGGTTACATCACCGAATGATTCTCAAGTGCATTTTGAAAAGGAAGAAGAAATGGACTCCATAATACTTGAGCGTGCTTGCCTTGAGAAAGAAAAAGGAAAGATGATGTACATCATGGATGATGAGGAAGTTGAAAACCTGGATATTGACCATTCATAGGGGCGCACGAGGTCTTGGATAGTGCCAGATAAGGATACACGCGCATACCATGAACCAATGAAGACAAAGAAGGTCAATATAGGATCAGAGGTTGAGCCTAAGGAGGTCATAATTGGAGACTATTGGTCAAAATTGGAAGTAGAAAATATCATTGAGTTACTCAAGGATTATCATGACTTATTCCCTCGAGGGTATCATGAACTTAAGGCTTGCATGAATCACTTGGGGTAATGAAGATAAAGACTAAGGATGGTGCACGCTTGGTTAGAAAGAGACCTTGAGAATGAACCCTAATTTGCATGAAAAGGTCAAAGAAGAAATTGATAACATGTTGAAATATGGAATTATCAAGCCCCTTGATGATTCAGAATGGATTAGTCCAATGGTGATCAGTATCAAGAAGGATGGATGAATTAGAATATGTGTGGACTACGGGAGCTGAATCGCATGTGTAATGAGATCCCTTCGCTATGCCATTTACTGAGGAAATACTAGAAGGAGTTGTAGGGTGTGAAATATATTCCTTCACAGATGGGTTTTCCGGGTATCATCAGGTTAGGATTGCTTAGGAGGATAAAGAAAAGACAACTTTTACTACTGAATGGGGAAGTTTTGCCTATGTCTTTGTATTCTAACAAATAGTTATTCGGACATTCAAATATTTTATTCACAACTTCTTACATGTTTATCTAGATGATTAGATAGTATATGGGCTTGTGAAAGATCATTGTGACAATCTACGCTTAATGTTTGAATGGTGCAGACAATTGAGTATCTCCTTGAACATCAAGTGCATATTTGCTACACCTTTTGTAATATTGTTAGGACATATAATCTGCAAGGAAGGTTTTATGGTTGATCTAGCTAAGGTTGTAGTAATTCTAGGCCTAGAAGCACCTACCAGTCAAAGTGAGGTACGCGGATTTTTGGGTCACACAAGATACTATCGAAATTTCATCAAATGGTATGCCAAAGTTGCTGCACCCTTGGAAGAATTACTAAAAGGGAAAGGTACATTTTATTAGGGAGAACCGTAACATCGCACGTTTGAGATATTAAAGGAGAAACTTAATACCGCACCCATTCTACGTTTTCCCTCATGGGATAAACGATTTCATGTGCATGTGGATGCCTCGACATGGCCATTGGCACCGTGTTAGCTCAAACTCGGCAAAGGTATTGTAGATCATCTAATTTATTTTTCTAGTAGGAAGACGGCTCCTGCTGAACTGAATTATACAACTACAGAGTGAGAAGCTTTGTCAATGATCTATGCATTGCACAAGTTTCGACAATACTTATTAGCAACACCATTTGTGTTTTATACAAATCACATGGCATTGAAGTATTTGGTGAAAAAATAGTCTTGCAAGGGTGCATATGCAGATGGGTACTCCTATTTCAAGAGTTTGACTTCACAGTTGTGGTGAAGCCAGGGAAAAGTAACTCTGGACCAGACCACTTGTCTAGAATTCACTCAGGAGAAGAAGCACAGACAATTGAAGAAACCATGCTAGATGCATAGTTATATAGGTTACAACGTGTGCCATCAGAATTAGAAGACATTTCTATCTTTCTACGAACTGGTGTGGCACTAGAAGGAATGAAGGCATTAGAAAAGAAACAACTTGCTATACACGTGACACCATTTATGTTAATCAGTGGTGACCTCTACAAGTTAGGTAGAGATGAAGTATTACGCGTTGTGTATTAGAGCATGAGCGCAAGGATATTATGGAAGAAGCCCATGGTGGTATTGTAGGGGGCCACTATGTAGGTGATGTAATTGCTGAAAAATCCTACTTACTAGATTATGGTGGGAGACATTGTATAAAGACTGTAAAGAATATTGTAAGGCGTGTGATCATTGTTCAGCACCTAGGAAAACTAGGAAAAAGAGATGAAATGCCATTGAGACCTATTATCAGTGCATAACCATTTGAGAAATGGGCCATCAACTTTGTAGGACCTATTTCGCTAGCCACGCGTAGGACTGGATCACGCTATATCATTACTTGTACAAATTATCTCACACGGTGGGAAGAAGCTTCACCTACGAAGGACTGTACAATGGCTACAACAGCTAGGTTTCTATCGGAGAATGTTCTTACAATATATGGATGTCCTTTAAGCTTTACAAGTGATAGGGGCACACACTTTTGAATGAAACAATCGAGGATCCTCGTTAGATGAGTTTATGGTTGGACACCATAAGACTACACCCTATCATCCTCGGGAAAATGAAACTGCTGAGGCTTTCAACAAGATTTTTTTCCAGACATTGGCAAAAATTTGTGATGTTGGAAGAAAGGATTGGGATGATAAAGTGTCGATGTTCTTTGGGCATATAGAATAACTTACAAGAGATTAGACAAAGCCACACTGTTTGAGTTGGTTTTGACACGAAGTCATTCTACCTATAGAATTTATGTTACCTTCTTTATGCATTGCACACGCTGGAGGTCTAGCTGATGAGCAGGATTTAGAAGAGCGTATTGAGAAGATGATTCAGCTAGATGAGCAATGAGCCATAACATGATGGAGTCGAGAATTAGGAAAAGGCCGTAAAGAAAGCATGGCATGATAGAAACATAAGGGATAATCCAGATGGGAAAGTGAATCCAAGAAAGAATATGCAGTGGTAGAGGATCTTTCAGATGGGAAAGTGACCCATGAATCAGTTCAGGAACCTACTCAACAGGAACCCCAAACTCCTATAATGAGGAGGTCTTCTAGGGTAAGAAAAGAACCTGAACGTTTTTCTCCTTCTCTTTATTATTTATTACTCACTGATAGTGGAGATCTAGAGAGATTTGATGAAGCAATGCAGGTAGATGCTAGGAAGAAGTGGGAGCAAGCCATGGATGAGGAGCATCAGGCTCTCATGGAGAACCAGACATGGGATTTGGTGAAGCTACCTAAAGGAAAAAGAGTATTACAGAACAAGTGGGTGTTCAGAGTCAAAGAGGAAGAAGGAGGCAAGAAAAGATACAAGGCCCGGTTGGTAGTCAAGGGGTTTGCACAGAAAAAAGGTATAGATTTTGATGAGATTTTTTCTCCTGTAGTAAAAATGAATTCTATTAGAACTGCTCTAGGAATAGTTGCAAAAAAAGACTTGCACTTAGAACATCTTGATGTAAAGACTGCATTTCTCCATGGTGATTTGGAGGAGGAACTATATATGCAACAACCTGAGGGCTATGAGGTCAAAGGTAAAGAGGAGATGGTGTGCAAACTGAAGAAGAGCTTGTATGGCCTGAAACAAGCTCCATGTCAATGGTATAAGAAGTTTGATAGCTTCATGATGGAGCAAGGTTATATTAGATGTCATTCTGACCATTGTGTGTATACAAAGAAATTTGAGGATGGAAGTTATATTATCCTGTGTTTGTATGTTGATGACATGTTTGGTTGCAGGTAAAAACATGCAGAAATAAAAGTACTCAAGAAGCAACTAAGTGAATCCTTTGCTATGAAGGATTTGGGTGTAGCCAAAAAAATCCTTGGTATGAGGATATCTTGGGATAGGAAGGAACGGAAGCTGACTTTATCTCAGGAAGAGTACATTAAGAAGGTCTTGGAGAGGTTTAATATGCAGGATGCTAAACCGGTTGGGACTCCTTTGGCAGGCCATTTCAAGTTATCAAAGGAGCAATGTCCCAAGACAGAGCAGGAGAGGAACCAAATGTCCAAGGTACCTTACTCATCAGTAGTTGGTAGTTTGATGTATGCTATGGTGTGCACTAGGCCTGATATTGCCCATGCAGTGGGAGCTGTGAGTAGATTTATGAGTGATCTAGGTAAAGAGCATTGGCAAGCAGTAAAGTGGATCCTTCGGTATTTGAGAGGGACCATGGGGACAATTTTGTGCTATAGTGGATCAGACACCACTTTACATGGTTATGTAGATTCAGACATGGCTGGAGATGTAGACAGCAGGAGGAGCACGACATATTATGTTTACACTGTAGGTGGAACAACAGTAAGTTGGATTTCACGACTACAGAAGTTGGTGGCTTTGTCAACCATGGAGGCTGAGTATGTTGCTGCCACAGAGGCAAGCAAAGAGATTATTTGGTTACATCAATTGCTTGAGGAGTTGGGGCATAAGGAGGAGGAATGTAAGCTTCATAGTGATAGTCAGAGTGCTATACACCTAGATAAGAACTCGCTTTCCACTTGAGGATAAAGCATATCTAGTTAAGGTACCATTTCATCACGACAACTTTGGAGGAAGAGAAGTTGAAGTTGGAGAAGATTCATACCAGTTAGAATCCTGCATAGACATGATGACCAAGGTGGTCACAAGGGAAAAAATGAAGTTGTGTTCAACTTTGGTTGGTCTTCACAAAAACTAGTGAAGGGTTGAGAAGCTTGCTCAGAGGAAAACTAGTCTCCAAGTGGGAGATTGTTAGGTTGTGGAGCCTATTTTCATATGTGAAAGTGTTGAAGACTGTACACTAAGAGTACTGTACACTTTTCATGTATCCTCATCGAGGTAAATTTTTTTAGGCATAAATTTTTTTTGGCCTCGAAAAATGCACGACATATCAGAAACGTGCTCTTCTCATATGGGTGATTTTTTTGACCCATAGGTTTATGGGACGAGTTTATCCCATGGTTTTGATACCCACAGTTTTGTAAAATTGCTTAAGCAGTTGTCTATCTATATGGTCTTATGCATATGATAGATGCACAAACAAATGTATTGCGAGATGTGTTTTGAATTCGGGTGTGAATTCAGCAGAGTTTGTTGAGCATAGCTCTAAACGGATCCAGGTATTGTATTGAGAGAGCGGTGGCTTGTAATAAAATCTAAGCAAGTGATTCTTGGTGGATGTATCCCAAATTGGGTGAACCACGTTAAATATTGTCTCCTTGTGTTGCGTTATTTTATTCTGCAATTTTATTTCAGATCTGTAATAATTTCTGCATATTATTTTCTCTTGTTGCGATTATGTGAGGGATTATTCCACATATTTTATCTCTTATTTCCTAATGAATTCATAAATAAGTTTAATCAAAGAGGCGAGGTCACAATAAATAAGGAAATACTTGTTTGCAAAGGGTATGTACAAGTTGAAGGAGTTGATTTTGAAGAAAAATTTGCACTAGTGGCTAGAATGGAGGCCATTAGACTCTTCTTAGCATATGTAACATACAAAAGATTCAAGGTATACCAAATGGATGTCAAGTCAAAATTTTTAAATGGGAACCTAAATGAAGAAGTCTACATTGAGCAACTGATTTTCACTTACAAATGAAAATGACTATGTGTACAAAGTTGAAGAAATCCCTATATGGCCTTAAACAAGCTCCTAGATCTTGGTACAACATATTAGATAGGTACCTAACTGATCAAGGCTTCAGGAAAGGAGTGGAAGATAATAACCTATAAATAAAGGAAGAAGAATGTCATCTATTGATTATGGTTATATATGTTGATGACATAATCTTTGGAGGAGATAGTGAGAACATGACACATGAATTTGTAGAGGTCATAAAAAAGGAGTTTGAAATGTCTATGCTTAGAGAACTGTCATTCTTCCTAGGACTGCAAATTAGTCAATTTGAGAGATACTCAAGATATTTACGTAGAGGATTGTGAGCTAGTATCAACACCAATGGTCATAAGATGCAAGCTAAGAAAGGAAGACAACTCACCAAGAGTCAATTAGACCACATACAGATCCATGATAGGCAGCCTATTGTATTCTACTACCTCTAGGCTTGACATCATGCAAGCAATTGGTCTAGTAGGAATATTTCAAGAAGATCCTAGAGAAAACCACCTACAAGTAGTCAAGAGGATATTCAGATATCTCATGGGAACCATGGAATATGGGATTTGGTATCCAAGAAGCAAGGAGTTTGGGATAAAATATTTCACAGATGTAGATTGGGTAGGTAACATTGATGACAAAAGGAACACAAGTGGAGGATAATTTTTATTGGTAAGTGTCTTGTTTCTTGGCTAAGAAAAAAGAAATATCTTGTAGCCCTATCCACATGTGAAGTTGAGTATATAGTAGCTGCATTGTGTTGTGCATGAGTACTATGGATGAGAAAAAATATAGAAGATTATAAGGTTGAATGTGATGGAATTATTCCTTTGCATTGTGATAGCAAAAGTGTGATAAGTGTGTCAAAAATCATGTGTTGTACTTTAAGATTAAGAATATCCCAAAAAATATCATTTCCTAAGGGATCAAGTGAGAAAAGGATCGAATTGGAACATGTGTCCACTAAGGAGGAGGTAGCAGATATTTTGACAAAACCACTTCCAAAAGAAAATTTTACACATCTAAGGAAAAAATTGGGTGGAAACCCTACCCCTAGTAGCCACTAAAATACTCAAGCCACCAAGAAGGTGATATTCAAACGAAAAATCTACTCCAAGAAGTTGTAAAAAGTATAAAAACAAGAGGAGATAGCTCACTAGCTTTATGTACAAATTATGAGGACCAAAAGGGGATATTTGCAGAGAATGAAATGTTTGAGTATGAAGTGAATCTATTTAGGGGAGCATTGAGGTTGATTGGTGAACAAGACCATGCATTATTTAAAGCCATTTGTGACAAGAAAGTGAGCATAATCAAGGGGGAGCTTATAGGGATAAGCTTATGCATTGTTAGTGTTGTGTGCATGTCAAACTATTGAAGGAACCTTTATCATAGATGTCAAAATGTGAGAGTACACTTAAAAATAAGAAAATACACCGTTTATTGTGTTGGTATCAATTTTTTCCATCAAATTTTCTGAAGTTTGTTTCCATCAATGACAAAGGGGGAGATTGTTGAACCTAGTATCATTGATGTTGTAATTGATGTCATAGAGCATTGATGAAAAATAGTGTTGGTGAGATATAAATCATCCAGGTGCATGAAGGTTGATTGGTAGTGCCTTGTTTTGACATCATGAAGATTTTCCAAGAATTATGAGGTTGTTTGATTGTCATGTTTTTATGAATAATTGTTAAGAAGCTAAACACTTTTTAACCCTCTTGAAACCTAGCTTTGGAGTGACTTGGAGGAAATTTATTGTAGTGACCCAAAATTGATTCCTTTTGCAAAAATGATTATTTTAGGTTGTAGAGGACTCCTCTAGCTTTTCTAGGTGTGATTTAGAGGTTACGGTTGTTTGTGGGACACACCAAAAAGGAAAGTTTCAGTTTGTGAAAAAGTTTCCCATTGGACCTATTATCTAAATTACCATTTATTGAATCATGGGAGTTTTAATACATGTCCAATAAGGTTTCAAGTCATGGTTGTGTTTTTAGAATGCAAAGTGTGCCCTATTTATGAGGACTAGTTTTTAGGCGGTTAGGGGAAATTTAGAGCGATGGGAAAAGAGTATTTTGGAGGTACTACATATGGTTTGATGACTTGGTGTGAAATTTTTAATGATCCGACATCAAAATATTTCTAATGATATATCATAATTGTGTTTTTATAAGAATTGAGGAAGTTATGACCTGTTCTTTGAGGGTCAATTTTGAGGGTGCTTGGTTGTGCATACTCTTGAGTGGCTTCATGAGGTGAGATGATTGTTATGAGTTGTTTCATGATTTTTGGAGGTTTTGAGGTCTTATAAAACATGTATAAGTGTGATCCATGCCTTGGTGAAGTTTTTTTTGGTCTAGAACACTCCATGGTTGGTGAGTTGTTTGTTTTGGGGTTTTAGGACTTCTTGTGTCCTAATGGAGGCCTAGATGGTTCTTGGTGATAGTGGCAACCTACTTGGTCTTATGGATGATTTTACTATGATTTTCTAATGAATATTTAAGTGTTTTTACTATATGAAGGCTGAAATACATGTTTTATGACCAAGAGAAAGGTATAAAAGCATATTAGAAAGCTTATTTGTGATAGTTGTGAGTGCGAGGAATGAAAAGTACGACCTAGGAGGCTTATTGAGGAACGTGATGAAGGTCATTTTTAAATTTTTGAGAGGGAAATGAGTGTGTGATGTTGTGATAGAGAGAGAGAAGGTGATGACAAACTCGGGTAAGTGTTGACAAAAATAAGAAGGAAGAGGTTTTTGGAAAGAAGGATTGAGATATGTTTTGAAGAATATAGAGAGGAGAGTGAGCTTCATAGAGTCATCATCAGTTGTGGCAGTAAAAAATCAGAGAAGGAATTCATTTTTGATAGATTTAGTTGTACTGAGTCATCTAGGGGGTTGGTTCCTCCTTGTAGAATTAGTGTTCTACTAAACTAGGGTTTGGTGCTCCTTGTAGGGTTAGTGCCTTACTAAACTAGGGGTTGATGCTCTTTGTGGGGTTAGTGCTTGAATACAAAAATATTTTGTGATGTGTAATATTCATGATATTCCTTTTTTGTGTAATATAAGTAAAGGTTCAATGGGTTTTCTTCCCCTTGATGGTTTCCCACTTAAATATGGTGTTCATGTGTACTCTCTTGTTTCATGCTTATGTGGATAGTTGATATATTGCTTGATGGTTTTCTAAGCTAATTGATATTGTTGAGCCTAGTCTCATTAATGTTTTCATTGATGTCATGGAGAACGGATGGAAATGAGTGTTGGTGAGGTGAAAATCATCCAAGGCATGAAAGTTGATTATTAGTTCCCTGTTTTGACCTCATATGTTGTGTATGGAGTGGCATGGTGTGATGTTTTGAGGTTTCATAGTTGAAACAAGCTCAATTAGGCCTAATTCCAAGACCCAGTGCAATCATGTCTTGGGTTATAAAGTAAAGTAAGATAAGGCAGGTCAATACAAGCACGCGTAGTGTGTTGTGACATTATAGAGAGGATGTGGAAGGTGGTACATGTCAAATTTTAGCTGGTAGAAGCATGTTCAAGGATTTTTGAAGGCATGTTCTTGAGAAAAATTTAGGTGAGCATGGGAAGTTTAAGGTGAATGATGAGTTTCAGACATGTGCAAAATTTAATGAGCCTTAGGGCATGTGAAGGAAGTCAATATAGTGGTGAGGAAAAGGTTTAGTCAAAAGTCAAAATGAAAAGCAAGAAAAATGACTTTAGGCTCTATCAAGCTCTCAAAATGGTCATTTCCAGCTTGAGGGTCATGGTTGAAGTCATCGATCACATGATAAATCTCTACACGGGGACTCATGTCATTCATCAATCTTTGAGGCATGGAGTCAAGAAAATTTTACAATTGGAATGAGATAAAATGATGCCCTATTATTTATGAACGATCCTTAAGAAGATAAGGTGTATAAACCCTAGTTTAGGAGTGATAGGAAAAATGTGAAGGTTCGGACACCAAATGGCATGGGAGTGCTAAATTAATGATTCAACCTTGTAGAGAACTCTCCATATCTCATTTTGGTGGTTGTGGCATTCTTTAGGTGTCATGTGACGATACATAAAATGTTTTATTTTGTGAATATGTTCATGTGTAGACATGTGTTGCAGGTTTCATGGTGAAAGGCCAACTATGGGAGCATTCTTGGGATGTTCTCACGAGTATCCATAAGAATTTTCAAATAGGATCCTTATAAAATTTTGGTGAAACAAGTCTTCTAAAATGTCCTACCGCTCATGGATTAAAAAGAAAAAAACCAATCATGTTTTCTTGAAATAATTTTGATGTGAAATCATGTTGTGTAAGTGAAATGTGAGCATGGATAGTTGATACAAGTCCAAAATGACATGTTTGAGCCCACGAATTGATCGGGTGAAGTGTTTTTGTGTTGAAACCTTAATGGCCTAAATTGCTCCATGGGGTATGTCAAGTAGGTCTAAGAAACAAGAATGTAAGTGTGAATTTATCCACATAATCCATGCATGTGAATTTTGAAGATGGATTTTAGGTCTCTGGTGAAGTGTCTCATGAAATGGTTGGGCATGAAAGTGAATTTTAGAGTGATGGAAGCTAACTAGGCCAAGACTAGTTTTGTGACCTAAAACCTAATGTAAGTAGGTGTTTATTTTTACACCCTTGCAAAAAAATTGAACAACTTGAATAACCGGGGATGTAGAATGAGGACTGAAAAGAGTTTGATCATGCCGCAGAAATTAGGGGACAAATCCATGGCTAAGGATGAAGTGCTTCCGAAATCGGCAAGACGTGATATACCAGAAGAAGAAAGCCACGAATAAAGGAAAATGGGAAAAGTCGTAGGATGAAGGAATGGAAGTCCGTAGATGTTGACAAGAAGTTGTGCCACATTGAGAGCCATGGGATAAAATAGAAAGAATACTAGAACCATGGAGTGAAAGAGATAAAGCTGCAAAGATCAAAAGTCACACAAGACTAAGCGGGAGAAAACCACATATCGAAAGGAAATAACAATTTTCCATGGAAGGATACAATGGATGTAATCTTGAATCCTATGATCAAATTTTGTAAATATGATGTTATTTGAAGGAATATCATGCTCCTCTACAAAAAAATCAGATATGAGTTTAATGAAGGTACATGGGTGAAACAAAGAAAGGCGTCTTCAACACACAAAAGGTCTACTCCAAGTGGTGAAACCATCAAAATTAAATTCATAATGAATTATGTTCCTTCTTCAACAAAGAAAATGGCGTAGGGAAGTGTAATTTACAAGACAATCATATTTTCTTAGAAAATTAATGAAGGTGGTTGGTTTTGGAGAAGGGAATTTGAATTTACCTCTATTTTCTTCTTCGCTCTCCTTCTTCCAATTTTCTATATATTGTAAAGTGATGCCTAGTTTTAATGTTGGATACTTTGGGAATGCAAGGGCATCATTTTATGTTGCACAAGTGTTCTAAGGGTCACATGCCTTGGACTCAAATTTTGTAAATGTTTTGCATCTTCCTCATATATCGTAATGATTTGTGCATGATCTTTAAGTAATAAAATTTCTGGTTTTGTGGCTCATTTATGCCTTATCTATTATTTTATTGCACTCTCTTGCCTCTCATTCATTTGCAGTGTGTTACTTTTATTGCTTCCTAATTTGTGTCTATTGTGCATCATAAAAGTGGATTTTGGATGTGGTTTTTATCTACGGCTTTCATTTCAGCCCTCTTAATCATCGTCTTTTTCCATTCTCTCTCTTAATGAAGTATACATCCCCTTATTTTTATTGCTATCACCTTCTCTAGTCTAGGTTGATGTTTTATGCATATCCTTCTCACCCTGGTCCCTTAGAAAGTTAGAGTAGAGTTAGATAGTTGCATTTCAATTCTTAGGAGTAGTTTAACATTAGAAGTAAGTAGAGGAAGCCAACCTTCTTTGGAGGTTTGTCTCAGTTCGAGTCCCACAACTTGGAGACAATCCCATGTTGCCTCAAAGCCCCAAATTCTTGTAATTTGGGATGGGTGAAAATTTGAGCTCCAATAGTTTTGGCACACCCAATGGGACACTTTGGAATTAATATTTTGAGTTTTTATCAAGTTTTGATGTGTATATTGGTGAAACTCTAGCCTTTGGAGGCTTTACAACAACACATCTGGTAATTTCATTTAGAAAATCCACTAGTTTTAGTAGTCCAAAGAGCCTTTGATTCATGAGAAAGATCCAAACAAGGTCTAGAGCAAGAAAAGAAGACATATTTGAGTATTTTCAGTTATCTCTAGGCAGAGGCAGAAGAGGAAGACAAATTCAAAGATCACCATCTCCACCAAATTGAACTCTTTCAACACCTCCACCTGGTAGGCCCTTCTTATAATCAACAAGAGTTCTCAGACCTTTCGAATGGCTGCAAAATAACCAAATATTTTGTAAAATTTATAGGAAGAAACGATCGATTGCCTTGAATTCTCAGAATCCCATTCCAATAACAACTTTGAATAATATTCCATTCTTCACGGGAGAAATTCATCCTACTCCAGCTGATCATATTCAGGACATTGCAAATATTTGTGCTATCCATGAAATTGCTGAGATGGATGTAGCTATAAAAATTTTAGCCTCATCATTTAAAGGGAAAACCTTACAATGGTTTATAAGTTTGAAAGAAAACTCAATTAGAAATTGGAATGAGTTATGTACAACTTTATGCAATCAATTTGGAGAAAGAGTAGACAACTTGTCTCTTTGGAGCATTTGAATACAATCAAGAAAGAACCCAATGAAAAAATAGCGGATTTCAACTTTACATTCCAAAGAACCTAGGATAGAATTCCAACTCTTGTGAGACATACAACATAAGGTGCCTTTCTTTATTTTTTAAAATCTCTCAATTCTGATATATCTGTGATGATAAAATCTATGGGTGTGAAAAATCTACAGACACTTATACAATTGCAATTAGAGATGAAAACAATTTAATACAATCTGGGACATTAACCCATAGGCCACTTATTCCCTTGTATCCTAAATTACCTCAAGCTTCTCAACCTTCTATTGCTCTTATCCCTAAACCTAGATTACAACATATTGCTTCCATATCTCGTAGACCCTACACAACAAAATATGAGGAAATGGAAACCTTGATTATAAATTTGACAAACAAAGTTATATCCCTAGAAAAACAACAAGCCCAATCCTATAGAAATTATCAAAACCAAGGGCAATCTTCAAATCAAGGGTATCAACCATATAAAAACCAATAGTCTAATCAAAGGCATGCATAGAATCAACAAAACAAGTAGATGCCAAGGTCAAGGTTATCCTCTTCCCTTGGAAACAATTCCTCCTCTGTAATCACTTCCTACTCCTAGTTCAAGTACAAAACAATATGGCATAAGAGACAAGATGGTGTTTCCCATGTAATCTGTTGCATAATCAACTTGGTTGTGAAAGGGAAATGCACCTTCAAGCATACATGGTTCAAGGTTCTTCCAGTCAACAAGAACCACTACTAGAGGACCGAGTCCAATTGTAGAGGTAGTTCAAGAAATCAACAATGACACCAATGTAATGTTCTTTGGAGATGAGGATTTTTGTGTAGTTAACCAAATAGCACGAAGTTCTCACAGAACTCAAATCAAGCGTTGTTGATTATACATGACATAAGAAAATAATGCGGAATCACAATTTGTACCTTTTGCAGATCAAGACAATATTGCGGCTAAGGAGAAAGAAGCCATGATGAAAAAAATAAGCCACATGAGGTACCTAGAAAAGCTACGGATGAAGAGGTTGTTGTTCAATCAAATCCACCAATCCAAATGATGCTACAATAAAGAAAGGAAAATAACATACCGCAGATGCAGAAATCCCCGGGCCTCCCATTTAACATTGTTGAAAAAAGCGAAGAAGTCTAATGTCAATGTCTCAATATGGGAGGCAATTGCTATTCAATCACAACATGATCTCCTATGTGAAGCCCTCAAGCAACTGCCTCTAGTAGATCCAATAATGCAAAAACTCATGCCAGCTTCATGTATGTCAAGCAAAAGAAGACCAAGTAAGTAAAATTGTTAAAACCCCACCCTTCTACATGTCATTAATTGTGGGTAAAAACTTAGTTCATAATTGTATGATTGAATCAGGGGCTCGTACCTCCTTAATGCCTAAGAAAATTGCTTATATCCTAGGTCTCAAATATAGTCCCATGTATAAGGGAGTTTACAACTTGATGGGTCAATCGTAGGTGTGTTGGGTGTAATAAAATATCTTGAGTTAACACTTCATGCCTACCCAAGCCTCACCATAACCCATGACATATCAGTAATTGAATTGCCTCCCATCTTCACCATTTTCCTTTCTAGAGACTTTATTGCTAAGGTAGGTGGTTACTTGTCTTCGGATCGGACTCATATGCTATTGAGAACTAGATATGGTACAAAATTCACAATACAATGTGAGGCCATATTTTCTTACCATTTTGAGTCATATGACCCTTCTCCCATCCAATCAAATTACTTAATACAAGAAGAACATGAGAAAGAATCAACTCTAAAGGAGAAGATTATTTATCATTCCATGTTTGATTTATTGCTAGATGAATGGGTAGAGAGAGATCACAAGTTTGATCCTTATGATGAAGAGATCACAATTTTTGAGACTAGTCTAGGCACTTATTGCATTCTCTAGGAGGGATCTATGGTACCCACGCCATTCAAACAAGAAAATTAAAGTGATTTTAGATTATGGTGGATGTTATTTGATGGTTCAAGAAGTAGAAATGGAGTTGGGGTGGGTGTTGTGCTCATCTCTTACGGGAATGAGAAATTCTTCTTTTCTCACAAGTTGCGATCCATGTGTTCAAACAATGTGGCGGAGTAGGAAACATTAGTGCATGGTTTGATGATTGTGGAGAAGAGGAAGATCAAATAACTACAAGTCTTTGGAGACACTGAAATGGTCATTCATATGGTCCATGACATGTTTTTATAAATAACAAGTTTTTAAAGGCTTATAAACACAGATTATGGGATTTTCTAGAGATATTTGATGCCATTAATTTACGAGGCATTGTCTATAAAATTGAACAAGGATGCAAATAAAATGGGTTTCCTTGGTTCTTAATTATCACCCAATGAGGATTTGATTAAGGGAAATACATGACATGTTAACATGGTTGTTAGGCCTTCCATTCCAAATAATGAAACCAGCTGGAAAGTATTTGACAACAATCAAAAAATTGTGTAGTTCATCCAAAATGAAGCTGAGTTCTTCTCAAAGATGCAATATGATTTGCAAGATTTCTATGGTGATTAGATTATTCAGCTAAAAACAAATAAAATACCAAAAGAGTTGGTCAATTTAGAATAGATTTTCATCCCAGGATGATGAATTCGAGAGGTGAAGAAAAGAACATGGCAATAAAGAAAGAAGAATGTCACCAATTTTGATTTCCCAGGATAATGAACTTCTACTTAGGAAGGTATGTGATGAGACTGAAAAGAAAACCTTTGTTTCCTTGTGCCAGAAGTTCAATGATGTATTTTCATGGGACTATGAAGACTTAAAGGAGTTCAATCCAAACATAGTTCAACATTCTATTGAGATGGATCCCAATGTCAAGCTAATTAGATAAAAATAGAGGCCGGTTAATCCAAAAATTGAGACCCTCATGAGAAAGGAATTATCCAAACTCATTAAAGCCAAGATAATTTTCCTATTAAGTACTCTACTTGGGTGTAAAATATGGTCCCAATGAGAAAGAAAAATGAAGAAATTAGGCTTTGTGTAGATTTTGGGATTTGAACAAAGCCTCTCTAGAGGATCATTATCCATTACCCTCCATGGAGTAGATTCTACAGACGAGAACGGGAGCCGAGAGGTTTTCAATGCTTGACGGCTATTCTGGTTTTAATTAGATCAAAGTGAAATAAGAAGATCAAGTATAAAACCACATTCACCACCAAATGGGGAACATATGTGTACTGAAAATCCCCTTTAGCGTATCGAATACATGTGCCACATTCGAAAGGGCAATGGATATTGCCTTTAAGGGGTATATCAATCAATTCATCTTAGTTTACCTTGATGATATTACTATTTTTCCAAGCAAAGCGCGGATCACATGAAGCACCTAGAGAAAGTATTTGAAAGATGTAGGGAATTTGGCGTGTCCCTTAATCCTAAGAAATGTAATTTTGTAGTTCCTAGGGGAAAGATTTTGGGACATATTGTCTCAAAAGAAGGCATTTCCATTGATCTAGAAATAATTTCAGCTATCACATCTCTTTCTTTTCTAGCTCACAAGAAGGTGCTGCAATATTTTCTTGGAAATATTGTTGAGCCCCTAAAATAACCAAGTACCTGAGGCATGAAGGGTTGTGGCACAAAGGCATGTGTGGAAATAAATTTTGGGGATGTGCAAAGGATTGTGCCTAGGCAGGATGGATTCATGACTTAGTCACTTTTGAGCCTTGGTTAAATTTGAGTTTGGGGAACACATGGAAAGGTGACCAGATTTAGTTATGGATAAGGTTAAGTTATGGAACCATGCAGCTCAAGGAAAGGATATTGCTAGGAATCATTACGGTTATCATAATAGGATAAGGAGCCGATTTTGTTATGGATTAGTTGGCACTTGCATGCTAAGGATACTTGATTAGGGAAACACATGATGAAATTTGGCATGTTCTTGGGTAGTGGTTAGGTGATCATGGAAGATTCCTTCAAGCATTTTCTTGTAATGATGACTTGGTGGAGGTAAGGAGAAGTGTATGTATACGTAGGGAAACAAAGATAAAGGAGATATATAAGAGAATGGATAGGTGATCATATATATATATATATATATATATAGAGGGATATAGAGTGTAGTACATGATTGTAAGCTCTGTAATGAAGCTATCATAGAGAACATACTGAGGCTCTGTTGTTGTATTATCTCCATCCATGGAATCTTTAATGTATTTGTGGCTACTGTAATGTGATGAATTAATACTATAAGCTAGGAAAAATGCACTACTAACAAGGAATTAAAATACTAACAATAATACCTCCTCCTTCACGTTCCGTAGAAAACCTCAGAATGGGCTAGGAAACATGGATTGAGCCTCGATTGCATGATATGTAGGTGCTTTTTTTCAAGACGGAGCAAGGCCTTCCTGCAACAATGATCCACTTACTTTGCACCAAATGGGTAAAAGGATTATGGATTTGGGGTGCTTCAAGATGAGGCTATTTGGGCATTAGGATGAGGTGGAAGGATGTTCTTTGCTCAAAGGATGCAAGAACTTAGACATGGCATTCAAGCTTATTCTCTGTGTCTTAGAGGGGAGGGGTAAGGCTGTATTTATAGCCTGGGGAAGTGATTAACTTAGATTAATTTAAGTAATCATGGTTTGAAAATGTGGGCAAGATTAGGTGAGTGGGGACCACAAAGAATGGGTGAGGATTTGATTTTGGATTTTTAATTCATAAGTGGAGGATTTTAGGTGAGTGGGGACCACGAAGAGTGGGTGAGGATTTGATTTTGAATTTTAATTCAATAGTAGAAAAACATGGAGAATAATGACATGTGGTGAGGATTGGGTTATTTTTTAGATTTGAAATGGATAATTAATCAAATTATATTTGATTAATTTGAAGTGTATTTTTGTGGGAAATGAGGAAGGGGAATTAATTGATTTAGGATAGATGTGAAATTAGGGTGTCTACATTTTCCCCTCTTTGGAAGGGTACTATGAAAGTAGTGTCCTTTCAAAGAAAGTAGATGAGATGGGGGAAGAATTCAATCTACTTTTCTTAAGCAAAAAAGTAGAGCAAATGTTTGTTGGGGAGAATAGAAGGTGGTGAGTGATGGATGTCATGGTATCCTCCAAGAAAAAAATGTCATGAGAAGATGTGATTATGGACATATGTGATGATGCCCCTCGAGAGGGCTGATGAGAATGGAATATATGACAGAGCTCTCAAAAAGAGGAGAGATGAATTATGCAGAGAAGAGGATGATAATGGAGTGGAAGAGACTGGAATGACTACATGACGCAAATGGAGAAAGGATTCAATCAACCTTGAATGCTAGGTGTGAGGGTGTGTGGGAAGATGAAATGGGAAAGAGAAAAGGGAATGGATAGGATTGGGGGTTGATTATGAGAAGAGTAAGAAAGGTGAAGAGTAATGGAGATAGGGGAGGGAAAAAAGGAATGAAAGAGGTAGAAAAGAATAAGAGAGAGGGATGATAGGGGAAGAAGGGAATGATGAAGGAAAAACAAGGAGAAGACATAGGAAAATGACAGAGTAGAGGGTGAAGTTATGAAATAGAGAGATGTGCCAAATGAAGGAAGCAACAAAGATAATAAAGAGGGATGCATGAAAGTGAAAGAAATGATAGAGATGAGAAAATCAAGAAACAATGGGGAAGGATAAATAAGAAGGAGAAGATGAGGTGGGAGTAGGGGGTAAAATCGATGAAAAATTGAAAGAGGATGAAAGAAGAAGTAGAATGGAGAAAAAAAAGAAACTATGAGGGGCGAGGAAAGTGTGAAAAAGAGTAGAGAAAAGAAGAGAAATGGGTACAAAATGAATGAAAAGGTAGGGGTGGTAGAGAAAAGGAGAAGTGGTAAGAAGAAACATGAAAATTATGGGAGAGGAAAGGAAGATAGAGTGAATACAGGGAGAAGATTGAAGGAACCATGTCCTTGTGAGGAAGACCAAGGCAAAGAATATGGAACAGACCATATGGAGATGCATGTGGAGGGTGGGATGATAAAAAATACAGGACAACGCTGAAGAGCAGGTTATTGATGGGGAAGTAAGGAGGAAACGTGATGAAAAAGGGGAAGAAGATGATACAGGGAAGTGAAATAAGACGAGGGGTGGGAGAGAGAAGAGGATAACAGAGAAAATGATGTAGAAGGAAGGGAATACAGAAAGGGGATAATAAGTGGAAAGTGAATAGTATGAGGAATGTAAAGAGAAGAAAGAGGGGAGGAATGACACAAATTGGAAAAGATGTGGAGATGCATGAAATGAGGATACTAGGATTACGAGAAAATAGACAAAGGATGTATGATGAAGACAATAAAGATATTGAAGAAGGTGAAGGGAAGATGGAGAGATGGGAAGAAGTGACAAGAAAGGGTGGGAGTGGGGGAAAAGAATAGGAGAGAAAAGAGAATGGGGATAGAAGAGGCAATGCCAATGAGGGGATGTTAGGGAAAGTCCACTAACAATGAGTGGTGAGGAAGGGTGAGAGAAAAAATGAAGAAAAGGAGAAAGGTAATAAGGATTGGAAAGGGTAACACCAATGAAGGGACGTTAGGGAAAGCCCACTAACAATGAGTGGTGGGCTTAGAGGAAGGAAGGAATGAAGGGAAACTCTAGAAGGTCCAAGGGAGTGAATGAGGTCATGCGGAATGAGGATTGATGATTTTTAGGGAAATTCCACTAACAATTATTAGCGTGGGAATAGAAGATGATGATGAAAGAATGATAGAGGAATGTTAACAATAATGGCAAACAAGTGTGTGGGTAGAAATGTGGGAGAATTTGAGAAGATGAAGTGGAAAGAGTAAAGAAAATGGGAGGGATGAGTTGGGACTAGGTGAAAGTGAGGAGAGGATGCGGAGATGAGGATGAATGAGGTGAGGATGAAGAAACAAGACATGAAAAGAATGGGAAGAAATGGTATGAAGGATGATGGATCAAGAAGGGGAAAATGGGGGAAAAGAACGTGATTATAGGTGGAAGATATTAGACGTATGTTGTAAGATGATAGGTGGAGAAAGGATAATGGTAGGAGGAAAATGTGGTTGGTAGGAGAGACCAGGTGGAAGAAGTGATCAACAAAGTGAACAAAGAATGAGGTGAGGGAAAAGTTCACAATGATGAGTTTAGCGTAGGGAGGACCCTGACGTAAGATTGTCATGCGACGGAAGTGGTTAAGTAAGATTGCCAAGTGAGCGACACTAGAGATGACAAGTGGGAAAGTGAGAAGTGGTGTTTGTGAGAATGGAAGAGGAGGTGAGAGGATGTGATAATGGGGAATGCCGAGAAAAAGTGAAGGGTGAAGGATGTGTAGTGATGGGGAAAGGAAAGAAGATAGATCATCCTTAAGAGGGACTCTTAAGTGAGATCGCCATGTCATGTGAGTGGTTAAGTAAGATTGCCAAGCAGAGGATGGTGATAGTGGTGGTAAAAAGATGTGATGATGGGGAATGAAGAGAAAATATGGATGGTGAGAATGTAGAGTGATGGGCGAGTGCAAGATGACATGTCATGCTTAAGAGAGACTCTTAAGTAAGATCATCATGTCATTCGCTAGAGTGGTTTCGTAAGATCACCAAACCGACATGGATGATATGCAAGGAGAAAGACAAAATTGTATTGGGTACAGGGGTGGAATGGTTGGTTGAAGAAGATGATCATGATGAGAGGCGGGAGAAATAAGATGGGGAAATATGATGGGATGGGGAAGGCCATAGGGTAGATCAACCTTAAGAGGAAGTCTTAAGTAAGATTGCCATGTGGCCGGAATGGTTAAGTAAGATCACCAAGATGAAGAAGAAGAAGAATGATGATAGAGTTGGTGGGAATAGGGTATGAAAAAATGGACTGAAGGGGAACCCTCAAGTGAATTTTCCATACTATGAGAGCGTGTAAGTAGGATGACTAGGCATAAGATGGATTTGGGGAAGGATGAGAAAAGAGTGAGTGATGTATGCCTGAGTGGAAGAGGATACGAGATGAGGTGATAACAAGGAAGAAAGGAAACAAAGGAGTGTAACATGAATGGATGAAGGAATATATGTAGTGGAGGGTGGAGAGTGTGAGGGGAATCCTTAATTGGGATGCCCGCGTGGTGAGAGTAATGATGCAAGAATGAGAAGTAGAAGAGGTGGAATGGGAAGATGTGTGTGGTGGTGATTGTTGTTTGATGAGAGGAGGTGGTGAAGAAGCTTCTACAAGTGGGAAGATCTTAGGGAGAGGGTAAACCTCCACTGAGGATCCCATATAGAAGGGGTTATTAAGTAAGATTGTCAAGCGGGAAGCAAAAGAGTGAAAGGAAAGAATACAAATGGGTGAGAGGGGATAAGAATGGTGAGAAGGGTAATATGGGGATAAGTGGTGGAAGAGTAAAAATGAGGAGCGAGGATGAATGGATCAAATACATGGTGATCATGGTGGGGGAGGAGGAGCTCTATTGGATAGTGAATGCTACTTGAGAAAGATCTTCAAGTAGGATTCACAAACTACAATGGTGATCAAGTAGGATTCCCAAACTGGGGAATGTATTAGTACGGGTGAATGGAGGGGGTGAAAAGTAAGATGTTGATCATGCAGGAAGATACTCACGTGACGAAAAGCATCTTAATTTTAATATAGCACATAACATGATGCATCGTGATATAAAAGATCAAGATGACTAGACTGTAATATGCATGATAACATGTGATAAAAACATTTAGGGCCAAGTGGAAGAAAAAGGTTTGATGCCCAAAGATCACGATATGAAAAGTGGAAGAGAGCATAGACAGAGGCCATCAAGAAAGTATGATGCCCTAGTATGATATGTAATCAGATAACATAAGTATATTAGAGAACACTAGGATACATAAAATCAAGATGCCCCTATAATATATCAAGATACAAGAAAACAATTAATAATTTGTAACTAATAATGCAACACAAGAACCAATAAACATGTCCCTAACGTGTTCCATAGTGAGGATTGATTGGATGTGCCCCCAAGTAGGGGTACAAGGACATAGAAAAGGATTGGGTCATTGTCCTCAAACAAGGAAACAATGAGAGCCGGATTTTCCCAAGTGAGGATTCACGCGAGGAGAAGTGGTTTGAATTTGGTAGTCATAAGGTGATTGGATCATTCATTGGGGATAATAGTTCAAAGGATGAATTGTGTTGATTATGTTAGAGTTTTTTGATTTTGTGGAGTTTATATTTTTATTTTTTTTTTTTGTTTATTATTATTTTTTTGGAGTTTTGGAGATTTTCCAATGTTTTTTTGGATTTTTAAATTGTTTCTAAATGTTTTTGGATTTTGGATTTTTTTTTCTAATGTTTTTGGATTTTTGATGTTTTTTTCTAATATTTTCTAATTTTTAGATTTTTTTTACTGTTATTGGCAATTTATGGACCAGAGTGCAGACTTATTTTGAGAGGTGATAAACTAAGATATTGTCCACATGTACCATGTTCCTCGTGGTAACTCATGCTTGGAATAACACAAATTCTCATTCCATTGGTAGGATATGTTGGTGATGATATGATGAAAAGAAGTCCAGCTCCATTCTTGACTCCACACAACTAGTAAGATGTGAGGGCTCATCACTAAGAATCAAGAAGGACGTAGGAGGTAGATAATGAATATAGAGACAAATGCTAATAACAATCCCTTTGGGAAATTGTGACTCAATTATTCTTAATGTTACTGAACCGGTTTCAAAAATGGATTTCACTCTATGAGTCATGTGCTAGACTTAGATAGTTACGTGGCTTGTTGATTGGTAAGATATGAGGTGAAGGGATAGTTCTCTCTTCACTTAGGCATATAAATTACTTCTTTGGGGATTCTATAATTGCAAGCATTGTAAGATTTTGTATTCTTGAAATGACTCCCTATGCCTTGCCCCATGCTACTAGTGAGAAGAAAGGGATCATCACCGAAGGAAAAACATAGGTGAGTGAATTCCTTTTTGTCTTTTTTTTTTTTTTTTTTTTTTTTGTTTTTCATTTTTAAATTTTTTGCAATATTTTATGCTTTTATGAGAATGAACCTCTACGCTTTGCCCCATGCCACCTGTAAGAGGCAAGGGTTTATCACAAAGACAAGACGTAGATGAGTAAGGGCACCTTCCTCCATTCCCAGTCTCACACTACTACCAATAAGAAGTGTGGGCTCAACACCAAAGACTATGAAGGATGAAAGATGTGACAATGAATTATTCATAATTTATTGAATTGATGGAATTTTACAATAGTGATTTATATTTGGGAAGGAATGTCTACCCCCAATCTCAGCCCCACATGACTAGTAGGATGCGAGGGTTCAACACCAAAGACTGAGATGGATGATCAAACGAACTGGGTAAAGAAGTTTAGAGATTTGTTATGAAAGAGAGAATGTCTTTGAAGGGAATATATTACCATCAGTAAGCTTCTAGGTATGACCATAGGTGAAAGCGACTGAAAATGGGAGATATTATAAGAAGTATGATACTCACAAACTTAATAGGATTTATATTAGCACCTGTCTCATGATGATAAATATGAAGATGTGATTTTGATAATGAAAATATCTACAATGGAAATGAATAACTTTAAATTATTCAGAGATAAGTTAGATAGAAGGAACAATGTACACGTTGTTGTTTCCTGGAATAGTGAACACCTCAAGGATAAAATTTCTTTAAATGAACTGCATTCATTGGTTCATCAAGTTCTTGACCATCTTCAGTGGCCAACTTATAGGCTCCAGAGCCAAATTTAGCTATAATTACATAGGGTCCTAACCAATTAGGCTCAAATTTTCCTTGTTTTTCTCGCTCTTTAGTGGTATTCTTTTGATTTTCTTTTAAAATGAGGTCACCAATTTTGAATTCTCTAGGTCTTACCTTTTTATGATAACTGTGTTGCAATCGGTTTTGATAGACTTGAAGATGATTGAGATTATTAAGTCATTTTTCATCGAGAAGCTCAAGCTCTTGAAGCCGTGACTATCGGTATTCATCCTCATTAATTACATATTTAAGGGAGATTCTCAAGGATGGGATTTCTATCTCAATAGGTAAAATGGATTCACAACCATAAACGAGGGAAAATGGGGTGGCTCCGGTAGGTGTGGTAAGATGTATGGTAAGCCCAAAGAGCGGGGTAAATTTGAGTATGCCAATTGCGTCCATGGGTGTTGATGATTTTTTCCATGATGGATTTTAAAGTCTTGTTGGTTGCTTCTACTTGACCATTACCCTGAGGGTAGTATGGAGTGGACCACTTAATTTTGATGAAAAATTTGGCTAGGTCTTTTACATCCTAGTTTTTAAATGATTTTCCATTATATGTGAAGAGAGGATGGAATACCAAATTGACAGATGAGATTATTAAAAATGAATTTTGATATTTGGCTACCGATAACATAGGTGAGAGGCATAATCTTCCACCCATTTAGTGAAGTAATCGATAGCGGTAATGATGAACTTATGTCCATCGGATGATGTTGGTCTGATTTTACCAATGAGGTCAAGTCCCCATTGAGAGAAGGGCCATGGTGTGGTTATCGATTGCAATGCTTGGGAAGGTGCATGGATAAGATTTCCATGCTTTTGACATGCTTGACATCATTTGACAAAATGGCATGCGTCACTTTCCATGGTGGGCCAATAATATCCAACTCACAGGATTTTCTTGGCTAAGGCTATACCATTTGTGTGCACTCCATAGATACCAGAATGGACTTCAGTTAGGACACTCGAGGCTTATTCCTGATTAATACAAAGCAAGGTGCCATCATATCCTCATTTATAAAGAGTTTTTGCTAAAATGGTGTAACGAGAGGCACGTTGTGCTAAAGCACATTTATGCATTAGTTTCATGTTGGTAGGAAATTTTTTATCATGAATGAAGGTATAAAGATCATGGTACCAAGGGTTATTCGGACCCAATGATTTCACATACCATTTTTTTTAGGAAGATCATATTCATACATTAAGATATGTTCTGATGAGAAAATGTTCACACATTCAACTAGATGTGATTTCTAATAACTTCCAATGGTTTCCGTAATGCTAGTAGATTTATTAGTAGAATTCATTTTGATACCCAAAAAAGCTAAATGAAAATCCTAACTCTATCCATTTTTGAGCCTATCACATTTATATGGGCAGTTTTTTTGCCTGAGGCATGCATGTGTGGGTCTCTTCTTTTGATGTGAGTTAAAGAACTTGGGAAACATCATCTATGATAGGAGCTTATAAAGATGAAACGAAACATACATTTAATCATAGAAGGAAATGAAATACGCCATGATTTCAGGTTTGGTAGTCATGGTGGGGGAATGATATGATCAAAATGACATTTACTAGCATTATAGAAAGGAAAAGGAAAAAAAGGAAATGCCATGGATTTATAAGATTCCATAAACATTATGAATTAGAGTCGTAAGCTATATAAAATGGATCAAAAACATTAATAACCATATTAAAACCAAGTTTGGTAACCTCATTATATTGAGCCAAATTTGTAATTAAAGTTCCATTGGATTCACTACATGTCCATCATATGGTCAAATGAGATCGAAGTCATAATTTCATTGGATGAATTTTGTATCCATTAGTTCTGAAGAGACATAATGTTTTTTGAGAATCCCAACCCCCTATTACATCCTTTTCTCTCTTTAGTGGTATTATTTGATTTTTTTTAGAGCAAGGTCACCAAAACAAATTTTAGGTATTACCTTTTTATCGATTCCATTTTCTTCTCTCTTTTTCCTCTTGAAAATGCTTAGAGAGCATTAATCCTTTTCATCAGAAGCTCAAGTTCTTTTTTGTGATTTTGGTTCATTGGAATTAATTACCTTATGGGAGAATGCTTCAAGGTCCAAGCTCACACTGATTTTAATCAATAGGGAATTATGCACAAAAGAACAAGGGAAATGGGTGCGCACCAAGGTATCTTCCGAGCCATGTAGAAATGGCACCAAGTATCGATTTTAATGTGAGTTAAATGGTAAACATCATCTATGATGGAGCATTAGAAAGAGTGAGTGGAATGAAACATACATTTTAATGGAACTTTCGGAATGTCTTCTAGAAAAATGGATTTCATCATGATCTAGGGACATTTGTTCTATTTTTCATCGAGAAAAACCAATTTAGCTCAAAGGAAATGCATAGGATTCATATTCATTCCATAAACATTCATGAATTATACTCACGTAATTATTAAAATGGAGTTTGAACATTAATAACCATATTCATCAAGTTTGGTAACCTCATTTGCTATTGGATTCACTATAGTATCAAATCTTGGAAATGATAACCGAAGTCATATGAACTTCATATGGTGGGATTTATATCCTCTCATTTCACTTCTCAAGAAAATTTGAGATCCCAACCCATTATTGGTTTTGATGTGCATGCTTATGAAGCTCTGCAATATTCTTGCATGGACTTTATGTCTAATTTTTCCAAGCGGGTGCTTGTACATCCCTTTGATATCATCAAGCCTTTTCTTCCATTTCATAATTTCAAGATCAATTTTCTTGGCTAAGATTTCCAAGTGTCCAAGGTGGTCCTTCATAGGGATCATTGATTTTGAATCAAAACCTCTGACAAAACTTCTTCTCCATTTAGAAATCTAAATAGATGGAGGAAACTTCCATTATAATTTTTCTTGCTAAAGGGTGTCGAGAAACTTATCAATGTTGTGCATTCACACGCTTGACTCATGGTTATCTCTACTTGATGTTTTATCACGATGGATAAGGTATAACCTTTCATTACACCAAGGGTTATTCGGACCACGATTTTCGCATACCATACCCTTTTGAAAAGATCATAGGTAGGCATTAAGAGATGTTCTATGAAAAAATGTGCCTTGTGGTGACTAGATGCAATTTCTAATAGGGCCAATGGTTTCCATAGGTCCGAAAAACATTTATTATGAATTCTAGGGATTTGATCAAAGCTAATTAATCAAAAATAGCTTCGAAGACTATCCACCATGCACTTATATGGGATAAGTTTTTCATCCTTGACTTGGTATTCATCAGTAACTTGTTTGATGATAAGTAAAGAATCACCAAATACAACTAATTCTGTAAGATTCCAAGATATAGCTAGTTTTAATCCTACGATTAGAGCTTCATATTCTGTGATATTGTTGGTACATGGGAATGCTAATGAAATGATTTGGGATAACATGTCCACTAGGTGTGATAAGAAAAATACCAGCCCCTGAGCCATGGAGATTACAAGATCCATAAAAAAATAGAGTCCAAGCTGGTGCGATGTCTATGTGTAGAAGATCTTCATCAGGAAAAGAAAAATGAAGTGGTTTGTGCCAGGAAGGGGTGCCTCGATAAGTTGGTCTACAAGGGCATGTCCTTTAATTTCTTCTGTGGAACAAACTCGACATCAAATTCACTAAGTAGTATGACCCAACTAGACATTCTTCCCGTGAGAATGGGTCGGGACAAGAGATACTTGAGAGGATCAATCTTGGAAATCAACTTAGTTGTGTGATTGAGAAAGTAATGACATAACTTATGGAATGCAAAGGTGACCGCTAAGCATACTTTTTCAATTTGGGAATAACATACTTCATGCTCAATAAGTGTTCAACTAAGGTAATATACAACATGTTCTTTTTTTTGATCATTATGTTGTGCTAACAGAGCTCTATGAGCATGTCTGGTAGCAAACGTATAAAGCAACATGGGTTTATCGGTAACAACTGGTGACATAAGAACAAGTGGGCTAGAGAGGTATTCTTTTAACTTAGCAAAAGAGTCTTGGCAATCATGGTTCCAGTGAAATTGTGCATCTTTCTTGAGTAACTGGTTGAAGTGATGGCACTTATCAACCAACTGTGATATGAAATGCTTGAATAGATTGTATTTTTCCCTAAAGACTACGTAATTGTTTTAGGTTTTGAGGAGGAGGCATTTCCATAATGGCTTTGACTTTTACAGGATCCACTTCTATGCCTCTCCATGAGATAATAAACCCTAACAATTTACCAGAGGTCACCCGAACACACATTTCTTTGGGTTAAGATGAACCTTATACTCACGTAATCTATCAAAAATGCATCTCAACACACTGGATGCCCTATTCGTGTTTTTTATTTTTCTAATATATCATCAACATAATCTTCCATGATATCATGTAACATATCATGGAAGATGATAATCATTGCTCATTGATAGGTGGCACCATTTTTCAAGCCATGAAAGGCATGACCTTATAACAGAAGGTGCCCCATGGTGTAGTAAATGTCATTTTATGTTGATCCCCTTCAACAATACGTATTTGATTATAACTAGAAAATCCATCCATTAAGGAGAGCATTTCATGGCCTGCCGTAGAATCAACAATCATGTCTATATTTGGCAAGGGAAATTCATCTTTGGGACAAGCCTTGTTGATGTCTCGAAGTTCTATGCATATCTTGATGTTGGGGGTTTTCTTGGCTATGGGAACTATGTTAGATATCCATGTCGAATAATCAATAGGTCGGATAAAGTTAGCTTCCAAGAGTTTCTCGAGTTTGGCTTTGACAAGCAATGCAACTTGGGGATACATTTTATGTAGTTTTTGTTTTACAGGCTTTGCATCGGATGCACCACAAGGTGGTGTACTACAAGAGATGGATCTAGGCCTAACATGTCCTTATATGTCCATGCAAAGATATCTTGGAATTCAATAAGGAGTGTTGTGAATTCCATGCATTCTTGGTCAGACAGACTAATGCCAAGTTGTAAAATTTTTGGTTGTTTGGTGGTTCCAATGTTTATGTCTTTAGTTTCTTCTACAAGCATTTTAGATGTATCCTTTTTGGAGAATGATGCTAATGGTTGATGTAGGTCATCGGTGTCGGGTGATTTGGGGAGTTGGTACAAGATTTTTGTGTGTGATGTTGAGACTTTTTATTGACATGTTTGTTTGATAGGGTGGTGATGAGATTTTGACTATGGGAAATTTTCTTTTTGCTTTTGATCCAAATTTTCCAAAGGTGAAGGATCTGAATATTTTATTTCTTCACCAAAATAGGCTGATTCATCTAGATTGATTTCAAATCCTTTTCTATGGTTGGAAGTAGGGATTTGGTCGTGAGTTCTAAGGAATTCTTTGATGGCTTCATCATTTTGGAACATGTCCATGGCCGCATGATGTGGTTGGCCATGGTCTATGAGAGTTGGATGCGTAGGCTCAAAATTGATGACATTAACAGATAAATGTTCAAAGTAAAGATGTGTTTCAATGAGGTCCTCGAAAAGGCTACGTGGAGACCTGGTGTCATTATCAGAGCTGGTGTCATCGTTATCACTTGAAATTATTATGGGAGCAACATCAAACACCTTGAAACCTAGACCATGTTTACCATGATGTTGTGTGTAATTGATTGGGTCTAAACAACCTTGTTCATTTGGACCGAGTCCTTTACCCTTCCATCGCATGTTTTTCATTATTCGATGAGCTTTGGTAAATTGAGGGGACTCATAACATGGAGCAAAGTCGTCATTATATAACCAAGATCCTGAAGAACTTGGAATATGTTCATTGTCAA
The DNA here is from genome assembly GCA_018340775.1 of Taxus wallichiana var. yunnanensis. Taxonomy (NCBI): domain Eukaryota; kingdom Viridiplantae; phylum Streptophyta; class Pinopsida; order Cupressales; family Taxaceae; genus Taxus; species Taxus wallichiana. Next base: position 588,623,940 of record CM031244.1, read on the forward strand.
GATAACCAATTTTTTCCAAACTGATTGTCCCATTTGGTAAGTGGGATGGATTCTTAGATGTGGAGCGTTGGGTTTTCCATAGTTGTGTGGGGATTTTTGATGTAAAAGGAGTTTTCCATCTTTTGAAATTGATATTCACCGCATCCTTTGTCAATGATTTTAAATGTGTGGGATGGGGGACCAATAGGTACCTCATGTGGTGGGAAGTTAGTTTGGTAGTTCTAAAAGATGAAGAGAATGGGTTATAAGAAGAAGGGGGTGGATTGAGAGGATGAAGTTTGGTTATTCACAAGGAAGAAGGTATCTTAATAGAAGAGGTGTGGTTGGATGAAGAAGGTTGACTAGGTGAGGAAGAAGATGGTGTGGTGGAAGAATAATTGTTGTTGGAAGAAGAAGCTTGATTAGTGGAAGAAGATGATTGATTAGTGGGAGGAGGACTAGTTGAAGATTGTTGATTAGCGGAAGATAATGGATTGGAAAATGTGGTTTTGGTTAGAAGATGATGGTTTAGATCATTTTTAGGGAGTGTATCCGGATCGATGCATGTTTTGTTAGGGATTATGCGAGGTGGAGCATACTTATCTATTGATGGACAATAGTGATCATGTCGATACCATCCTTCGAGGAATCTACAATACTCAAAGGGTTGAGGATCCACATGTAACATAAATTCCTTTTCCAAATGAGGAAATTTAATACATTGGTGGAATGTTGATGGGATGGATTTCATGGCATGAATCCATGGTCGGCCGATGAGAATGTTATATGCAACTTCTACATCCACCACATGACATACCATTGTCTAAGGTGATGGGTCCAACTTGGAGAGGCAACGTGATTGTGCCTTTAGAATTTCTTTCACTATTATCATACCCATGAATGGTTATGATATTGTTTTGTAAATCATTTTAGTGTAACCTAGACAACGTAAAAGTTTCATGGAACAAATATTCAATGTGGATCCATTGTCGATTAATACATGCTTGATCTTACGATGAGTTATATAACCCTCGACGTATAAAGAATGATTATTAGCGATGTTGGGATTAAGAAGGTCAACGGGACCAAAGGATAAAATAGGATTGGGGACCGTAAGATGTGTAATTAAAGCTTGGAATTGTTGTGAATTGATGTCCTCGGGGACATGAGCATTATTCAATGTTTGCATAAGGATGCGTTGTAGTGCGGGAGAAGAATTAAGTAATTCCATGATGGAAATTTGTGTTGTAGTCTTCTCCAATTGTTTGACAATATTGAATGATGGCGTAGGTTGTGGAGTGGAATTGGTGGTGGAATTAGATGGTGGATTAGGAGGTGATGTGGGAGATGAAGTGGCAGATTTTTTTGTTGTAGGGACCCACATTTTTTTCTGTCTAGTGGTGATCACATAGTCAGTTTTGATCTTTATAGTTTCCACTAAGTCTTGGTCATAGTCTATGGTCGAGATGACTGAGTCATACTCGACATTGCTTGATGATTGACCCTTATCTTTTGAATTATTATCATGGTTAGGGAAGGGATTTTTGAACATGTGAAGTTTTTCATTAGGTGTTTTTGTCTCAGAAGTATTTTCAACTTCTATGTCTCCACATTCAATCAGGTCTTGGATGTAATGGCGGAGTTACATGCATCGATCTGTAGAGTGCCCTTTTATGTGATGGTAATCACAATATTCATTGTCCTTATACCAATTTGGTTTGGGTTTCCTTCTTTAAAGGGTTTGACGATGGGATATGTAATCATGTTGGCATTTTCCAAGTGACGAAAGACACTAGATAGGCTTTCTCCGAGAGGAGTGAACTGTCTTCACGGTCCGAGAAGGAACTTCCTTTCTAGGGATTATGATTGGTTGTTTGGATTTTAATGTGTTGATGGGATTGTTTTGAATGTTTTGGACATGGTGGGAATCAATAATGCCATCGTTGACTATATTTTGATTTCGGTTAAAGAATTTGGATTTGTCTTGGTTCTGAGGGGCGTCTCGATAAGGTTGGTCCCTAAAGGGTGCTTTAAGTAAGCCCTTAGAAATGAGGGATTTTTTGATTTGTGTTCCCTTTTCAATGAATTCTTCAAAACTATTAGACAATGCATTTGCATGTGGAATGATAATTCGACATTGAGATTAGGAACAAAAATGCTAACTAGTTGTCTCTCGGGTATTGAGCAGGGAAATCGGCTTGCAATTCCTCTCCATCATTGTAAAAAGGAGGAAAAGTTTTCATTGGCCTTTGCCTAGTGTTACAGAGATCAAGCATGGTTATTTCTGAGTCTAAGTTGTAGGAAAAATGTTTGATGAATTTCTCCGATAAGTCTACAAATGTTGTGACCGACCCTTTGGGAAGATGGAAAAACTAGTCTAAATCCTGTCCTCCTAAACTTTGGGGGAATAATCATAAAAGATACGTGTCATGATAGGAAACTTCCTGACATTGCATGTAAAATTCCTTGACATGTTCACGGGGGTCACCTTTGCTTTTATATTTATCAAATTTTGGGATTTGAAGGATGATGGAAATGGTAAGCGTGATATCTCTCGTATCAAATGGATAAGGACATAATTCTTCAAAGTTGAATTGTTTTGATTGTTTTTGTAGTCCCTAAATGGTGTCTTTCATATGTTTCCATTCTTGTGTGAATGGAGAGGCAGGGATGGGTTATCAAGAATGTTGTGAGTATTGGGGTCTGGATTGGGGTCTTTTAATCTTTCAGCTCTAGTAGTTGCTTCCTCAAGTTTCTTTGTTAAGTCTTGGATTTTAGTGAATAACTCATTGGTCGAAGAGCTATTTGGATTGTTTGGTATTTCATTGTGATAACTTGATTCACCATTGTTGATAAGTTTGTTTAAATTTTCAGTCCCGAAGTCGGGGGTAGTTTTTCCCCATGGCTAGGATGCGTAATAGATATTCATTTTTGTTTTGTTCTATCACCCTATTTACTTGTTCTTGTTCTTCATTGGTGAGTTTTGGTTGTGTGACTTCTTCATCATCATTTTCATGATTGTGACTACGTGTGAATACCATGATGAGATGTGTGCTTGATTAAGTTTGAAAAAGTGGGTAGGAATTTTGAGTAAGTGTGATTAAATGAGAATTTGATTGCTTTGGATTTAGCTTGAATAAGCTCGTGATGACTAATAAGGAGAGTAACTTAAATAAGTTATCTCAATATGATTGTGATATAACTCAAAATGAGTTATTAGGGAATTTGTTTCATGTTGTATAGATTTGGCTTGAACAAGCTCTGGATTGTTGACGGGGAGAGTAACTCAAACAAGTTAATCTCAATATGGTTGTGATATAACTCAAAATGAGTTATGAAAGGATTTGTGTTGGTTGTGATTTGGATAAACGTGATGGTTGAAAAAATAATGAGTGAACTCAAACAAGTCACCCAATATTAGTTTGATATAGCTTGAAACGAGCTATGAAGGATGTTTTGACAATTGATGATATGGGAGTGAATGCTAGTCACTCAATATTAGTTTGATATAGCCAAAGACAAGCTATGGTGGATGTATTGTTGGATGAAGCAAGCTAATGAAATCGATGTGATGTTTTGGTCTGTGTTGTTGGATTGTTTGGATGTTTTTCTTGGTATTGAATTGGTCGAGAAATGATTTTTTTGTGGAACACAACTAGGGTTTGAATTTTACAATGAACACATTGATATCAACCAAGTTTTATGATAAAACAATGCTAAACTATTTTGTTTACAAACAACAAGAAATCATGTGGATCAAATTGTTTTGGCTCAGAGAGATAAATTCTTCAGAATGATCATTGTTTCATGTAATCATACAAGTATGTTGTGGAATGATGGATGCAGGCTCTTATCACTCCAAAAAGATGTGTCCTCGATATACCCTAGTCTGATATACCTAATTTTGTACGGGGACATAATTGGTATGGGGAACCCTTAGAGCACTAGAGGAGACTCACCAATTCTTACTTACCTACTTTGGAGTGAATCACCACGTCCAAAATAGGTTTTGTGAAAAGGTGGAAGGTGTGATGGGGGATGAATGTGTATGGTGTCCTTATAACTCCTCAAAGATTTACAGGACAATGCCCAAGCTTCGTTGTTACATCTATTTAGGCATGACTCACATGCACCACATGACAACATTACATATAAGTGAAGAGAAGGGGCGAGGTAAATATCGAAATGTTGTGATGAGACTAGGTCTCAAAGTGTAATGCAGATGTGAATGTTGGTGGTGTGTGGTAGTCAAGTCCGTCACCGGTGTAGCTTTGGTGGTGATGAAATCCACCTCGACTATGTGTAAAAAAAAATGATGAAGTGATTAAATGCAAGGTTCTTTCCAACTTGAAGTAAATCACTAGCAGAAAATAATTGCATACCTGAGCGTGCTAATTTTTTTTTGGTTTCAACAATTTTCTTTTGAATGGTGGTAGTTTTGTGGGATATTTTTTTGTTTTGTGTTTTTGACAATATTCTAGTGACATGGTCCTACAAAAAACAAATTAGTAGTTATCCTACAGACAAAATGTTAGGAATAAAAACAATCGTGGTTATTTTTATTTTCCAGATCACTCGAAGGCGCAAGAAAAGAGCATACACAACCAATGAACAAAATATCAATAGTGTGATGAAATAAAATAATGATAGCTAGAAACATAAAATAATAAGGAAATGGATCCTGCAATGTTAGAACAAGAAACTAAACAATCGCGACCATTTCTAATTTTCCAGATCACTTCAAGGCGAGGAAAAGAGCATACGTGGATACAATTGGAATAGATTTTGTTATTTTTTTTTTAATAAGTATTACAATTAATCATGATTGTGAAATAGTAATAATGATTATCTTCACAAAGAAAATAAAAACAATGAAAGAAGAGCGTTAAAAATGTTACCAGAAGTGTCATCGTGGAAAATTGGAATGTAAGGCAAAAAAATTGTTTTATGGAGCCCGGGTGGCCTCCAGTGTGCAAAAGATGACGGGAATGTAGACCTAATAAGTGTGGTGAGAGAGGTGTGAATAGGTCCTGTATTGTCAAAAAAGGTCCTGCAAGAAAATGATGAGTAGTTTGTACCTGCACACAAGGTTAGTAGAAGGATTACTGAAAATAATTAATTATAAGCACAAAGTGTGAAAAATCACAAAACTATGTTGATAAAATAAAATGTGGAGATGGTGAATGAGGATTTAAAAATCACAAAACATGATTACAAATGATCTTGAAAAATAATTACTGAAAAAGCGATAAATATCACACGATAAGTGGGAAAATGGATCTTGAAAAAGTAAGTTTGTTTATGATCGTAAAGTTTTTGCACAAGAAATTACTACATCAAACTTAAAAATTAAATGGTGAAAAATTGTTAACAATGGTGCACAAAGCTACCAAAAGTGACAAAAATGTTTAATCGATAAAAGACTTAATTAAATAAGAGTGTTATGAAAATCGTGATAAAGAGAAAATAACTCGAAGTGGCAACCTGATGGGAGTGTGAATGTGGTGGGTTTGAATAAGCTCTTATATGACTGTGAAGATGAAAATATGGACTTATATGGCAAGAATGTGGATTGATATGATGAAAAGGTGGACTTTAGAGGAAAATAAATGTGTTTCGAATTAAAATTAGAAATGGGAAAGGGACATAATGGAAAATTTTAAGAGAATATAGTAGGTGAACATTTTAATGGAATAGGTACGTGATAGGTAGAAATTGAATGAAAATATGTCTTATTAATGATTATTTTAGAAGTCAAAGTAACTATTCATTTTGACATGTGGTGGGTAATGTTTTGTGAACATCGAGCTTAATGTTATGTGGAAACATCGATAGTGATCTCTAAGGTTAGAACGTGGCTACATAAGATACAAGCTTAGGGATCATGGTAGGATTGAAACATAGGAGTTGAATTTGGTTGGTCGTAGTCATGGCCAAACAGGTGAATGGTTCTGGAAATCACCTACGCTAGTGTGGAAAATGAGGAGTGGCAGGATGTATGAGCACCGCATTCTCCACGGGGATAGCTTGGGAGGATTTGACGTGAGAGAAGAGGAGATCCAAGGGAGTGGGAGGGCTCACAAATGGAGGGGGAGATGGGAGAGTCGACATGGAAGGAAGATGGGTGGTGGATGAGTCAGAGAGGAAGGACTATGAGGGAGTTCATTATGGAGGTTAGGGAGGGTTATGTGGGAAGCCGAGGAGGGATAAACGGGGAGAGGAACCTGTGTGGTGGGATGGTGAGTGGCTAGGCATGTGGATAGTTGGGTTAGGGGGTAGGAGATAAGGTGGGTGGAAAGGGAAATAAGGGGAGGGAAGGGGGATGAATCTCGATGAGGGGAGAAGGGAGTCATGGCAGAGAGGATACGGGATGGGGAAATAGGTGGAGGGGTCTATGAGGAAGGCGAGGTGTGATAGGTGTCGGGGAGATGGTGTGGATCGAGGTCGGTGTTGGGGATGTTGGGATGGGTGAGCTGAGGGCTTGGGTGGTGTGTGGTGAGGTTGTATGGAAGGAAATGAAGGGATTGGTGGGAGAAAACATGTATACATGGAGGGAAATAGGGAGGGGTTGACGTGGGTAGTTGATTTTAGGGGCTGCGTGGAAATTGGGGAAGGGATAGTTGGAAGTTAGGAGTTGAGGAAATGGGGAGAAGAATAGGAGAGCTCGCAGGGAGGATTTGAACAGATAGGAGAGGTTTGAACGGGGATGGGGAAGTGAACAGAGAGCTGGGAGATGTGATCGGTGGGTGATGAGTTGGTGGTTGATAAAAAGTGGGATGTAGGAGATAATGGGGTGTGGAGTTGTGGGTAGGTAGGTTAGGATATTTACAATTTGTTTTTATTTAATAAATATACATGTTTATAGCAGTAAAATGAAAAATGATAGAGATGTGAGAATTGAGATCTAAATAAAGAAAACTTGCTAAGTGAGATAGTATTTTTTTTGTTTTTGGAGCAAATATTTAAATGTATTGAAAAACTAAGTAGTTAAAAATGTGTAAGTAAGATCGATTGGTTTTTTTGTTGTTGTTTTTAATTTTTGGAAGGAAATCAATAAAACATTAGATAAACTAAGATCTAGATATGCAGGGAAAACTAAAAAGTGATTAGTAAATAAGATTGATTTCCTACAAAATAATTATTTTAGCTAAAATAAATAAATAAATTCATTTTTCGGATTGGTTTCCCATGAAAGATAGGACGATAAGCTAATGGCTAGTTCATTTGTTTCTGCAGATTACGAGTGAATAGAAAAACCAGAACCAGGAACTATTCAAAATGTAACCTTTGTAATGACCGTAGGATTGAATATTTCCATTGTGATCCACAAGTATCCAGATCAGGTGATAGATGTCCCTCTGCTAAACACCAAGCACCAAGGAGATCAAAGATAGGACGAGCATTGTAGGTTCATTGGTACTATAACTTGCAGATGCACCACAAGACACCGCACAACAAAAACACTACCCACAATGTGAAGGTTAACCAAAGAAGGCCATAAGGCACGGAAAAGGAGATAATAACGAACAATAATAAACAAAGAATGGATAAAACCACTAATTGGGAAATCAATGGTAACAGATCAAAAGTAACCTCGGGGGTGTGCCAAAATGTAAGCTAGGAAACATGCACTACTAACAAGGAAGTAAATATAATAATACCTCCTTTCGCATTCGTAACAAACCTCAGAATGGGCTAGGAAACATGGATTGAGCCCCGATTGCATGATATGTAGGTGTTTTTCTCAAGATAGAGCAAGGCCTTCCTGCAAAAATGATCCACTTACTTTGCACCAAATGGGTAAAAGGATTATGGATTTGGGGTGCTTCAAGATGAGGCTATTTGGGCATTAGGACGAGGTGGAAGGATGTTATTTTCTCAAAGGATGCAAGAACTTAGACAGGGAATTCAAGCTTATTCTCTATGTCTTAGAGGGGAGGGGTAAGGCTATATTTATAGCCTGGGGAAGTGATTAACTTAGATTAATTTAAGTAATCATGGTTTAAAAATTTGGGCAAGATTAGGTGAGTGGGGACCACGAAGAATGGGTGAGGATTTGATTTTGGATTTTTAATTCATAAGTGGAGGATTTTAGGTGAGTGGGGACCACGAAGAGTGGGTGAGGATTTGATTTTGAATTTTTAATTCAATAGTAGAAAAACATGGAGAATAATGACATGTGGTGAGGATTGAGTTATTTTTAGATTTGAAATGGATAATTAATGAAATTATATTTCATTAATTCAAGTGTATTTTTGTGGGTAATGAGGTAGGGAATTAATTGATTTAGGACAGATGTGAAATTAGGGTGTCTACAAATATAATGGAGTGGTTTTGAACATTTGTGTTATGGATCTTGATCGTGTGTTTTATTTATTTTCTATGAATTCAAACACTTGTGTTCTTGATATCGCTTAGGTTTTTCTATGATAATGATGTAATGTAATCATGTTTACTTCCATATGTGGTGTGTTTGAACCTAGATATAGTTCTTGTTTGGATTGTAAGAATGAATGTAACCAATTTTTATATGTGTAAACACTTCTTCATTAATAGAGAACATTCTCATGAAGCTCACATAAAAGAGGGGCTCGACACCCGCACACACCTCGGGTGAGTGCCCAAAACATGGGTGATAGGCCGATGCATTTGGGGTTAAAGAAATATTAGAGGTAAATTGAGACTATAAAGATCAACTTTGTTAGGCATTTCATTCCTAATTTTGTGGGTTTGGTTAGACGTATTACTCTCATTCTTAAGAAGGATTCAACATTCAAATGGATAGTAGAGGGAAACAAAAATTTGAGAATATTAAACAAGAGATTGCTCAAGCTCCCAAATGAATTAACCTAGATTATACCAAGGATTTCATTCTATATGCCAATGAGGTGGAATCTAGTATTTTCAGAGTATTAACTCAGGTAAATGATCAAGCACAAGAACAACCTGTGGCCTTCTTTAGTCAAACAATGAAGTAATATGAGCTCAAATATAGTCATGTTGAAAAAGAGGTGTTTTCCATCATGAGAGCCTTGAAGAAATTCAAAATTATGATTGTTTCTAGCTGCGTAAGGGTTTTAGTATCACATTATAGTGTTAAAGACTTCATTATGGGAGCATAGATTAGTGAGAAACAAGATGGATGGGTAACTAAAATTATGGAGTATGATGTGACCATTAAGGCCACAAAATTGGTAAGAGGAAGGGAACTTTGTGAGAAGTTGGATCTAGATGTTATGGAACCCCAAGAGACTACCCTTTTGAATGAAGTACCTTCAAATGATGAGATGCCACATGATGTTGAATGACAACATGATGAAAGGAATGTATTCAATAATCATAGTTGGATTGTTGATATGACTAATTTCTTATCTACTAGTGCATACCCTCTTGGTTTGAACAAAGAAAAAGAAGACATTTGAGACTATGATCCATTCCTCATGTAGTGATTAATGGTGTATTGTTCAAAATGAATATTGACAGAGTGCTACTTAGGTGTATATAAGGTGAGCAATGTGACAAGGTTCTAACCGAGTTCCATGATGGTTTCTTAGGTGGAAATTTATCTACTAAAGACACAACTATGAAAATTATAAAAGAAAAATACTTTTAGCCTACATTGTTCATGGATGCTCACATATGGGTGAGGAAGTGTAAGGAATGTGCACTCTTCACTGGAAAGAAAATATTGGTAGCCCTGCCACTTCATCCAATCCAAGTAGATCAGCTATTTATGCAATGGGGTCTCTAATTAATTAGAATGATCAATCCACCATATAGTGCTGGTCATATATAGGTTCTCAAAACAACATACTATTTCACTAGGTGGACTGAAGCCACACCATTGAAGGAAGATATTGAATCAGTCATCTTGGAATTTCTTGAAGAAATTGTTACAAGGTTTGGCATCCCTCAGACTATCATTTTTGACAATAAAAAGGATTTCTTAGGATCAAATATTTCTAATTGGGCTCTGGAACTTGGGATTTACCTAAAAATTCTTCCAATTATTACCCCCAAGGTAATGGATTGACAAAGTCTACTAACAAGAATCTGATCAAAATCATAAAGAGGACAATATACATCAATCAAATACAGTAACACACAAAGGTGAGAAATTCACTTTGGGTGGACACGATTATAGTAGAGAAAGTTATTAGCACTTCTCCCTATAAACTGGTATATGAGGCAAGATTTCCATTTTCACCTGGGCGCCTTCGCTTGAATTAACTCAACAAATAGAAGTTGAAGGTGCTGATCAAAGGGAGGTCGATTGGTGGAACTGGTAGAATTAGAATAAAATAGAAATACCACCATGATCAGATTGGAAAAAAATCAAAAGTCAACCAAATATTGGTTTGACAGAGAGCTAAGGATTAGACATTCAAAGTTGGAGATCTAGTCTTGAAGTGGGACGCGGATTGAGCTAAACCAGGGAGACACTCCAAATTTTATGCTATCTAGAGTGGAACATATATCATCACCACTTGCAAGGAAGACAAATAATTTGAGTAATTTGATCTCAATGGGAATGTACTTCAAATCCTAGTCAATGGGATTAATCTCAAACCCTCTCATTAAGATATTTCATTTTCCTTATAATTTGGATTATTGCACCGATTACAACAACCCTACTAAACCCTAATCTAATACTCCATAAGTTCTTTTCTAAATTTGATTCATTTAGTCATTAAAGAACTTCCTTAACTTATGATTACTTTTTAGGTTTGTTTTACTTGTATTAACAAATCAGATATCCAAGGGATGTGAAAACAACATCAAAAGTCCCATTAAATGTAACTTAACCATTCAAAGAAGGTGTAACAACCAAATAGATTCAACTAGAAGTAGAATTTATAGGAAATGAAGTCTAACGATCAACGATCATATCGCCATTCTTTAGATTACATTTCTTTGAGCAAGGAAGAATATTCCTCTACATGATTTAAGTGTTAGGGTTTGTCATACCCTTCTTATCTTTCACAATTTCTATAGTTTTACTGTATATTCATTACACATTCCAATTCTATGTTAGAATTGTTTAGATAAAATTGTTATCTTATGCAACTTAACAAGCTGCATCTTAATAAGGGAATCCAATTATTTCCTTTAACCAATTGGTCAAGTTTATGAATTAAGCATATAATCAGATATGAAAAATATCATCAAGATAGGTTTTCCATCTTCTTCATAAATACAAGATAATTTACAAAACCAATACAAGTAAATCTCAACTTTCAATTCATCATTAAAAAAACTATACATTACAAGACTATGTATTTCAGAATCTTGTATAATGATAGCCTTTATTCCAAAAAGAATACAACTTTTCCTTTTCAATACAAATCAAGAATGAACCGAAACTCTTTACATAATATCCATAATTAAATAAGCCCATTACAACATGAAATTTCTTGTCTTCCTCTATCACTTATGATGTCCATCTCGCAAAATTGCTAGCACGGGTCACCATTGATGAACCGAGCATGATAAGCACTAAGCATTAAAGTAAAGTGTATTCCACTAATTGTTTCATTAAATGACTTTGCTTTAATGAAACAATTAATATAAAACATACAATAATCATAAGTAATCACATCTAGAAAGAAGTACAATTAATAAAATCTGAATTTACTTTTAAGAAAAGAGCATATTATAATCTGTAACATTAGAATTATATCACAAGACTTAATTGATATTTTCAATTACTTTTAAACAGTCAACAAGTCTTTTCCTTCCATTATTTCATAAATTCATAGGGATAGAGAAACACATTTAACTTTTCCAAGCAGCAAATGAGTTAGTTACAACATATCTCATATTAGTATGCTTCATCTTTCCATATAGACAAAGGAGAGAATCAATACATATTTATTTCTCAGACACAATTTTTCTGAAGGAAAGAATCAGGTTTAGAACATGCATCACTGCCTCAGTCCAAAGATGAAAAAAGAAGAAGTCCTTACATTAAGAGGCTACAACAAAACAAGAATCCCAATTCCATTCCAAGCAGATTAAAACAGTCTAAAAGAAAGCCTTATTAACTTCTATCTACTAGTAGATATAATGCAAAGGTTTGAAACTCAGAGTGCCCACAAATACAAGCTATACTTGGCAATTAAATCTCTTAACCAATCCACTAGAAAATTTCCTTCTTAGAAGAGAATCAAATAACAAGAAGTTCAATCAATGAACTTAAATAGTCAACATAAAAGGATCTCAAACCAAAATGGACCCAATCCATATTTCATTTCATTTATACTATGAAATGAAATCCTTTATTAAATACAAACTTAGAAATTCTCTAGCTAGTTCCCAAAAGAGAACTCAAACAGAATGCACAATCAAAGGATGCACATTACCAACATTCTTTACAAAACTTACAACTACTTACCTATTTTCATTCACCAAGCTCAAATCCAAATTCAATCTCAAAATGAAATTCACAGTATTGTCTCTAAACAACATACTGTCCTCAAGAGGTCTGATTCACTTCCCTGTCTAAAACCCAGGACATCCATTCAAAGAAATCAACAAGGAATAGAAATATGCAACCGTACAAGATAGACAAGGGTCGATGAAACTCATGGTCCCAGGGACTGAATTTCCCAAGCATTCAGGACAGGGATACCATATTCCCTTCAAACGACACACATATAAAATAGGTTTAAATTCATTGTTCAATTAAAACCCACGAATCAGATGAAATATCTAAAGAGAGTAGGGAACTAAAAACTATTCAAGACAAGTACTGTCCCCAACTTCCTCCACTCGACTGAGTAGAATCACCACAAGCCCCTCGAGTTCCATTATAAGCTTATGATAGGTAAGAATTTTCTCAACATCAAAGACAAAAAGGAATTAAATAATAAATTCCATATGCCTCTTCAATCAATACTGACTGTCCCAAAACATATTACAGTTCCAGTCCATTAATTCATGAGAATTAACAATCAAGCTCCCTACATGACATGTGATTCACTCAGGAGAGAGGGAGAGGTAATACAACAATTCAAGAACACCGTGCAGCCTGAAAGATAGAAGTAATACAAAAATTCTCGCACAAGAAGCAAGACAAAGGAGGTTTCGAAAAGAAGATACTCGGTCTACATCCGACCAATACAAAACTCCAAAGGTCCCTTCGCAGATAGAATTAATGAGATTAAATCTTTACAAAACCAAAACCAACCAAAACCCGTCTCGTGAAACAAGTAAACACATAAACTCCCACATAGATCTAGAACATGCAAAATTAAAATACCTGTACAATGTTGAATATGAGTTCGAACATAAGTTCAGACTTTTCCAGACTCTAACACCGACTCTGTCAACACAACATTCCAATGCGAGTCTAGTAGTCACAGCCCATAATTAATAATAAGACCTTAGCTCAGGAGTAAAAGTACAGAGTGAAACTCATAACTCGAAGACTAGTTCAACATGAGAACTAAATATAAGTAAGTGGTGTTTTAATACGAAGGCTCAACCAAGAGTTCAGATCTATACTAAGTTCCATTCATTCCAAATGATCAAAAGGCCCCAACAAAAGCTCATAATAAAGCACAAAGCTTCACACAAGCTTAGAACATCCATAGAGCTCTATTACAACTCCCCGAAACACAAAACTTAAACAGAGATACAAAATCAACAAACAACAACACCCGGTTGAACGACCAAGGAACTCTACTTCAAGCTCAACGAACTAATGTTCTTAATGATAGTTCAGAATGAAACATATGGCAACATGTGCCCATTCAGACAACACCAAACTTGAATACAAGCTACAGAGCTATCTAAAACAAGTTCATTTGAATACCAACTTAACTAGAAACAGATAAAGTTCACAAGGACTACCATCCAACACCAAGGATTCGTATTCCAAAACCCACATAAATTTTAAGAAAAACAAGCAAGTAAATAACAGATACATGATGCAAAAATATAGATCCGGTGAGCAGATTTGTTTTAATGAATCATTTAGAAGAAATCAAGAAATCTTAATGGGTAGAGCCTATCATGCCCGATAGTGCTCTACCGATTCAAGAAGACTTCCTAAGTTTCCAACACCCCTTCTTTCTAAGAAAGATCAAACAACAATATTCTTTTTCCACAAAGGCCTCTTATACATTCCTCAAACCGAAAATATATCAGAGAATTCAAAAATAGCCACTAAGTGCAAATCAAATTGATGGTTTGAAAAACTAGATAGCTCCATGCAGAGCAAAAATCGTGAAGCATGCAAAGAAAAACAACCCCCAACAAATCTGCCAACATGCCTTCCAAGACAACTTGCTCACCAAAACCAAGGTGAATTAATGCCATTAATTTGCATATTCCCGCCTATCTCTCCTTGCCACCACCATCCAAAGTTGGCAAGACTAAATTTAACTTCCACTTGCATTTCCAAACTTAGTGATGCCTCCACGTAGGTTCCTCAAAATTTCCATGTAATTACCAAGTCTAGCAATACTCTACCTTTTTAAATACAAAAATCACATCTCATTAATAACCTAAGAACCTCCACTTAGCTCCCAAACCACAATGACCCATAGGTTCCGTTTCATATCCCATTAGTTTAGGATAGATAGAATTTTCTTAGGTTAGATCTTAGGTTAATTTAAAATATATAACCTTCAAACAATATATTGTCACCTTAGGTTAGGTCTTAGTTTAACCAAACACAATAGGTTAGAAATAACTTAGCATCCCTTAGGTTATTTCCCATTCATATTAACTTAGTGTTAACAACTTAGGTTAGGATTTCATCCCACGTAGAGTGGCGTAGAAGAGTTAGGTAAATCACCCGAGTCTTGAATCCATTAGGATAGACCTTAATAGATACAGGAAAAGTTCATATTCTCACTTTCTTTAGAATCCCTTAACATCATTAAGCACTCGTAAGGGTCAATCAAGAAGAGCTGAGCACAACAAAAAACAGAATGCAGGTACAATCTTTCAAGATGATAAAGAATTTGCAACAAACACAAGTTCATCCCGTTAAATCTCTTAAACAATGAATGTCAGATTTTCATTTAGTTTAGATAAGAAGATTCCAAGGATGAGTCCAATTGCAAAGGATAAGTTTGCAACCATTCTGACTAGATTACAACTTACTCATAAGAAGTGAAATAGATTATTGCAAGCAACAACATATCAACCCTACAATAAAAGAGCAGAAATGATTTATCCATGGAAAACATGATTTTTCAACAACCACGAAGCATACATTTGTCCTGAAAATCACATGTCAATGCTTGTAATGCAAAAGAGGAATATAACAGTTTGACAAGGTGTTACACTATCGCCTTCTCTAGGCTAGGTTAATGTTTTATGCATCTTCTCCTCACCCCGGTCCCTTAGAAAGTTAGAGTAGATTTAAATAGTTCCATTTCAACCCCTAGGAGTAGTTTAGCAATAGAAGTAAGTAGAGGAAGCCGAACTTCTCCAGATGTCTATCCCAGTTTGATTCCCACAACTTGAGAGACAGGTCCCATGTTGCCTCATAGCCCCAAATTCTTGTGATTTTGGATAGGTGTAAATTTGAGATCCAACAAGAATCTCAGAGGTGCAAGCATATTTTAGCTATATACCCTAAAATTATGCATGCTATGGGTTTGATGAGTTGTACAAGGATTATATATTTCCATAAATGTTCCATAAGATCCACGAACATGTGGTTTAATGAATGAACTTTCTCAGTTTGTGAAGACTGGTTTTCTGTGCATACAAATCCATTAGGATATTTTCCTAATCAGTTTTTCATGGTATGAATGAAGATGGTAGAGTTACCCAATGTCTTTGAAGGTGAACTAGAGGTCACATAAAACATTATCTAAGCATCAAAAGGTTACGCAAGTTCATACTTCAAGTGTTGGTGAAACAATCTTGTGATTGTGTCCTTGGTCTACCATGATTGTGTTCATCCGGATGAGAAGAAGAGATGAAATGAAGGTATTATGCCCTGACCTACAGCACTTCAAGAACATGGTGATGTCTTGGACATCTTGAATACTGGTCCCTAATGTTTTCATTGCACGACAAGAGCTTAAAGTGAGCTTCATGCACCAAGTTGAAAATTGTATTTTGAAGGTCATAGATCTAATGGAGTATATCAGTCCTTATGGAGACTTAATGATAAAATGGTGAGTTGTAAATATTTTCAAGGATATATATAGAAAGGAGAGAACTTTAGTAACATTTAAACACCTTCCAAACACATGTTGCGTGGTCTATGTTAGCTAGAAGAAAAATATTGTTTTTGTTAAGGAAAAAAAGGAAGAATAAAACCATTACAAAATAAGTTGGCAAATGTTAGTGGAATATTTTAAGGTATACAATAAGAGAAGTTAGTTTAGATACATTTTCTTGTTCGTCATAGGTGTTAGGAGTGTCTTGTTAGTTGGGTCTTTACTTGCAACAAACACACCTACATATGTAATGATGAGTTTATAACTATTCTAGATGATGTCACATAGAATATTGTGTACGAGTTGATGAGGTAAGAAGGTGAAGTGATTAGAATATGAAGTGCAAGAGGTTTAATAAGGTGTCATCCAAGGATGTATGTGCGATAAAATGTGCATGAAAAAGTGGGTTGAAGACTGATCTTGTAACAAAATTATTGAATGAGAAAATAGATGAATCAAGATGTGTGAAGGAGGATGAACATATATGATCTAGATATGAGATCAAAAATTGGTTATCTTAAGAAACTAGGTCAAATTAATGTGATCAAAACCTTGTAAAGAATTGGTGAATGCTTAGCAAAGTAGGGAGTTGGTGCTTCCATGCAAGTTGTAGCTGTTGGAATGTTGAGTTTTAGGTATTATCATTGATGTAAAAGTTCATTAGTAAGAAAGAGAATGATGGTGAATTGTCATATCATGCTTAGTATGTTGATGACATGAATATTCAGATGGTTTCATGATGGCATGAGGTGATTCAAAGAGATTGGCTTGGTCTAGCAAGCCTAGTCAGGTGACCTAGCTTTCCTAAGTGATGGTGCCTGGTGGTTTGAGTGGCTTGGTGACTTGAGAAGTATGTTAGAAATATGGAGATCATGTTTGGAGAGTGTTTAGGTAATCACACGAGTTTTACAATGTAAGTACATATTAAAGACTCAATTTTAGGTGCTCATCTAGACCCAGTCTAGGTTATTTGGAGGCATGCGGATGATTTGTAGAGCTATGTGAGCTCATGGATGCATGCAGGTGAGTGATTCATGTTGACTTAGGTATGTTAGGAAATTTTGGAGAGGTTTCATGATGAGTTATAGTGTTGGTTCAGTTGACCCTATCCTAAACCATGCAAAACCTCAAGGGCTAGTCATGAAAATGAGATTGGTTGAGAAGATGTAGACTTATTTGTGACTTATTGATGATTGGAGATTTAATTAGGGTGTTTCATCATTATGTGGGAAAATTTTTAGGTTTCCTTGATGAGGATTTTGCAAGTTACATCATTTTTGGTGAAACATGGTGTTTGAGAGTGCAAATCCAATTTGGAATTGTGAACTTTTGATGATCACCTATAAATTGTATATGCTTTGCATAGGACCTCGTGGATTTTAGGGATGATTTTCTATTGATTTAAGAATATTTCACAAAACTAATTGAGTGGTTTCATTTTCACATTTTTATGAATGAATGTTAAGAAGGTAAACAACATTTTATAAATTCAAAACCCTAGCTCAAAAGTGGTAGGAGATATTCTCTTGGTAATTTTTTTTGATAGATAAAGCGGGTTGAAGGGACCCATTCCCTATTTACATAAATAGAGGCCTAGCCTCAAGATTTCAAAGCAAAACAAAAAATCATAAGAGAAAAAAGTAGCTGGATATACACGAACATAGGCCAACATTATCCGAGATATACTATAACTATAGTACTAGGCAAGAGAGGGATTACTCTCCAGACCCCAAGGTGACAGCAAAACTAGCAGCCTGAGACACCCGACCAAGGCTGGTATCATCTTCCATTTCAACTTTCACTTCAGAATTTACCCATTTCAGCTAGAGAAAGTCATAGGCCCCTGCTACAGAAACCCATAGCTCAGTCCATTAAGGTGGGATAAGGTCTAACGGAGCACAGAGGGTCTTCAGATTAGGAAGCACCAGTCGGGCTGGTTGTTGCTTGGCCCCAAGCATACACCACTAGCTGCTTAGTGAAGGCCAGGAGAATGCCAAATCATTTTTGTGTTTGTCAAGACACCCACAACCACCTCCGACATGCCTAGAAAAGAATCATGCACAACCCGTAACACCAAACAACAATTCCCCACTTGAGAGGCCGAGTTACCACAAAGATTCCACCAAAGCCAATGTAAAGCCAAACTCACGACATCCACTTTAGAGGGATGGATTATCAACAAGTTCTCAATGAGTACAGAGGTAGCACCATTTTTATGTGTGGCCAACCAATAGCAGATAGATAGTCTTCACCTAGGATTCCTTTAATGGCATCCAACTCTTCGACGCAGGAGAGACAAAAAATTATTTTCAGCTGGTTGTCTGTTATCCTAGAATGAAACACCATTTCACGCAGATCACAGCTCAAGGAAATTCATGGCAGATGAGGGACAACCATAGCTAGCAAAAGGAGGGAGAAAAAATATAAGGAGAAGCCCTTGTCCAAAGCATTAAATAGACCCTTCACATCCCGCAAGTGTATCATTAGATGGCGTGTGCTTTGAAATCCACCTCGTGTGAGATCAATATCCCCAATCCTTCCCACGCTTTGGAATTGAATGCCACTATCTCCTGTTGTGCTTGCTCGATCGCTACATTTGCCAGCTTGTCCACACAATTATTACTTTCCCAAAACACATGCTTAATGTTCCAGGCATTGAAATTCCCTGAGTTTCCAAAGGACCTTTTTAACTCCTAGGTCTAGTTTCCAAGACAGGGCTTTCTTTTTAATTATGGCATTCACAATTACTAGCGAATCCCCTTTGATTTCCAAATTTTTTTATCTTTAAGGAGGCCGCTAGATCTAGACCTTTGCTCAGAACTTGTAGTTAATTTGAATTACAAGTGTCATCCCTAAGCTTGTAGGAGGTGGAACCGACCAATAATCCGTTTTCATTTCTTATAATGCATCCAGTGCCGGAGATTCCCGTGTTACCTCTGGCCACTCCATCAAAATTTAGTTTGAGGAAACTAGGGGCAGGGGGGAGCCAACGGGCTAACCAACGAAGCGAGGTTGAGGAGATCAAAAAGTGCTGAGTACCTACTCGGGCTTGACGATTCTAGGCCAACACTACTCAATTTCCCTGTCAATGATGAAGAAGTGATGAAAGCGGGACCAATTAGCAGAAACTGCATCAAAGATGTCCCATTCTAACTTGATAATGACCCTGTCCATCGAGTTCTACTCCTCCATAAAGATTCTTTTATTACACTCCCACTAGATGTGCCAGAGAAGTAGTATGATACCACACAGCCCACATTAAGGAGAGACCGCAGTGAGTGGAGGTTTATAGGCCAAGCCAAAATGGCTGTCGGGAGTGTAGAGGGCTGGACCCACAGGAGATTAAGCCTGACACACAACCAACTCCAACACTCAAGCTGTGAATGGGAAATGAAGAAGAAGATGATCATGATCTTCCTCATGCTTCTCACATAGAAAGCACATTGAGGGACCATGAAAACCAAATCTCTTCCTCCTTTCTTGAGTGAGAATTTTTCCTTTGAAATCTATCAAAGCAAAAAGGACAGCTTTAGGGGGACATGAGGGGGACCAGCATGTCTTCCAGATTAGAGCCTCAACTTCCTTCTCAGATGCAATAATTTATAGCCACAACGTGGGGAGTATTTCCTAAAAGAGGCTGCAGTCCAAACAATTTCATCATTACCCCCGGAAAGCACTATCTATCGTTCCTACAGAGCTGAGTGAAAACTATCCTTAGTTTCCAAAGAGAGATTTAGGTGATCAATACTTTTCCATTCCAATAGAGCAGAAAATTTTCTGAAATCAACCCATAGTTGGAAACATATGGTCCCCATTCTTTAACTAAGAGCTTCTTGATTTCCCCAAACTCAGGATTTTCCCCAAGCATGGGAAAACCATTCCAAGGATCGTCCCAGAGTAACACCATGTCACCTTTTTTATTTTCCAGGCTACATTGAATAAGAGAGCTCCTGGCATTCAACTAAGAAGTTCCATATATGAGAACCATAAGGGGATTAGCAATGCAGATAATTGATTCCAAAGACGGGCCCCCAGATATTTTTTTTCCACCACTTGGCTATAAAGAAAGGTTTTATGAGGAGATTCCAGACTAGCTTGGCGCCCAGGGCCAAGTTTTGAATACCCAAGTTGAGAATGCCAGCCCCACCTAGATCTTTGGGTTTGGAAAAAGTTTCCCAACTGATCAATGGGATTTTCCTTTCCATAGAGGGACCTTGCCATAGGAACTTTCACATAATCCCGATAAGCTTTGATAGAACACTTTTGGGGATTTTCAATATGGAAAGCATGTATAAGGGGGAGGCACTGAGAACATATTTGATGAGGACCAGTCTTCCAGCTAGTGATAGCCATTTTCCTTTCCAGGAGTTGAGTTTCAAATTAACCGAAGAGAGGAGATCGTTCCACATCGAGGTCCGACCGAGCCACCAAAAAAAGGCACACCAAGATATTTGACTAGAAGGGAGCCTTTTTTGAAACTGAAGATGCCAAGAATTCTAGCTTCCAGAGAAAGGGGGATGTTAAAAAAGAAGATGAAGGATTTGACATGGCTAACCTCTTGTCCAAAGAACGAACGTGCATAAGCATATAAAGAACCCCTTTAGTTATATGGCCTCCTGAATGTGGCTTTTCCAAACAAGAAAGTGTCATCCACGAATTGCTGGTGAGAAATAGGATCCACCCTCCATAATTCTTAATCCCTATAATTTTCCTTCCCGAACTTTATTGCTAATGGCCCTACTCAAAGTGAATCAGCCACTAAAATGTAGAGAAAGGAGGAGAGAGGGTCACCCTGTCTTATACCCCGATTACCTTCAAAGAAACCTTCAACATTACCATTAATTAACATGGAGAAAGAAGGCCCAACTATGCAACTGAACACCCAATTACAAAACTAAACTGAAAAACCAAACTTTCTAAGGATTCTGATTAGAAAACACCAGTTGATCTTGTCAAAGGCCTTGCTAATATTTATTTTTAGTAACATATCGAGGATTTATTGTAGGAGAGAGAATGAATGAGTTCATGAGAGAGAAAAATACCATAAAAAATTGACCTCCCTAAGGCAAGAAACTAGATTGCTTTGGAGAGATCATAGGTTCTAGCAGCCCTTTGAGTCTGGAAGCAATGGCTTTTGAGATGATTTTGTAGGAGGTATTACACATAGAAACCGGCTTGAAGTCCACAAATGAAGAGGGTTGAGGGATCTTTGGGAAGAGACTTATAAAGGTACAATTTAGTGATTCAAGCATTGAATGGGATCTACAAGATTCTTCCACAGCCGCCCAAACATCATAGCCAATGATGTTCCAAAATTTCTGAAAGAAATCAGCCTGAAAACCATCCGGACCTAGAGCTTTGTTCTTGGCCATAGATAAAACCACTTTCTCCACTTCGCTCATAGTGAAGGGATTAAGAAGGGCCAAATTTTGAGCATCAGTGACCAGCATCGGGATATTGTCAAGGAAAGAGGATTGCTTTGAATCAAAGGATGCGATGTCACCTTGAAGGAGGGAAGTAAAGAACTGGACCCCTTCATCAGAAATTTGTTTTTGATCAGAGAGGACAATACCATCATGACTCTTTATCTCGGAGATGAAAGACGAGCTCCGCCTTGCTTTTATAGATGAATGAAAAAACTTTGTGTTCCTGTCCCCATCCTTGAGCCATAATTCCCATGATTTTTGTTTCTAGAAGACCTCCTCGCGTAGAAGCAATTCACCAAGTTCGGCTAGTAAAGAATTCTCCAGAAGAAACTCCGCCTCCCCCATGCCAGAGACAAAAATTAACTCATTCAGAGCTTTCAACTCGGCTTCCACTCTAGCATTTTCTTGGAAGATATTCTTAAAACAAGATTTGTTCCAAGATCTTAGATCCTTTTTGAGAAGTTTTAGTTTTTGTGCAAGCACCAACATTTTTGAACCTTCAACCTGATAGGAGTGCCACCATTGTCGAAATGTTGTTTTCTAGAGAGGCATCCCTTAGCCACATAAGCTCAAACTTAAAAGGGGATTTGTGAGGGGAAAAGTTGATATTGACTGATAGGGAAACCAGGAAGTGATCAGAGCCAGACCAGGGCAGAATCAAGCATTCTAAGACAACATTATTCAAAGACCACTTAGGGTTGGCTAAGAACCTGTCGAGCCTTTCAACAATATTACTGAAGCCCTTCCTATGATTGCTCCAGGTGAACCAACCTTTCTTGGGCTCGATATCTAAAAGAGAGTTGTTAGAGATAAAGGAACAAAAATCAGCTTGGGATTGCCGATTTCTAGAAATATCACCTTTTTAATCTTTCTCAGAGGTGATAGCATTGAAATCACCACCAAGAAGAAAAATTTTATCCTCAAGGGGGAGCAAAGACCTGGAGATGTCTTGCCAAACCTCTCTTTTTCCAATTATGCTATTCAGACCATACACATTAAGGAGGTAGAAGACCGAATGAGAACGTTTCAGGAAAACCCGACCCAACTGCCAACTATGATTTTGGTGGATAAGATCAACCTGAACCTGACATTCCTTCCACCGAAACCCAAGCCCCATGAGGCCCCAGTAGCATCGGAGAAGAAGAAATTCCATCCCTTAACTGAATTTTTTTCGTGAGCGCAAAGCAGCCTTCCATCGCTACCATCTTTGTTTCTTGAAGAAACACCACACTCACCTCTCGAGGAGAAGAGATAACGCTTAAACAAGCGTTGTTTATCAGGGGTGTTGAGACCCCTGATATTCCAAGAAAGTATTATCATTTAGGAGAGGGAAGGACATTCACCTTCCTGCAGACACATTTGGCAAAGTTCAGGACACTTTGTTTGCCAGCATCCACTTCCAACAGAGTTCTTGTTTGGATTTTCTGCCTTTTTTGCCATTTGTGCCGTATATGGCAACCTTCAACCCGCGCTCAACCAAAGCCAATTTTCGGGAGATAAATCCAAGACCAGCAAATCCGGCTCAAATTCTCCTTCCTCCAAGACACCATCACCTAAAAGGGATGGAAGCTTATTTGTCTCAACTTTATCCAAGAGTCAGGATTGTAGCGAGTTCAGGGAAGCCACTTGCCCTTGATCGAAACCTTCCTTAATAAGGGAAATTAATTCCCGCACTTCTTTAGTTTCTTTTAGAAGAGAAAGAGGTGAAATATCACCCACCAAGGGTGATTCCATTTCGCTCTCCTCCAGCCATTTCATCATAGAGCTAACCTTCTAAAAATCCAACTCCTTGGGAGCCTTGGCCAGTTTCAAAGAGTATGCCTTACTCAGATGACCCAACTACGCGCAATAAAAACACTTTGCATTTAGACCCTCATACTCAATGGTAAAGAACTTGGGGCTAGATTTTTTTGGAGATTCAAAGACGACAAAGCAGAGGGGTAGTCGAGTCCATCGCCACACGAGACGCCTTGATTTTTTTCCGAATTTAGGGTAGGATTACAAATGGGCATGAGGGTCCCAGGGAGTTCACAATTGGCTTCAAAATAGACCATTTGCAGAGATCCAAAGGCAGATCATGAATTCTTAACCAAAGTGGGGCCTTGGAAATTTTTTCCTTCCAGGGGTCAAAATTTGGTGACCAAGGACGAAAGTATAGGCTGGAAGATTTCATGAACCAGGGTCCTTCTTTAAGCACCAAATTCAACAAATCAGGGGAGGACAAACATACCTGGAAAAAGCTGTTGGCATGGAAACTGACTTTTGGTTTAGCATTTGAGCCCCAAAATCACATGACCCAACTTGAATTCCTCCTTTGAGAGAAACAGTTCCTAAAAACTTGTATAAAATTGCCCTTTTCACTCCGCAAATCGAAAAATCAGCTTTGGGAGGAGGCACCGAGAGATGTACACTTTCTGTAGTGATTTTGAAATCGATTTTGAAGTCTTCTGAGCTCTTCAGCCTATCAGACACAACTGGGGATGGATTGAAAGGGACCTCCTATATCACCTCAATGGTCAGCTCAGCCTACACCAAAAAATTTTCCGCTTCCATGTTTTCCAATATCGACTCCCGAACAAAGAAACTAGGGTTTTGACAACCAAGCTAGTGCCGAATTGTCCTATCAATTCAAGCACAACCTTTTCCAGCTCACGGGCTGATCCACAAGTGCCACCTCGCCAGCCATTTCCCACTGGGATCTTGTTCGCACTAGTGAGGACTCTGGAACCCAATGCGGGAAACCCATTTTCGCCACGGCCTTTGTTATTTTTGAAAAAATAAGCTTTTTGCCTTTTTCGTAGATTTCGCTATTTTTGTGATTTTCACATAATTCACAGTTTTTGCTAGTGCGACACTCCATCCGGTAAAAACCAATATATTTTCTTGGTAAGTTCTGGAATTGATTTATTATGATAGTATGATGATTTGATGTTGTAGAGGACTCCTCGCTTTCCGTGAAAGGTATGATATAACATGTGGTGATGAGTGGAGCCCACTCAAACAGAATTTTTTTGAATAAGTTCAGTTTGGGACAAAGTTTTAATTGTTTACCATGATGGTTCCAAATAATGGTTGAGCTTCAGAGGGAAAAGTGTGCCTTATTTATGAAGACTGGTCCTAAGACAGTTTTGGGGTAGTTTTTAGAGATGCACTGGTTCAAGGCCTTCCATTTGGAGTGGAAGGAAATGTAAGATTCTATGGAAAGTAGAATAAGAAGGATTTCTAATGGTATACATTTTTTCTTGATGATGACGTTTGATAGGTCAACCAACTTAATTTATAAAGAAAAATGATGTTTTTTCCTCACGATAGAATTGATTTTGTTGACGATTGAGGTAGAAGAGGAATGAAATTGATTTGATGATGATTTATATCAGTTGGAGAGTGAAGAGGATTAATTTATTTTCCTATTGAAGACATTTTGATGTCTTGAAATTGGCAGAAATGGTGTTAACCAATTGAGTTTCTAAAACTACTTTATGGGCAGATTAGTTTGGTGAAGAGGAAATTTGGTTTCATTTTCATGTATGGATGTTTCATGAGCTCTAAAAACATGGATGTGAGATACAGGTCACGGGGATTCCAAGGAGTAGCTACATGCCATAGTTGAGGTGTTCTTGAGGCCCAAATGTGAAGATTGGTTCCTAGAAACAATTGTTTGGTGAAGGATATGAGCCTTCTTGAGTGAGTTATGATAAATTTGATTGGTGCAAGCTAATTAATAACCATGGATGATGTTTTTATGTCATACCAAACCAAGCCATGATAGCTAGATCATACCAAGCCAAGAACAAATATGCTAATCAAACACCATGATCAATAAGATGAAAGTAATTCTCTAGAATAACTTTACATAAACCTTTACAAACAAATGAGCAATAATATCATATATTATTATGGAACTCCATAAAATACAATGAGAATGGGCCTTGCTTATATATGCAAGGAATAAAAATCTAAGAACCAATCAAGGTGATAGATCAAACCATAAATCATGGAAAGAACTAGTCATCAAAGAACTAGTCAAGACCATAGATTTAGGAAATAACTAGACATCAAGGATCTAGTCTATGCCATAGATCAAGGAAATAACTAGTCAATACCATAGATCAAGGAAATGACTATACCTAACAACTAGATAATATCTCCCTAATATCTAAATAAATAAAAAGAAATATCCACACACATAAGTGGGTGAGGATAAAAACAATAAAGGTAAATAAAGTACCTAGGTGAACATGAGCTAAGGTAAATACCTACTCTAGCACACTCTCAAGTGAAGCTAGGGGCTAAAAAATAGAAGTGGCATGTCCGAGTATGATTCCGACAACTCGGCCTAATGAGGTACTCATGTACAATATATCCATGAAGAAATATCGAACCAAAAGAAGGAAAGAATCCTTCTAGAAGGAAAGAGAAAGAAGAAGAAGAAGAAGGAAGATGTTCTCACGAATACCCCCAAGAACAACTTCTGAAACCCCAATTATTCCATGCAACTCAAGGTAGCGAGGTGATGCAAAAGGCTTCGTAAAGATGTCTACAACCTGTTGCTGATTCGGAATGTGCTCCAAGCAAACAAATCCATTCTTGAATGTGCTGATGAATGAATTGGATGTGTATCTCAATATGCTTGGTTCACTCGTGCTCAACTGGGTTGCGAGAAATGTGAATTGCACTTTGGTTGTCACACCAAAGTACAATTGGTGAATACTATGGGAATAAAAACTTTGTCAATAATTGTCGAATCCAAAGAATATGTTGACTCACTATAACTGTTGCCCTACACTCTGCCTCTGAAGATGAAAGTGCAATAACCTATTACTTTTTACACGCCAAAGCAAATATAAAAGAACCAAGATAAAAAAGATAGGCAGAAGTGGAACGTATTTCATCAATAGAACCTTCCCAATCTGAATTTGTATACCCAACCAACTAAGTAGAACCCCTAGTGTAGTTTAGGCCAAAGTGGGAAGTTCCCTGTAAATAGTGCAAAATCCTTTTAGTAGCCTGCCAGTGACTACTATGAGGATAATTTGCAAACCGAGATACAAGCCCTACTGCAAATGAAATATCAGGGTGAGTATGGGTAAAGTACATGATACTCGTAACCAACTTCCTATAAAAAGTAGGATCACAAAGTGGTGTGGTACATGTGGAATTAAGAGTAACCCTAGACTGAAAAGGAGATGGACTTGGCTCACAATCAGCCATATCAAATTGCGAAGAAGATCATGGGTGTAATTTTTATAACTCAAATGAATCCCTCGAATCAGTATGAGAAATCTGCAATCCAAGGAAATAATGCAATAACCCAAGATCTGTCATGTTAAAGCGTGTAGAAAGAGCCCTCGAATAGTCGATTGTTTGAAGAAGAACTACCGGTAAGTAACAAATCATCAACATACAAGACAAGTATCATAATATCCTCACCAAAATTTTAGAGATACATTGTATGATCGGAGTGGCAACGAAAAAAACCAGTAGATAGTAGAAAATAATCCATCTTCTCATACCAAGCCTAAGGGGCTAGTTTGAGACCGTAGAGAGACCTTCAGAGCCTACAAACAAGAGAAGAAGCCTGAACAAATCCATCTGGTTGCTCCATGTAGATTTCCTCTTATAAATATCCATAAAAAGGCACTCTTCATGTCCATCGGTATATGGGCCACCCCCGTGATGTAATAATAGCAAGTACTAGGCGTACAAAATCCATTCTCGCAATAAGTGTAAAAGTCTCGAGTAATCAATACCTTCAACTTGTGAAAAACTCTTTGCAACAAGACGGGCCTTATACTTGTCAATGGACCCATTAACTACATATTTAGTTCGGTATGCCCAATTACAACTAACCATATTTCTTCCTTTAGGAAGAGAGATAAAATCCCAAGTATGATTCTTCATCAAAGAAGAATACTCGGTTGCCATCACATCATCCCAATCTTGTATCCCACAAGCCTTTGAAAAGACTGTGGATCCTCACAACCGCCCGACACAAAATTACGAAACTGTAGAAAGTGCGTGATGATGCCTAGTGGGTGGAAGATCCTGTATGAAAGGTGTTGCCTCGAAACTATAGACGAGAACACTTAGGCATAGTAACAACATTAGTGGGAATAGGATCCTTAATGACATCTATAACCTCATCATTAACCTCCTCAAAGAAAGGATCCTCAAGATGAGATGAAGAAGAAGAGGAGGCATGGAA
Organism: Taxus wallichiana var. yunnanensis; assembly: GCA_018340775.1. Classification (NCBI taxonomy): domain Eukaryota; kingdom Viridiplantae; phylum Streptophyta; class Pinopsida; order Cupressales; family Taxaceae; genus Taxus; species Taxus wallichiana. The sequence goes on from CM031244.1 coordinate 588,651,737, forward strand.
GAAGATGAAGAATCATGAGGAGTGAAGTGCTCATCAAACTAAACATGTGTTCAAAAAATAATGTCATGAGTATCAAGATCTAAAATTCAATAATCTCTCATGTCCTCACAATACCCTACAAATATCAAGGGTTTTCTCTTCTCATCAAAATCTTTCCTTTTCTTCTTTGGCACAAAATCCCAAGCATGACTCTCAAAGACTTGAAAAAAAGACATCGGCTTAGTGTTAGACCAAGCTTCCTCCTGGAGTCAAATGCTCAAGTGCTATATGTGGTGTGTGATTCGAATGCGGTTAGCACAATTAACTACTTCTTCTCGATATATAGGAGGTAAATATCTAGAATGCATCATATAGTTAACCATTTCCTTTAAATTTCTATTCTTCGCTCTGCTAATCCATTATTTTGTGGAGAATGAGGAACAAAATGCTTGTGAATAATGCCTTGAGTTCTAAAAATTAGAAAACTCATTGTTGAAGTACTCCCCCCATTATCAGTGTGAAGGTTCTTTATGTAACTCGAAGATTTTTCTCGACCAAAGCCTTGAAGACTTTGAAGTGTGAAAAGACATCACTTTTTAATTGAGAAAATAAAACCAAGTACACCTCAAGAAATTATCAATAAAGGTAAGTGTATACTTAGCTCCATTGAAAGAGGGGCTAGGAAAAACCATCAAGTCACTATGCACAAGCTCAAGTGGTGAAGAAAATATCTTAGAAAATTCTTAGGAAATGGATCTTGGTGTTGTTTCCCTAATGCATAGCCAGAGAAAAATCCCTCAAGAAAAGAAACTCTAGGAAGACCATCTACCATGTCATGAGTTCTCAACTCATGTTGATAAGAGAACACTTGACAAAAAGCACACAAGAAGTCCATGCGAGGAAGTGAGTCATATTCAAAGGCTTGAATGGATAGGGAGAACGCGTGTGTAGAATAGAAGTTCGGCTTTCAAGACTTAGCCATTTTTCCTCATAGAGGTCTATTTTTAGAGATGGCATGCAAAGTACACAAATAAGGCGAGAGATGTGCACACCATGCATTGGCTATTCTTAGAGGATCGGATATAAATCACTTTACATGGATACAAGCGAGAAATAGATTTTCACCGTCGGATTAGTTTGGTAGTAGTCTATTGTTAGCGCACTTACATGTGTGGCTATTTTTGTAATGGCGTGTGGCTAGTAATAGCATGTGACCTATTTTTGGAATGGATAAGCGGTGAAGGGAAAGTTCCCACCCTTATATATATGTAGTAAACTGTGTAATAGAGGGGGATCAAGATATATAGAGATATGTTGTTAAATATGATACGTGCATACTACTGATATTGTAATGAAGCATCTGTAAAATTTGTAGTTAATATAATGGAGGATATTGGCTGAATCTAAGTGTTAGTTACGTGTGTATCCGAATCTAGTATTTTTTATCTCATCATTGTTAGTACTTAATCCTTCTTTTCCTTAGATATAGATACGGTATGCTCTGTAGAATGATGTATTAGTAATGGAAATATATATATGTTAAGTCTTCATCATGCTAACACCGCAACAACAACCCTAAAGAGGGACTTGGTACCTTTGCGTACTTGGTGAGTACTCGGTTTAGGTTGAGTGATGTACTAGTGCATCTAGGGTTTCATTGGGTTTGTATAACTGAATTCTAGGTTGTATCATTGGTTATTTTTTTGGGACCTCTTTTTTCAGTTATTTTCAGGATGGTTTGCGATGAAGACGTATTGGATAACTCTAGCAAGTATTGAAGAGTGGATACATGATCTAGAGGAAGAATACACATAGAGATTCAGTACTGGATCTGAATCTAATGCACGCATGTGGGTGCAACGAGAATTTGTATGAAAGTTTATATGAGAGATTTTTACTATCTTTCCAAAGAGAATTGTATGAGTGGTGATTACTTACGCATCTAAGTAGAATTTGAGGTATCGCACACTTGTCGGGACATAGGAAGAATTCTAGGCCCTATATGATGTTGATCGATTTGGACTCGAGCTATGGATATGTGGTTCTATGGTGTCTTAAACAATTATATTTTGGAATACTCAATTTCCTCATATTCATGTCCAAAGGTAGCTAAATTCCAGTTCTTACGACATCCAAGGGGATATTACCTATAAGAAATTCCACTGGAAATCAAGATCTTGATGGTAACTTTGAATCTGGAGAGTAAACCGATGGCTAACTAAAATTCACCATGCGTAGGGGTAGGAACAATATTGGTGAAAGATGGCGAGACCTAGCGGCGAGAAATGTAGAGAGAGGAAAGACAACTTAAGTATAATGAGGCACGCGAGAGGGAGATAGAGAAGCAATGTAATGTTTTAGAAAGTATGGCATTGAGGAGAGAGATGGCTCATGAATAATTTGAAGCTCACGTAGAAGACATGGAGCGAGTTCAGGAACTCCCCAATCTTGGAAAGCATGAGGATCCCCCTTAGCCTCACGTAGAAGCACGCTAATAGAGACTACATGGGCCATGGGCACACATCTGAATCCACATGGTAACCTTGCCCTTGCGTTTGGTTTTTCAACATCTAGTACACGAAGTAGTCAACAAGCTAGTTTGAGCGGTGGGAGTAGAGAGCGAGTCTTATAAGAGGCACAATAATGGCAACATAAACGGATTCATTGTTATACAAGAGTACCTTTCAGTGTATCATCGCACATAATACAAGTGCACTAATTTTTGGATTAACCTCTAGGAGTAGTAATGCTTTATAGATCGTATCGGGGTTCGATTCGGTTCTACTATTGGGACACAAGGAAGTACATATTTTGGTTCAATGCCGAAGCTCTACAAGTTTGGGATCGGGAGGCATAGGTAGCTCTGGTTCAAGTGGATTTGGTGGTTTTGGAGGTAGGGGAAACATAAGAGGTTTTGGATCAGGTGGGCAAGGCCCACACCAACCCTAGAATATTTACATAGAAATGTCTCTTCGTCTTTCTATAAAAAAGGGCATAGAAGATACTACTCGAACATGTGCATATGTGTGAAATATTGTGGTGCGTAAAAGGTATCATGGCTTCTGAGTGTAGGGAAATCCAATTTTCCACTATGTTACAAGGGCACACACATATATGGTACATAAATTTTGACCCTGATCAGACTTGCGTAGATTATACAACTTTAAAGGATGCATTCCTTAAAGAGTTTCATATCCCCGAGTTTGAGCAGAAGAGTATAAGTGCGCTCAAGGATATTAAGTAAGCACTACTAAAAGTGTTAGAGAGTATGATGCATGGTTTAAAACCTTGTTATCAAATATTTCTTATGACATACACGTAAGCTAGCATGCACAATGGTTTGTTGGTGGCTTGATTACCCCTTTTAGGAGGGCATTATCACATAAGACATACACTGATCCGTGTGAAGCATTTGAAGTAGCCTTACGTGTTGAGGTAGTTGGAAGCATAAATCTTTGGGTGATACTTGTTTTTAGAAGCACAAATAGCAGCAATGGAAAAATAGTTGGAGAAACTATCAGAAAATTCAGCACATGAGACACGCATAGGGATTTGGTGCATAGATTATGAAGTAGAAGGTCACACAAAGGATATTTTCCCTCATAGAATAGTACACTCATTATTGATGGATTATGAAATATGCCACCTAAACCATGATGCTAGCCACTTCCCATTATTACAACGTGCGATAAGGAAGAACGTTTCAAGCTATTGTAAAATCTACAAGTCCATGACTCATGACATAGAAGACTTCCGATTGATTGGATAGATCCATGATGCTATAGATATTGGTGTACAACAAACATGAGTTTCGAGATAAATCTAAGGAAAGAATGAGCATCGGATTAGGAGCACAATCAGGCATGCTATGATCGGAATGAGGGACGTTTTCAAGGCATTCGTGGCGGAGGTCGAGGATACCGCGGTCTGTTCAGAGGATGAGGTCATGGTGGTGGAAGAAGTGAGTTTCCTTATGGAACATGTTATACATGCGGATCTCCCGACCACTATAGGTGTGAATTTCCTCATAATATCACATGTTCTTTTCGTGGAAAGAACCACATCTATGAAGAGTGCCTAGAATTATATGAGCATCCGAGTAAGAAACATAAACAAGAAAAAAAAGGTGTAGGGATGGTTAGGATATAACACGTTATGGATGGTGAAGATGGAAGCGAATGCGAGGCACTACAAGTGAAGATCACGACCCATGCCGAGGCAAAGCACATTCCGGGAATAATTACGGTAGAAACCTACCATCACTAAAGATGAGGTTCTTCATGCATGGTACCTAGATCCTGCCTATCAGAAGGAGGTTTATCAAGATACCATGGAAGTTCTAAGGAATCTTCAAGGTGAGATACAATACTTAAAGGATCAGAAGAAATCATCAGAGACAGTCCAAACTGATATAGATGACTTGAGAGAAGTGTGTAAAATGTTGTGCCAGGAGAACATCATTCCACTATTAGGGATTTGGTTAAAAGGGAACACTCCGCGTGCAAGTACTGAGACCAGATGACATATCCTACATGTAAATCTCCTCCTCATGCTTTGTATTATGACAAGGAAATCACTCTAAATGCTTTTGTGGATGGGTGGTTGTTGAGTAATATACTGATTGATATAGGCGTGGAAGTCAATGTTCTTACCTTGGATGCATGTGTACAAATGGGGAGACCCCATTGCATCCATCCTCTAATGTATTATTCATGGCTAATCGTACTAAGGCCACTCCCATAGGAGTTTTAAAAGATGCATCCATTACCATACAAGGAGCAAAGTTCACTAGATACTTTGAAGTTTTAGTACTGGCAGAATCAGATAGCTTCCCAGCTCTATTAGGGTGTCCTTGGTGCTATGAAAATAATGTTGATCTTCGGTTCAACAAGGGCTATATCAGTTTTGAAAATAAAGAGGAAAAGGTTATTATCCCTTTAACAGATGGAAATTTTGTGCCCTATATTGAGCCCTTAAGTGAAGAAGATCTGAATAAGATTTATGTACGCGGCATATGAGATTCAGATATGATTAAACCAACCAAAGAAGGACTAATTCAGTGGGAGGATGCATAGTCTATTATCGATACTACAAGTGTTGCTTGTGATAATTGGGCTCACACCACTTATGAGTTGGTAGGGTGTGAGGTAAGGAGCATAATCCCTTGAGGCAAAAAACCACATTATGTTAGGAGGATAGGTAACAACTCGGTACCTTGTTATATAAGAGAAGGGGATCCCTTATTATTCCTATGCGCCATGGAAGAAAAATGAATAGACCCAATGGAGAGAAGAAATATGATAGCATATACACTATGTGGGACAACGACATCTTTGGTGGGTGGTCCACAGGGATAATCTGGTCAAATGGAATGAAATTGGGATTGCTTTTACTACTAGGTTCTTTAGGAGCAATGCACCTACATAAATATGTATTTATCATGGTAATCAACTGTCAAAGACCACAGTCAAAAGTGTGAGAGACTCTGGACATAAGGGTAGGAAGCTTTACCACCTTCACTAAGGGTGCACTGATTTTATTCCACTTTACAAGGCTACATGAATGCTTGGTATGTTTATGTAGAACTCCATAGAGAAGCCAGAAATTGGCTGGATTTAATTACGAAATGACCAGACATTTGACTTCTTCTCTACAAAACCTCCGATCACGGGAAGCATTGAAAGTTATCAAGCACTTAACTATAGGGAATAGTGCAAGGTTGAGGAACTCTGTAGGATTTATTAGATAAAGAAGAATTAGGAGTGCATCTTGATAATGAACAAGAGGACGATGCAACATTGCTTCAACGGGCTTGCCTTGAGAAAGAGAAAGAAAAAAATGGTCTACTCGGTGGATGAAAAGAAGTAGATACTGGATGTAAACCATTCAATAGGATGGCATGAGGTATTGGACGGTGCGAGATAAGACCATGCACGCCTATCATGAACCTATGAAGACAAATCGGGTGAATATTGGAAGCAGATCATCGAGCCTAAGGAAGCCATAATTCGAGACTATTGGTCGACTCGAAGTTGCAAAAATTATAGAGTTACTAAGGGACTACTAAGACCTAGTTCCTAGGGGGTACCATGAACTTAAAGGCATGCATGAATCATTAGGGGAGATGAAGATAAAGCTTAAAGAGGGTGCGCACCCAGTTAGAAAGAGACCTTACAAAATGAACCCTAATTTTAGCGAAAATGTCAAAGAAGAGATTGATAACATGTTGAAATATGGAATTATCAAGCCCTTAATGAGTCGAGAATGAGTTAGTCCAATGGTAATCAGTATCAAAAAGGATGGATAGATTTGAATATGCATGGACTACAAGGAGCTAAATGTTGCATGTGTAACAGATCCATTCCCTACGCCATTTATTGAGGAAATACTAGAAGGAGTTGCAGGCGCAAAATATATTCGTTTACAGATGGGTTCTCTAGGTATCACGAGGTTAGGATTACCTAGGAAGATAAAGAAAAGACTACATTTACTACCGAGTGGGGTGGCTTCTCCTATACTTTGTAATGCCCTTTGGTCTAAAAAATGTGCCTACTATATTTTCGTGCATAGTTATCCAAGCGTTCAAAGAATTTATTCACAACTTCTTACGGTATATTTAAATGATTAGACGGTGTATGGATTAGTTAAGGATCTTTGTGACAACGAGAACTTAATGTTTGAATGGTGTAGATAGTTGAGTATCTCTTTGAACATCAAGAAGTGCATATTTGCTACACCATTTGGGATACTTTTAGGACACATAATCTGCAAGGAGGGTTTGTTGGTTGATCCAACAAAGGTTACAATCATTATAGGCCTAAGGAAGCCTACCAGTCAAAGTGAGGTGCGTGGATTTTGAGTCATACAAGATATTACAGAAAATTTATCAAAGGTTATGCCAAAGTTTCCGCACCATTAGAAGAGTTACTAAAAGGGAAAGGTACGTTCTAATAGGGAAAACAACAACAACGCGCATTCGAGACATTGAAGGAGAAACTTATTACCACGCCCATTCTATGTTTTCTTTCATGGGACAAACCATTTCATGTACATGTTGACGCCTTTGCTATGGCCATTGGCGCGGTGTTGGCACAACCTAGAGAAGGTATTATAGATCATCCTAGTAGAAAGATGACCCATGCAGAAACGTAATTACACAACTACAGAGCATGAATCTTTGTCAATGATCTATGCGCTGCGCATAAATTCCGCTAGTACCTACTAGGTAAACCATTCATATTTTATACAAATCACATGGCATTGAAGTATTTGGTAAATAAACCTATTTTAGAGGGGCACATATGTCGATGGCTATTCAAGAATTTGATTTCACAAATTGTGGTAAAACGGGGAAAAAGTAATTCTAGACCAGACCATTTATCAAGAATAAATTCAAGAGAAGAAGCATAGACAATTGTAGATACCATGCCGATGCATAGTTATACTGAGTTACAATGCGTGCCATCATAACTAGATGAAATTTTTGTCTTTCTACGCACAGGATGACACGGAAGGAATGAATTCCTTGGAGAAGAAACAACTTGCTATATGCGCCACACCTTATATGTTAATTAGTGGTGACTTGTACAAATTGGGTCGTGATGAGGTATTTCACCATTGTGTATTGGAACATGAGTACGGGAATTATGGAAGAAGCTCATGGTGGAATTGCAAGTGCCATTACGCAGGTGATGCCACAACGCACAAGATTCTACTTTGGCTTATGGTGAGAGAATCTCTATAAAGATTATAAGGAATTTTGCAAGGCATGTGATCATTGTAAACGTCTTGCAAGACCAGTCAATGAGATGAAATGCCTCTGAGACCTATTTCTAGCATAAAACTGTTTGAGAAATGGGCTAGAGATTTTGTGGGTCCTATTTCACCAACTGCACACATACGGATCACACTACATTATAACTTGCATATACTATCTGACAAGGTGGGAAGAAGCAACACCTACAAAGGACTATACAATGGCTACATCAACTCAGTTTCTATGGGAAAATATTATTACAAGGTATGGATGTCCTTTGAGTTTGACCAATGATAGGGGAACACATTTTCTTAATGACACAATCATAATTTTATTAGATGAGTTCATGATTGCACACCATAAGACTACACCCTATCATCCTTAGGAAAATGTAACTGTTAAGGCTTTCAACAAAATTTTGGGCCACACATTGACAAAAATGTGATGTTGGAAGAAAGGATTGGGATGATAAAGTATGTGCAGTACTTTGGGCATATCGAACAACATATAAAATACTAAACAAAGCCACACCATTTATGTTAGTGTTTGGCGTAGAAGCCATTCTTCCTATGAAATTTATGTTACCTTCTTTGTGTATTGTGCACGCTGGAGGTCTAGCTGATGATCAAGATTTAGAAGAACGGATTGAAAAGAAAATTCAGCTGGATGAGTGACGATCCATAGCACGTTGGAGTCAAAATTAAGAAAAGGCCAAGCGAAGGAATGGCATGACAGAAACATAAGGAACAAGAATTTTGAGATTGGACAGATGGTACTTCTCTATGACTCTAAGTTTTTATGCCATCCAGGCAAGTTTAAGGTACATTGGTTGGGGCCATATGTTGTCACTTACATCCTTGAAATAGGTGCTTGCCTAGTTAGAAGCACTCGATGGAACACGGTACCCAGTTACTTCAACGGGAGTAGGTTGAAGCCCTACTATAAATAAGTTTTCTTGGTGTTTGTAATAAGGCAATATTTCCATTTAGATTAGGTTTTCAATTTTGTATTTCCTTAATGTGTTTCCTTCTTTGTTGTTATGATTTGTCAATTTAGTTGGTGTGTTGTGTAATAAGCGTGCTTGCGTGCATGAAGCTAATTACTATATGAAGCATGTTTATGCGTAGAGGACTGCACATACTTTTAGTGTGGGGTGGATTGTTGGTATCTAGGTACAAAATCATGGGAATTGAAAGGTGAAAGGAATAAGCTACTACGGGTGCTCTTCAAGTCAAAGGATTGCTTCTAAAAAGTGACCAAAGATGGAGATGAATGAAGGAACAATATAACGTGAGGTAAGTAGAGGCCATAACAACTACCAGTAGAAGGTGTAGTGATGAGGTACTCGGGTGCAAGGAAGTGCCCAAGAGAATTCATTGAATAGAGGGTAGGAAGGTGCGCTAGAAGGTTATAGATAAGGTGTGAAGATGTAACACGCGAAAAGGATGGAATTGGTCAATTAATGAGAGAATGTTTGGTAGGTGGAGCAATGAATGCATCAAAAAGTTAAAAATATATATAAGGATGGGCTGTGAATTCATTTTTACCGTTGTGATTAAGAGTATTTGAAAAAGAGTTAAGTGTGAAGAGCTGAGTGATTGAATTGAGGTGCGAGAGGTGTCTAACCACGGTCGTGACAAAGTGATATGTGTGTAGAAAGATCTTGAGTCCTCGGTGGTGAAGGGTTTGCACAAAGAAATGTGATAGAGAGGAGCTAGGGCATGCTATTTCAAGCTAGGGTTTTGATTTGCATATTATACAATTCAAGAGGTGAGTATCTACAAAGGATTGTAAGGTAGAAATGACACCTAAGAAAGTAGTTGCAGCAGGAGTGAAGGGAAAGAAGAAGGTGGTCGAAGAAGAAGAGGAGATGGCTCCTGAAAGAAATATTTCTAAAATGCAATATCCAAAGGGGGTTATCGTAGGCTAGGAGTGGGATTCTCACATAAGAAAAAACAAGGTGAGTGAGTACAATCACCGTACCGTAGAGAATAAGAAGGAACTTGATGCCTTACTGAACACAAAGACAAATAAACGCACGACGGAAGACATGTCGGTGTATGACGATGCTGGCAAGAATCTCTTGAATAAGATTAGAGTTTACCAACTATATGAGCTCCCTTACTTCGGGAAATATGAGCCCTTGTATCAGTGGCTCATGATCAGAGTGTACGAATATTTTTTCTACTTTCCAGGACGCAGAGCCAAAGTTTCAGCCGTGTTCATCTCCATGGTAACAAGATTGAAGGGCATAAGAGAAGATTTGCGAGATGATTTAACAGAAAAGGCCGTAAATATTGGAGACCAGAAAGGAGTTGGGGTACACAAAGGGTCCGCATGGCATGGACATTGATAAACTGAAGAAGTATCCAGTTGTGCAAGTAGCCGCACATCTTGTTACAAAGCTAAATGACTAGGAAAGGTGGTCACAAGTGAACACCATGTGGCTACACATTTCCAAAAAGATGTTTGAAGGGGTAGTCTACAAAATTTCACTCTATATTGCATAAAATATCATTGAGGAGGCGTGCACAAGAGGAAATATCAAATTTGGAGATGTTCTATTATCACTGGTGTTCATGGAGATCGGAGTTCTTGATGGACCAAAAGAGAATATATGTGAGTATCCCATGGAGCACAAATTACCCACAAAACACTTCAAAAGTACTTGTGTGAAGGATCCATGACAGAACAGGTCAAGAAAAGGGCTAAGAAATGGTACGATAGGCTCCGCGCGGCCTTTGAAGAAGAATGGTGCATCCCCAAGGACTTGCCTTTGGTGGTTGGAAAGGTAGTTCAATTCGTTGTATACCAGCACTTTTGCATAGAACGGTTCACCATGAAGGATGGAGTATGGAGACCTTGGGGTAATTTACCATATGCCTTCACAACAAGGTACTTCCAGCATCAAGACATAGGTTCTCAGATGTGCGACACCTAACATTCAATGTAGACAAGGTAGATTGTGACTACCATACGCTAAGAAAAAATATGTGTATCCATGATGGGGTGCATATATTGAATGGCTCATTTCAGATGTATTGAGCATTAAATCAATGAATTTGGCTATGGGAGATTTTGGAGCAGCACTGGTGTACCTCCACTGAAGCCCAAGTTGGATAATAACAAGTATGTGGAAGATGGGTTCGCACTACGGAACCATTGAGGGGTAAGCATACAATGGAGAACATCCAAGTGATTAATCCCACATAGCCAATTGAGGTAGAGGATGAGGAGGATGAGCGCGAGGATAGTGGTGGTTTGGAGCATAGAGGTAGAAGACATCCTATGAATAAGGATGAAGCTAAGCACACCACTACACCACCTCAGCCACAAGAGGGGGATGATGAGGACTTGGATGTAGTCCAAGGAGAGCACAAGTTTAAGAGGGTGTTCAGGAGAACAAGGAACCAAGGTGCTACTCTATAAATAGTACACAAATCACCCATAATCTCTCCACATAAGGAGAAAACCATGCAAAGGAGAAGGAAACTAAATTTGAATGAGGAGGTGGAAGAGTCAGAGGAAAGCACGCCTAATTCTCCTACACCTCCAGAGAACATAGAAGAACAAAAAGATGAGGAATTGAAGGAAGGAGAAGAGGAGGAAAAGGGAACAGATGAGACAACTACAGAGACTACTTAGGACATGGAGGCACAATTCCCAAATCTGTAGGCTTAAGTTCCTAAGTAGCCTAGGTTTGAATAATAAGTGATGAGCACATTCCACCAGCCATGGGTTATGCAGAGGACACAGGTAAAATTGTTTGCACTCATTTCCAAAGCATGTTGACACAAAAATAATTATATGGCTAGGAGCTAATGGATGAAGATATGGCTACAGTGCACACCAGGAAGCAATTGTCATGGTCAATGCAAACACACATGGATGAGCCAAATTTTGATGTGTGTGAGGAGTCGTGCTCACAAGGAGGTCAAGAAGATACCTCGGGATATACACATGACCGTAAAGCCCATTGTCATGTCAGATGAACAGGTGAGCAATGCATTGGTAAAAGTCTCAACAGAGGTGGCAAGGAGGAATATGGACAAGGCTTCCACAATTAGGGTGCTCAGGGAAGAGATTAAAACTAAGGATGGAGAAATAGCGTGCCTAACACATGAGAGAGACTTAGCATAGAAAAAGAACGTTGTATTTATCAACCTTGTAGAGGAAATCGGTGAAAATGTTGTAAGGGCTAGGCCACACTTAGAGCCAAAGGTACTAAAGACATTTCCTTTGGAAATACACTATGTAGGTACATTGATGGACCTAGTGCTTAAAGATGAACCTCTGTGCATGCCGGTGCAAAGGATCCATCACAAGAGGCGAGAATGAGAGAAGGCTTCTGTGAATGCAAAATATTACATCCTATGAAGGAATGCTGCAAGCACCGCAAGAATAACTAAAGAAAGCAAACTAGGTCTTGAACATCCGCACAGCTCCAAAGGTGCTTACTAACATAAAAACCATGAAGGAAAACAATGAGGTCTAGAAAGTGATGAAGAATGAAACATTGGGCTGCACATAAAGATTATCAATGGTTAAATGAAGCACGAGGCCCTGGAAGAAACACCAAAACTACACAAGAATCAGACGGAGGAGCTTGGGAAGCTCATTTCTTAGAAGATGGATTTGCTAGAGGGAAGGATGACCTCAATGTCCAACATTGTGTTGGTCTTGCCGAATGAGAAAGGAGAGATCACGAAAGATGAACTGGATTCCATTGCTATGGACATTTGAGAAAGAGCATAGGAAGCACTCGCTGAGTGGCAGACCTTTGAGGATGAAATAAAATAGGAATATCCTAAATTAATTGTTTGGGTTGTAGAAGAAGAGACCGTCGAGTAAACACATTCTTTCCATTCTTTTATTCTTTACTTTAGTTTTGGAGATGACCATTGTCAGGGTGACAATGAAATTAGTGTGGGGTAATGTTGATCAGAGAACACTTGAAAAAAGCACACAAGAAGTCCACATGAGGAAGTGAGTCATATTCAAAGGTGTGAATGGATAGGGAGAATGCACGCGTGGAACAAAAGTTCAACTTTCGGGACTTAGCCATTTTCACTCATAAAGGTCTATTTTTAGAGATGGCGGCAGAGAAAACAAATGAGGTAGAGACGTGTGTGCCACACATTGGCTATTCTTGGAGGATCGGATACAAAGCACTTTTCATGGACACAAGCTGCAAATAGATTTGATATCATCGTTAAATTTGGTAGTAGTCTATTGTTAGCGCACTTACATGTGTGGATATATTTGTGTGGTGCATGGATAGTAATAGCATGCGACTTATTTTTGGAATGGATAAGTAGTGAAGGGAAATTTTTCATCCTTATATATATGTAGTAAATCTGTGTAATAGAGGGGATTGAGATATACATAGATATGTTGTTAAATCTGCTATGTGCATACTACTGATATTGTAATGAAGCTTCTATAAACTTATTGCAGTTAATATAATGGATGATATTGGCTGAATCTAAGTGTTAGTTACGTGTGTATCTACGAATCTAGTATGTTTTTGATCTCATCATGGTTATTACTTAATCCTACTTTTCCTTAGACATATATTTGGTATGTTCGTAGAATGATGTGTTAGTAATGGAACTATATATATGTTAAGTCTTCATCATGCTAGCACCCTGTAACAACAACCCTAAAGAGGGGCCTCGTACCTTTGCGCACTTCAGGTGAGTGCTCAATTTAGGCTGAGTGATGTGCTAGTGCATCTAGGGTTTCATTGGGTTTGTATCACTGAATTCTAGGCTGCATCAACTCCTTCAAATATTTGTTATTAAGATGTCTAAATCTTTCATGCCAAAGCTTACTATCTAAATCTGCATGAGAAACCAATCCTATCCCTATAGAAGAAGTGTCATCAAAACCCTCAAAGTGATATAGTCTAGAACTATGATCAACAATACCTTGAGAAACAAGTGAATAAGGCTCTAAAAAAGTTCTTACTTCTACCCATGTGGTGTAAAATTCCTTGTTTTCCGTAACTTGAGTGAAAATTTTGATATATAGAAAGCAAATTTGTAGTGATGTTATGAACATATAGTACATCTTGGATATTGCCACTATCAATCTATATATCACCTTTTCCCTTAACAGAAAGAAAGAAAGAATCTCCAACCTCAATTTTGTAAGTAGAAATCAAACCTAGAGAAACAAAAGACTCCTTGGAAGAACTCATGCGATGAGAAGCACCGGAATTTATAACTCAATTATCTGCAAGTGGTTATTGAGATCTCCCAACAACATTAAGTGCTTTTCCATGTTGATTAGAAGGAGGTGGAGTGGAGATAGAAATTTTATGTTTCTTAATTGCATCCGCTAAGGCTTGCATTCACTTATAACACCTATGCTCTTCATGACCACTACCCCCACAAAAAGAGCATGAAAGGCTAGACTCATTCTTGTATTTAGAAGAATACTTAGGTTTAGAGTTGTTTTCTTTAGGTTTAGGAGCACTTTGAGATGGAGAAGGGGTGGATTTGGTTTTACTTTTGGTTTTCCTTTTGCCTTAGGATTAGAGGCAACTAATGCCTTTTGAGACGTGGAAGAATCAAGGTGAGACAATTTAGATTCTTCCCTAGTAATTCTTTCACAAATGTTTCTAAGTCAAACATTTTGAATTTTTCACCTAAAGCATCCATGCTAGAGAAAAAGGTTGAAGAAAAGATTTGAAATGGTCCTCTCAACTTTAATAGAATCAAGTAAACACACTCTTTATCTTTCTTATCTCTTCCACTCCCCTTCAACTATGTCAACAAATGCTTGAACTTGGTAAGATAGTCTATAATTGTTGGAAAATCTTCAGGATTAAGAGAGGTGATCTCAATGTCCAGTTGCATGGCTCTCATATGATCCACCTTACCAAATAAATCCTCTAATTTCTCCCATATTTTGAAAGGAGAGTCACATTTTTTCAAATGAAACAAAATGCTGTCACTTACATAATATCCTATCAAACCCATACACTCATCAAATTTACATTGGTACTGAAATTTGTCATATTCTCTAGTGAACACTAGTTGTTATGAAGAAGTTAAAGCCCATAATCCTTTCCGCTTAATTATTGTTTCCATTCTTGGTTTCCATGTGTGGTAATTATGTGTTGTTAATGTATCAACATGATCTAATACAGAAGTAGATTCCATCCTCAAAAAATCACCAAAAGAAATACAAGAACCAAACAATGCAACAAGACCCCCAAGCAATGCAACAAGAGCCCCCCATATTTTGGCACTTTATAATGAGTGCGTGTTACAATATGGAACTTTATAATTATAGTGTGATTCTCAAAATAAATATTTCCAATGGAAAGAGCACAAAAACAAGCACTTTTACAAAAACACGGCACTCAAAATTGAGTTACCGATCAAAAGTTACAAGCTTTTCAATATTATGCTCTACTATTTATTTTAGTTGCCACTAAAATAGAATAAAATGTTCTTGCCTTCACCACACAAATAAAATGAAAGGGGGCTGGAGTTAAGCACCTACCAGTAGGAATCACAAGCTTTAAACCCTCATATGACCATACCATATGACTAGGGGCTAAGGTTTCCCAAAATGGCAGGATCCGTTCACGCCTGTCCTAAGTACCGCTACAAAAGGAAAGAGCCATAAACCCGTTATCCAAAATGAGCCCCCTGCTTATTTTGGCTAACTTGCCTTCATTCTTCCCTTCCTTTTTATTCAAATTCATTTTTCACACATTTCAAGTACTCAAGGGTTTCTGGAAATGGTTCCATCAGATAGGATTTTTCTTCCCCTTTCCAAAAAGGTAAAATTTTCCTCCTAACTCCAAATATTTTAAAAGTTATGGCTTGACAGAGTTTTTGGGGAAATTTTCCTTGATAGGCCCATATCCAATGAGAAGGTGCCACATGGTAGTGGGAGTGGGGGTAGCGGAGGTAAGTTGGAAAATTTTCCAAGGAGTGGGCAAAGGGCGCAAAGGGAAAACTGCCCGTGGGCCCTGAGAGGAAGATAGAGAAATTTGTGAAGGCCTACCAAGAATCCGGGAAATGCCACGTGTCCTTGTCAGTGGTGGAGGTCGGAGGCATGGAGGTATTTTTGGTTTTTCATCAAAGTGAAAAATGCACAAAGGGAAGAATTGGAAGCGCAACCCCTCCGAGCAAACAAATGACGACACGTGTCTAGTCATGCGGTGGGGGTGGAGGTGCGGAAGGATTTGGAAAAAATTTCCAAAGTTGTCAAAAGGTGCTAGGGTGAAAAATAGAAGTGTGCCCTCGCCAAGCAACTAGGAGGCGACACGTGGCAACGGAGAGCGGAGCACGGGGTTTTTGGGGAAAATTTTCCCAATGCAAAAATCAAAGGAAAAAGACAGACCTCCGACCCGCGTTCCATCAGCGAATGGAAAGGTGCCACGTGGCAGCGGAGTGGTGGGGTGTGGGGATTTTTTGGGAAATTTTCCCAAATTCAAAAAAGGGGAAAATTTTCAAATTTCAGCCCGCGAACCCATTTTTTGCCCTATTTTCACCATTTTCCCTAAATCTTCAAAGGGCCATATCTTTTGATCCAGAGCTCGGATTCTCACGTTCTTTATATCTTTGGAAAGATGGTAAAATTATCTACATGATGGAGGGTTCAATTTTGAATTTTGATGGAGATTTATGGGAGAAAAATGAGAAAACATCTCTAGCATGCAAAAAAATATAGAAATGACATTCAACCACCAAATTTAATGAAGTATGGGTCATTTTTTGGATCTGCAGAGCAATGTACTTTGGCGTATGGGTTTTTCCATGAAGCCCATCACCTTGTAGGTGAAATTGAAGGGATTTGATTGGTAGTTGAACTCATAATCATTTTTTCCTACATTTTTGCTTTCTCTTCTTCTTCTTGGCCATTAAAAGCCAGATTTGGCTCATTTGTAAAAGGTTGGATGTTCTTGCTTCTGCAAGATCTTCTTTTCCCCTTAGTAGGTGGATTTGAAGGATTTTCAAACCTCCCATGGAGATTGTAACATATTTTTTTACCTCTTTTCTATTGCAATGTATTGTATCAAATCTGGGCATGATAATGTATGTTTTGTGATCAATTTTCAATCCTCTCATGCAGTTATTATTGTCTTCTGATCCTTCATTGCATTCTGGTAATTTGTGCATGTTTTTTTGCTGCAATTTGTGTCTATTTTTCAAAGCAAGGATTTCAGCACTCCTTTGGTGTATCACCTCTCTATTTTTTCTTAGTTTTGTTTCCATTTCCATGTTTGTCTCAACCCTGTCTCCTTGGTAGTTTTAGAGTAGGAATTTTGAACCAGAACCTCTGTAAAATTACATGCATACACCTAAATAGAGGAGTAAGAACCAACTTCAATCTGGAGAGCTTTCCCTATTTGCAAAGGTCCCACACTTTGGGAAAGCTCAATGTTGTGCATTCACACCAAATGACATTGCCTTAGAAAAGCATATCCATAGGTCATTTTGGGGGTGTTATGAATTTGCATTACAGTTTTGGCATGCCGGGTGGGACCTTAGAGGTCTTCCACTTCATCTTTTGTAGGTTGGTGTGTTCCTGTGAAGATTTCAGCCTTTGGAGGAAATTATAAACACATCTGGCGACTCCATCTGGTAAAAAACCCATATCTGAAGTTGTAGACCTTCCTTTTCATTCATTTTCATTCATTTTTCATCCATTCTTCCTTCCATATCTTCCATCTTCTTTCATCCCATGAAGTTGTGCAATCATGACTTCATTTCCATCATGGAATTCACATTTACAATAGCAGTGCCATCCAAATCCACCTCCAACATGCTTTACAACTCCTTCAAATCAACATTTTGAGCAGATTCAAGATCAACATGCATACCCATATGAGCAGCAGTGCCAAAATCAGTTTGGCTATGGTTCTTTCCAAGAGTAGGGGTATGCATACAATGAAGACAATCAAATGCAAGATGCTGATTTGTTGGAGAAAATCCAAAAAATGGAGATTGGCATGGTGCAATCCAGGGCTCAAGCACAAATGAAAGCATTTGGAATCGGTTGTGGAGCACCTTGTCCATGGGTGGGACCTTTTCCAAGGCATTACAACCCTCAAGAGAAGATTGAATTCATGATTACAACACTACCATTACTTGCAAAGTGGACTAAGGGAATAAAGGTGTATGAGAGGAGTATTCAGCAACCTTGTCAATAGGTAAGCACACCATCTCATACTCTTTCTTTTCCTCTTTCTCAATCTGTATCATTTCAGAAGTGTCAAGCTTCAATTTTCCCATATGTTGCCCCAAATGTTGATCCCATTTCTCCATCTCCTAGTCTTCCACCTCTTCTAAATTCTTCTATCATTGTCCCTTCCAAATCCAAATTCCCTCCAGAAGAGCAAAAAGAAATACCTTCCACTCCAAGGAAACAAGAAGTTTCATCTCTTCCACCACCACAAACAAATGAAAAAATGGTTGAGTCACAACCCACCCCTCCTCTTGCATTCCCAAATCCATGTTGGGAAGAAGAAATTACAAAAATCAGTCATGAAGGACAGTAAGAGGAAGAACCAAGCAAAGAAGGAATGATTAAGAGCTTAGTAAGTTTGGCTCTTAGATATGGGATTGAGAAAATTCCTTTGCTGGTGAAGCCTACAGAGGAGGTAAAGGTTGAAGAACAAGTGGTGGTTAGGACTGATTTTTCAGCAAGAAGAAGAGCAAAAAGAAGAGGTAGATCAGCAATCAATTTTCTCAGAATGTAGTGTCCATGTTGGCACTCTACTTGAAGAAGATGTTGATCTAATTCAAGTTACACAATCAGCCATGGAAGAGGAAAGCTCTAAAAGAGATCTTGCAGCCCCAACTTGTCCTCTAGAGCAGCAGATTGAAGAGTTTGACTTGACAAACTTCATGCTAGAGGAAGAGTTCAATCAAGAGAAAGATTTCCTTCAAGCAGCAGAGGAAGGAGAAGCTACTCCAAATCCAAAAGAAGAGGAGCACATTCCAGGTTGTGGGGAGAAAAGTGCAGATCCAAAAGCTTTGAGCACAAAGCAGGCTATAGAAGAACCTTCAGTTCTTCTTTCTACTTCATCTCTCTCAAGTTATAGTGCTGAAGAAGAGTTTGATCTCTCAAACTCAATGTTGGAGGATGAAAGAAACCATGGTGATCAAGTTGCAGATCAAGAGAACACCATGGGAGAGGTTGAACATTTGCAGCAGGACAACAATGAGGTAGTTTATCTGTCAGATTTGGAGGACTATTTTGATGAAGAGGAACCAGTTGAAATCACACCATTTTCTCCTTCATCATCCACATTCCAAACACTTGAGCTTGTTGTCATGGAGGATAAATTTCATTTGCAGCAGCCTGCATCTTATAGCAGCTCTTTGGAATCAAGATTGGAAGATTTAAATCTTCCATGTTCTTCATTAGAGGAAGGAAAACAACAAAAGAGTTCCATCATTTCTTCCACACCATCCATTCAAGAAGGTCTACAAGAAGACTCCATTTTTGGATTTGAAAATCAGATCTATGGGCATATCAAATGGATCAGACCTTTCCCAATAAGGTATTTGGAATTATTGAATCCAAAGGAGAAGTCACAACCAGTCATGCTTGCTTCTAAGCATGAGGATGAGTGACAAAGTACCAAGGATCAGCTGCCATGCCTCTTCAATCCAAATGCAAAGCAACTAATAGAGGTATTCAATTTGCTTTCCGACACCTTGCTAATTTGGGTAGAAGACCAAATTTTTGTTGATTTTCCACTCATCCAAGTAGCCATACTCAGCTCCAAATCATTTGCATGGCTGCCAATTTTAAAGAAAGGAAGCTATTTTACACAACTAGTTACAGGGTTTGTTTAGCCCACCTTTGCTTCCAGTTAGAGTAGAGTAGGTAGGTTTGCTTTCAGCAGAAGAAGTGCTTGTGCACACTCTACATGTTCCATTTGGAGCATGTATGATTTTCAGTTTTGTACATAGTTGTTTGGTGTTGTTTTGGTTGCTCTTGCATAGTCCATTTTAGTGGGTTTTGGTGAAGATTAGCTCCAAGTTTCAAAGTGGGGTTCCAAGTGGCTCAAAGGTCAGATTTTTATAGTTCAGATTAGAATCAGTTTATCGGCTTGACTCCAAGCCCAATGGATGCGTCAAAGGCCATTGATCATTCATCTAGTAGGAAGATGACCCATGAGAGTTGCCAAATTGTTATCCAAAATGAGCCCCCTGCTTATTTTGGCTAACTTACCTTCATTTTTCTCTTCCTTGTGCTTCAACCTCAATTATCACACATTTCAATTACTCAAAGGTTTCTAGAAATGGCTCCATCATATAAGATTTTTCTTCCCCTTTCCGAAATGTAAATTTTCCTCCTAACTCCAAATATTTTGAAAGTTATGGCCCGGTGGAGTTTTTTGGGGAATTTTTCCTCGTGAGCTTTGCATCCAATGAGAAGGCACAACATGGCAATGGAGTCTGGGGCAAAGTGGAGGTAAGTTGGAAAATTTGCCAAGGAGTGGGCAAAGGGCGCAAAGGAAAAAACCGGCCCACGGAGGAAGATAGAGAAATTTGCAAAGGCCTATCGAGCATCCGAGGAAATGCCACATGTCCTTGTTGGTAGTGGAAGTTGGAGGCATGGAGGAATTTGTGGTTTTTCACCAAAGTGAAAAATGCGCAAAGGGAAGAATTGGAAGCGCAACCCTACCAAGCAAACAAATGATGACACGTGTCCAGTTGGTGGTGGGGGTCGGAGGCACGGAAGGATTTGGTGAAATTTGCCAAAGTTGTCAAAAGGCGCCAGGGTGAAAAATAGAAGCATGCGCCCCCGCCAAGCAACCAGGAGGTGACACGTGGCAGCAGAGAGAGCGGAGCGCGGGGTTTTATTGGGAAAAATTTTCCCAATGCAAAAATCAAAGGAAAAAGACAGACCTCGGCCCGTGTTCCATTAGCGAATGGAAAGGCACCACATGGAAGCAGAGCGGTGGGGATTTTTGGGAAAATTTCCCAAATTTAAAAAAGGGGAAATTTTTCAAATTTCAGCCCGCGAATCCATTGTTTGCCATGTTTTCGCCATTTTTTCCCTAAATCTTCAAAGGGCCATATCTTTTGATCCAGAGCTTGGATTCTCACATTATTTATATATTTGGAAAGCTTGTAAAATTCTCTACATGATGGAGGGTTAAATTTTGAATTTTGATGGAGATTTATGGGAGGAAAATGAGAAAACATCTCTGGCATGCAAAAATACAAAAATGACATTCAACCACCAAATTTAATGAAGTATGGGTCATTTTTGGATCTGCAGAGCAATGTACTTTAGCATATGGGTTTTTCCATGAAGCCCATCACCTTGTAGGTGAAATTGAAGGGATTTTATTGGTAGTTGAACTCATAATCATTTTTTCCCATGTTTTTGCTTTCTCTTCTTCTGCTTGGCCATTAAAAGCCAGATTTGGCTCATTTGTAAAAGGTTGGATGTTCTTGCTTCTACAAGCTCTTATTTTCCCCTTAGCAGGTGGATTTGAAGGATTTTCAGACCTCCCATGGAGATTGTAACACGTTTTTTGCCTCTTTTCTATTGCAATGTATTGTATCAAATCTGGGCATGATAATGTATGTTTTGTGATCAATTTTCAATCCTCTCATGTAGTTATTATTGTCTTCTGATCCTTCATTGCATTCTGGTAATTTGTGCATGTTTTTTTGCTACAATCTTCATGATTTGTGTCTATTTTTGCAAAGCAAGGAGTTCAACACTCCTTTGGTGTATCACCTCTTTGTTTTTGCTTAGTTTTGTTTCCATTTCCATGTTTCTCTCAACCCTGTCTCCTTGGTAGTTTTAGAGTAGGAATTTTGAACCAGAACCTCTGTAAAATTGCATGCATACACCTAAATAGAGGAGTAAGAACTAGCTTCAATCTGGAGATATTTCCCCATTTGCAAAGGTCCTACACTTTGGGAAAGCTCAATGTTGTGCATTCATAACAAATGACATTACCTTAGAAAAGCATATCCATAGGTCATTTTGGGGTGTTGTGAATTTGTACTAACAAAACCTTCGCACATAAACCAAAAATATTGCACCACATTAAAAACCCAAAGTGTAGATCTTGATAAATTCAACAAACCCATAAATTGATTTCCACAATTTATTTCCTAGATGACATGGATCCCGAGGTGAACCAATGCATTTTTTTGTAATAAAAACCAAAAAAATGGCTACCTCAGAAATTTGAGTTTCTGATTGATCTTAGGTTTTTCTACCTTCTCGGATCCAATGGAAGCCTCGTGCTGCATAAAAATGCATGCAACAACAAAATACGAGCAAACTTGAATATATGAATATACAAAGAATTGCTTTACAAAATAAAACTTACAAATGGATGTCAACAACAATCTCCGCTCGATACCATAAAAGGAATGATAACCAGATCATACCAATCCAAGAACATATATGCTAATTAAACACTACGATCAATAAGATGAAATTAATTTGCCGAATAACTTTCAATAAACCTTTGCAAACAAATGAGCAACAATATCATATATTATTATGTAACTCCATGAAATACAATGAGAATGGGTCTTGCTTATATAGGCAAGGAATAAAAATCTAAGAACCATTCCAGTCATATATCAAGCCATAAATCATGGAAAGAACTAGTCAAGCCCATAGATCAAGGAAAGAACTAGTCAATACCATAGATCAAGGAAAGAACTATACCTAACAAATAGATAATATCCCCTAATATCTAAATAAATAAATAAAAATATCCACACACATAATTGGGTGAGGATAAATATAATAAAGGTAAATAAAGTACCTAGGTGAACATGAGATAAGGTAAATACCTACCCTAACAGCTTTCTAAAACTACTTTGCAAGTGCATTAGTTTGGTGAAGAGGAAAGTTGGTGTGGTTTTCATGTATGGATGTTTCATGAGCTATAACAAACATGGATGTGAGATACATGTCATGGGGATTCCAAGGAGTGGCTACATGCCATAGTTGATGTGTTCTTGGGTGTTCTTGAGGCCCAAAGGTGAATACTAGTTCCTAGAAACAATTGTTTGGTGAAGGATATGAGCCTTCTTAAGTGAGTTATGATAAATTTGATTGGTGCAAGATAATTAATTATCATGTATGATGTTTTTATGTCATGTTTCACATGTACAAATAGTTAGGGATCTTGACTAATCATTGTTATGGTGTTTTTGAGTTTTGATAATTCAGGTGATGGGGTTTTGAGTTGAGTTTGAGTTTGTTTAGTGCATTTGGGCATGACCGACCTACATGGGTTCATTGTGAATGTTTTAATGAGTGTATCGTTATATTTTTGAGCTGTAATGGTCGATATAATGATGTAGGACTGACCTCCCTTATGTTTTTAAGTTGAGAAGGGTATAAAATTGAAGTTTTAGTTCAAATTTGAACTAGTTAATCAAGGAGGGAAAACTCGACCTAGATGAAAGTGTGAGAGTTGTTCAAGGGCATGAATTTAGAGCTGAGGATTATTTTTAAAGTATTAAGAGTTATTATGAGTATGTGTGTAAATATTTGAAGAAAAATTAGGTCATGAAAGAGAAGAAAGAGAGAGTTATGTGAATGAGGGTTTCAAGAGAATTTGAAGAAGTTTGAGATAAATTAGTGATCTCCATCAGTTGTGGTAGAAAAAAATTTAGATATCTTCATATTTAGATGGTTTAGTTAGTTCTTGATCATCTTAGGGGTTGTATCCTCTTTGTGGAGTTGGTGCTTCACTAAACTAGGGGTTGGTGCTCCTTGTAGGGTTGGTACTCTACTAAACTAGGGGTTGGTGCTACTTATAGGGTTGATGCCTCACTAAATCAAAGGTTAGTGATCCTTCTTTAGTTGGTGCTCAACTAAATTTTAAACATAACTATAGTAAAAAAATTCAGTAGGTTTTCTTCCCCTTGAGGGTTTCCACTTATATCTTGTGTTATGGTGTTCTCTCTCATGGTTATGGTTATTTGAATGTATGTTGTATGATGTTGTGCACACATTAATGGTTGAATGGTTTATGATTTAAGCAAGTAAATATGAAATTGTTTAAATTTTTAAAGGATTGATTCACCCCCCTCTCAGTCCATTGTGCTTCCAAAAATTGGTATCAAAGCAAGTCCTTTTGGAGAATTTTGACAACTTGAAGGAGATCCTCTTGAAGTAAAAACCATGTCTAAACCATCAAATTTTGAAGAATTAATTATTCAAAATTTGAAAGAATGATGTTGTAGAATTAATTATTCAAATTTTGAAATAATAAATGAGTTGCATGGTAGATGAGCATGGTCAAGCCATTCAAGTTTTGGAGTCACAACTGGAGAGGGTGTCTAAAAACCTAGAGAAAAAAGAATAAGATTGAAAAAAGTATGAAGATGAGTTGAGATCCTTAAAATCATAGTTATAATAGGTACACAATAGGTTAAAAACCTATGAGAGGTTAGAGAAAAGTTCAGAAGCCCTAAATGATATATTGGATAACCAAAGGGAAACAAATGAAAATATGGTTTAGGCTACAAAGAAGAGCATTCAGAGAAGCATGAAGTGGAAAAATTTGGACCTAGTGATGTTGTTAAAGCTATGAAGGATGTTAAAGATATCAAGAAGGTTATCAAGAAGCCCAATGCAATGAAGTCTACAAGTAAGTTCAATGGTGTTTGCTTACTCTTGCAATACTTTTTTCATAGAGCTAGGGACTGTAGGAGATCTGTTAAGAATGAATTTCCATAGAGAAATGGTTGGCATGATAATTCATATCAGTCAGGAGATATTACATGCTATAATTTCCATAAAAAGGGTCATATTTCCAAGTTTTTTCATCAAGATTCCCTAATCAAATTTGGAGGAATGAAAATAAGTATGGAGTTGTGTGTTATAGTTACAATCAGATTGGACATGTAGTTAGATTTTTTCATCAAAAGGGTTCCAAACAAAGGGATGGAGCTTATATGGGTAAGATTTCTTCTGCTTGTTTCAAATGTAATAAGGTTGGTCACATTGTAAGGTATTGTAGGGTGAAGGTGAACACATACAAGAGGAAGGATGAAGTTAATACTGATCATGTTGGAAAAGTAAAGGAAGAGCTCATGTATACTCCAGTCAAGAAGGAAAAAGAAGGTCCTAAAGTTGTTGGTTCTAGTCATGATGAACCTACTTATCATAAAGTTATATTTTTTTTTGTAGAACCTTAAGAGTTGTTGTTATCTTCTCATGAAGACCTCAAGAAGAGTAACAGAGAAGAAAAGATACATAAGTTAAGAGAGTTGATGAAGGATATTGGTATCATGTCCCATGTGGGCATGGATATTCTACCTCATTAGGTGAATTTGGATTTCATGGATGTCTCCATTAGGCTTCATGGAGTCATCATTCTATGAGAGCTGAAACATGTAAAGGTATGTCTTCTATCAATCCTTCTAGTCAAATTCAGATGTGTTAGGAAGTATCATCAAAAGAGTCATGTCTTTAAGTATATGTTGTTATTTTTGGTGTCTATTAGGTATTATTCTTAATCTCTAAGGTATACATTATGATTTACATATGAGTAAGTCTATGTTGTTCATGGTTTTGGTCTGAATATGAAGTTTTCAAAGGTTTGTGATGACCTATTGAGTAATGATAAAGCTTGTGTTGGTGGGTTATCCATGGTTATGAGTCTTCATTGTCTATAAGGTATGTCATGTCCTAATTTCAAGATGAGATAAGTGTCATTGGTTGAAGTAAGTTCTTGATGTGAGTCAAGTTTTTTGGTTCATAACAAGGTAAGTCAAGTATTATTTGCCCTCATCTTATTGAAATTTATTCATAGCTTGACTAGTGAGAAGTAAATCTTATGAGATTGAAGTTTATATAGAGAAGGATTGTTTGAAAAGTATGTTCTGAGTTGTTCCTTTTGAAGTTATTGAAGTGTGATGCAAGGCTACTTTAGTCCATCAAGAAAGTGGTTATTAGGGTATAAGGTGACATCCTATGGTGAAAGTTTCAAGTTGATCAAAATCATTATATATCCTAGGGGAGTGAGTAGGATTGTAAATTATTGAAGTCTTGTTTTTCATGGTCCTTCAAATATTATTGAGGAGTGTCATCAGTAATGTTGTTTTCTTAATGGTTATGTGAGTTCCCGAACTTATAATCATGCTAAGTATGTGAGAGTCTATCAGATCAGAAGAAGGAAATGTTGATCATGCAAGATTATGACAAGAGTGTCCATTTCAATGTCTTGATTCTCAAAGTCATCAATTCATGTAGTTCAACATAGTCACAATCAAAATTTCTTGAGTCTATACATTTGTGTCTTTAAAAGTGTATGTTATCATTGTTAAAGTCCTTTAGGCCAATCTCACGAGTTTTTAGAAGCATAGTTATGACTTGTATGTGTATGGATCATGTAATTTAAGTGTCCTAAGGTTAAGTATGTGTTGATGGATGTTCAAAATGATGTCTCGCAGAGGATGAACACGTGTCTTCACAATCCTTAATGTAATATTCTTAGTCTACTCTGTGTGTGTAATTTCAGTCAAAGTTTCAAAGGGTTTCTATGTCATGAATCATTATCTCAAGGTCAAAGAGAAGTTTGTAGTGTGTCTTAAATGATTATGAATGTATGGAAATGATGTTATGAGGTACAAGTAAGCATGAGTCAAATTTTCAAGTATGTGTGCACAATCATAATATTGTCTTTGGGGTTGATAAATTAAGAAAAATATGGTCTTGACAGTAATGTAAGGTCATCATAGGTAAATAAGGTCTTTAATAGTCATTTTCAAAGTATTAAAGGTTAGGTTTAGTCCCAAAGACTGAAAAAGTAATTTATATTTACTTTGAGCCTTGCTCAAAAGTTTGATTCTAAACAAGTATGAAGGATGGCGAGAAAGTATAATTAAGCCACTTATGCCTAAATGGGAGAATTGTATCTTATGATAGCTTACAAGATAGGTCTGTGCATGGGAATTTGGGCTTAAGAATGAGTCTTTGAATGAAGGAAGATATGGTTGATTTTATCATCTTGATAGGGTTCAATTGACTACAATGTAATGATATAAATGTCTCCAGTGTATGAAGATGATCTAAGAATTGTTAAGAATTTGAAGGGTAAAGAGGACTAAAATATAGTGTTGAAGCATAAAGAGGTACTGAAAAGATCAAAATGATGTTTCCAGTTATGATTAAAGGTTATTTATGTTATTCATGACCAAGATAGAAGTGTTGCACCTTGAATATAATTTTCAATCTTGTACATACATGATTCAAAGCTTTCTAAGCTCATTTATTGTATTAGACACATGGTTAAAGGTCTAAGAATTAACCTTTTGATTTAGAAATTGTAGTATTTGAACTTGAGTCATGTCTTGAGGTGTCAAATTTTGATTATATATCTTGAAGGTTGCATGAAGTTATGGGGGTATATTGAAAGGTCAATTGAGTTCTATATTGAATTGATAATCAAAGATGATCCTCTTAAGTTGATGTGATATGTGTCGAGACTGTGTACAAATACTTTAAGCATGGAATGGTATCTTGATTCAAGAATCATGAAGAAGGTATCTAATTACATTTTTTTGAGAATACCACAGTTTTGGTTAATATAGGTGATATGTGTGAGAGGAAACAATATGCTACATTTATGAACAAGGATCAATAATGTCTAAGTGCACAATGGTAAGAAGTCTCTAAGTTTTAAATGGTTTGTAAGATCATAAATGCATAAATAAGGTAGTTTATAAGTATGAAGAGCTAGGATTGGTGAAAGAACAATTCTCAAAGAAGTGTGAAATGATTACAAGGCTTGTGAGATGCAAGGTCAAAACTCTCGGTTAGCCCACATTGAGAGTATGGATTCATCTCGATCTAAGAGTGGTGAAGGATAAAGTGCACACGAGTTCATAAAGGTTTCTCATAACTAAAAGTGTAGTGTTGAAGTGTGATGAAGTATCAAACCTTGTGCAAAGTTTGTGATAGTGACAAAATATTTTGATAAGGACAAACCGAGAATGGATCTTGGAGTCTATAGTGAAGTGTCTCGGGCATGAAAATGAGGTATTCTTACATGATCAAGAAGTAAGTAAGAGTGGAAAAATGAATGATCATCTATCTATGATTGTATTTGAAGATCAAATAAGGATTAACATGTTTCAGAAAGAAAAGATAAGTCATCTTGGCCATTTGAAGATATGTCATGGATTGTCAAGTATTGAAATGTTGGGCATTATCTTTTGAATTATGATTGAGAATCCTTTAGTGTGATCATTAACTTGGGGTAGTATAAGAAGCTCATATTGAGGACCAAGAATAAGTAAGTATGCTTACAAGGTTATGAGACTGTGTAAGAGAGAAAAATTTCATGTTACTGATATGTAGGTGGTTATTTAGGCCTGTAATGGCATCTCTAACAGAGACGTGTGTTTTTGATACTTTGCAAGTATAATGAGGATGTGCATCATGTTACAAGACCATAAGGTTTGTGTGGAAGTTTAAAGCTAAGATATAAGCCTAATTTTGATCTCTTATATAGGATACAATATTTGAAAGGGCATATTGACACTATATTAGTGGGTCACAGGTTGTGAAGGTTCTCAAAGGAAGGGGAACTTTTATGTGTCTTGTCCCATATGTGAAAGATGTTATAAATGATTAGAATGAAAAATTAGTCATGAGTACATATGTAATGGCTTGAAGAGTAAGTCCTTCATCAAAGAAATTTTGTAACAATATGTAGAGAGACTCTGTAATACCGAGGAATATCTTTAGGGGAGTGTCGAAGTATTTGATCCATTTCTAAGGAATGAAAGGTAGGTATGAGTTCTTATTTTTGTAATTTTTACTAGATTAGGATGGTATGAGTCCAGGGAATTCATAAGGAGATATTTCACAA
Organism: Taxus wallichiana var. yunnanensis; assembly: GCA_018340775.1. Taxonomy (NCBI): domain Eukaryota; kingdom Viridiplantae; phylum Streptophyta; class Pinopsida; order Cupressales; family Taxaceae; genus Taxus; species Taxus wallichiana. The sequence continues at coordinate 588,680,326 of CM031244.1, forward strand.
AGTGATTGATATTTTAGGGCATGGATTTATTAGTCAAAATTACCTTTGAAGGAGTTGTTTAGGGACCTCATCCTTAAAGATGTATCATAAGTCTTGTGTGGTAGAAGTAAGTGAGTTTGTGTGCCCTATCAACTGAGATGGACCAAGAAAATAAGTAAGAAAATGTCTTTATCTTAGGATCATGAATTTTTGAAATGTACATTAGTAGTATGCATCAATATAAGGACTGATATAGTGTATTTCAAGCCATGAAGAAGATAAAACCGAGTTTCGTGAAGAAAAATAGGTCTCGTGAGCCCAAATATTAAATGTGTATGATGTTTTCACTCAATAAGAAGGTAAGAAGATATTTTGAGGCTTGTATTATCATTATCAGTAACTTATGAGTCAATGTATTCTTATTCTCGTGGTATTTCACTTGGTTTTGGCTAAGAAAAAGGTCAAAATCAAAGTTTAAGTGAAGAATAACAGTTTGTGAGCTAATTTGAAGACTTTGGTTGATGTTTCCAACCAAGAGGTGACCTTATGAAGCTAAGAAAGATGAATATCATGCAATTACATGTATTCTTTTTCATTAATGTAAAAAGGGGAGAAGATTAGGTAGTTTTCCATTAATGACAAAGGGGGATTATTGACATGTTGAGTTCTAGGTGTTTTCATTGATGTAAAATATCATTAATGACAAAGAGAATAATGGTGAAGTGTCAGATCATGCTTAGTAGGTTGATGACATGAATATTCAGATGGTTTCATGATGGCCTCAGGTTATTCAGTGAGATTGGTTTAGTAGAGCAAGCCCAGTCAAGTGACCTAGCTTTCCTAGGTCATGGTGCATGATGGTTTAAGCATCTTGGTGAATTGAGAATCATGGTAGTAGAATTGAGAACATGTTTGGAGAGTTTTTAGACACTAACATGATTTTTAAAGTGTAGGTACATATTGAAGACCCCATTTCGTGTGCTCATTCGAGACCACAATCTAGGTGCTTAGAGGCATGAAGATGAGTTATAGAGAAATGTGAGCTCATGGAGGCATGTAGGTGAGTGATTCATGTTGAATTAGGTATGTTAAGAACTTTTGGATAGGTTTCATGATGATTGATAGTGTTGGTTCGAGATGATCCTAGCTTCGAACCATGCAAAACCCTAAGGGCTAGTCATGAAATTGGGATTGGTTGAAAATATACAGAGCTATTTTTGAATTTTTGATGATTGAATATATTATTAGGGTTTGTTAGGATACCATGGGAAAAAATTCAGCTTGTTATGATGAGGATTTTGCAAGTTACATTAGTTTTGGTGAAACATGGTGCTTGAGAATGCAAATCCATCTTGAATTGTGAACTTTTGATGCTCACCATGAATTTTTTTATTTTCATGGGACCTTGTGGATTTAAGGTATGATTTTCCATTTAATTAAGAATTTTTCCTCAAAAATAATGGAGTGGTTTAATAGTCACATTTTTATGAACGAATGTTAAGAAGGTAAACATCATTTTATGAGTTTGAAACCCTAACTCAAAAGTGGTAGGAGATATTTTATTGGTAAGTTCCTATAAGTAATTTATTGTTCTAGTATTATTATTTGATGTTGTAGAGGACTCATTTCCAGAAATTTATGGTAGAGCTTGTGGTGATGAGTGGACCCCACTCAAACAGGAAAGTTTCAAGAAGTTTAGTTTGGGAAAACATTGTCTAAAGGAGTTGCAAAATAATTTGTAATTTTTAGTATGGTATTTTTACTTGTTTTCCATGATGTTTTTAGATCATGGTTGAGCTTATAGAGGGAATATTGCACCCTTTTTATGAAGACTAGTCCTACAACGGTTTTGGGGTAGTTTTGAGCAGCTTTTTAGAATTTGGACTGGTTGAAGGCCTTAAACTTGGTGTTAGAGGGAAATGTAATATGTTATTCAAATTATATTCATAGGTATTTCTAATGGTATAAGTTTTGTGTCTTGAATATTAGGTTTGATAGGTCAACCAACTCAATTTGTAGAGAAGATTGATGCTTGTTTCTTAGGATAAAAATGCTTTTCCGAAAGATTGAGGTAGAAGAGGCATGAAATGGATTGTTTGATGCTTGATATCAGTTGGAGAGTGAATAGGGATTATTTTTTTCCTATTTAATTCCTTTGGAGGTCTTAAAAGTGGCAGAAAGGGTGTAAACCAATTGAGTTTCTAAAATTGCTTTCTAGGTAACTCGGTTTGGTGAAGAGGAAAGTTGGTGTGGTTTGCATGTATGGATGTTTCATGATATCTAGAAAGCATTAATGCTATATTTGTGTCAATGATATTACAATGAGTGGTTACATTCCATAGTTGAGGTGTTCTTGGGTGTTCTTGAGGCCCAAAGGTGAAGACTGGTTCCTAGAAACAACTATTTGGTGAAGGATACGATCCTTCTTGATTGAGTTATGATAAATTTGATTAGTGAAATATAATTAACAACCATTTATGGTTTTGGTATGTTATATTTGTCATGTGTGAGTAATTAGGGAGCTTTAATAATCACGGTTATGGTTTTTGTGAGTTTTGATCATTCATGTATGGGGTTTTGAGTTGATTTTGAGCTTGTTTAGTGCATTTGGGAATGACCAACCTACACGAGTCCATTTTGAATTTTTTTATGAGTGTGGTGTTATATTTTTGAGTTTTAATGGTTGAGATAATGATGTAGGAACGATATCCCTTATTTTTGTGTTGAGAATGTTATAAAATCGAAGTTTTAGTTCAAATTTGAACTATTTGATCAAGGAGGGAATAATGTGACCTAGATGTAATCTGTGAGATATGTTTAAGGGAATGGATTCATATTTGAGTATTAGTTTTAAAATTTTAAGATTTATGAGGAGTATGTGTGCAAATATTTGAAGCAAAAGTAGGTCATAAAAAGAGAAGAAAGGGAGAGCTAGGTGAATGATGGTTTGAAGAGGATTTGAAGAAGTGTGAGATGAATTAGTGATATCCAACAGATGTGGAATATATTTTATATATATATATATATTCATATTTAGATTTATGAGTTTGTTCTTGATCATCTTATGGGGTTTTATCCTCCTTGTGGAGTTGGTGTTTCACTAAACTAAGGGTTGGTGTTCCTTGTAGGGTTAGTGCTCTACTAAACTAGGGGTTGATGCACCTTGTGGGGTTGGTGCCTCACTAAATCAAGGGTTGGTGCTCCTTTTTGATTTGGTGATCAAATAAATTTGAAACATAGATATAATAAAGTTTTATTTTAGTGTGTTTTCTACCCCTTGAGGGTTTTGCACTTATATCTTGTGTTACGGTGTTCTCTCTCATGGTTATGGTTATTTGAATGTATTTATTATAAAATTGTGCATAAATTAATGATTGAATGGTTTACAATTTAAGAAATTTAATTTGAAATTGTTTAAAGTTTTAAAGGATTGATTCACCCCCTAGTCCATTGTGATTCCAACAATAACTTGCAAACATTTTCAACTAGGTGCTTGGATAAATTGTTGGATTTGATGCTTCAAGTTGAGTGGGTTCTCAAAAAATTGATATCTCTATAATATTTCATGGGAAAATTGTCCATAGTATTGCATTGAATTTAGTGGATTTTTATCCCTTTAATTCTTTCCCACATAAACCATTTGTTGGAAAATAAAAGCACCTTTGAAAGGGGAGGGATGAATAAGTGCTTCTCAAAAAATTTAGAACATTTAAAGAACTTGGAAAATCTTCATTATTAATCAGATTTTTTCATGAGATAAAAAATACATTCCACCAAGAAACATTAACATTTAAGCACATATGGAGACAAAGGTTAATGTAGGAAACCCTTAAAGGGAGAAAAACCCACTAAAATCAATGCACTATCTTGGACAAATTGTCCTATAAATATTAAAAAGATTTTAAATGTTGAGCATATTCTCAAATTGAAGAAAAAAATCCCATAATTTAGTGAAGCTACTACTTGACCTTTAATAAGATTCTACTTACATGAAAGCTACAACTCCCAACAATTTATCCAAGCTACTACTTGACCTTCTTGCAAGATAATACTTACAAGGAAGCTTCAACTCCCTATTTTCTAAGAAACAACTTAGAATTTTTACAAGGTTTTGATCACCCTCATTTAGTTTTCTAACAAAAATTGTGATCTCTAAATCAACTCTTATCTCTTCACTCTTCACCTCTCCTGATCACCTAGATTCACCTCTTTTCTCATATTATTAATCTTCTGCAAACCACTGTCATAGAAGGATTCTTTCACACACATATTCTTATAAGGATTCTCTCCTTAGATAGCAATCTAAAAATCTACTCTCTAATGTATACATACTGCTGCAACAATTTCATTCATGAAGTCTTCTCACATGCTCCTTGATTGTCCTTGTTTTTGATATCCTCATCTACCTCAACAACATGGCCATCAAAAACAACTCTTAATACACAAAAATGTGTTTATATATTTAAGAGAGACATACTCTTACACCTCTCACACTTCAAATTCCAAAAAATCTTCACCTACTTGGTCTTTAAATCGTATAAAGGAGGAGATAGATGTCATCATACAAAAATGTCATTATGTAATCATTCCATCTGATTTAGTGTCAGGGCAAGTACAAACCTTACATCAAATAAAAAACTCTTCACCTACCTATGATAAAATATATAACCCTCCTAGCCTCCCTACACACTTGAAACTTCGACAAGATTCCATTCTAACCTCTAGAGACCTCTAATCAGAACAGTCAAACTTGTGTCTTCATCTTTGGTGAAGTTTCTTTCTCTTGTAGCAAATGAGGACTCAATGATAAGTGTTGCAAGAATGCCAAAATTTACACAAACCTCCTTATTCATCTATAACTCCTTGAAATGCTTTATATCTCTCCATTTAATTTTCAAGACACCATTTGCGCGTCTACAAGTTCAACTAGGTGCATGTTCTCCAAAATACAGTCTTCTTCTTAGGAGTGATAACCACAATTTCAGTTCATGTCCTACACTACAAATTTGAAGGAGTACACTCCAAGCTATCTAATACATCACCACATGCATGGAATCCTATAGATCATGGCTTAGGAATTCATCTCTTCTCTTCTACTTAGCTGGACATGCACATTCACTAAAACTCTAAAATATAATCAAGAGGAATGTTCATTTAACATTGATGTATGCCCTTTCACAATTGTCTTAATGCTTGGATAATTTCATGTACTACCTCTGGTTCACCTTCAATAGAAATGAAACAACTCACCCATCTCCATTCATGCAATGAGACATTGATTTGGACAGGTACTAATAGACTTTCAAGCAACAAAAACAATCTTCATAAACCGACTTAGTTCATGCATCTAACTACCTGTTCATGGCTCATAAGGTACTTTTATGGAAATATTTTATCCTTACTCAAATTATCAAACTAACATCAAGCCCCATTCCAAGGTGTGTAGGCCAAATAAGCTTGCATTTCATAGACAATTAAAACTAGTTTCAAAACACCTAAAAACACGTCTTACTCTAGATGAATTCTACCACTTAAAAATGCATTTTCATGCTCAACCAATGCATGAAACACTTCAAAAAGGACCTCTAATGCAACTTAAAACCTTCACTTGCAAGGGTCACATGGAGAAAAACACATTTTCCTTCTTGTTTCATAGACATACTTGACAATCCTAGAAGAGGCACCTTTCACCATTTGATCTTGGACCTAAAATCACTTCACCAAATCAACTTTTAGGATCAAATATGTTTTCTTAGACTTATATCAACTGATCATGACCATATTAGACTTGAATGTCATGTCATTTCGTCAATACCTCTTCAAACACACATGTCTGGTTTTACATGTTTACTCCTTTAGCGGTAGGCCACCTATAATGATATGGTTCATCAAAATTTTGCACACATGTGTTTATATTTTCATGAGAAGTTGGGGAACCTCCTGAGCTTACTACCAAACAAAACTTTCCACCATGAAACCTTATTTACAAGAATATACAAGAAATTTCTTTAAAAATAGAGTTATTTTAGTCTTGCATACAATTACACCTGAATTATAAAACCAATAGAAACATGATATATGAGGATTCCTTCATGAGATAAGATCACCAATTTTGCACTACCATGTAGTTTGAGGACAAAATACATCATATATTACCTATCTCTCTCAAAGGAGGGTTTTGAGAGGGTTTGGAGCACCTTACCTTGTTAAGGATCATTCATAAAGCTTAAGGCATAATTTAAACTCATTCAACTTTCCAAGTGATTTAAACTCCATGACCCAACATTGGTGAAAATCTTAGGGCACCATGCAAAAAATTTGCATACCAATGAGCTCTTCAAAGTTGCCCTCAAGATGAGAAAGAGCATTTTGGAGCTTGGTAGAGCAAAAACATCACAACTTGAAAAATATTCTTCACATTTTCCTAAACATTTGTCCACAACACTATAATAACCTCATTTACATGTTCCAAGGCATATTTTCTGATAAATAGTCTTGTACCATCTTGACCAATACCATTTGTACTTGATAATCCTTCTTTTCCTCAAGGAAAATCATGAATAGAACCATAAACATGCCTCCAATATCTGAGACATGACTTGTATCATCATCTAAATTATATCTACAATGTCCTTACACACTTCTCTTTCTTGATTTGGCTGGCCATTGCTTGTTTTGCTTCGTTCTCCAAGCTATGTCTACACTAGGTCTTAGAAATAGGCCTAGTTGTGCTTGTATCCACATTAGTTTATAAAATTTCCCTATTATTTATCATGTAAACCATTAAACATGTACTCTTCATTTTGTACAAGACTTTACCATGTTTGTTTAGTTGTCCCATGCCTTCAATCCATCATCCTAGATCATCCTGTTGACTAAGCTTACTAGGCTGAGCTAGTCACACCAATTCCACTCATGCACCCTTGTATTCATCATTTTGACCTTATTTCCTCATAATATACCTGCTCAACCATCTAGTACATCATCCTAACATGTTATCACATCACCATTATGTATTTTTCAGTCACTAGCTACTCACAAAGCTAGGTATTAATCACAAGTTCTCATGCCATGCCTTGTCATGCCTTGTCACACTCATTCCAAGCTTCCTCTTTCTCTCCTTCATCCTACTTTGTCATTAATGTTCCTTTTACATCAATGAAAACTCAACATTCACATGCCAACACCATTGTCTTCACATGCTCTTGTTTTTCAGTTGCTTATGCTTGAATGCCATTATTTCTTCATGGTAAAGCTTAACCAAGATTGAATAACTTGATGAGACATAGATTTTTTTTTCAAAGGTTAAAGAAACATTGATTTACCCCTCCCCTCTCAATGCTTTTGTTTCTAATAGATGTTTCTCATACAATGAATAATGAATTATGAATGGTTAAATACAATTAAAGTAAAAGTTTTAATGGCACACCGATTCACCCCCTCTCGGTATTGGTTCTTCCAACATCAATCATCCTGGTGTTGACTATGGCTATCCACCTCTTGTCAAGGATATGCCTATGGATTTTAGGTAATTATGTGGGGAGAACCTCTAGAGAAGCTTTCAGATATTTTTCACTCTATGAATAATCTTATGCCAAAAAGGTTCAAACCCATTAGAAGTATTTGTTTTCCATCATATAACAACAATATTCTAATAATAAGGTTTTAAAGAAGTAAAAAGAGTTTCTTTCATTGCCACACTTGTTCACAATAAACAACTTAATTAACCACCACAATAAGGAAATGTTGAAATCATTGAATATTCTTATTGCTCGTTCTAATGCTAAATATATAAAACATAAAAAATCATCCTAACCCTAATGATGATTAATAACAACCCATAATTAGGATGTGCAAGAATAAAAGGTTATGTTTACTATCAACTTATGGGTTGAAGTTGGACTTGTTAATGGATTAATTTTCCAAGTGGTCACAATCATCGACAATAACAAATGGAAAACTTATTAAAGCGCCACATTTTCTAGTTATAAAAATTAATAGATATACCAGTCTTTCACGGAATAAGAAAAACCATCTATATTCTTTCCCCTTCCCCCAAGTCCATGGATCAAACACATGTAACTTTCATTGAAAATGGGACGTTCTTTGACAATCCATAATGTTCAAGGTCTAACATGCATAGATAAGCTATAGATATTAGAGCTACTAGACAATGTGACCTTACTTTAACTATGTGTTTCACCACCTTTCTTATTCCAACACTTATTGAATATGGATCTCGGTATGTATATCCAAAGCACAAAAAAATAGGTGTGGGTGAAATCCCTCCATCATTGCTCCACCTACTAGATATTTGCACCTATTTTCCACAAACTTGATTATTACTCTTGTTTTCTGATTTTCATTTTCACATCATGTTCCAATTTTTCCTAATATCAATTTGCATATAATTGCATGTTGTAGATTAAAGTTTAATTTTTTAGTTTTCCCCTAGTACATGCATTATATTTAAATCCTTTTATATGATTCTATTTGTGGCTAACATCCAAGATATCATACTTGTAATTAATTTTCCTAATACCAATAACCATTGTTTTCTTACTTTGAGAAAATAAAAGGGTTTCCTTATCCTAATTATTTTTATATTATTTCCTAGTGATATTGATAACACATGATTTGACCAATTTTTAATTCTTTCATGATTTAAAGGTTTCCATGCCTCGGGAGAATTTGGCGAATGGAAACCCCTTAGTCCTGACAACTAATCCCGAGAATTATGTGACTAGGGTTAGTTGACTCATGTCAAGGATATGCCTATGTATTCTAGGAAATTATATGGGGTGAACTCTAGAGAAGTTTTCAAACATTTTTCACTCTATGAACAATCTTTCATTAAAAGGTTTAAACCCATTACAAGAATTTGTTTGCCATCATATGACAACAACATTCTAATAATAAGGTTTTTAAGAAGGAAAAAGAGTTTCTTTCATTGCCACACTTGTTCGCAATAAATAACTTAGTTGACCACCACAAAAAGGAAATTTTGAAATCATTAAATATTCGTATTGTTTGTTTTAATGCTAAATAACAAGACATAATGGTGTAGGTCATATATTCAATTTTTCACTATTGTCTTCAATCAATGAAGTCTTAGCTTCTTTCTTGTCTCACAATTCTTTCAAGAGTCCCTATCTTGCTTGACATATCTCACATTACTCCTACACTGAGGATCATATTTGCATGCTTCTTAACACAATCTAATTTGCTCTAACATCTTTAGAGACTTCTTGCTACACACATATATTTTCATTGAGATTTGGATTCCATATGAAAACAAGGATGACATAGATTCACCTGTCACCATTGATTATGGATTTGTTGTTCCAATATCCTCCATTGGCTTACTTTGAAATCATCTTTTCCTCCTTAGAATCCTAATTCATATATCGAGTCCTTCTATCAATCACAAACATGCATACTTCTCAATATTGTTATCCATTTTTGTCCCCTAGGAAAAAATGGACAATAGGATAATATCTGGAGACCAAAAATTATTTCGTAAATATTATGGGGTTATCGAGATAATTTCAAGCTTTAAGAGGTGTTTATGATCATCTTGGACTGTTCTTATCTTTCCCTAGTCCGAAAGCTTGAGTTTCACTCAGAACAAAGAAATTACCTATGGAGGGCCCACACCTACCCAACTCGAGTAAAAACATGGTTAAAAGTGACATACAAATGTTCAGGTGTCTTATCACACTTCCATGGTCCAATTTTCATAGAAAGGTTCAAAATTTTAAGAAGGGTCAATGCAAGATTTAAAAATTTGTCAACACAAGCCACATATGAGCCCAAGCTAAAAGCAACTCACTGAGCTTCTCGGTGAGCCAGTAGGCATGTGTTAGTGTGAGTTGCATAAAGCGAGCTCTCACCGAGCTCATTTCAGGTGTTAAATCTACATATGGGAACCATGCAAAGTGGAGCTTGATGAGTTCCTCAAGTTGGTGAATACATAGATTTGCAAAGGAGCTCAATCAACATCGTGGTGACTCGGGCTCGTCAGATGGATGCATAGTTGCTCAGGTGAAGCTCATTTTAGTTTGCAGAGAATGGAACCGAGTCGAGCTATTGGCTAATCATGGGAAAGATGTTTGGTAAATCCAAGTCTATATTCTTAGCTCAACATGAAGCTATTTAGAATGAACAACTTAAGCTCAGTCGATTTCATGCAGTATTTCAGAAATTCATGGTGATTCGGGTGAGATCTGGGGCCATTGAAATGGACAAGCTCTAATAGAGAGACCACGTGAAATTTATCAAGTCAAGGTAACTCAAGCGGGCACAACAAGCAAGATGGAATATTTCAACCGGTGGCGATGGGAATAAAACATGGGACTCATGAAATAAATAGTGAGCTCGACCAGGAAGCTTAGGACAACAATGGCGAAGCGAATGAAACGTGAGCCTGGAGATGAAAAGGAGATCAAGAAAGGAGTGGCTTTTTTATAGCTTGAATCATCTAAATCACCTGAGTAAGGAAGGACACGTCATCTGATGAAGCCAATTGGCTCAAGTTCACAGAGATCTTGGGAACATGTTGTGGCGATTAAGAAGGATGAGTATTGTCTTAAAAGGTTCGTAGAAGACATTGAAATTGATTTTGAAAAGGCCGAGCTCATAGGTGAAGGGTGAGGTAAGGCATATGTATTATAAACCAAGCTCTTCAAGTGGCTCAGGGGATTGATGGTCGAGCTCGATGCACCGAACGTGGGCCTGGTTGGATTAAATGGTGAATGTGTTTTGTATAAGCTCAAGACTCGACATTAGAAGACTTGATGTTGGGTCATTTTCTAATTTCGTGAGGATCTTTCTTTGGGTTGGTTCAGTTAGGAAAGCACATGATTTTATCATCCAGGAGTGACTTAATGGATAGATCGAGGGAACTTCGGTAGTGAATTTGCAAAAGTAAAATGAGTTGGTGGAAAAGTGGAGACTGTGAGCCATCGTTTTAGATTATAATGTTGGTAAAATGGCTCCAAAAGTCTAGAGTCCCCATCTTAGGCCTATAGGTTTTCGTGATAAGGAAGCCATGCCGTGATGGCAAGATAGTCTTGGGGTTCCGAGACTTAAAATTCCAAGGATATGGGGATCATGAGGAGCATTACCACGTAGGGATAATCACTTGGCATGCCAAGGGATAATTTCGTAAATTAAATGTAAATGTGCAACTAGAAGTCCAATTTTATGGCCGAGATTTAGGTGAATTACCAATTTATCCACCTTTGGATTGAGAGGGTAGTTGGCGGTGTGAGCGAATCATAAGGGAAAACATCACTTTCGTGAGGAGCTAGTTTCAAGCTTGTGAATACGAAGCATGACGAGTTCACCATAATACTACAAGACAATGGAGCCAAGGCAAGTAATTCAGAATGATGGATGAGAGAATCGAGTTTGGAGCTCATCGTTGAAGATATCGACCTCGGTGAAGAAGTGTATGTTGAAGGACTCACAGGATGCTGACATAGGTTGAGAGCTCATCCACCTAAACCGAGTTGAGACAGAAGGAGAAAAAGATTAGGCTAATGGGATAGGTGAGTCACTTTTGGAGGAGTCATTGATAGGAACTGAGTTGAGATCGACGGTTTCAACTCGTGAAGGGCTCAATGTTGAGTTTGGGTAATGGTGCGACTCAAAATCCACAAGCAAAATGTGGTATCTCAACTCGGTGAGTAATTTTCTCATGGTGATGTGATTTCAACAGAGCTCGTGGGTCATGAGTCAGCTCAACAAGCTAAACAAGTTAGGACTAAACTGAAAATGACTTAGAGTTATATGAAGCAGAACGTAGATCTAGTGGCTCAAGAACAAACAAGGTGGCGAGATTACAAGCAAAGATCGGGGGCTGAGTTGACGCCGAGCCCAAAATGGTTGGAACAAGGAGGTAGAGATCGAGTTGTTTGAAGCTCTTCATCGAGCTAAGATAGGCTGAGTTACTCATATGGTGAAACAAAGAGCTCGGTAATCAGGAATGGAATGACGGTGATTGGATCAATGCATTGATGTTGTGTTTAGATGAAACAAATGGAAGATCAACTTGGAGCGAGTTATGGCAAGTGCAAGCTACTTGGTGGTAAGATCTCATTTCACTCAGATGAAATGCAACATTCGTGAGATCTCGGCGTATATGGGAACTCACGAAGATATTCTCAAAAGATCTCCATGTTGTTACGGGGTAAACACCACTTTCATAGGAGCATTGCAAGAGAATGGAACCATGAAGTCACAAGAAAACCTCAAACTCAGAACATTGAACAAAACAATGAAAGCTCAGATAGATAGCATTTGAAGCTCAAACTAATGGGCATCACGCAGAATCACACTCGAGCTCACGAAGGACTCAACATCGAGTTCAAGCATGATGTAAGAAGAGGCGTTAAGGACACCAAGCTGACACGATCAGGCAATGCCGAGAACTCAGATTGATATGAGGTGAGGTATCGGTGGTGATCCGGGTTGAGAGGCCAAGTTGGTAGATAGAACTCGGAAGTTGGAGGATATCTCGGTTGCGTGAATCAACTCGCTTGACGAGTCAGCGGGTAACAGGTAGTGGAGGCCGATAAGATCGGCATCAAATGGAGGAGCTCAATGATGATTTCAAAAGGTGTGAGCGAGTTCATTAAAATAACGTAGAGATGGTGAAGTGGAACATACTCAGTAGTTAGCTCAAACAGAGGAGCAAAAAGATAGAGGAGCTCGGAACCAACTCGGTGAGCCAACCACCGAGTTGGTTTTTTTGGCCTTTTCCTCATAATTTTCCCCTTCTAACACAAACCGGTCAACGAGTTCCCACATTATTTTTAATTAATTTAATATTTTTATTTAAATATTTTAATAATAATAATTATTATTATTATTTAAATATTCTTTTAATTAATTAAGGAGAACTAGGTCAACTGGGTATTAATGATACATGATGGAACCTTCTCAAGTGGTTCAACCAATTGTAATAAATACATCATGTGCCTTCAATTTAGGAATGTAATTATGACCTTTCCTCTTCTCTCTCACATATTATTCTATAAATGTAAGTTGGAAGCTCATTCCAAAGGGTTCTAATAGGTCAGATAGGTTGGAAAGTTAGACATCTTAGGCAAGTGCAATTTTTCAAGAGTCCTCTCTCTTCTGCAAGTTGTCCTTGTATGTTGAGAGAACTTTCAAGCCTCCTTTTCAAGACTGTAATGGAAACCATTGCCTCTTCTGAATGTATGATGCATTTTGCACGTTATTAAAGTAATAAAAGTGTGTGTTTTGTGACTAATATCGGTCCTTTCATCCTTCTATACTTCTTTGTGCCTTTTCTCATGCTTGCAGGTACACTATGCAAGTTCACATTTCTATTGTAGGTTCTTGGAGTTATGTGCTTATCAAGTGGTGGAGTATTGCATGCAGTTGAGTTATGGTGCTTATTCACCCTTCTCAAGTTCATCCTTCTTCACTGGAAGACTGATAACTTATTTGTCTGATCAAGTTTAATGAAGGGAACATGTGCTTCCTAGTCTATGGTATTATGTACCCTCTCTAAGTTGCAGTAGGTGAAGTTGACCTATGGTGCACACACCCTCTTCAAATTAACCCTTCTTGAGTCTGGAAACACCCTTTATTTGGTGCATCACCATCCCTAGTATAGTTTCATTTCTGCAAATCTCTTTCCCTAAAACCCATGAAAATGTTAGCATAGGACTAGATAGCCATTTTATTACACTAGGAGTAGTACAACACTTAGTTTAGGAAGAGGAAGTCAACCTTCTTCAAAGGTTCACCTCAAGCCCAAGTCCCATAGCTTGAGAGGTGATCCCATGTGTCCCAATCACATCAAACATCCTATTCACATTCTGGCCATTTGGAGGGTGTAGTGATTTGGCGACAACAAATACCAAGCCTAGACCTTGGGTGTGTTCCTTGGGTCAACATACTCAAATCTTTGTACTCACTCTTAGAATGCCCCTAACACCTTTAGAACACCTTATCTCTCCTATCCTAACGTTTGGACCCTTCATTTCACTTTGTACTTACACTTAGTACTAGTTCTCTCTATTAGGTCCTTTAACCTTGTAGCCCTTCAAGTCTCGCAAACACCGTTATATTCCAACATTCCTTAAAGCAACCTCACCCTCTCTAAGTGGATTTGGGCACCCTTTATGGGATTCTTAAGGATGCCTAAATTTCACTATAGGTTCCTCGTAGATCAAGAATTTTACGCTTGTTACCTGTCCAAGTTAATGTACCAAACTAAACACAAAAACCCTGAAAAACTCCAATGAAATTGATACCTGATGAAGATGTAGACGGATGAGGAAGCCGATGTAGATAAGACGGGCGCACACGAGCAATTCGCACAATAGATCCGAATAACCTGTAAAACACCGATGCTTGGCGAAAAAGACCACGTTAAAAGATATTTTAGTGGACTGCCCGAGAAGCGGGTCCGAGAAGCGATAAGCTTCCTCGGCGGATGTCAGTCCACGTTTTCAATTAAGAAAAGAAGCATACATGATAAAAGATGTAAATAAAGACTAGATTTTCTGATTGCAGTAATAAGAGAATCTAAACAAAGCAGATGTGTAAAGCACAGAAAAAGCAGGAACTATGAAATAAATGCTTGATTTGTGTTACCGTATCCTTTACCTATCTACGATAAATCGGCGTCGACCGGGTAGAATCGGCGGCGATCGAGACCGGCAATCGGGCGATCGAGGGGGATCGGCGCCGACCGGATAAGATCGGCGCCGATCGAGACAGATCGGTCAATCGGGGAGCTCATGCGACAAGATTCGGGAATTGGAAGGTGAATGTGGTCTGCTGGATGTGCCGAAGTTGGCGAGACACTGGAACAGGGTCACCAGATGATAGATGGTGGTGTCACGATGTCGATGCGGACAGGGGACGAGTAACGGTGCTCCTCTCAGGGATTGATTCGGACAGGATCTGCCCTAATTTGATACAATTGATGCCAAGAAGATCTCTCTTTCTCTCAACCTGTATCTTTCGCTCTCTACTCGCTTTTTCGCTCGTTCGTAATCTCTTCTTCGGTCTCATCCAGTCTCTTCCGTCCCTAGAACTGAGTTCTGGGCTTGCTTTTATAATCGGCGCCGCTCCTAGAAAATCGGCGCCGACCATATGGGTCGGCGCCGATCGCGGAGAAGACTCCCGAGATGGCTAAAAATGATCGATTCGAGAAAGACAAGACCTATCCCGACCACCGGAAATATCCCGCTTAGGGAAGATTAAAAATGGATGTGATGCATAGATAGAATAAATTTGGGGTAGATAAGTGATTAAGATGCATGGGAAGAAACGTAATAAAACTAAACACAAAAACCCTGAAAAACTCCAATGAAATTGATACCTGATGAAGATGTAGACGGATGAGGAAGCCGATGTAGATAAGACGGGCGCACACGAGCAATTCGCACAATAGATCCGAATAACCTGTAAAACACCGATGCTTGACAGAAAAAGACCACGTTAAAAGATATTTTAGTGGACTGCCCGAGAAGCGGGTCCGAGAAGCGATAAGCTTCCTCGGCGGATGTCAGTCCACGTTTTCAATTAAGAAAAGAAGCATACATGATAAAAGATGTAAATAAAGACTAGATTTTCTGATTGCAGTAATAAGACAGAATCTAAATAGCAGACAGAAAGTACAGAAAACAGGGAACTATGAAATAAATGCTGGATTTGTGTTACCTGTATCCTTTTACCTATCTGCAGATAAATCGGCGTCGACTGGGTAGAATCGGCGTCGATTGAGACTGGTCGGCGTCGATTGAGGGGGATCGGCGTCGACTGGATAAGATCGGCGTCGACTGGAGACAGATCGACCAATCGGGGGATCATGCGACAAGATTCGGGAATGGAAGGTGAATGTGGTCTGCTTTGGATGTGCCGGTTGGCGAGACACTCTGGAACAGTGGTCACCAGATGATAGATGGTGGTGTACGATGCCGATGCGGACAGGACGAGTAATGCGGTGCTCGCGTCTTAGGGATTGATTCGGACAGATCTCGCCTAATTTGATACAATTGATGCTAAGAAGATCTCTCTTTCTCTCAACCTCGTATCTTTCGCTCTCTCGCCGCTTTTTCACTCGCTCGTAATCTCTTCTTCGGTCTCTTCCGGTCTCTTCCGTCCCTAGAACCGAGTTCGGGCTTGCTTTTATAATCGGCGCCGCTCTAGAAAATCGGGCGCCGACCATATGGGTCGGCGCCGATCGCGGAGAAGACTCCCGAGATGGCTAAAAATGATCGATTCGAGAAAGACAAGACCTATCCCGACCACCGGAAATATCCCGCTTAGGGAAGATTAAAAATGGATGTGATGCATAGATAGAATAAATTTGGGGTAGATAAGTGATTAAGATGCATGGGAAGAAACGTAATAAAACTAAACACAAAAACCCCGAAAAACTCCAATGAAATTGATACACGATGAAGATGTAGACGGATGAGGAAGCCGATGTAGATAAGACGGGCGCACACGAGCAACCGCACAATAGATCCGAATAACCTGTAAAACACCGATGCTTGACAGAAAAAGACCACGTTAAAAGATATTTTAGTGGACTGCCCGAGAAGCGGGTCCGAGAAGCGATAAGCTTCCTCGGCGGATGTCAGTCCACATTTTCAATTAAGAAAAGAAGCATACATGATAAAAGATGTAAATAAAGACTAGATTTTCTGATTGCAGTAATAAGACAGAATCTAAACAGCAGACAGAAAGTACAGAAAACAGGGAACTATGAAATAAATGCTGGATTTGTGTTACCTGTATCCTTTTACCTATCTGCAGATAAATCGGCGTCGACTGGGTAGAATCGGCGTCGATTGAGACTGGTCGGCGTCGCCGATTGGGGATCGGCGTCGACTGGATAAGATCGGCGTCGACTGGAGACAGATCAGTCAATCAGGGACTGTGCGACAAGATTCGGGAATTGGAAGGTGAATGTGGTCTGCTGGATGTGCCGAAGTTGGCGAGACACTGGAACAGGGTCACCAGATGATAGATGGTGGTGTACGATGCTGATGCGACAGGGACAGAGTAACGGTGCTCCTCTCAGGGATTGATTCAGACAGGATCTGCCCTAATTTGATACAATTGATGCTAAGAAGATCTCTCTTTCTCTCAACCTGTATCTTTCGCTCTCTGCTCGCTTTTTCGCTCGTTCGTAATCTCTTCTTCGGTCTCTTCCGGTCTCTTCCGTCCCTAGAACTGAGTTCTGGGCTTGCTTTTATAATCGGCGCCGCTCCTAGAAAATCGGCGCCGACCATATGGGTCGGCGCCGATCGCGGAGAAGACTCCCGAGATGGCTAAAAATGATCGATTCGAGAAAGACAAGACCTATCCCGACCACCGGAAATATCCCGCTTAGGGAAGATTAAAAATGGATGTGATGCATAGATAGAATAAATTTGGGGTAGATAAGTGATTAAGATGCATGGGAAGAAGCGTAATTAAATATTTAATATTTAATTACTCATGGGTAAGATGTGATGTGATGAATTAAATTTAGAGTAAGTGATTAAATCACAAATTGGAAAACTATCCCAAGGGGATAGTTGGTGATGTAAACGTGCCCCAGGTTACCTAGGCAAGTAAACGGATGAGAAGGGACACTAAATTCGGTAACCAATTTTAAGTGTCTACATTTTGCCCCTTTTTGTCAAGTAACTTGCGATAATCAAGGTTATGAGACAAAAACAAAGGGATGGAAGAAGAGAAGAATTTTGTGGTGATGTGATCCCCCTCAAACTAGGGATGGGATGGATGATAGAACAGATGATCCCAAGGTTGAAAAAGGTAGATGAAGAATGCAGGATGCCCCAGTCGGATGTCTGGAGTAGAACTGATCATTGAGGACGCAAAAAAAAAAAACACAAGGGTAGCAACCTAAGGAACTCACATTGGTAGGGAAAACTAGCCGGTCTCCTCGTGAGACGACGTTAGTGCCTACAGACCCATGAGTGTAAGTAGAACTGCAAAACAGTCAGCATCTAAAGAGAGACACATTGGTAGGGACAACTAGACGGTCTGCAAAGCAGACGACGTTAGTGCCTACAGACCCGCGTAACTCTAAGCGGCTAAACAAAAAACGAGTGCTCCACGCAAAGGGAACAAACCCGAAATAGACAAGGATATCGAAAAGATGTGCCAAAAGGTAACATTCAGCACACAATAATGACCAGATAAATAAGCCAAGCATCAACACTATGGCAAAGATATTAGCAGATGGAAGTAAACGACGTGGAGAAGCGATACCGCAATCCACGGGAAAAAATGAGTATAAATCGATAGATGATAGATGATGATATAGACATAGACTGATAGATGATGAAATAGATGTGATTGGATAGAGACTGATAGATGATAGAAATAGATGTGATTAGATAGATTGAAATGTGGATAAAATAGATGTGATTGGATAGATATAGACGGATAGATGATAGATGGATGTGATTAGATAGATTGATTTAATTTTGATAGATAGATGTGATGTATCTTGGATGGACATAGCTTTTAAATATTTTGATGGATAGATATACAGATGTACTTGATGTATGGATTAGATATAGATAGATGTAATGTACCTGAGATGTACGTATTTTTCGATATTTTGATGGATAGATAGATAAATGTGTTGGATATATGGATGTAATTATAAGGAGAAATGAATACAGATAGGAGTTTTGATAGATAAGATGAATTTTGATAGAAGATAAATTTTGATTGAATTAACATGTGAAATGCCAATTTAACAGGATGCAAGACAAAGAAATGGAGAATACTCCCTGCAAGAGCAAAAGATGAAAGCGGAAACAACCGTGACTTAGAAGAGAAGATACTCGGAGAAGAAGAAAAATGATAAGTTGGACTTCCAACCGACCATAGATAAAATCCAGAAAGGGAACCAAAAGACCAAGCATACAAGGCCCTATATAAGATTAAAATAAATCTGACACTAACTAGTCGCAAACCAGATCTAGGATAGAAACGGAAAGAAAAGTAAGTAAGTATCTTGTCGGAACCTACAAGGGACAGAATACATGTCCATAGTGGGGAAATAGGATTCTCCATATGATCGACAAAAGGTCCTAAATCTCAGCTTCATGATTTTGACAGAAAAGCAAACTGATCAATGCGGGAAGTTTGCTTGATATGGAAAGACTGATCGATGCGGGAAGTCTTTCAGTGATGCTATAAACTGACTGGAAGGCCGATTAATTACAAGAAGCCTTGAATTTTTCTTTGAGAAACAGCCGTCCTTCAAGGGAGCGGTCTGTATTCTGTATTTGAATGATAGCCATCCTTCGAGGGTATGGTCTATATTTTTAGAATTTTTGATTCACTTGGTAATATATGGATAGCTGTCCTTCGAGGGATCAGTCTATCTTTTTGGATAGCATCTTTTTTTTTTTTTTTTTTTTTTTTTTTTTTTTTTGAAAGAAGCTGAGTTTAGACCTAGATAGATCAGATGGAGGGGAAGAGAACATAGAAGAACATGCACTCATGACCCGAGTAGATCCGATGAAGATAAGTACTTGGGACAGATGAAGTGGTGATTAAGGTATTCCTACCATGAGGAGGAACATATCCAAAAGAAACGTGCAATGAGTAGAGCCGCGATACTCATATTTAAGGTAGACGAGGCAATAGGCGGAGAACCACACAATTTCAAATCACCACGAAAGTAGATGACTGGTTATTAGGACGGATGGAAGATCTGAGTTGCGACTAGATTTGTATAAGATAGATTTTAACAGTAGAAGGGCCGTAAATGCAAAGCATTAAGAGGTTCCGCTTCAGGGATACCATCCATGGAAGATAAACGATAAGCCCCAGACCCATATTTATGAGTGATAATGTAGGGGCCCATCCAATTGGGAGCAAACTTACCACGTTGACTCCTTTCGAGGGTAGTGACATTTTGATTTTCCTTAAGAACAAGATCACCAATTTTGAAGTCACGATGTTGCAAGTGCTTGTTATAAGCACGTTTGACACGCTCGAGATAGACCTGATGATGCTCAAGAGCGTTAAGACGTCGCTCATCTAATAATTCCAGTTGTGCTAGACGATTTTGACGATAATCCTCATCGGAGACAAATTCTCTGAGAGAAACACGGAGAGATGGGATTTGGACTTCCAAAGGAAGGACAGCCTCAGACCCATAGACGAGAGAGAAGGGAGTAGCACCAGTAGGAGTACGAATGCTAGTCCGATAAGCCCAGAGAGCAAAAGGGATATGTAGATGCCAATCCCTACCAGCTCGACTAGTTACCTTTGCGAGGATATTACGCAAAGTTTTATTGGAAGCTTCGGCTTGACCATTAGCTTGAGGATAGTATGGAGAAGAAAAACTGAGCTTGATATTGAAAGCATTGCAGAGATTCTGCAAATCAGCGTTCTTGAAAGACTTACCATTATCTGCGATTAGCTTGTGTGGAACGCCAAAGCGACAAATGATGTGTTGATAGACAAAATCAACTATGGGTTTAGCCTTTGTTGAAGAAAGGGGGATAGCTTCTACCCACTTAGTAAAGTACTCAGTGGCGGTAATGATAGAATGATGACGTTGTGAAGAACGAGGGTTGATGAGACCAATAAGATCGAGACCCCACTGCGAAAAAGGCCACAAATCCGCCGCAGGTTGCAAAGCCTGACTAGGGATGTGCGTGAGATTGGAATGTTGCTGACACCTGATGCACTTCTTAGTGTATTCACAACAATCTTGATTAAGAGAAGGCCAATAATATCCCAACCGTAAGATGCGCTTGGCTACAGCTAAACCACTAAAATGTCCACCACAGATACCGTCATGGACCTCCTGAATAGCTTTAGATGATTCATGGGTTTTGAGGCATCGAAGCAAAATACCATCAAAGCCGCGTTTGTAAAGAAGGCCACCTAGAATAGTATAGCGATTGGCGCGTTGGACAAAAGACCTTCTACCATTGGGAGACAGATCTGGAGGAAGGACCGAATGAGATAGATAATCAACTATCTGTTGATACCACTCATCCTGAGTATGGGTTGTGACAACATTGATTGGCGTTAGTTGCCCAAGATGAGATGGTTGATCTAATCGTTGCACAGCTACATAAAGACGCGAGTCTTCGGTAAAAGGCGGGATAAGAGAGGCTAAAGAAGCCATGGTATCCGCGAATCGATTTGCAGTACGAGGAATGGCTTGGATAGTGAAGTTATCGAAAGATTGGAGTTGGGCAAGAACGATGTCGCGATATTTCTGAAGGATATCATTCTTGCATTGATAGACACCCGTGACCTGGTTAACGATGAGTTCAGAATCACCAAAGATGTCAATATGACGAGCGCCGAGATTAATGGCATTTTGAAGACCTAAGACAAGAGCTTCGTACTCAGCCATATTATTGGTGCACTCAAAGTTTAATTTGTGTGCGACTGGGATGGGCGTACCCCAAGGAGGAATCATCACGAAACCCGCACCTCCCCCTTGCTGGCATTTGGATCCATCAAAGAAGAGCTTTACTTTAAATGGAGATAGACCAAAATCGATTTGTTGGATGAACTCATCGGGAAATTGAGCAAGGGGGTCTTGAGTGTCCGGAAGAGGAGCATCAGCTAATTGATCTGCAATAACCTGACCCTTGATAGCCTTTTGCGGGATAAACTCGAGGTCAAACTCAGTCATAAGCATAAGCCAACGAGTGATGCGATCATTGTGATAAGGTTTTGCATGGATTGTCTTGAGGGGATTGACACTTGTGACAATGTAAGTTTTGTGATTAAGGAGATAATGACGAAGCTTAGAAGTTGCGAAGAAGAGAGCGCAACATAGTTTTTCAGCTTCGGAGTAACGTGTCTCATACTCATGGAGGGTGCGACTGATGTAATAGACAGCTTGTTCTTTACCACAAGTGTCCCGATGCGAAATCATGGCTCCCAGAGCATGGTCAGTCACAGAGATATAAAGATAGAAAGGCTCCCCCTCGCGTGGAGGTGTAAGCACAGGTGGAGAAAGAAGATAAGCTTTGAGATCATCAAAGGCCTTTTGGCAATGCTCATCCCACTCAAAATGAACATTCTTACGGAGGAGATGGTGAAAAGGTTGACAACGGTCCGACAATTGGGAGATAAAACGACGACCGATCGAAGATGTCCTTGAGAGCTCATGGAGTTGCTTTAAGTTAGACGGGGGAGGCATCTCAAGGATAGCTTTTATTTTTGCGGGGTCGACTTCAATACCCCTGATGGAAATGATAAAACCTAAAAGTTTACCAGTGAGAACGCCAAACACGCACTTAGCTGGATTTAGACGAAGACAGAAGCGGACAAGCCTCTCAAAGAGAGGTGCAAGGATGAAAAGATGATCTGACGACGGCGTTTGGACTTGCCAAGGAGGTCGTCAACATAATCCTCCACAGTTTTGTGTAAGAGGTCATGGAAGATGTATGTCATTGCTCGTTGATAGGTTGCCCTGCGTTCTTAAGGCCAAAAGGCATGACACGATAGCAAAAGGTCCCCCAAGGGGTTATGAAGGAGGTCTTATGTTGGTCTTCTAGTGCGATGAGGATTTGATTATATCCAGAGAAACCATCCATAAGAGAAAGCATCTCATGACCCGCAGTTAAATCTACGAGTTGGTCGATATTAGGAAGAGGAAAATCATCCTTTGGACAGGCAAGATTAAGATCCCGGAAGTCGGTACAAATTCGAATCTTCCCAGTAGCCTTAGTTACTGGTACTACATTGGACACCCATTGCGGATAATCGATGGGTTGGATGAAGCTAGCCGAGAGCAAGCGTTGTAACTCTTCTTTGACAAGAAGGGCTACTCTAGGGTGCATTTTACGCAATTTTTGCTTAACTGGTTTGATGTTGGGAAGGGTAACGATATTGTGGACCACAATATCGGGATCGAGTCCTGGCATATCTTCATATGACCAAGCAAAGGCTTGACGATGTTTGGAAAGAAAAGCGGTAAAGTCCCCTAATTCCTGTGGATTAAGGGATTGGCCGACCTTGATGATGCGAGGGTCTTCAGAAGTCCCTATATTGAGGTCGATAGTGACTTCGTTGAGAAGGGTAGACGTGTCAGAAGGAATAGTCTTGGGAAGATATGAATCCTCTACCCCCAGATAGGTGAGGACAGAATCATCATCCGCACAGTGGATAGTGTTGATAGTAGGAGAGTCGTCTCCAACTATTTCAGGGAAGATTAATGGTATAGAAGCGGACCGATTGTTAGTCTCATAGACCAACGGCCCTAAGGAAATGGTATTGATCAAAAAAAAAAGTTACGTGGGATGGAAATGTCATTGTCCACATCAAGTGATGCTTCTGACTTAGTGGGAGAAGATGGTTCTTCAGTAGGAAGAGACTCATCAAGAATAGTGACAGTGGCCTTTGAAAGAGGTTTAAATCCTAACCCAAATTTCTGATGTGGCATGAGAGTAGGAATGGATTTGAGGTCATGTATACCTTGTTCATATTTTCCAAGGCCAAAACCTTTCCACGCGCATCGATGTAGATAAGTCTTTGCAAACGTGGGATTCTGTAGGTGATCAAACCCTGTTAGGTAAGGTTTGGCTCTAGGAGGAGAATCCGGGCGATGATGAGGCGTATCAAGACCACCGTAGATGAAATTGGTCTGTTGATTGGGCAGACCAATGGTGACGATGCGACCGAGACCTGGTTGATATTCAGGTTGCTTGTCTGGTCTACCATACTCATTAGGTTTGAGATGGGCATCGAAAGATAAGAGAGGAAGCTCCCCTAGTGAGAAACGCTGCAATGTCTCTTCCAGATTTTGTAAATCCGGTAGTTTGGTTGCAGGTATGGAAGAAGATGAGGCCCTATCTGGAGAAGATGTATTTTCTTTTAAAGGGGCAGACCTAGTGGTCATGTCGCATTGTGCGGAAGGGAAAGGATCTCCTGGATGAGTATATATTTTGCCCTCATATTGATATTTTAGGCATCGATGGAGGGTGGATGGGACACAATGCATTGCGCGAATCCAGGAGCGTCCGAGGATCATGTTATAGTGGAATTTTCCTTCGACAATATAGAAGAGTTCATGGAGCAGCTTCTTACCTACTCGGACGGGTAAGACCACAGTTCCTAGAGTGACTGCTAGCTGATCGTTAAATGATCGAAGGGCGAAGGGTGGAGGTGACACCACATTCTTTGGTAACTTAAGTTGTTCGAATGTGTGCGAGGAGATGACGTTGAGTGCAGCTCCACTATCGATCATAACACGTTTTAAGGTAGTGTTATTGATTTGGACTGTGATGAAGAGGGGAGCCTCCAAATCTTCGGAAGAAAGAGAAGGAATTTCCGAATCTTCAAAAGAAATGGTAGTTGATGGTCCATTCAGTCCAACAACCAACTCGAAGGGCTGGGGCTCATCGGAATTTACTGCGATGCGACGCAGATTATCAATCAAAGCTTGGCGATGTTGTGGAGAGGATTGGATGAGGTCAAAAAGAGACATTTTGACCGGAGCTTGGGTGAGTTGCTTCATAACACTCTCCTCAACAGACACGGGAACTTGAGCCCGAGGTGCAGCACGAATAGAGACCTTGGGTCGTGGGGCTGATGAGGAAGGAGAAATGTCTTTAGGGGCTGCAGAAATGACAACCCGTGGTCGAGATGCTGAAGATGAAGATGGGTTATCATAGTGTTGGGTTCTAGTGGCGATATGGATTGTGTCAATTTGGGAAGGTGGAAGATCAAGTGGGATGGAACCACTAGAGGTCTGAGTGGATGGTTGAGGTTTGGATGGGGCTAAGATGACAGGAGGTAATTGTTCCTCCTCCAGCAAAAGGTCACTTTCTTCCAGAAGGTTCTTGATAACGGCTTGGAGAGCTTTACATCCCTCAGTATCATGACCCGGAGTACGGTGGTAAGCACAAATCAGATCAGAGTTAAACCAAGTAGGTTTCACTCCTTTAGGATTATAAGGTTTAATCGGAGGAAGGGTTATGGATGAAGATTGGATGAGTTGATGAAGGATTTCGGTATAGAATCCGGTAGACGAAGAGGAGGATAGAGATGATGAAGATGGTTCTTTTACCTTAATCGACTGCCGAGGTAAGAGAACTTGCATGTTAGGTTTAACGGTCTCCTTAGGGATCCTCTTGTTTGTTTGGACATTTGGAGGAGCAGTCTTGGGTGCTTGGGATGGGAGTAAATGAGACATGATTGACTTTGGTGGAGGGGGAGCCCCTAAGATAGATTTTGAAGATGAGGGATATGTGACAGATTTTGTGGTCTTTGGAGACAAAGGGGATTGCTTAGTCGGATTTACGGATGATTTAGATAATATTGATTCAGATGAGGAAGAAGTCCTCAAGGTAGGTGTAATAGGAGGAATATAGGGTGCTTTGGTTTTTGGTAACGAAGATGAGGATCTTGATAGAAGAGGTGCCGTCTGTTTATTAGGTAAGTCTATTTTTAGGGGTATTGATGAAGAATGTGTTGTGGAAGAAGATGATGGCTTTGATGGATGTGTAGAAGAAGACGCCTTCTCCGCGGGCAAATCCAATCGTTTATGAGGCGTGGAGAGAGATTTTTGTGGAAGAGCACCAAGAGTTTTGATGGTCCGAAATATGGGCTTTCCTTTTTCAGGGATGGTGACAACTTCCACGGCATAAGGTGACTGTAACCTTTTCGGGGGAAGCAAGTGGGGAGGTACTGATGGTATAATGTTAGATTTTGGTTGTCGCGGTTTAGGTTGAGGAATCGAGTGTATAGGTGTTGGTGCTACTTCTTTTGATTTTTCCTTAATAGGTGAAGTAACATTGGTGATGGAAGAAGGGGGTGATGACGAAGCAGTTCCTAGCGAAGGGACTACTTCTGATGCAGTAATCATGGGTGAAACTACTGTAGGAAAAGAGATAGGAAGGGTCAAAATTGAAGACGCTTCCGTTGAAGTTGGCACAATGATAGGTACGTTTACCAAGGGTATAGTTGCAGCGGGAATGGGAGCAACTGAAGTGGATGTGTCTCGTAGTGGAAACTCGAGAGGGATGTGATTGCTTGAGCATGAAAGAATGTCGATGATGAGACAGATGAGGATGATATTGTCTCGGGTATAGATGGAAGGTCAGACAAAGGAGCGGAGAGAGATAACTCCGTGCTTGATAATGTAGGGATATTCAAAGATGGACTATCTGAAGATATTGGAACTCCCGTGATTGATGAAGAGGAAGGAGGATCTGATTCGATTGATGTGTTTGCAGATGGATTGGTTTCAGAAGAAGAGTCCTCGGTAGAGATGAAATTAATAGTGTGGGTGTTTGGTTTTTGAGATTCCAAAGAATTATGATTTGGGGCATGCTTGGGGAAAGGTTGTTTAAAAACATCCAAAGGCTTGATTTGGGGGAGCATTTGGGTTATCCAGATGAGCTCGCCTTTGTCGATGAATTTTTGGACAAGATTTTTGAAAGTCTGACATCGTTCGATGTCATGACCTTTGGTTCTGTGATAATGACAGAAATCGTTTTCCTATACCGTAAAAGGGCGTTCTCGACTTTCATCAATATCCCTAATGGGTGGAAGTTCGATCATGCGAACTTCCAACATTTTTTCTAAGATAGAGGCGTATGATTCCCCCAATGGAGCGAAGGATCGAGAAGATGAAGGCCCTTTTCGAGTATATGAAGGGTCTCTTCGTGATGGTTGATTAGGAGTACTATCGGTTCTTGATGTTTTTAATACGATAGCATTTGTGGACCCTTGATTCTTATCTTTAGAGGGGGAAGAATTTGGTTTGGTGAACCGAGAGAAATCTGGTTTAGATTTGGAGCGAAGTTTTAACTTTCCTTGTTCAATGGCACGAGATTCAAGTTTGCGTGCCATCGTAAAGGCCTCTTCAAAGGTATGAAAAGTTTGGATCCTTAGAGTGGAAGAAATGTGATTAGCACAAGATCGGGTGAACAACTCGATTTGTTGGGATTGAGGAAGGGAGAAAGACAATTGGTTAATTATCCCTCTCCAACGAGCGACAAAGTCTGCTATAGACTCATCGTCGAATTGGCGAATGTTATAAAGATCTGTGATTGAGATCTTATGCGCGATATTTATTGAGAAGTTTTCAACAAACATCTGGGCCAATTGAGAGAAGGAAAACAAAGAATGTTGAGGGATGTTATTGTACCAGTCCAAAGCGGGACCCGCTAGAGACATAGGAAAGGTACGGAGCATGAGTTCCTGATCCTGGACGATAAGGTAGCAAGCATGTTTGAATGCTCGCAGATGTTGTTGGGGGTCTTCCCGGCTATGAAATTTTGAGAATTTTGGAAGTTCCCATTGGGGAGGATAAGGCTTAAAAGCCACCGAAGGATGAATGGGTTCATTACACACCTCTTCAAAGGAATATGAAGGACGAGCTCCTTTGGTGGAGGCTTCCAAGTCTGCAATTTTCTTGAAGAGAAGTTGAACCACATCAGATTGAGGAGTAGGCACATTGGTATGTCCTACATAAGAAGCAAGTGGTGGATGTTGTTGAGATGTCAATGGGGGATTCATTTGTTGTTGGATAGGATGATAAGAGGAATAACCAGGTGTTTTAGGTGACGCCTGGTGAGGTATTTGTTGTGAGGCAGCTTGCGTATAGGCAGGCTGTGAGATAATAAGTGGTTGAGAAAATATAGGTTGGGTGACGGATGGAACCTGTGATTGGTGGATTCCTATGTTTGTTGATTGAATAGGGACAGATTGAGGAACATGGGTGTTGGTTAGATTGGACATGTTGGGGAACAAGACCTGAAAGGGGCCTTCTACCGCCGGATTTGGTACCAAGGGTGCCGATACTAGGGGATGGGCGAAGGTCGCAGTTGCTGGAATATTGGAAGAAAGATTCACTGGAGGACGAGAAGTAGGAACCAACTGACTATTCGGAGGGGGTTGGCTCATGAAGAGGTACTGACCTTGAGACACAATGGAGGGCATAGACGAATTGACGGCAATGTGCGGGTGTGCAGACGCATTCATTATAGCCAGGGCAGAAGACCTCTCAGAAATGGGTTGTGGAATATTCGAGGTAACTGCAGTGTTAGGGATAGGTAAGACTAATTGAGAACTAGTCGACATGGTAGGTGGAAGAGAAAAGGGAGGCATAGGGGCCTCGCACTTCTCCGTGGCTCGAGGCAAGAGAGATGGTGCAAACTGCTCTAAAAAGGCCTGGGATGATCCACGAGGATAATCGTACACTTGTCGGATTGGTGGGTCTTGGTCAGATATTTGGATCGACTTGTGTACTAGGTAGTCCATGAGGGCTATTGGATTGCGATCAAGGAGAGCCTGAAATTCAGGATCCCCGCGAGGAATAGACTCCGAGTCAGAAGATATTTCTGATGGACTAGGAGAAGCTGGACGTGATGGGATTGTTTTGGCTTGATGGAAAGGATTATACGACCATGAGGGGGAACCAACTAACAGCGGTCCCGAGGAAGATTGGAGGGGTGCCGAAACATCCACGCTGGTGGTGATTTCGGAGGAAGAAGGAACCTGTTGGGCCATTTTCCTAGATTGTGACCGGGTGATAACCGTCATAAACAAGCAAGAAAGAAGATTGTCCTAGCTAATGCACAAACAATTCAAGCAGCGCAAGTGATTATCTCCTTTAAATTTTGATGCTTTTAAGAAAAGAAAATGTTAGGGAAGGCTTTTTAGAACAGGAACTACTCAGATAGCCAAACTAGGGATGGTTTGGGTAATGTTTGGTGAGGAGTCCCGAAGGCACTTCAGTAAAAGACCGGTACGTGGCTTGATATAGGGGCCTACCCCCGCACTTCACACACCACTGCGATAAGGGAGTCGGGTGCTTTGCCAATATATACCAAAATCTTCCGTGAATTTATAGCGCGGCCCGAGTACCGCGTAGGCTCTTCCTCTTGGATATCACTTCCAAGTAGGCGAGGCCAGGGAAGGAGTTTTGTTTAAATGCTTTATACCTAGTGATTTTGGCTTTGTGTGCAAGGGTGAAAAATAAAAATCAAATAGTGTCACTACCGATTTTGATCAATTCTCCAACCTAATTAAAACTAGATGAAAAAGCATGCAGCAATGACAAAGAAAAGGTTCTTTTTAAGCACTTAAAACGAAATGTTTGATTTCGATGAAGTCAAGTCAAACAAGTTCCTTCCCAAATGCGATTAAGTTCCTTTTAAGCACCAAAAATTGAAGTGTTTGGATGTGATAGACAACCAACAAAGAAATCCTAAAAAGGAGAAAACACCGAAAAAGAGGAATACCTGTAGATTTAGCTCTCCAAGGTGTGTGGACTTCAAAAAGCGCGTTGTTGAGCTCTTCCTCGAACAATCCCACGAACAATCAAAGTGCTCCGCAAGAAAAGATCAAGCAAACAACAAACAAGATCCGGAAAGATACATCAAAAAGGGACTTTGGTTGGGTCCCACCAAATGATGCAATGTGAATGTAGATCAAGAATTTTGCGCATACTCCGTCAAGTTAATGTACCAAACTAAACACAAAAACCCGAAAAACTCCAATGAAATTGATGCACGATGAAGATGTAGACGGATGAGGAAGCCGATGTAGATAAGACGGCGCACACGAGCAATTCGCACAATAGATCCGAATAACTGTAAAACACCGATGCTTGACGTAAAAGACCACGTTAAAGATATTTTAGTGGACTACCCGAGAAGCGGGTCCGAGAAGCGATAAGCTTCCTCGGCGGATGTCAGTCCACGTTTTCAATTAAGAAAAGAAGCATACATGATAAAAGATGTAAATAAAGACTAGATTTTCTGATTGCAGTAATAAGACAGAATCTAAACAAGCAGTAGCATAAAGCGTAAAACAGGAACTATGAAATAAATGCTGGATTTGTGTTACCTGTATCCTTTTACCTATCTGCAGATAAATCGGCGTCGACTGGGTAGAATCGGCATCGATTGAGACTGGTCGGCGTCGATTGAGGGGGATCGGCGCGTCGACCGGATAAGATCAGCGCCGATCGGAGACATATCACCAATCGGGATCGCGGCGACAAGATTCGGGAATTGGAAGGTGAATGTGGTCTGCTGGATGTGCCGAAGTTGGCGAGACACTGGAACAGGGTCACCAGATGATAGATGGTGGTGTACGATGCTGATGCGACAGGGACAGAGTAACGGTGCTCCTCTCAGGGATTGATTCGGACAGGATCTGCCCTAATTTGATACAATTGATGCTAAGAAGATCTCTCTTTCTCTCAACCTGTATCTTTCGCTCTCTGCTCACTTTTTCGCTCGTTCGTAATCTCTTCTTCGGTCTCTTCCGGTCTCTTCCGTCCCTAGAACTGAGTTCTGGGCTTGCTTTTATAATCGGCGCCGCTCCTAGAAAATCGGCGCCGACCATATGGGTCGGCGCCGATCGTGGAGAAGACTCCCGAGATGGCTAAAAATGATCGATTCGAGAAAGACAAGACCTATCCCGACCACCGGAAATATCCCGCTTAGGGAAGATTAAAAATGGATGTGATGCATAGATAGAATAAATTTGGGGTAGATAAGTGATTAAGATGCATGGGAAGAAGCGTAATTAAATATTTACTATTTAATTACTCATGGGTAAGATGTGATGTGATGAATTAAATTTAGAGTAAGTGATTAAATCACAATTGGAAAACTATCCCAAGGGGATAGTTGGTGATGTAAATGTGCCCCAGGTTACCTAGGCAAGTAAACGGATGAGAAGGGACACTAAATTGGGTAACCAATTTTAAGTGTCTACTGATTCCTTTGTACAATTTTGTACTTCCCGTGTTAGATAGGGTGTTAGTTAGGTCTAATTTGAACACCTAGTCATGACAGTACACACATGCACTATTAATCTCACCTTCATGGTAATGGATTCACCTTAGGAATTTTGTAGATAAGGTGTCTACCAACTTATGTGGCTTATCTCGATTGCTTGACCTTCCATGTACCTTGTTTCCATCAAAACTAAGCATTGTTATAGTCTACCATATAGAATTTATTATAACTTTTACCCACATGTGAGATGAGGCTTGAAACTTCACTAACTCCTAGTCCTCATTAAGATAGAGATATTCCCAAAATTTCATACTTTTTGAATGGTTAGAAAAATTGTTATGGGATGACCTAATTTAGGCATGAGAAGGAAAATTAGGGTCTACAGGACAAATCATACATAATCAAGAGCTATAAAATTATATGTTACTTTTCTTACCCTGTTGCACATATCAATGCACTTACAGTGAGTGTAGAATCACGTTTTCCTTGACTCTCGAAGTTAAGTCCCTCGACCGAACAAACTATCTCACACATAGTTTATTCAAAAGCTATAAATCATGAAAATTGTCCACAAAACCACCTACATTATTGTTCCATTAGTTTATTCAATAAACATGCATCTTCATTACATCATGATTTCCTCCATTACATCTCCTTACATGTTCCATTCCATCCTTTTCTCCTTTACTCTAACCTATAACTTGACTGCACAACTCCTATATGAGCTCTAACAAACACCAAACTTAGCATACTTGTTCAAAAAACCTCCTACATTCTCTAGATCTCATTCAAATTAGAGACCACAAATCATGACACACATTATTACAACTTTACAACTCAAAACTCTTTATTAATGGCCTTATTAGGCTTATGACACCTAATTTCCACCTCTAACACAACTAAGACTCGCTATAGTAACTTTTCTTTTTTCATTGACTTGTTCAAGCAAGATTACTTAGTCTTATCATAAAAATGTACTAAAATAGACCCTATGACATCTTATTCTCTTGATGCTCCTGCATCAAATTACCCTTCAGAAATAAATTGAGTTTATGCTCAATGCAATTTTGGCCTTTCTTCCTCCTTGCTTTCCAATCCTTCCTTGTCCTTTCCAATGGTGCACTCTGACTGATTTAGATCTTCCTATTTGCTTGTACTCTCTCCTTTACTGGTGTTTCCATCCTCCCTACCACCACTCTAAACTCATCCTTACAATTCTTCTTCCTGCACTTTATCTTCTTGTTTATCCTTTGTTCTTGTTCAATCTCTTTCACCATGCATCTCCATTGAGATTCTGCCCTATTTTCCTCATGTTCACATGAAGTTATAGCCTCCATAGCAATGTTGGGTATAAGAATATAAGGCTTGATTGCCTCTTCAACTTGTCTTATTACCATCTCTTTGTCTTCTTCTTTTATAGCTTCTTTGTAAGCTTGTCTTACTCTGTCCATGAAATGGAAGTCTTCAATGTTGAAGTTTGACTCTCTCATACTTCTCAAGAGCCTATATGGCCTCTCAACTATCATTTTGTTCCATTGTGACTGATTATTTCTTTCCTTTTCACTTTATGAGACATCTTTGTCTACACAATCACTTTGTGCTACTAGCACTCTTAACTCCTTATCATCCTCAATCCCAACTTGCATTGAATATATGATTTTTTGACTATAAGTAAGCATTATTGCCTTATTTTTATCTCTTAAACAAGCTTTCTTGACCTGGTCTGTATCATCTTCTTCATGTTTTTGAATTTCCTCAAGTGTCTTCTTCTTAACTACTTGTTCTTTTCCACATTCTACTCCATTCTTCTCAACACTCTTGAGTTTTCTCATGGCTTTATCTCTCACTTTGTTCTCTATCCTGAATTGCTTCTTGCATGATTCTAGCATTGTATTAGGCCATATGCACCTAGATTTACTCCTTTTGACTAGTCTTCCCTCAATATTCAAAGACCCTATAGGGTTCCTTACTTGTAATTCTAAGTTTTCCTATGTCTATCTTGATTATACCACAAGTATTCAACCATTGTGTTCTCGGGATCTGATTGTAGTTTTGAGTATCAACCTCTCCCTTCTTTGCTCCATAGATCCATGAGAAACTCAACTATTCTTGAAAAGTTCCTTTGATTATCTATCATACATTCAGTCTTCAAAACCATTCCAAGGCTACTTGATGCTTCTTGGTTGTACACTTTTGTCCACAATGTCATTTTGCTTAGATCCTCTCCCTTCTTGATCTCTATAGGTCCTTCACTAAAATCAGTCTTCAATCCACATGCTTTCCTCTCTTAGAAATATAGTTTCATACCCTCAGGGGTTTCTAAGAATATTATTGTGCTTCCTCCTTTCTCTATCCATTTGACTTTATGTTTTTCATGTTCATCCTTATCATAATGTCTCTCATACCTAAATACACACATGCTAACACACAATTAATTTCAAAAACTAGAACTTCATGGCCTTCTTTGATTGCTCCATACATGTTTCCAACTTGCTTATCACTTGGATTCCCTTCTAGTATTATTTCTAAGCCTTTCTTCTTCCTTGTTCTTTGTTGTTCATTCTTCATAGTATCTTTATCCAAATCATGCCCTTTATTATGAGAATCAGTTCCCATGCTACTAATTATCTCATTGTTATTCCTTATCATTTGGTGTTCTTTTTTATTGTATGTATTCATAAGGACTAGCTATTTTTTATCCTTCTTTCCTATGAATTATTCTTCTTTTTCTCTTACCGACATATTCTCCTCTTGGCTTGGTTTCATGGCAAGGACTGATTGTCCTTTCTCTTCTCTTTCTTGGTCTTCAAGAGACCCTTTTGCTTCTATTTTTTCCATGACACCTTCTTGTGTCTTCTCATTCTCTTTTTCTCTTAAATTTTGCATAAGATCCTCTAGGATCCAGTCCCACACTTTATCCTTCTCATCATTACTCTATAATTTTCCATTATCACTCTTAACTTGGTGACTCACTTGACCTTATTTGTCTTCTTCTTTCCTTTTCACGACCTTCATGGTTTCTCTAAGTCTTTCTTGGGATTTTTCATCAACCTTCACTTTTACTTCTTGGTCCACTACCTTGGACTCTAACTGCTACATTCTTCTATCAACCTTGTCTTCCTCTTTCATGAAGGCCAAAACCTGATCTTTGGTCTTCTCAACAAACTCCTTGAATCCAAATACCATGCTTCTCCTTTCCTTTCCTGCATGTTGGTCCATCAAAGGCACTAAAACATGATCTATTCCATTCTTTGTTAGAAAACACTTATTCAGCCTTCCATTATAAACTACCTTCCTTTCATATTACCATGGCCTGCCTAGGAGTAAATGGCATACATCCATAGGCATGATATCACATAACACCTCATCATGCAAACTCCCAATCTTAAAAGGTACTCTACATTGCTCATTTACAAGAATTTGATGGTTCTTTTGAACCCATGCAACTCTGTAAGGTGTCATATGATCTAACCTCTTTAACCCCAATTTACTAACCATTTCCTCAGACACAATATTATCAGTGCTACCATTATTAATAATTACCTGACATACCTTGTCTCTTGTCTTACATCTTGTCCTGAAGAGGCTTCTCCTACAAAATGGATCCTGAGATTTGGCTTGTTGTTGTTGTAGAAGTACTCTTCTTACCAATAATGACTCTGCATGCCTATGATCACCACCTCTATTAGTTGTCCTTTCCATTTATAAATACACTGCTTCTAGCCTTTTCATCCTTGTGCCTAGATCACTGATTTCATTCATCATACTATCCATCTTTCCCATGACTCCTTCCTGAATCAATTTCATTATCCCCTGCAATGATGTTTTCTCAACCTTTGCCATGCTTTCAAAAATCACTTTCACACTCTCAATCAGTTCAAATACTATGAATATCTATAATTTATCATATTATAATAGAGAAACCTGCTCTAATACCAAAATGGTTTAGGTCATATATTCAATTTTCACTATAGTCTTCAATCAATGAAGTATTATCTTCTTTCATGTCTTGCCATTCTTTCAAGATTCCCTAACTTTCTTGACATAGCTCACATTACTCTTACACTAAGGATCATCTTTGCATGCTTCTTAACACAATCTACTTTTCTCCAACATCTTTAGACACATCTTGCTACACACATATATTTGCATTGAGATTTGGCTTCCATATGAAAACAAGGATGAAATAGATTTACCTGTGACCATTGATTATGGCTCCATTGTTCCAATAGCCTCCATTGGCTTGCTGAAATCATATTTTCCTCCTTAGAATCCCAATTCATATACTAAGTCCTTCTATCAATCACAAACGTGCATAATTCTCAATGCCACATATTATGACACACATTATTACAACTTTACAACTCACAACTCTTTATTAATGGCCTTATTAGGCTTATGGCACCTAATTTCCACCTTTAACACAACTAAGTCTCTACTATAGTAACTTGTCTTTTTACATTGACTTTCTCAAGCAAGATTACTTAGTCTTAACATAACAAATGTACTAAAATAGACCCTATGAAATCTTATTCTCTTGATGCTTCGCATCACATAATAAATCATCTAACCATGATGATGATTAATAACAACACATAATTAATATTTTCAAGCGTTAGAAGGTTATGTTTTTGGGCATTTTTTCTATGGTTTTCATTGATGTCGAGTGTCACATTGATGTCAAAGTATGTCCGGTGGTATAGGTAAGTGCATGATGATGTATAAGGTGTCATGATGAGTTGTTTTGATGTTATCATGGGGAATTTGCATGGTTTAAGGAATGAGTCAAGCTAGTATGGTCATGGTCTGGCCTCCAAGTGTTGAAAAAGGATGGTATGGTATCAAAAATGTTCAATTTGATCTGTCAAGTGTGTAAGAGTGTCTATAAGGTGTTTTCATGGTCGGGTTTCAAAGGTGAGTCGTGTGTTGGAAGAGGCCATTTTAGGCCTAGTTCTAGAGCTAACAAGAGAAAATGGTGAGGTTGCATGAGATATGATGAAGATTTTGTCATTAAAATCATGTGTAATATTTTTAGGTTTCATGACATGTGTAGATGATGTATAATTCCAAGAATCATCTAGAAAATGCATGTACAAGGTCATTTTGAAGCAAGACAGTGAAGAAAAGGCATGTAGGCATGGGTAATTCTTGGTGTATGGAGAGTTTTAGATGTGTGCAGGTAAAAATGAGATTTATAATTCATATAAAAGGTTTCTATAGTGCTTTGGGAAACATTTTAGATTAGGAGGATCAAGAAGAAGCAAGAAAATAGATTTTTAGTCAAACCAAGCTCTTAGAAAGGAAAAAACCAGTTCAAAGGTCAACTTTGGATGCTCGCTAGAGAAAGTGTGATTTAAATGTGATGTTGAGGCTTTGTGGATGTTAACATATGGAACTAAGAATATTTATCAAGAATAATGAGGTCTTTTAGTTGTCATAGTTTTATGAACCATCGTTAACACCAAAACAACTTTGTTATGGTTTCAAAACCCTAGGTGAAAAGTAACTTGAGTAAAAATGATTGTACATGTCTATATTTGATTCATTTTTATTATTATGATTTGATGATGAATAAGAATCCTACATATTTCTGATTATGTATTTTATATCTCGTGAGAGTAAGTGAGTCCCACTAGAAAGGAAAGTTTATGTAGTATTTCGGTTTAGAAAAATATGTCCATTGAACCCGATGACTTAATCACCATTTATGGAAGCGTGGAATTTTTAATACATGTCCATGAGAGTTTTAGGTCATGGTTGAGGTCCTAAAGTTTAAAGTATTCGTTATCTATTAAGAATACTTTTGGGGATGAAAAGTCATTTTTGAGAAGTCTTCTTGTAGAAGATTTTATAGGCATCTACATTACATTTTATGGCTTTATGAGTACATGTTTATATACCTGAATTCATGATATTTATAGTTATATATGATACTTACATGGTTGAGGTAATTGTTGGTGTCGAAACGCAGCACCCCTGGGACTCTGCAACGCGATCGGTTGAGAATCTCAGTGCGATTGCACAACATGGAGCTTTTCCCAAGTGTGGGACCTTGTGAAATCGGAAAAGCTCTCCGGATGAAGGCCGGCTCCTATCCCTCTGTTGGATGCACCAATGAAACGCAGAGGTTTACCCTAAAACCTAAACTAGCTACCAAGGAGACAGGAGAGAGAAATGCATAAAAATAAACCTAAGCTAAGGAGGTGATGCACCGAGGAATGTTGAACACCCGCTTTGCAAGAATAAACACAGACCACATAGATGCAATACAACACCATGCACAGCAACCAAAATGCAATGAGAGATCAAAATGACAACAATGAATACATGAGAGGATTTAAATTCAATCATAGACATATATATTGCTCGAGGATCGATACAAGACATCGCAAAGTGGCCAAGAGGCAAAAATGGCATTACGGTCCATGTGGGAGGCTTGAAAACTCCACAAATCCTCTCATGCGAGCGGGAGAGAAGGGAGAGTGCAAAGCAAAAATGCCCAACTATTTTAAGAAGCCTCTCCTTACATTTTATAGAAGGGAAAGAGATGGAGAAGTGAGAAAATCGAGATTTGCCCAACCACCTCCAAGACTGCGCCTAACTCCATTCATCATGGCGGTAGGTAAGAACCTCAACCACCCAAAAATGGCAAACTGTCATATTTCCCCAAGTAGGTCCTGCTCGGTCGGGTTGGGACTCTCCTCTGCATCCGCATCGGGTTTGGAGGACACTGCGGCATGTGTTTGATGTTCATGCTTTCCCGAAACCCGCATCCGCCGTTATTACCAAATTTCCTTTGTCTTCGGGTTTGGAGGTATGACTTGCATATGCATCGGGTTTGGGAGGTGGCGCAACATGTTTTCGCCCCGTGCTTTTCCGACTTGTTTTCCCGACTCGGAAACCCGATTTGCTTGTTGGCGGGTTTTGGAGGCCCGAAAACATATTTCTTTGTTGTCGGGTTTTGAGACCACCCGACATGTTCTTTTGAGTCGGGTTTTGGAAACCATGCGACATATTCTCTCCGACTTGCTCGCCCGACTGTTTTCCCCGGACGATGAAACCCGATTTGCTTGTTGGCGGGTTTTGAAACCCCTACGAAATGTTCGTTTTGTGTGTTTCTCCGACTGTTCCTCCGCCCGAAACCGATTTCCCTTCATTCCTCCGTATTTACCCGGTGGGGTAAATATATACAACAATTTGGTGACTCACGGGGTTACCTGCCTGCTAGGTAGAAGATCAATGGCCTTTTAGCAATCCATTGGGCATGGAGTCATAAGCAAGCCTGAAACTGATCTGAAATTTGAACTTCCCTCTAAACCGCTTGAAACCCATTGCACCTAGAGTTTTCTCACCAAAATGCCACCGGAATGAACTGTGCCAGAGCAAGACCAACAACACCAAAAACTATGTACAAAACTGAAAATCATACATGTCCCAAATGGAACATGCAGAGTGTGCACAAGCACTTCTTCTGCTGAAAGCAAACCTACCTACTCTACTCTAACTGGAAGCAAAGGCAAGCTAAACAAACCCTGCAACTGGTTGTGCAAAATAGCTTCCTTTCTTCAAAATTGGCAGCCATGCAATTGATTTGGCACTGATCATGGCTGTTTGGATGGATGGAAAATCAACAAGAAGTGGTCTTCTATCCAAATCATCAAGGTATCAATGAAAAATCCAATACCTCTTTTAGTTGCTCGCATTTGGATGGAGAGGTATGGCAGCTGATCCTTGGTACTTTGTAGCTCGTCCTCATGCTTAGAAGCAAGCATGACTGGTTGTGGCTTCTCCTTTGGCTCCAATGAAGCCAAATACCTGATTGGGCAAGGTATGGTCCGTTTGATATGCCCATAGCTCTGAT
This sequence comes from Taxus wallichiana var. yunnanensis, assembly GCA_018340775.1. Lineage (NCBI taxonomy): Eukaryota > Viridiplantae > Streptophyta > Pinopsida > Cupressales > Taxaceae > Taxus > Taxus wallichiana. Next base: position 588,718,930 of record CM031244.1, read on the forward strand.
TTTCAACTCCAAAAATGGAGTCTTCTTGCAGACCCTCCTGAATGGATGATGTGAAAGAAATGGTGGGATTCTTCTGTCCTTTCTCTTCCTCCAATGAAGAACATGGAAGATTAAAATCTTCCGATTTTGATTCCAAAGAGCTGCTATAAGATGCAGGCTGCTGCAAATGAATGCTCTCCTTCATGACAAAGCAGCTCGTGTTTGGAATGTGGAAGATGAAAGAGAGAATGGTGAAAACTCAACCGGCTCTTCTCCATCAAAATAGTCCTCCAAATCTGATAGGTAAACTGCCTCATTGCTGTCCCGTTGTTCGTGTTCAACTTCCTCCATGGTGTCCTCTTGATCTGCAACTTGACCACCATGGTTTCCTTCACTCTCCAATATTGAGTTTGAGAGATCAAACTCCTCTTCAGTACTAGAACTTGGGAGAGGTGAAGTAGAAAGAAGAACTGAAGGTTCTCCTGTAGCCTGCTTTGTGCTCAAAACCCTTGGATTTGCACTTTTCTCCTCCACAACTAGGATGTGCTCCTCTTCTTTTGCCTTTGGAGCAGCTTCTCCCTCCTCTATTACTCGAAGGCAATCTTGCTCTTGATATAACTCTTCCTCCAGCATGAAGTTTTTAAGTCAAACTCTTCAATCTGCTGCTCTAGAGGACAAGTTGGGGCTGCAAGATCTTCTTCAGAGCTTTCTTCCTTTATCTTCTTCTTCGTTGCCACAAAATCAGTCTTAACCACCGTTTGTTCAACCTTAGCCTCTTCTGTAGGCTTTACCAGCAAAGGAATCTTTTCAATTCCAAACTTAAGAGCCAAACTTACTAAGCTCTTAATCATTTCTTCTTTTCCTGGCTCTTCCTCTTGCTGTCCTTGATGACTGATTTTTTCAATTTCTTCTTCCCCACATGGGATTGGGAATGCAAAAGGAGGAATGGGTTGAAACTCAACCGATTTTACAATTTTTTGTGGTGGTGGAGGCAGTGAAACCTCTTGTTTCTTTGGAGGAGGGGGTATTTCTGTTAGCTCTTGTGGAGGGGATGACTGTTTGGAAGGGAAAAGGAAAGAAGAATCGAGATGAGATGGAAGACTGAGAGGTGGAGACATGGATTCAACATTTGGGACAGCAGATGGAGGGTTTGAAACTTGACACTGCTGAAATGATATAGATTGGGAAAGAGGAAATAGAAAGGCATGAGATGGTGTGCTTACCCGTTGACAAGGTTGCTGAATACTTCTCTCATACACCTCTATTCCTTCGATCCACTTTGCAAGCAATGGCAGCGTTGCAATCATGAAGTCAAGTTTCTCCTGAGGGCTGTAATGCCTTGGAAAAGGTCCCACCCATGGACAGGGTGCTCCACAACCGATTCCAAAAGCTTTCATTTGTGCTTGAGCCCTGGACTGCACCATCCCCACCTCCATTTTTTGGATTTTCTCCAATAGACCAGCATCTTGCATCTGATGGTCTTCGTTATATGCATACTCCTGCTCTTGGAAAGCTCCATAGCCAAACTGACTTTTGGCACTGTTGTTCATATGAGTATGCATGCTGATCTGGAGGATTTGTAAAACGTGTTGGAGGTGTGATATACTACTGTTGTTGGAAATGTGAGTCCCATGATGGAAATGAAGTCATGGTTGCACAACTTCATGGAATGGAAAAGAATGAAAGAGATGGAAAGAAAGATGGATGGAAATGGATGGAAACGGGTCTGCAACTCAGAGAAATGGGTTGCTGATCAGATGGAGTCGCCAGATGTGCTTTTGAATATGCCTCTAAAAGGCTGGATTTCGCCAAGTTACACACCAAACTTGACAATATCGAAATCGAGATTAAAAATTTGAAGGACCCGGAGGATGAAGTCTTCAATTCGGAACTCATGCCATGTTATGCAGCTGCAGATCCCCGAAAAGCACAGGCGGAACTCAGGTCATGCAACGCATCACCCAAAACCCGAAATGACTGCTGGGTCTGCTTTGATGTTCTCGGACCCCGAAAACCCGAAATCCAAAAAACATGAAATTTTGAAAATCAAAATCTCAAAAAACCAAAGATACCCTTTTGAAGATTACCCTCAGATCTACCAACCTGGCGAAAATTCGGCCTGTTTCGAGCAAGTTAAGCCCTTGAAAAATGATTTCGGAGTTCAGCCTGGAAGGAGCAAAAATCCAAAATTTTAACAACTGCAATATCTTGAGCCAAAAATCATGAAAACTCCTTCAAATTTGGTGGAATGACCTCTTGGTCCCACCGGGTGTGCCAAAACTGTTGGTGTCAAACGCAGCACCCCTGGGACTCTGCAACGCGATCGGTTGAGAGTCTCAGTGCGATTGCACAACATGGAGCTTTTCCCAAGTGTGGGACCTTGTGAAATCGGAAAAGCTCTCCGGATGAAGGCCGGCTCCTATTCCTCTATTCAGATGCACCAATGAAACGCAGAGGTTTACCCAAAAACCTAAACTAACTACCAAGGAGACAGGGAGAGAGAAATGCATAAAAATAAACCTAAGCTAAGGAGGTGATGCACCGAGGAATGTTGAACACCCGCTTTGCAAGAATAAACACAGACCACATAGATGCAATACAACACCATGCACAGGCAACCAAAATGCAATGAGAGATCAAAATGACAACAATGAATACATGAGAGGATTTAAATTCAATCACAGACATATATATTGCTCAAGGGTCGATACAGTACATCGCAGTGGCCAAGAGGCAAAAAAGGCATTACAGTCCATGTGGGAGGCTTGAAAACTCCACAAATCCTCTTGCGAGCAGGAGAGAAGGGAGAGTGCAAAGCAAAAATGCCCAACTGTTTTAAGAAGCCTCTCCTTACATTTTATAGAAGGGAAAGAGATGGAGAAGTGAGAAAATCGAGATTTGCCCAACCACCTCCAAGACTGCGCCTAACTCCATTCATCATGGCGGTAGGTAAGAACCTCAACCACCCAAAAATGGTGAACTGTCATATTTCCCGCGTCAGGTCCATTCCAGTCGGGTTCGGGACTCTCCTCTGCATCCGCATCGGGTTTGGAGGACACCGCGGCATGTGTTTGATGTTCGTGCTTTCCCGAAACCCGCATCCGCCGCTATTACCAAATTTCCTTTGTTTTCGGGTTCGGGAGGTATGACTTGCATATGCATCGGGTTTGGGAGGTGGCGCAACATGTTTTCGCCCATGCTTTTCCGACTTGTTTTCCGACTCGGAAACCCGATTTGCTTGTTGGTGGGTTTTGGAGGCCCGAAAACATATTTCTTTGTTGTCGGGTTTTGAGACCACCCGACATGTTCTTTTGAGTCGGGTTTTGGAAACCGTGCGACTTATTCTCCGACTTGCTCGCCCGACCTGTTTTCTCGATGATGAAACCCGATTTTCTTGTTGGCGGGTTTTGAAACCCCTACGACATGTTCATTTTGCGTGTTTCTCCGACCTATTCCTCCACCCCCGAAACCCGATTTCCCTTCATTCCTCCGTATTTACCCTGGGGTAAATATATACAACATGTAATTTTAGGCGGCATTGATCCTCATATTTGATGACTAGGGTTTGTTGCACAAGAACAAGCTTGTTTTTAGGATGGTTTCATATATTGAGGAGATGGTGTGTAGCTTTCCATGTATAGTGTAAGAATGGTGAGGTATTATTTTATGTTCCTAAATTGATTCCATGCCTTGGTTAAGTGAGTCTTGCACGCTTATATTTGGTGAGTAGGTCTCTGTAAGTGCTTTTGGGCTTCTTGGGTCTAAATGAAGAAGTTTGAGGATGTGGGTGATATGACCAAAATATGTGGTCATTTAGATGATGCCCTCATGATTTTTTTATTATGTTTTCATGATAGGATGACCTACATGGTTTAGGCAAGTTGTCATGTATATAAGTAAGTTTTAGAGAGCTCATTTGTATGTGTTATATCTATGGGATTAGAGAAAAAAATGGAAGGATGCGAGGGAACGTTATGAGGATAAATATTAAGAGGAAGAGGGCTTGACATTTATGGAGTATACTTCCATGATATCTTGATACGATGATGAGTTGAATAAGGTCATCCATACATGACCTAGTTTAGAAGAAGACCTAGTTTGTTTGCATGGGCTTGAATGATCTAGAGAGAAGTGTGTGGAGTGTTGTAGGGGGTCAAGAGAATTCCCGAGGAGAGGATGAGAAATTAAGGAGAGAAGAGAAGAAGGAAAACAAGGTAACTTGACCTAATCAGAAAATGCAGATGCAAGTTTGAGAAAGAAGGAATATAGAGAAGTTTGAGAGAGTTTTGAATGCATGAAGCTGAATTAGTGATCATCATTAGTTATATAAGTAACAATACATTAATTATCTTCATTATCAGGTGGTTGAGTGAGTGCTTGATCACCTAAGGGGGTGGTAGTCTCCTTGTATAGTGGGTGCTATACTAAATAGGGGTGGGTGCTCCTCATGAAGTTGGTGCTTCACTAAAGAAATCTTGTGTGATGGGTAATATTCACAAAATTCCTTTGTTTTGAGTAATAGAAGCATGGGTTCTGTGGATTTTCTTCCCCTTGAGAGTTTCCCACATATATTTGGTGTTCTTGTGTACTCTCTTGTTCTTGTGTATGATTTCTCATTCATAATATGATCACATTGATTAATGTATGATGAATGGTTGCTTTGAATGATGTATACAACTTAAAAAAAATAAAGTAAAAACATTTGTAAAGACTGATTCATCCCCTTCTTGGTCATTATTCTTCCAAAATTGGTATCACAAAAAGTCCTTGTGAAGAAAGTTTAACATCTTGGAGGAGATCTTTGAAGCACAATTATGGCAGGAAGTCTAGTTTAATATGTGATGGAAAACTTGCTCATGATAAAATTTTGGGGTTTGGCATATGGCATCAAGATTTGATGTTTCCTCTCCATCACTATGATTCTTATTGGTACATCTAATGAAGATGAAAAAGTTGGCCCTTGTACAATTACTGATTTTTTTCCCTAAAGAAGAAGATGGAATTGTCCTAGTAGAGAGATGGTGGTTGTTTTAGATATGGTTGAACCTATAATGGAATATTTAGAGTGTCATGAATTCAATATATAAAGAGGTAAAAGAGTTTCATGGATCAGTGATGACTAGTATGGTTGAAGTATGCAAAGCTTATATTCCTAAGGATAATTCAAATAACAATGACTATGAGTATAAATAAATATTCATCCATCTAAAGAATCCATTTGAGGTTTTCATCAACAATCCACCACTAAGGAAGAGGATAAGGAGAGGTTATCATCTCATATATGTGATATATTTGAGTGTTCATCATTTCTTCTACAAGAAATATGGGCATAAGACCATGGACAAGAATAAGGAGATGTGTAGGTGCTTGGTGTTGGTTCAAGTTGTGAAGTTTAGTTTAAGGTGGAGAAGACCACAAGAGCATCAAAGTGACTTGAGAAGGATGTGACCGAGAGTCTTGAAAGACACTACAAACATGAGGTATGATAGTCAGTTTGAAGACAAAGTGAAATATGTATGATAATATTTTAGGGTTTGAGTACCATGGTTGATCTTTAGTTCAAGGTAGAAGGTTGTTCATGAACTCTAAAAAGTAAGGATTGTAGGTAGCAGTGCATCCCTATAACAGAAATCAGAGGTCTATGTTGAGCATATAAGGGTGATATATCGTACAAAAAAGGTAGGTTATTTTTGAAGATATAATGAGTCATTGACATCAAATAGTTGTTGTGTCCTCGATATTCATGAAAATTGGTTTTAAGGTCATTATCATGAGGCATAAAGTTCTGAAAATACTATTGGTAAGGTTTGACCTAGTGGTTATCAAGACTAATAAACAATCTTGAGGCGTATAAAGATAGAGAAATGATTTGAAGGTCAAAATATGTTGTACATTCTTTAAAGAGGTAAGAAAGTTATTTTGTTGATTTGAGCATTGTCATAAAGTTATCAAGGTATGAAAATCTTATTGAAAGAAGATTAGAAGCCTATATGCTAGATTGGTTGGACACATAGTGTTATGATTCATCGAAGCATGCATACGGATGCTTAGTACTATGATGTGATCTTAGTTAGGTTTGTAAATACTAATGGAGGTCTTAACAGAAGTTTTATTGTCCTCGATATGAAATTTTTAGTCTCTCCAAATTTTTTTGATGTCTTTGCAAAGGTATGTATAATATTGGTTTATATATGTATAAGGTCTTAGTTCTTGCCAAAGCTGTTAAGAAGTTAGGATGTTGTGATTAGCATTGTGAAATTAGCGAGAAGTTATTAAAGGAATGGAATGGTTGTTGACTAATGTGAACTTAAAGATGTATGATAATGATCTAGAGGAGACCCTACTGGTGTATATGGCATGGATACTATTTTAAGTTAGTGTTCAAGGTTTGAAGGTCTGTAATGTGAGGCAAATATCTAGGTGTTTCAATAATAAGCTTGAGAAGGGGTCAATTGAAGATGCGCGAAAAGTTTGAAAAAAATGTGTACATCATCCAGGGGATTTTCTCATGACATTGGTATAGGAACATGATTTGTATGATGTGCATGGCAGGGGATTGTATTCTATGCAAGGATGGGGATTTTATTCTATGCAAGGTAGGGGATTCTATTCTATGCTTGATATCTTTGGATCTACTAAGTCATGTTGGCTAGAGACGATAAATGTGTCTCTTGTTGCCACAAGTGTTGATGATAAAAAGTGCAAGTGGAGGTCTGTAAAAGTTCTTATGTGATCTTGAGTACTGCATAAAGATCTTATTTAGGCCATTTATGCTCATGATGAACTATTTGAAGTGTGTTGATAAGGTATGAGTTCTTTATGCTTATATATATTGATGAATGTACAATGTGTTATAAATATGAAAGACAAGGTTTTGAGTTAAAATGGTTGGAATCATGATGTGTGTCATCTTGATTTAAATGTTGCATCAAGTATATGAGGGATAATGAGGTATGACAGTTAGGGTTGAAGATATATAGTGTGTTGCAAATATTTTATTCCTCTAGTAACATGTTGTTATTATATTCAAAGTGAACTATGTAGTTTTTTCTATCCCTACAGTATTATGGCACCTTGGCTTGATGTTTATGAGATATGTTTGCATATGATATCTTGGTTTGATATAGCTAGTGTGGTCTAAGTGTGGAAGAAGGGTTTTGATAGAGCAAATCTATCGCTTCTACAATATGCAAAGCCAAAATAATGGAGTAAAGGTATAATGACCTAATTTATCATTGATAGTGCTTCAAGATAGTAAGATGATGGAAGATGTCGATAATGTCCTTGTGAAGTTGTGTGTGTGATTGTTTGAGCTCAAAAGAAGCTTATATGTGTCAAGAAGACTCGTTGAATATTGATGTCAAGATGAAAGTTTCTACTGTAATGATGATTTAATTTGAAAAACAAGTTTTTCTTAAGGTATTAGTCATGATTCTTACAAGGACTTCCCATATATGAGATTTGTCTAAAAATTTTGTCACAAAAGAAGAGACGTTCATGCATGGAGTAAGTTTTGTTGAGTGTGATTATCTCAAAGAGTTTGATCTGTGAAAACTTGTATGTGAAGCTTTTTCTCTATTTCTAAATGATTGATTAGTATCCATGAATAGGTGATTAGTAGAAAAGGAGAGCTATTTACAAGGTGGCAAGGCTTGTAGTTCCTTCAAGAGGCAAAGTTAGTGAATTTTGAAACATAATAAGTAAGGTTGAATGATAGTGAAATCTATGCATCTAGAAAGTAATATGAGCTTGTAAGATGCAAAAGGTGTTATCCAAGTAGGTTTGTAAGTTTAATATCTTGTTCTTAGTCCTTGGTGACAATATTATTTCTCTTGAAACATGATAACAAAGATGTGTCACATCATTTATTACACGGAAGTGATGCATTTTGGGCCTAGCAGGATAAGGGTTTCATTGAACATGAATATCTATGTGAAGTTTTCAAGATGTGTTTCAATAAGAACAATGGAATCATAAGGTATGTGCCTTAATATGGTATTTATCTAGCTAGTAGACTCATTTGGATGTTGATGCACTGGTCTTAGAGGGAGATAACATTTCTTAAGGTTATTGAAGATAGAGGTATGTGAGTTGATATTGTGCTCTTGATCATCTAGTTGGTAGAGTTGTGTTCTCTATTTTATTGATTATTTAACAAAGTATGTGATATTCTATGAAAACAAGTGGATGCATTATCTCTAGGATAGAAAACATGTTGCTCTATGAAGACAATGAAGACTTCCATGTAAGGATCATCGGGATTATGAAAAGTAGTACATAGCTGCAATGAAAGACAAGAAAGCCAAGACTCGGGGGTAGTATAAACAAGAATGAAGGACACGTGTATGAGGTAATAAGTATATGTCTTAGGAGGATCTGTGATAGAGTAAGGAAAGTTTTGATGTGCCTAGAAGACAAGGTGGAGCATTGAATGATATGAAAGATTGGTAACTCTTTCCAGCAATTAGTTGTTAGTATGTGTGGTATTTTGATTTCAGTAATGAATTTATTGTTCAAGGTCAAGAGTGATGCCTGCATGTATTGAGGGGGATATGTGTGAGTAAAGTCAAGTACATGGGTCATTAACATCATTTATTGTCAAGATTGTGATAAAGGAGAAACAATTCAATATGCATTGTTGTTATTATGTCTTTTCAAGTTGCTTCACATCAAGTTTTCATATTTACCTTGGTAATATATGTCAAAGGGGGAGTATGCTCAAAAACAATAAAAGTGAGTCTTGTAGGTTTTTGTATATATTGTTTCCATCAATGTTTCTCAAGTTGGTTGCCATCAATGACAAAGGGGGAGATTATTGGGCATTATGTCTATGGTTTTCATTTATGTCAAGTTTCACATTGATGTCAAATTATGTCTAGTGGTCTAGGTGAGTGCATGATGATGTATGAGGTGTCATGATGAGTTGTATTGATGTTGTCATGGGGCATTTGCATGGTTTAAGGAATGATTCAAGCTAGTATGTTCATGGCGTGGGATCTAAGTGTTGAAAAAATGATGGTATGGTGTCAAGCATGTTTAATTTCATGCGTCAAGTGTGTAAGAGTGTCTGCAAGGTGTTTTCATGGTTAGTTTTAGTGAGTTATGTGTTGGAAGAGGCCACTCTAGGCCCAGTTCTATACCTAGCATGATAAAATGGTGAGGTTGCATGAGATATGATGAATAGCTAGTTAGTAAAAGCATGTGGAATATGTTTTCAGGTTACATGACATGTGAAGATGATGTATTAGGCTAATAATCATCTAGAAAATGCATGTACATGGTCATTTTAAAGCAAGACAAGTGAAGATAAGACATGTAGGCATGGGTAAGTCTTGGTGTCTCAAGAGTTTCAGATGTGTGCAAGTAAAAATGAGAGTTAAAATTCATATAAGAGGTTTCTCTAGTGCTTTGGGAAATGTTTCAGGTCACGAGGATCAAGAAGAACAAAGAAATTTCATTTTTAGTCAAACCAAGCTCTTAGAAAGTAAAAACCCGTTCAAGATCAACTTTGGATGCTCAATGGGGAAAGTGTGCTTTTCATGTGATTTTGAGCCTTTTGGGAGTGTTACAATATGTAAATAAGAATATTTATCAAGAATAATGAGGTCATTTGGTTGTCAGAGTTTTATGAACCATTATTAACACCAAAACAACTCTGTTATGGTTTCAAAACCCTAGGTGAAAAGTAACTTGAAGAAAAATGATTTTACATGTCTATATTTGATTCCTTTTTCTATTATGATTATTTTATGATGAATAGGACTCCTCCATATTTTCAATTATGTATTTTAGAGCTCGTGATAGTATGTGGGCCCCACCCAAAAAGGAAAGTTTATGTCGTTTGTAAGTTTCTGAAAAATATTTCCATTGAACCTAATGACTAAATCACCATTTATGGAAGTCTGGGAGTTGTAATACATGTACATAATAGTTTCAGGTCATGGTTGAGGTCCTAAAGTGTAAAGTTATCCTCATCTATGAAGACTGGTTTTTGGGGATGAAAAGGTAGTTTTGAGAAGTCTTCTTGTACAAGATTTTGGAGGCATCTACAATACGTTTTATGGATTTATGAGTACATTTTATGTACTTGACTTATTATATTTCTAGTTATATATGATACTTTCATGGTTGAAGTAATTTGAGGTGGCATTGAGCCTCATCTTTGAGGACTAGGGTTTGTTGCACAAGAACAAGCTTGTTTTTAGGATGGTTTCATGGCTTGAGAAGATGGTGTAGAGATTTCTAGGTATGGTGGAAGAATGGTGAGGTATTTTTTGATGTTATTGAAGTGATTCAATTCCTTGGTGAAGTGATTATTGCACACTTAGATTTGTGAGTAGTTCTCTTAATGTGTTTTTGGACTTCTTGGGTCCAAATGAAGAGGTTTGAGCATGTTGGTTATATGACTGACCTATATGGTCATTTATATGATTCCCTCATGATGTTTTTATTATATTTTTATGATATTTTATCTATGAATGTCAACCTACTTAGTTTGGGAAAATTTTCATGTATATAAGCAAGGTTTACAAATCTTATTTATATGTGTTAGAGCTATGGGCTTGGAGTGAATTTTGGAAGGATGAGACAAAAGGTTGTGAGGATAGAGATGAAGAGGAATAGGGATTGAAATTGATGAAGTATGCTTCCATGATGCTGATCTGATGATGGTTATTTGAAGAAGGTCATCCATACATGACCTAGTTGAGAAGAAGACCTATTTTGTGTGTATGGGATTGAGCGAGCTAGAGAGAAATGTGTGGATTGTTTTAGGGGTAAAGAGAAGATATGAGGAGATGATGAGAAGATAATGAGATTAGAGAAGAAGGAAAACAAACTCACTTGACCTAATCAGAAAATAAATATGTAAACTTAAGAAAGAAGGAAAAGAGAGAAGTTTGAGAGAGTTTTTGAATGCATGGAGTTGAATTAGTTATCATCATCAGTTGTAGAAGCAACAATAAATCAGTGATATTCATTATCAAGTGGTTGATTGGGTGCTTGATCACCTTAGGTGGTGGTAGCCTATTTTTATAGCGAGTGTTATATTATATAGAGGTGGGTACTCCTTGTGAAGTGGGTGCTTCACTAAAGAAATAATCTGTGATGTGTAATATTCACATAAATCCTTTGTTTTGAGTAATATAAGCAAATATTCGGTGGAGTTTCTTCCCTTAATGGTTTCCCACATATATCTGGTGTTATTGTGTACTCTCTTGTTCTTGTGTATGGTTTCTCATGCTTAATATGCTCACATTGATTAATGTATGATGAATGGATGCTTTGAATGGTGTATAAAACTTAAGAAAACTAAAGTAAAAAGTTTGTAAATATTGATTCACCCCCTCTTAGTCATTGTGCTTCCAAAAATGTTTACTATCAACTTATGGGTTGAAGTTGGACTTGTTAATGGATAAATTATCTAAGTGGTCACAATCATAGACAATGATAGTGGAAAACCTATTTTCTAGTTATCCAAATTGATAGATATACTAGTCTTGCATGGAGTACCCCTCTATGTTCCCTCCCCTTCCCCTAGTCCATGGGTCAAACACATGTAAATTTCATTAAAAATGGCATGGTATTTGAAAACCATAATGCTTAAGGTCTTACATTTCACAAAGAAGCTATAGATATTATATCTATTAGACAACATAAACTTATTTTAACTTTGTTTCACCACCTTTCTTATTCCAACACTTCTTAAATATGGTTCTCGACTCGTATGTCAAAAGGACAAAAAAATAGGTCTGTATTAAATCCCCCAACATTTCCTCACATGCTAGATATTTACACATGTTTTCCATAAATTTGATTATTCCTCTTGTTTTCTGATTTTCATTTTCACATCATGTTCCACTTTTTCCACTCATTCCTTCCCCTATATCAATAGCTCCAGCAGTGTGTTGTTTTTTACGATTGCATTTTGTAGATTAAAATGTAGTTTTTTAGTTTTCCTAGTACATGCATTATATTTAAATCCTATTTATATGATTTTATTTTTTAATAACATCCACTCTAACATAATTGTAATTCATTTTCCTAATACCAATAACCATTGTTTGTGTAACACCTTAATTATTTCCCCAAAATTGAAGATTTTTAAAAATTAATCTTCACATTTCAATCTCAAGTATGCAATAGAATTAACTCAAAACAAACCATTTAAAAATTTAAACACCTATTTTTAGTCAGGTTTGATCCATCTGATAACTCTTCCATGCATAAATCTTGTGCAACTAAAAATGGTTTATCCTTATGTTCATTCAATCCACTCTCTACGAGAGTAACCATACAATCTTTAGTATGTTATGGTTTAGTTTTTCTAGGTTAAGAAAGCTTTTTTTTCCATCCTTAAAAGTCTACTATGAAATTCAATTTATTGACTTCCTATTCTAGTATCTGACATATATATAATAAGGATATAGTGAACAAACAACGTATTCATACACTTGCATTACTTTTTCCAAAGTTTTTCAGCCGTGCAAAAAAAACTTATCCTGAGACCGCACAAAAGTCTTGGGGATACAGTCTTCCATCACCAAACAATTATCTCGACATAATTATCTTGATCTTTTTGTTTAAGATGGTGAACATGTTAAGAAAGATGAATTTTGTTCTTTACAGGACCACCTCCATAAACAAAAAAAACCACAACTTACTCCTAGTCTTTATGGAATAGGGAGAGACCATGTAATGGAATTACCGCAATTACGTCATTTTCCCTCTTCCATAACTACCCCTAGTTAGCACTATGTCAAGATGTTTGTATGTTGACATAATATTACATACAATCTACATTTTATTTAAAGTTTTATACCAAAAACATATTTCATCTTGCGACAATTTCTACGAGACTTAAGTTTCTTCTTGTTTACCTAAGTAATAATCATGAAATCTTACTTAAGACTTCTTAAATTCATTGATTGTGTTTCCAACAGCCTTTATAACTTATTCAATTTATGAAGTAAACTATTAATTACCCTCTTATAAGTTCATCTTGTTGTAGTTATAGATTTCCCAATTCAAGATTGGTTTAGTTTACTAATTGTTGTCTATATAATAGAGATGATAATATCATTTATTTACAATGGTTACCTTAATATTTCATAAGAAAATAATGATTAAGAATAATCATTTCACGTTATCCATGCCCATTTTATCCTCAACTAGGAGTGTATTAACCACATTCACTATTATCATATCTTCTTATTATGAAGTATAAATTACTTCATTATTATTCACGGTCTATATATGTTTTACTTTATAAACTCATCAATGATCATTACTATTATTTCCATGATAAACATCGTGTTCAACAACTTGCTTTCTGATGTTCTAACTTAATCATAGGACTAGTTAAGTAAGGGATTCAAATTAAGAAATGACTTAATAAATCATATAAAGGTCTTTTAACCACTTATTTAATTAATAGATCGATAAGATTTGACGAAGACATGGCCATTAAAATAAGCCATTCATTTCTTTATTAACACAAAATCACATGAAGTTAAAACCAACTTTCATCATTATAAGTCAACAAAATCCATAATTAGGATTATACATTGGGGTCATATTCCCATCCTTTCAATTAGGATTTCTTCATGAAATTCTTTAATACGAACAAGATACTTATTAAAATGATCCTTTTTACATATGACCGTAAGGTCGTAATCAACAAAAATATTAAATCAGTCCAAGTATAAATTTCATTACTTTTCCTATTTACTCATACATGATGCAACATAGAATTTGCAAGATAACATCCTAGTTGCGCTGACCTATCACTCAACCTAGACCGAGCACTCACATGGCGCTTGCAAAGGTACTAGATTCCTCTTTAGGGTTGTTATAACAGGATGTTAGCATGATGAAGATGGAAACATATAAATTCACAACTAATCCATCATTCTATAGTACATGCACTACATAATTACACATAATAACACTTAGATTCAGCCAATATCTTCCATCTATTAATAAGTATAAAATCTCTTTACAAGATCTTATCAATTCATCTAAGCGCATATGGATCTGATTTACGTATTCATAATCACACATACAAATCTCTCTCTTATTATGCACCTAATCATCATATATATAGGGTGGGGACTTTCCCTTCACCGCTTAACTACTCCAAAAATAGGTCACATGCTATTAATAGCCACACACCGTTTACAATTATAGCCACACATACAAGTGCGCTATCTATAGTTTTCTTACAGATAACTGAAGTGTTCATTCTATTCCTATCTTGTCTTCATGCATAGATGCTTTGAACCACTTCTCCAAATATAGATAATGCATGGCGTGCATGTCCCTGCTTTGTTGGTGTGTTCCACATGTCATCTCCTAAATATAGATATTCATCTCAAAATGAGCTAAGTCCTGAAATCTGAATTTGCCTTCCGTGTGCGGGTCCTTCCTATCTTTCCGCGCCTTCAATCCTAGCCTTCTATCCCGTGTGGACTCCTTGTGTGATCTTTTCCAAGTATTCTTTGATCAACATTACCCCACACTAGTCTCATTGTCATCCCGACAATGGAAATTGCCAAAAATTTAAAGTAAAGAATATCAATGAAAGAATAAGAATGAAGAATGTGGAAGAATAAATAATTTATATGAGGTTATTCAAGCAACCTCCTCTGTCGAGTTCTCAAAGATCATCTCCTGGATACTCCTCTTTTATTGTTGCCTCTAAATCCTTCCATTCAAAGTGAGTTCCTCTTCTCGCTTTTCCGCAATGTCCATAGAAATGGATTCCAACTCATCCCGCTCAATTTCCCCTTTCTCATTTTGTAGAATGTTATCCAAAATGTGCCCCTGCTCATTTTTGTGGCTAACTCCTTGTGTTCTTACCTCTCTTGTGCCTCAGTCTCCATTTTTGATTTTTAGGCACTCAAATCTTTCTAAAAATGGCACCATTGGATAGAGCTCTCTCTCAACTTTCCAGAAAGGTAAAGTTTTCCTCCTAACTCCTCATATTTTTCAAGTTATGGCTCGGCGGAGTTTTTGTGGGAAATTTTCCCTTAGGAGGCCCGCGGCCAATAGGAAGCTGCCACATGGCACCTAGAGTGGTGGAGCATGGGGAAAATTTGAAAAATTTTCCAAAGACCAAATGGGTAAAAATTCAAACTTTTTGCCCGCCGATCCGATTTTGGCCTGTTTTTGCCCTAAATTTTCAAATCGCCATATCTTTCGATCCAGAGCTCGGATTTTCACGTTCTTTATATCAATGGAAAGCTGGTGAAATTATCTACATGATTCAGGGTAAATTTTGAATTTTGGTTCATTTTGGAGAGATAAAATCAAGAAATGTCTCTGGCACGTGGTAATGGCCAGAAATGACGTTTCAACAACCAGTTTTAATGCAAAATGGGTCGCATTCTTCTTCAGCATGGCCAAAAATGTCAGGGCATGGGTCTGTAAGGATGCCCATGCTATTTTAATGCATCTTCATTCAATGGGGAATGGCTCCCATGTTTTTACATGTTTTCTCTCTCCTGGGCTTGACCCATGCATTGTAAAAGCCAGATTTGGCTCATTTTTTGAGGGTTGAACATTTTTTTGGACAACAAGCTTCTTCTTTCACCTTCAACAAGTGATTTTTGCAAGTATCATACCTTCTTCATGATTGTAACAGGTTTTTGCCTCTTTGATGTTGCAAATGCAAGGATTTTGACAGTGAAAATGACAGTGCAGACTCTGTGATCAATTTTCAGTCCTTTGTTTGTATTGTCTTGCTTCATTTCAAACCTCTAATTGCATCTTATCAGCCTATGTATGATGTTTCATGTTGCATTTCATGAAATTGTGTCAATTTGCATGAACAAGAAGTGTTCACCACTCCTTTGGTGTATCACCTATTAGTTTAGTTTCAATTTTTGCACTTTCTATCTCTGTCTCCTTGGAATCTAGAGTAGGATTAGGATTCAAACCTCTACAATTGTGCAAATAACAGGCTGTTCATAGGAGTTTGAGGAACCACCTCTAATCTAGAGATTCCTCTCTCATTTTACAAGTCCCACACTTGGAGAGAGGTTTCAATGTTGTGAAATCACACTTGGATGCCCGAAACATCAACTTAGAAACCCGATTTGCATCCAGGGTGCTTTGCTGATTTGCAACAACAGCTTTTGGCACACCGGTGGGACCTTAGAGGTCTCATTGTCATTGTAGCAAAGTTGATGTGCATCTGCTGTAATTTTCTTGCTTAAAAACTATAAATTGCACATCGGCGACTCGAGGGGAAGAATCGGTTTGGTTTTAGCGGTGCA
The DNA here is from genome assembly GCA_018340775.1 of Taxus wallichiana var. yunnanensis. Lineage (NCBI taxonomy): Eukaryota > Viridiplantae > Streptophyta > Pinopsida > Cupressales > Taxaceae > Taxus > Taxus wallichiana. Next base: position 588,735,186 of record CM031244.1, read on the forward strand.
GGACACTGAAAACTCATGAGAAGAATCAACACAAGGTCAAGATTTGGAGGGAAAGCTTTGCAATGGTTCGGGAGTCTTGCCTCGGGTTCTATTCAAAATTGGAATAAACTATATATAGCCCTCCATGAGCAGTTTGGGGAAAAGGGAGACAACTTGTCCCTTTTGGAGCAACCGACAACTATCAAAAGAGCTCCCAATGAGGCGGTGGTGATTTTAATTTCAGATTTCAAAGGACTTGGGAGAGAATTCTAGTGGCAGTCAGGCCAACAACTGAAGGTTCTTTTCTTTACTATCTCAAAGCTCTAAATTCTAATATTTCTATGTTGATTCAGTCCATGGGAGGCATAACTATCCCTATGGCTTATAGCATTGCCATTAGGGCTGAAAATTGTTTGATCCAAGCTGGCAAACTAGCCCCTAGACCTCCCATGCCATTGTTTCCAAGTTTAGAGAGCCCAAACACTAATCAAGCACCTAATTTGGCTCCTTCTCCCACTCCTAGAAATCAAAGTTCAAATGAAACTTCTACTTCATCTCCAAGTGCCCCAAATGAGCTTCAAGAAGTCATGAAGCAATTGCAAAATTTAGGTAATGAGCTGGTTACTCTCAAGAGGCAACAAGCCCAAAGTTTTAGACCTTCCTTCCAGCCCTCAAGCTCAGCCTAACAGCAGCCATATCAACCTCATAGACCACCCAATCCAGCTGCAAATCTAAATCAAGCAAGGCCTCCCGCCAATGACCAGAGACCATTTCAGCCCTATAATCCAAATGCTATATCTGCCTCTAAGGCATTGGTGCCAACACAAAAAATGTTGCTCATGAGTATGATTGGTGTTTTCCATGTAATGAACCTCACAACCAATCTATGTGCTTCAACGGTGCCTTGAATCAAGCATTAATGGTGACAACTCTTTTGGTGTGGAGGGTGAGGCGATCAAGGAAACAACCAACAACAAGAAACATTCCAGAAGAAAGAATCAGCTCCAAATGACACCACACTTGTGGCTGGCGGGTAGAGGATTTTGTGGCATAAATCAAGCAGTCTCTCAAGGTGTTGCAGCCAACATAAGGTCAAAAAGAAAGAATTTGGGTGAAGAACAGCCATTAGCTCCAACCAATCCACAACCTTTTATGGCTCCACAAATGGTTGGCAAACAAAATCCAGTTGTAAATGCACAAGGGCAGCCAAGAACAGATCCTAGATCAACTCAAATACCAGTTGTTGCTGCCCACATGCAAGGGATGAATATGCAAACCAAGGGACATCAAAGAGATCCTTCATCACCATTTAGTATCATTGATCAGATGAAGAAGACAAATGTAAATATATCAATGTGGGAATCCTTATCTATCCGGAGCCGAGAGATTTGCTACAAGTTGCCATGAAGGACTAGCCAACTTCGAATCAGCAAGTCCAAATGCAAGAGAAGGTGCTCACAAATGCTGCCCAGCCTGAAGGGAATCATGGAGGACAGCAAGGTAAAATGTTGAAGCCCCCTCCTTTTTATGTCTCATTAATCATTGGAAACCAATTGGTGCACAATTGCATGATTGATTCTGGGGCAAGTAGCTCAGTGATGCCCAAGCAAATAGTGATCGCTAGGACTTCAATATGAAACCATATCCAAAGGGTGGTGCAGTTGGATGGGAAATCAAGAATAATGATTGGGGTGATTAGAAACTTGAGTCTTACCTTGCATGCATGTCCAAATGTTGTTGTTTTACAAGATGTATCGATTATAGACCTTCCACCACTCTTTGCCCTATGTTTGTCAAGAGATTTCACACCAAGATTGGACAATATTTGTCTGTTGATTGGTCACACATCTGTTCGAGAATGAGGTATGGAACCAAAGCTACAATCAGGTTTGAACCTATTACAAACTTCCACATTGAGACCTACACTCCAAGTCGGATAAATGCCAACTATTCGGCATTTAATGAAGAAGATCACCCAAGCAATCGATGAAGGCGACACCAAGGTTAGAAGCATCCGGATCTAACTCTTGATGAATGGGCAAACAAGGTGCATGCTTTTGATCCTTATCAAGAAGTAGAAGAATGCGAGCTAGGGGTCTATTGAATACATCAAGAAGATCAGCCCATTACTAGCATCACCAAGCCAAACCACAAGGATGACAATGAGGTATGGCAGCTATTTTTGATGGATCAAGGAGTAGACAAGGTGCAAGAGGTGGAGCTATGCTTATTTCACCTCAAGGAGTAAAGTACTATTCATCTTTTAGATTTCAGTTTGCATCCTCCAATAACACTGCTGAATATGAAGCCTCGGTGCAAGGGATGCATTGGGTAATAAAGAGATGAATAAAGAACTTGCAAGTCTTTGGTGACAAAGTGAATTGATAGTAAACCAAGTTAAAGGGGCAGTATTTGTCAAGAATAATCTACTCAAGTGCTACAAGAACAGGTGTGGGACCTCATTGAAGATTTAGAGGGCTTTAGCATAAAATCCATTCCTAGAAAAGAAAACCAAGCTGCTGACAGACTTGCAGCAGTTGGGGCAGCCTTTGATATTGTGGAAAGCATTCAAAAGGAAAAGGTACAGCCAAACACCCATATGATTGTGAGGCCTTCAGTGCCGGATAACAATGTAAGTTGGCAAGTGTTTGAGAATGACCAGAAAATCATCCATTTCTTACAAGAAGAAGCTGAGTTCTCAGCTAAAAATCAGGAAAAATTGGAACAGCAGTATGGTGACCAAGTGGTACAGCTGAGAACTAACAAGCTGCCCAAGGGACTTATCACTTTGGAGTCCATTTTCAATCCCAATGATCAGTTTAGGAAAGAGAAAGCAAACATTCAGGTCAAGAGAGAAGATTCAGTATCCATCTTGGTGGAAGAGAACAAACCATTGCAAATTGGAAAGATGACAACTGAACAAGAAAGGTATGAGTTCATACAGCTGTGTCAAGAGTTCCCTGATGTGTTTTCTTGGAGCTACGAAGATTTGAAAGGTTTCAATCCCAAGTTAGCTTAGCACACCATTGAGTTGGATCCAAATACTAAGCCCATCAGGCAGAAACAAAGGCCAGTCAATCCACACATGGAACCTCTCATGAGGAAGGAATTGAACAAGTTGATTGAGTCAAGAATCATATTCCCAATCAAGAATTCTAGTTGGGTTGCCAACTTAGTTCCAGTCAGAAAGAAGAGTGGAGAGATCAGATTGTGTGTTGATTTTAGAGATTTGAATAGAGCATCTCTCAAGGACCATTACCCACTTCCTTCTATGGAGCATATTTTACAAGTTGTTGCTGGCTCCGAAAGGTTTTCACTACTTGATGGCTACTCAGGGCTACAATCAGATTATGGTGAAGGAATAAGATCAGTTCAAGACAACCTTCATAACCAAATGGGGAACTTATGCATATAGGAAAATGCCATTTGGGCTGTCCAATGCTGGAGCTACCTTCCAAAGAGCAATGGACATGGCGTTCAAAGGTTTGATTAACAACGTGGTGCTGATATACCTTGATGATATCACTATTTTTTCAAAGAATACAGCAGACCACCTCTCTCATTTGAGACAAGTCTTCCAAAGGTGCAGGAGATTTGGAGTGTCTTTGAATCCTAATAAGTGTATCTTCCTAGCACATGAAGGAAAGCTCCTTGGCCATATTGTCTCCAAAGAAGGATTAGCAATTGATCCAAAGAGGGTTGAAGCCATAAGAGCACTACCATTGCCAAGCCACAAGAAGGCCCTTCAGAGTTTCTTGGGGAGAATAAACTTTGTTCGGAGGTTTGTCCCAGATTTTGCAGCCCTTGTCAAACCTATCACCAAAATGTTAAAGAAAATCATGGCTTTCAAGTGGACAAGAAGGCAAGGAGAGTTTTGAAGCAATCAAAGAATCCATCTCCCAAGCACCAACTCTCATCAACCCGGATTTCTCCAAGGATTTCATCCTCTATGCATTTGGAGGTAATGATACTATTTCTGCCATTTTGGTACAGCAGAACAAGGACAATGATGAGCATCCAATTTCTTTCTTCAGCCAAAGCCTAGATGACTATGAGGTGAGATATTCTTTTAGTGAGAAGCATGTACTTGCGATGAATCGGAAGCTTAAAGAAATTCAAGCATCTAGTCTCAAACAACAAGGTTCAGTTGTTGGTCTCTCATGCGGGAGTAAAGGACTTCCTCCTCAACAAGGATTTGAATGAGAAAAGGGCAGGTTGGATCACTCGTGTCATGGAGTATGACATTGAGATCAAGGTCACCAAGCTGGTAAGAGGAAAAGGATTGTGTGAGCGGCTGATTTCGGGCAAGCAAAAGGAGTATGCAATAAAGAAGATGTTGTTTGACAGATTCAAGACAGCCATGTGCAAGGTAGCACTCAAGAAGAGGATAATGTTGTCCCCACTCCTTTCGAACCCGAGGTATAATGCACTTCCTAAGCACAGGCCTATGCCCTCTAAAGATGAACAAAACCCAAAGAAGACACTTCAGATTGTAGGTTGTCCCATATGCCATAGTAGACGGTGTTTTGTTCAAGAAAGATGTGAATGGAGTGCTGCTGAGATGCATTAGCACAAATCAGATTCATAGGGTGTTGGAAGAGTTCCATGGTGGACCAGCTGGTGGTCATTTTGCACCAAGAGTGATAGCTCTAAAAATCATGAACGCTGGTTATTATTGGCCCAAGATTTTCAGTGATTGCTTTGCGTGGATCAAAAGGTGCAAGAATTGTGCATTCTTCATAGGTAAAGAGAGGCTTGCTGCCCTTCCATTGCATCCAATTTCAGTTGACCAGCCATTCATGCAATGGGGTTTGGACTTCATTGGAGTCATTAATCCCAATTCAAGCCAAGGGCATAAGTGGATTTTGTGACCACGGACTACTTCACCAAGTGGGTCAAGTAGTAGCACTCAAGGAAGCAAATGAGTCTAGCATCTTAGACTTATATGAAGCGATAGTAACCAGATTTGGCATACCTTCTACAATAATCTCAAATAATGCATTAGCATTCATTGGATCCAAGGTGACTAAGTGGGCTGTCAAGAACGGGATCTACCTAAGTACTTCATCAAACTACTACCCTCAGGGTAATGGCCAGGCTGAATCTACAAACAAGAACTTGTTGAGGATCATTAGGAGGACTCTTGATGAGAATCAGAGGTCTTGGCATACCAAACTGAAATCAGCCTTATGGGCTGATAGGATAACTCCCAAGAGATCCACAGGTAACTCTCCATTCAGGATTGTTTATGGAAGAGAGGCAATCTTGCCCATGTCACTTGAGTTGCCAACATTGGAACTCATGAAACAATTGGAGTTGTTGGAGTTTGAGCCCATGGAAGTCAGATATGTAGAATTGATGGAGCTCCAAGAGATCAGAGATCAGGCATCCCAAGTAATGGAGAAGGATCAAGCTTTGATCAAAAAGACCTTTGATAGGAAGGCCAAGAGTAGATCTTTCCAAGTTGGAGATCTAGTGTTAAAATGGGATGCAGATAGAGAAAAACCGGGAAGGCATTCAAAATTTGATGCCATTTGGAGTGGCCCATACATGGTCACAAAGTGTAAGGACAGCAATGCCTTCCAATTATCTTCATTGGATGGCGAAGAACTGCAGATTCCAGTCAATGGAATCTATCTAAAGCATTGCTACTAAAGGGAAATTCTCCACCTTGTAAATATTAGCTTAGGTTTTCATTCCTCCAAGTGCTTGTGCACATTGTTTTTTGTTGTAGGTTGTTTTTCTTTCCCTAAGTGCTTTGGCACAGGCTTGCTGTCCCTGGAGATGTTTTACAGTCCTTGCTTCCATCAGGTGATATTCCATCTTCCTCCTTGTAACATTCTAAGTCAGTTGGGGTTCCGAACAGAAAATTTTATGACTCCATGCCCAATGGGCTGCTTCAGACAATTGGTATCTTCATCTAGCAGGCAGATGACCCCTCTGAGTCGCCAAAATTGTTATCCAAAATGTGCCCCTACTCATTTTTGTGGCTAACTCCTTGTGTTCTTACCTCTCTTGTGCCTCAGTCTCCATTTTTATTTTTAGGCACTCAAATATTTCTAAAAATGGCACCATTGGATAGAGCTCTCTCTCAGCTTTCCAGAAAGGTAAAGTTTTCCTCCTAACTCCTCATATTTTTCAAGTTATGGCTCGGCGGAGTTTTTGTGGGAAATTTTCCCTTAGGAGGCCCGCGGCCAATAGGAAGCCGCCACGTGGCACCTGGAGTGGCGGAGCGTGGGGAAAATTTGAAAAAATTCCAAAGACCAAACGGGTAAAAATTCAAACTTTTTGCCCGCCGATCCGATTTTGGCCTGTTTTTGCCCTAAATTTTCAAATCACCATATCTTTCGATCCAGAGCTCAGATTTTCGCGTTCTTTATATCAATGGAAAGATGGTGAAATTATCTACATGATTCCGGGGTCAATTTTGCATTTTGGTTCATTTTGGAGAGATAAAATCAAGAAACATCTCTGGCACGTGGTAATGGCCAGAAATGACGTTTCAACAACCAATTTTAATGCAAAATGGGTCACATTCTTCTTCAGCATGGCCAAAAATGTTAGGGCATGGGTCTGTAAGGACGCCCATGCTGTTTTAATGCATCTTCATTCAATGGGGAATGTCTCCCACGTTTTTACATTTTTTCTCTCTCCTGGGCTCGACCCATGCATTGTAAAAGCTAGATTTGGCTCATTTTTGAGGGTTGAACATTTTTTTGGATAGAAAGCTTCTTCTTTCACCTTCAACAAGTGATTTTTGCAAGTATCAGACCTTCTTCATGATTGTAACAGGTTTTTGCCTCTTTGATGTTGCAAATGCAAGGATTTTGACAGTGAAAATGATAGTGCAGACTCTGTGATCAATTTTCAGTCCTTTGTTTGTATTGTCTTGCTTCATTTCAGACCTCTAATTGCATCTTATCAGCCTGTGTATGATGTTTCATGTTGCATTTCATGAAATTGTGTCAATTTGCATGAACAAGAAGTGTTCACCACTCCTTTGGTGTATCACCTATTAGTTTAGTTTCAATTTTTGCACTTTCTATCTCTGTCTCCTTGGAATTTAGAGTAGGATTAGGATTCAAACCTATGCAATTGTGCAAATAACAGATCTGATCAGAGGATTTTGAGGAACCAGCCTCTAATCTAGAGATTCCTCTCTCATTTTACAAGTCCCACACTTGGAGAGAGGTTTCAATGTTGTGCAATCACACTGGATGCCTGAAACATCAACTTAGAAACCTGATTTGCATCCAGGGGTGCTGCTGATTTGCAACAACAAGAACCAACACAATACTAGACATAGATATCATCCTTCCTTCCAAAAGGTTCATCTTCTGCGTAATCAGCTTTCCAAGCTCTTCTAGCCTAGTCTTATGTGGCTTTTGTGATGCTATTAGGGCCTCACACTTTTGTTTAACTATTGCCAACCTTTCTGCGTGGCCCATTGTCTCATCCTTCATGGACTTCTGGACCTCATTATTCTCTTCCAAGGTCTTAGTTTTGATGAGCACCTCTCGGATCTCGTGTATATATTCAAAGATTGGTCCGCCTTTTTCAAGACTTCTTGTAATGCCTACAACAACCCCTCATAGGATGTAATTCTCCACATCACAGATGCTTTCTCCCACTCTACATCCTTCTCTGATTATTCTGGCGCTTGCATACGTAGAGTTTCATCTTTGAGCACCAAGTCCACTAACTTTCCCACATAGTGTATCGTTGAAGGAAATGTTTGTGGTACCTTGGGTTCTAAGTGTGGCCTTCCTTTGATTACAGTGTCCCTAATCTCCTATGTAATGCTTATAAAGACGTCATTCTTCCTCTGTGTGAAGTCCTTTTCTTGGGTTAAGTGCGCTATCTCCTCATATTTTTCTTTGCCTCTTCGCAAAGTTTGCTCTAATTGTGGCGCTTTACCCATGTTTCTTCTAGCCACTTTAGTAGAAATTTTTACTAGTGCATTGTTAACTGATCATCGACATGACAAAGAGGCTTTATGTCATGTTTCTAGCCTCTGAGATGCATTCATTAATCACCTTAGCATGCATGATTCGTTGCATACATCAAAATCAGGCTTGTCCATGTGGGTGTGCATTGACCAGGATAGTTGCTTTCATGTTCACACGGTCACCATATCTTCATCCATCAACTCCCAGCCAAACAGATCCTCCTACACGATTGTGCTCTAGAAGTGGGCACGAACAATCTTTCCTGTGTCTTCTACATACCCCATGGCTGGTGGAATGTGCTCTCCACTCACCCTTCTAGACCTCTGCTGCTTAGGAACCCTAGCCTCCAAATTTGGAGCTTACGTCTCCATGTCCTGTGTTTCTCCCATTGTTTCCTCTAGCCTTCTCTCTTCTCCATCTTTCTCCTTTTATGCCTCACCCTTTTCTTTTGTGTGCTCTAGGGGTGTAGGAGATGTAGGCGCACTCTCCTCATATTCTTCCGCCTCCTCACTCAACTTCAACTTCCTCCTTTGTGTGGTTGCTTCCTTCTGCGGGGAGAGCCGGGGTGATTTACGCATAGTAGTCGGGGTAGCACCTTGGGTCCTTGTTCTCCTGAATACCCTTTTAAATATGTGCTCCCCTTAGACTGTACTCAAGTCCTCTTCATCCCCTTCTTGTGGCTGAGGTGGTGTAACAATGTGCTCAACGTCTTTCTGACTTGTAGGATGTCTCCTACCCCGATGGTCCAAACCACCACTATCTTCGTGCTCTTCCTCCTCATCTTGTATCTCGATTTTCTCTGTAGGCTTGGGCACTGGGACATTCTCCATTGTATGCTTCCCCTTAGGTGGTGCGGGAAGCGCGAACTCACCTTCCACATATTTGTTGTTTTCCATCTTGGGCTTCAACTGGAGATATATTAACGCTGCCCCCACATACGCCTTACAACCAAGCTTATTGGATTGATGTTCAACACCTCCAAAATAATTCTTTCTATGTAGGTGCTTCTGCCAGGATACACATACTTCTTTCGCAATGTATGGTAGTCACAGTCTACCTTGTTTGCATTGAAATTTAGTCTTTGCATGTGTCTGTAAACCTATACACAAAAGCTTGAAAATACCTCGTGGTGAATGCGTAAGGCAAATTGCACCAAGGGCTCTAAGATCCATCTTTCATTGGAAAGCATGCGATCTGAATCTTTGGTATATAGCAAACCTGAACTTGTTTTCCTACCACTACTGGTAGGTCCTTTGGAATGCGTCATTCCTCCCCAAATACCACGTGGAGCCTATCATACCACTTCTCCGCCCTTTGTCTTACTTCATCTGTCATGGCCCCCTACATAAGTACTTGTTGAACCTTTCAACTGGGGACTTATTTTCCATGGGGTATTCTCATATCTTCTCTTTTGGTCCATTTGGTACTCTAATTTACATGAAGACCATTGACAATAAGATAGCTCCAAAGCTGATCTTTCCTCCAGTGCATGCTTCTTCGACTATCGCTTTCGCAATATAGCTCAATGTTGTATATTTTCCTTCGACATCCTTCGCGCCAAATGCAACCACATAGTGTTTACCTATGACCACCGCTCCTGATCATTCAACTTGGTAACCAGGTGTGCTACAACTTATACAATTGGGTAGTTCTTCAACTTATCTATGTCCATTTCGCTCGGACCCTTGTATCCCAACTCCTATTTGGTCTTCAAAATTACAGCTTTATCTGTAAGGTCACTTTTATATCTTCTCTCGTGGCCTTCGGACTACATCGATGAAACGAGTGCAGATGATACTCTAACTCTACATCCTGCAAAGTAGAAGAAGTCTTCGTGTACCCTGCTCATAAGCCACTGGTACAAGGGTTCATACTTCCCAAAATATGGCAGCTCATATAATTGATATAACCCAATTCTCTTCAAAAGTTTCTCACCCGCATCATCATATATTGATATGTCATATGTCGTGCGCTTGTTTGTTCTGGTCATCAGTAAATAATCAAGCTCCTTCTTGTTTTCCGATGTCCTGTGGTTGTATTCGCTCACTTTGATTTTTCTAATGGGTGAATCCCATTCTTGTCTGATAATAACCCTTCTAGGTATTGCATTTCTGAGAAATGGCTTTTGGTGCCATTTCTTCTTCCTCAACAACTACCTTTTTCTTTCCTTTTCTTTTAACTTGCTATAGATGCCTTCTTTGGTGCCATTTTTACCTTGCAAATATTTATTCTTCAACCCTGTAACTCCGTGAATCAAACCCTAGCTTGATCCAACTCTGCCCTAGGTGGAAACCTTGTAACCTAACTCTCTTTTGTCTCCCTGCTTCACTCAAACCCTTCACCACTGGGGACGCAAGCTTCTTATAAGATAGATCTAGGTACCATGCTCGACTTCACACCCTTCGCACCTTAAATCGATCACTCGGCTCTTTGTACTTGGCTCTTCTCGTGAATACTCTTAGTTGCAATGGTAAAAATGAATTTACATCCCTTATATAATTTTTTCAAATTTTGATGCATTTATTGCTCCTCACCTACCAAATATCCCTTCATTATTTTACCAAATCCACTCCTTCCATGAGGTACATCTTTACACCCAGCTATAACCTTCTAGCGTGCCTTCCTACCTTCTAGTCATAGACTTCTCTTTAGTGCACACTCCTACGCCTGTGTACCTTATCAATGCACCTTCTCCTAGTAGCTAACATGGCCTACACTTACCTCGTGTTATATTATTCCTTCATCCATCTTCATCCTTGGTCACCTTTTGATACACAATCCTCTTTAAAGCACACACCGTAGCAGCTTATTTCTTTTACCTTCCAAGTCCCTCGGCTTTTTTTCTTGAATAACAAAACCACCCCACACTAAAAGTATGTGCAGTCCTCTGTGCATAAAAATACTTCATATATTAATTAGCTTCATGCAGGCGCACTTATTACCCAAACAACAACAAAATTGACAAAGCATAGCGACAATGAAGGAAATACATTAAGGAAATACCAAATTGAAAACCTAGACTAAATGGCAACACTGCCTTATTACAAACACCAAGAAGACTTATTTATAGTAGTGCTTCAACCTACTCCCGTTAAATTAACCAGGTAGTCGTGTTCCATCAAGTGCATATAATTGGCATGCACCTGAGTCAAGTATAGAAGTTATAACATACGGCCCCAACCAATGTACTTTGAGCTTTCTGGATGGCACAAGAACTTTGAGTCATAAAGAAGAACCATTTGTCTAATGTCAAACTTCTTATCTCTTATGTTTATATCATGCCATGCTTTCTACCTAGCCTTTTCCTGCTTCTGACTCCACCATGCTATGGCTTGGCTCTCATCCAGTCGAATCATATTTTCAATCCGTTCTTCTAAAGCCTGTTCATGAGCCAGACCTCTAGTGCACGTAATGTGCAAAGAAGGTAATATAGATTCTATAGGAAGAACAACTTCCGCGCCAAAGACTAACTAAAACGGTGTGGCTTTGTTCAATCTCTTATAAGTTGTTCTATATGTCCAAAGCACGGTGATACCTTGTCATCCCAATCCTTTCTCTCAAAATCACATATTTTGGTCGAATTCTCGGCTCAAAATCTTGTTCAAGGCCTCAGCAGATTACCATTTTCCTGAGGATGGTAAGGTGTAGTTTTGTGGTGTCCAACCATAAACTCATCCAATAGGATCATGATGGTCTCATTCAAAAAATGTGTACCTCTATCACTTGTCAAGCTTAGAGGACATCCATATCATGTAAGAACATTCTCCCATAGAAACCTAGTTATTGTAGCTACCATACAGTATTTGGTAGGGGCTAGTTCTGCCCACCGTGTGAGATAATCTGTGTAAGTAATGATATAGTGCAATCCAGTCCTACGTGTGGTGGCAAAATAGGTCCTAAAATTCAATGGCCCATTTCTCAAATGGTTTGGCACTAGTAATTGGTCTCAAAGGCATCTCATCTCTTTGCCCAAGTTTTCCCAAGCGCTGACAATGGTCACATGCCTTACAGTAGTCTTTACAGTCTTTATATAGTGTCTCCCACCATAATCCAACAATTAAGATCTTCCTGGGCAATCGCATCACCTGCATAATGGCCTCTATAATACCACCATGAGCTTCTTCCATGATATCCTTGCACTCATGCTTTAACACTCAATGGCATAATACCTCATCTCTGCCTAACTTGTAAATGTCACCAATGATCAACATAAATGGGGTTGCGCGTATATCAAGCTACTTTTTTCCAATTATGGCATTCCCTCTAGGGCCATACCTTTTCATAGAAAGACGAAAAATTCTTCTAATTCCATGGGCGCGCATTGCAACTCTGTATAGTTGTGCATCCGAGTGTCTCTTCAATTGTCATGTGCCTCTCCTGTATTGATCCTAGATAAATGGTCTGGTCTAGAGTTACTTTTCCCTAGTTTCACCATAATTATGAAATCAATTTCTTGAAATAGGAGCACCCACCTACATATGCACCCCTGTAAAACTAGCTTATTTACCAAGTACTTTAGAGCCATGTGATTTATATAAAACATAAAAGGTTTTGCTAATGTCTTGTCGAAACTTGTATAGTGCATAAATCATTAACAAAGCTTCGTGCTTCATAGTTGTATAATTCCTTTCAGCAGGAGTTAGCTTCCTACTAGCAAAACAAATTAAATGATCAACAATACCTTCACCAGGTTGAGCTACCACAACGCTAATGGCCATACCAGAAGCATCCATATGCACATGAAATGGTTTATCCCATGAGGGAAAGTGCAAAATGGGCGCGGTAGTAAGTCTCTCTTTTAATACCTCAAACATGCGATGTTGCGGTTCTCCCCAATAAAATGTACCTTTTCCTTTCAACAATTCTTCCAAGGGTGCTATAATTCTGGCATATCCTTTTATAAACTTTCTATAATATCTGTATGACCCAAAAATGTGCGCACCTCACTTTGACTGGTAGGCACTTCCAGGCCTAATATGACCGCAACCTTGGTTGGATCAACTAGCAAACCTTCCTTGCAGATTATATGCCCTAACAGTATCCCAAATGGCATAACAAATATGCACTTCTTAATATTCAAAGAGATACTCAATTTTTTGCATCATTCAAACATTAAGCGTAGATTGTCACAATGATCTTTCACAAGCCCATATATTGTCCAATCATCTAGATATACCTATAAGAAGTTATGAATAAAATCCTTGAACACCTCAACAACTATGCATGAGAATACAGTAGGTGCATTTTTCAATCCGAAGGGCATCACAATATAGGAAAAACTACCCCATTCAGTTGTAAATGTTTTCTTTTCTTGATCCTCCCGTGCGATCCTAACTTGATGATACCCAGAAAATCCATCTGTGAAAGAATAGATTTCGTGCCCTACAACTCCTAGTATTTCCTCGGTGAATGGTGTAGGGAAAGGATCTATAACACATGCGAATTCAGATCCCTGTAGTCCACACATATCCTATTCCACCCATCCTTCTTGATACTAATCACCATTAGGATCACCCATTTTGACTCATTAAGGGGCTTGATAATTCCATATTTCAACATTTTATCAATTTCTTCCTTTACCTTTTCACAAAAATTAGGATTCATCCTATAAGGCCTCTTCTTAACTGGTTGTACACCGTCCTTAAGTTTGATCTTCATTTCCCAAGTGATTTATGCATGCCTTTTAGTTCATGATATCCTCTAGGGAATAAGTCCTGATAATCCTGGAGTAACTTGATGATCTTTTCTACCTCTGAGTCTGACTAGTAGTCTCCAATGATGGCCTCCTTAAGCTCAACCTCTGAACCTATATTCACCTTCTTTGTCTTCATGGGTTCATGGTAGGCACATGTATCCTTGTCTGTACTGTCCAAGACCTCGCGCACCCCATGTGAATGTTCAATATCTAGGTTCTTAACCTCCTCATCGTCCACAAGGTAGACCATCTTCCCTTTCTCTTTCTCAAGGAAAGCATGCTCAAGTAGTAAGGAGTCTATTTCTTCTTCTTTTGCAAAACATGCTCCGAATTCAACCTCACCGAACAATTCTTGAATAGGCCCTTCTAGTTTTGCACTATCTCCCATAGTTAAGCACTTGACAAATTTTGATGCCTCTGCTATCGAAGGTTGAGCTGAGAAATAATCAAAGGTCTAGGTCATACTTGCAGTCAAAATTTACCAGTTCCTGGTTTCTCTATGTAGTTATGCATATACATACCAAGCGTGTGTGCATCCTAGGAGTGTGGAATATAATTTATGTACCTAGAGTGATGGTGGTAATGCTTCCTGTCCTATTGTCCAGAGTCTCTCACACTGCTGAATGTGATGTTGAATAGGTTGATTACCATGATAAGTACATATTTGCATAGGTGCATTATGCCTTATAAACTGGTAGATAAATCTATTCCAATCTCTTCCCAGTTTATAAGATTATCTCTGTGGACTACCCACCAGCGTGTTATTATCCCACACATCGTATATACTAACATATCCCTCTGTTTAACTAGATATGCCCACTATGTTTCCATAGCCTTCAAAAAGGCAAAAAGATCTTCTGTCCTTGTATACCAAGATATTGTGCCACCGATCCATCGAATTGAGTGAAATATATTCGCACACGCAACCACGCTTTTCACCTCATGCCCTACCAGTTCATATGTACCATGAGCCCAATTTTCACAAGCAATACTCGTAGTATCACTGATAGAATGAGAATCTTCCCACTCTGAGAATGCCTTCTTTTGATGGCTCGTTGACCTCTGGATCTGAATAGCACATACATAGACTCTATTCAAATCCTCCTCACTTAGAGGCTCTACATAGGGCGTAGACTTCCCATCTCATTAAGGGTATCACAACCCTTTCCTCCTTGTTTTCAAAGATGATGTATCCCTTATTGAATCTCAAGTCAAGCATTATTCACATAACACCAAGGGCGTCAAGTAAGGCTAGAAAATTATCTACCTTTGCAAGTGCTAACACCTCAAAATCCCCTAGTAAACTTGGCTCCTTGTATAGTTATAGATGCATTCTTCAACACTCATATGGGAGTGGCCTTAGTCAGTTTTCCATAAACAACACATTAGACGATGGTTACAATGGGGGCCTCCCCATTTGTACCCAAGCATATAATGTCAACACATTTACTTCCGTGCCTATATCAATCAATATATTTCTCAACAACCACCCATCCACAACAACATTCAAGGTAATTTCTTTGTCATAATCAATGCTATCAGAGGGAATATTGGCATGAAGAATCTACCTTCCAAAGTCTCAAGACTTGCATGGAGTGTTCCCTTTCAGCCAACTCCCCAATAGTGGAATAATGTTCTCCTAGCGCAACATCTTGCATACCTCCCGTAGATCGTCAATATCAGTTTGAACTATCTCCGAGGCTCTCTTCTATTCCTTTAGGTACTATATCTCTCCCTAAATATTCCTTAGCACTTCCATGGTATCTGGTGAAATTCCTTCGATGAGCAGGATGCTGGGTACCTCGCATGCAAAAATTCCTCCTTGGTAATCGTAGGCTTCTGATGCAATGCCTCTCATGTGCGTGTTGCATCAGCGCATGTAGTGATCTTTACTGTTAATGCCTCAGGTCCTTTGGTTATCTTGGGCATCCATTGGTCTCCTACCACACGCTGGATTCTAACCATTCCAAGGCCTTTGTTTTCTTACTTATACTACTTGCTCAAATGCTCATATAGGTCCGGGCACTCTTCATAGCTATGGTTCTTCCTACAGAAATAACATGCATGATTCTGAGGACATTTGCACCTATAGTGGTCAAGAGATCCACACATATAACATGTTCCATGAGGAAACTCCCCTCTTCCTCCACCACATTTGTGTCCTCCATATCCACCACGATATCCACGTCCCCTTCCACGACCCCCTTCAAAACGCCCCTCATTCCTTTCATAGCACGTTTGAGTATGATCCCAATCCTGGTGCTCATTCCTACCCTTGGAATTATCTGTTATACCTATCTGTCATACTCCAATGTCTATGACATCCTGGATCTGACCAATCAACCGACAATCCTCAGTATCATGGGTCGTGGACTGCAAATCTTACAAAATCAGGATACATTATTCCTTATCACGCACTGTAACAAAGGACAGTGGCTAGCATCATGATTCAAATGGTAAATTTCACAGTCCAATAGTAATGAGTGTATAGATCTGTGAGGGCAACTGTCCTTGGTGTGACCTTCCACTTCACAATATGTACACCAAATTCCTGAGTGCGTTTCATGGGCTAAATTTGCTGACAGATTTTCTAACTGCTTAGCCATAATTGCAATATGTGCCTCTAAGAATGGGGTGACCCCGGTCAATGCTCCCAACTACCTCGGTCTTGCGCAAAGTGCTTCTAGTACTTCACACGAGTCCGTGTAGGTCTTATGTGACAACGCCCTCCTAAAAGGTGTAATCAATCCTCCAACAAACCATTGTGCATGCTAGCTAGCGTGGATATCATAAGACAACTTAGATAAAAGTGTCTTAAAACAAGCATCATACTCATGTACACTCTCAGTAATGCCTTACTTGATATCCTTGAGCGCACTTATACTCTTCTGCTCAAACTCGGGGATATGGAACTCTTTTAAGAATGCATCTTTCAATGTTGCATAATCCACGCAAGTTTGATCAGGGTCAAACTTCCTATACCAGTTGTGCGTACACCCCTGTAATGTAGTAGTGAATTGACTTGCCTTTCACTCAACAGTTGTAATCCCTTTAGCGCGCCACAAAATTTCACACATATGCACATGATCGACAACATCCTCTATACCTCTATATTCTAGAAGATGAAGAGACATCTCCATATAGATATTTTGTGGTTGTTGCAGACCTTGACCACCTGACCCAGAACCTCATGTGTTCCCTCTACCTCCAGAACCACCAGATCCACCAGAACTAGAACCACCTATACCTCCCATTTCGCCTTTTTGTAGTTGGAATAGGGCATGTGGATGTAATCCCCTGTGCTCCGACGATAGTACTATACAGAACCCCTACAATCTGTGAGGAAGTTCCACTTCCAGAGGTGAATCCAACATTTTACGCGCTCATGTTCTGTGCAGATGATGTGCCTAAAAAGGTTCCTCTAAATAACATTGAAGCCATCTGTCCTGCCATTGATGTACTTGATCCCTGACTTACTCATGTCCTCCTACTTCCCAAATTATCTTGTTGATTACTTATCGTACTAGATACTAGAAAACCAAGCACAAAAGCTAGGTCACCAGGTGGATTAAGATGTGCACTGTGGCCCAAGTAGTCTCTGTTGGTGTACTTCCATGCGAGGCCGAGAAGGGATCTCTATCATGCTTTCCAAGATGGGGAGCTCTACTACACCGGCTCCATGTCTTCCACGTGAGCCATAAATCCTTCATGAGCCAGCTCTCTCCTCAGCACCATACTTTCTACAACGGAATGTTGCTTCTCTATTTCCCTCTCGCATGCCTCATTATACTTAAGTTGCCTTTCGTTTCTCTACTTTTCTGCTGCTAGGTTTGCCATCTTAATACCAAACCTATTCCCCTTCGCGTGTGGTGAAATTTAGCTAGCCATGGCTTACTTTCAAGGTTCAAAGTTACCATTAAGATCTTGATTGCCAGCGGAATACCATGTAAGTATGTCCCCTTGGATACCTCAAAAACTAGAATTTAACTACCTTTGGGAAAGAGTATGTCAAAATTGAATATTCAGAATATAATCTGTTTATAACACCATGGAACCACGTATCCACCGCATACGAGTCCATATCAGATCAGCATCATAAAGGGCCTAAAATTCTTCTTATGTCAAAACAAGTGCACGATATCTCTAATTCTGTTAGGATGCATAAGCCGTAAGTCACTCGTATAGTTCTACTTTGGAAAGATAACGAAAAAGCTCTCATATAAACTGTCATACAGGTTCTGTTCTACCCAAGTTCGTGTGTTAAACTCAGATCCAGTGTTGAATCAAAGTGCATACTCTTCCTCCAGATCATGTATCCATTCCTCAATACTTACTAGAGTTAGCCGGTACATCTTCATCATGAACCATCCTAAAAACAACTGAAAAAGAGGTCCCAGCAATGGAACCAATGATGCAGCCTAGAATTTGTAAGATAATATCCTAGTCGCCTTTGGCCTATCATTGAGCCTAGACCGAGCACTCACGCAAAGCACGTAAAGGTACCAGATTCCTCTTTAGGGTTCTTTGTAACAGGATGTTAGCATGATGAAGATGGAAACATATAGATTCACAACTAATCCATCATTCTATGGTGCATGCTACTCACAGATTTATGAAAGTATAAGCTTGAAGGGTAACCATGATTGAAATACTAACATGCACTACACAATTACACAAAATAACACTTAGATTTAGCCAATATCTTCCATATATTAATAAGTATAAAAGATCCTTACAAGTCTTATCAATTCATCTAAGTGCATATGGATCGATACATGTATTCGAATCACACGTACAAATCTCTCTCTTATTATGCACCTAATCATCATATATATATAGGGTGGGGAATTTCCCTTCATCGCTTAACTACTCCAGAAATAGGCCACATGTTATTAATAGCCACACGCCATTTACAATTATAGCCACACATGCAAGTGCGCTATCTATAGTTTTCTTACAGATAACTGAAGTTTTCATTCTATTCCTAGCTTATCTTCATGCATAGACGCTTTGAACCGCTTCTCCAAATATAGATAATGCATGGCACGCATGTCCCTGGTTCGTTGGTGTGTTCCACATGCCATCTCCTAAATATAGATATTCAGCTCAAAATTGGCTAAGTCCTAAAATCTGAACTTTCCTTCCACGCGCGGGTCCTTCCTATCTTTCTGTGCCTTCGATCCGGCCTTCTAGCCTATGTGGACTCCTTGTTTGATCTTTGCCAAGTATTCTTTGATTAACAATACATCGAGTTAATAGAGAGAACTTACACATGGGTCAATTCGAGTGAAATGGCATAAGTCAACTCACTCATTATCTAGATCACAATCATTATATAATGATAATAACAGTCAAGTTTGACAGCGTACTAACTCAACCAACTTTTTAATTTGAACTAAAAAAATTATCTTAACAAGAATAACATCAACTAATTGTATCATACCAAATTAACTCATCAATTATTATACTTTACTTGTATTTCACATCAAATCAATTTTAACCATTAAATAAAGAACTTCAGATTGTAATTTACAATAAACTATTAAAATTCATTTACAATAAACTTATGAATGCCAATTAGACTTCTAGTACATTTCCTTAGTTATTTCATAAATACCTTTATATTTTTCCAAACAATATACTTTCTGTTACCACTATCTACTCACAACGTTAAAATTTTTATGCTTCCATAGAAATCAAAATCTAAGTTCAAGCTCAACATGAATACAATATTCATCAATCTATAGAGTATATATAAGGAAAGGTTCCTATTTTATCTTAAAATGATCAGATAAAGAAAGGAGAGTAGATAACAATCTATTATCTTACGAGATAAACATGCCCAAGAAGGACAGGTAAATATCTCTATATCCTACAAAATATTCAGATCCAAAAGGTCAACAAATAAATAAACACTCACATTCACTCAAAGTTACACATACCTAGATAAAAGAAAACCATCATCCACAAAGAGGGAGTTAAAATACGGTATTCTGCCACAAGAATGTACACATACTTCCATAACTAAACATACAACATGCAAGCCACAGACGTTTATTTCAATATATTACCCGAAACAAGTATTCTCAATCATATATACGCGTTCCATCCTAGGGTATTCTTTTTTATTTCATCTAATAAAAATACACAAACCAAAAATACAAAGACAAAGTATGAATATCATACTTGTTCCTTATTAAAAATACTCTATCCCAAAATAAAACATAGTTCATATTTTATAAAACTCAAGAATTTGTTCCATGTATAGAATACGCTAACCCAAAACTAAAACATCATTCCCACTCACAAAATACGCAAGCCCATATAGTATTTAACACTGAAGCTCATGAATCTCTACATAGATTCGACATATAAATCCAATAAACAAATATGTATTATAAATAAAAAAATTCCAATCAAAACCGGGAACACAAAACATTCATCGCTATTAACAAGATTTAATCATTATGATTTAGAGTATGAGTGAGAAGCTCATGCCTATAATGCCCACTTTTATGTTCAACTATTTTTTTCTTCTTCTTGCAAACTTATCCAAAAATTGAAACAACCATGCACTCTTCCACATATTCCATTTTAAAAAAATCTCTATATCCATAACTAGAATTGCATTCATGTCCAAGTAAACGTGAACAATGGAGAGAAATTCCACTACCTTGAAATTCCCAAAAATTATCCAACATATGCAAATGAGCAAAGGAAGAAGGGATGCGGCCGCATTTGAGGTGGGATTCTCGGGGAATCTAACCATTCTTGAGGAGTATGCCATGTATTTAATGCCAATAAACCCAAAAAAATCAACCTTAATGCCTTATGTCACACCACCACATAACTTACCTAACATGTTCCACATTACCTTTGCCAAATTAGTTACCCAAGTCACCTTGCCACATCATTTACTATGCCATGAAAATCAAGAAAAATTGTAATGTATATGCCACGATAGTTAAACAAACCTTCATACATGCCATGAAATACAAGTCCAAGTTCCCAAGACTCGTCCAACTCATGGACTATTCAACCACATTCAAAGATAATGCCAACTCATTTAGCAAGGTGCATTAAACAAAATAATTCAAGATGCGGCGAGCCACACATTTTAATAATAATGAAGGCTAAACATAGCACTTTTGTATATATGCCTATTTTCCATCCACTCTAATCAAGTGAATCTACATGTTAAATTAGAGAAATCCACTTACAACTTAATTTATAAATTAAAACCTATGTATTTATCCATGCTCGCAAGAGAACTATTACACTTAAAATTATTGCCTTCGAATACTTATCATTATCCAACATATATATATATATATATATATATATATATATATATATATATATATATAATATAATAAAATTACATTGTGAGCTAAGACTTCCAGATTATTAAATTTGTTTAAACAAGTTAGAAGTCTATTGGCCGTCTATATGGTCATCAATTTTGAGACTCGAAAGGGTGGGATGTTACATACTTCCTCGTAAAAAGAGTCATTGTCTCGATGACACATTTTATTCATTCAAGAAAATAAAACACGAACCAAAACAACAAGCACTATAATCAGAAAATATGGATTGTAATTTAAATTTTCCAAAAAAAAATCATTTCCACAATCTCTTCAGGATGTAATAGCTTTGACAAAGGTAATATTCATAACATAATAAATATTTAGGACTCGAGATGGTCATCAGTACGATCAACCAAAATCAAGTACCGGTAATAAAAAGTATTATTGTCTTTTTAAACTTGATCAACTAGAAAGAGAAAATCAACTAGCATGTCATCCATATTTTCCCAATTTTTACTTTCTTGAGCTTTGGTCCCATTAGACCTTGAAATATCATGATTTCTAATCTACAACTTGTGTGTTTCCAAAATTCTTATAGGTTCAACTATGATGATCCCAAGATCTTGCACTACGAATCCCAATTTATTATATGAGTTAATTCAGCAACATACTTTTTCAGTAAGGATACATGGAAGACATCGTGTATTTTGGAAAAGGTAAAGCTAGCCTATATGCTAGAGGACCTATAACCTCTAATATTTTAAAAGGTACCACAAACCTAGGTGACAACTTGGCAGCCTTGCAAAAAGTAATAGAAATATTTTTGAGTTTTACCCTAAAAATACTTTATCACCCACATTAAATTTCCTTTCTACTCTTTTTAAATCAACATAAATCTTTTGTCTATCTAGTTGCTTCCTTTAACCTCTCACGGATTATTTTCATTTGTCCCTCCATTTCAGTTAACATTTCAAGTCCCACAACTTCCCTATCTTCAATGTTATCCCAGTGATATTGTTTTTCACCTTCTTCCATACAAGGCTTCAAAAGGATCCATTTTCAGTGATGAGTGATACGTATTATTGTATGCAAACTCAACCAGTGGAAGATATTATTCCCACTTGTATTGTTGATCCATGAAATACATCCTTAGCATATCCTCCAAGACTTGATTTACCCTTTCTGTTTGTCCATCAATTTTCGGGTGATAAGATGAATTGAAATTCAGTTTTGTTCTTAAGGCCGCATTAAGCATCTGCCAAAATCTAGAATTCATTCTAGGACCTATATCTAATATTCCCAGCTCTAGTATTCTATGCAATCTAAAGATTTCTTGAAAAAATCTTCTTGGTAAATCTTGGTGAATCATCTTGTGTGAGCTTATCCACCACAACTAGAATTACATCATGTTTATTTTTGGACAAGGGAAATCCTTGGATGAATTCTATGCTAATTAATTTTCACTTATACTAAGGTACATTATGCATATACAATAGTATCGCAAGATGTAAATGTTCCTACTTAACCCTTTAGCATTCTAAGCAAAGTGGTCTACATAATCTATTACATCCTTTTTTATTCCTTTTCGAAGTATTTTATTTTTATGTCAGCTAACAATTTTGCTACCCGGATGACCTAAATAAGGTGCATCGTGAAATTCCTTAAGTACTTTATTTCTTAATTCATTTCCCAAAGGTACATATACTATGTTGAAATAACGCATAATTCGATCATGTTGAAATTTAAAAGCATCATACGTATTGTCACTAGGATTTTTTTCTAGTATTGTTTTAGCTTATTGATAGTAAGGATCTGACTGAAATTGTTTCTTAACTTCATCTTTGAATTGAGTTCTTAATGTAACAATAAAAGAAATATGATTCCTATGACTTAAGGCCTCTGCTAAATGGTTTTCTTTCCCCTTAATATAAATTATAGCATAATCATACTGTGATAAAAATTCTAACCACATGATCTATCTTGCATTTAAATTTAATTTGTGAAAATACATATTTGGACCCAAGTTGTTTATTTTCAATTTAAAAGGTTTTCCTAACAGATAGTGCCTCCAAACTTGCAATGCATGCACAATAGTAGCAAACTCTAAGTCATGGGAGCATAGTTCTGTTCATGCACTTTTAATTTTCTACTTTCAAAAGCCACTACATGTTCATTTTGAAGGAATCCTCCCAATCCTTCTTCGGAAGCATCAATTACTACTATAAAATTTCCATTTGGATCCAAACCTTTAAAATTGGAGTTGAAGTTAGTTTTTCCTTTAATAAGTTGAAGGCTTCTTCACACTTATTATCCCAAACAAATTTCTTATTTTTCTTTTATAAGGTATTAATTGGTCCTTCCACTCTAGATAAGTCCTTAACAAACTTCCTATAATAACCAACCAGTCCCATGAAACTTCTGATTTCATGAACGTCCTTAGAACTGGCCATTTCATGATAGCCCTTATCTTAGACGAGGTCAACTGAAATTCCTTATTTACTGATTATATGAACCACCTAGTGTACTTATTTTTGATAAAAATTACATTTGGACCACTTACCATATAGTTTATGCTTCCTTAAAATATGTAAAATTGTTCTTAAATGTTTATCATGTTCCTCTATATATTTTGAATATATAAGTATATCATCAAGGAACACTAACACAAACTGATCTAAGTATTCCTAAAACACATTGTTCATCATATTCATGAAGGTTATAGGTGCATTAGTGAGACCAAAAGGAAAAACAATAAACTCATAATTCCCGTAGTGTGTTCTAAAATATGTTTTATGGATGTCTTCATATTTAATTCTCAATTGATGGTAACAGATCATAGATCGATCTTTGAATAAACTGAAGCACCCTCATTTGATAAAAAAGATCGTCAATTCTAGGTAAGGGGTATCTATTTTTAATTGTTACATTGTTTAACATGTGGTAGTCGATTGCACAATCTTAGGGAACCATCCTTCTTCTTTATAAAGATTATCGGTTCCCCAAGGTGATACAATTGAGTAGATCAATCCTATTGGTGCATGTATTTTCCTTGTCATATTGTGTAATTTTCCACATAATGTGGTGATTCATCTCACTTAGATGAGGTCATAGGTCTTAGGTGTCCTACGAGGTATGAAATATTCTATCATACACGTCGCAGTGTGCATCACTGCGTCATACAAGAGTTACTTTAAATTTTATGAATGTAACTCGTCTTCTCCAATTGAGGAGGTATGACTATCATGCATTAGGAGTTACACAACACCCCTAATTGTATCCCTTTCTTCGAGATCTATGAACAATATGAGGGAGAAAATTTATTTGCATGCACATTTCATGGTTGAATGATTGATTCCTCATGGAAATTCCTCTGCTTTGTCAATCAAGTGCAACTTGGTTGATGTGTGCGTTATCCCACGCGATCCTCAATTTCAATTTCTACATCATGGTATCGAGCACACTATTGAGATCTGCACTACTCTCCATTTTCCATTTCCTACCACTCTTGGTTTCGTGTCCTTACCAATTTCTTTTACAATCATCGTAATCATTATTCTATTCATGTGTTATATGCATTGACTTGGTTTTATTCGGGTTCACATCTTGTTCACATTTTCTAGTTGTGGTTGGTTTGTGTTTTTTGGGGTTTATAGGTTTGCAGGCTTTGCATGCATGTTCTAGAGTTTTAGTGCACATTCAAGAAATCAAGGTTAAAAGTGTTATGTTTTTGGGTTTTTGAAAGTGGTGGAAGTTACATTTTTTGGCCTAACTCGGCCCCAGCTCACCGAGCTTGGCACCGAGTTGACTACCTACAACTCACCATTTCCCCTAGCTCGCCAGGTCAGTGCCTATGACTCACTGCATTGATTACATTTCTCATTGGTTACCAGCTCGACCTTGTCTGTGTGTAT
The DNA here is from genome assembly GCA_018340775.1 of Taxus wallichiana var. yunnanensis. NCBI lineage: Eukaryota > Viridiplantae > Streptophyta > Pinopsida > Cupressales > Taxaceae > Taxus > Taxus wallichiana. The sequence continues at coordinate 588,760,027 of CM031244.1, forward strand.
GCACTCCTCTGAATCAGCTTTGGCACACTTCAAACCTACCTATCATTGACTCCCACATCCACTCCTACCTTGTTTTTCGAACTCAACCACATGTGCTTCATTGCTTAGCATGTTACTTTCACTAGTGACTTTTACCTCCGCTCCTTGCGATCAACTTGTCTCCTTTTGCTTGCATTCAAATTTTTTTTTGGACATGCATTGATAATATCTCCTATTCATTATTATAATGTCTGTTTCCCCTCTACTCGATGGAGTCATCATTCATTACAATTTCATTTCTCGGATCACCAAGGAAGTTATCCACACACCCTCTCCTCTGCAATCGTTGTTTGCATACTCAAAATGCTCACCTCTGCACGCGTTCGATTACCATTTTAGTATTTCACTCGGTTATCGATGCATGGTGTTCCCCCTCTACTTGTCGGGTATCTCTCCAGACTCCCTTTAGACTCATCAACCAGCTTTGCAACTCTACCCGCCTTCCGATGCATGTATCTCTCCCAACAACCCCACCATCTTGCCATGTGGACTCTGACCAACTTAGCACACAACTCGGCTCGCTCGAAACCTATCACCTCGGCACCCACCTCAACACATGTATCTTCAACTCTAAATCAATTCATTTGTAGCTCAGTGTTCCAAGAACTCGCTCGCCAACCAACTTGGCTCACCCTCAACTCGGTGTCATCTCATCCTTCAACTCGACGTCATCACAACCTTGTAGCTCACTAGCAGCTCACCGAGATGAGCTCGATCACCCTTGATCCCAAGGTCTCTTCTTACACTCTTTTAAATTTTTATCATTTTTCCCTTTTCCTAATTAGATTAATTCTAATTAAGGGAAAATTAATTAAAAATTCATCATTATTAATAGGGTTATTGGGCTTTTATAGGCCATGTATTTTAGCTAATAATTAATGCAAGTACTCTTCTTCGCTTGCAGGCTAGTGAGCGTGCCCTCCATAGCCTTGTGGAAAGAGAGCCCCTTTTTACAATGTGAGATGCCTTCTCTCACATTGAACACTATTTTGTCCCCTTTTTCCTTGCTTATGCAATTTTGTGCTTTCTTGTGTGTTGTTCCTTTACTTATGACTAAGACTGATTATGGTATCCTTTGTTGCGCGATTCGTTTCCTACTGCAAGTTAAGTGGTTGAATGTATCGTGTCGCACAAACACACCTTATTGTAATCAACACACTACTTATAAAGTGCCACAAACATGGGGTTATCATTGTTCTTGGGTGTTGTATTACATGTAGATGTATTCTCGGTTGATTTTGATGTCTTGTAACCTTGTTGGTATTTTTGCACCCTTTTCTTCGTGCATTCTATACTTCTTATGGATGTACCTGTAGACACCAAAATTGGGTCATACTTCCCTTAAACCCTATTAATTAAATTAACCATACCCTACCTATTCATATCCCCTAGTGCACATGTTAATTAAATTAATTATCTTAATTAAATTAATTAATATCCTCACTTAACCACCTCACCTAGCCACCTCACTCAATGACCTACTCAAACCTCATTAATGACCTAAGACCGAGTCTAAACCTATCCTAACTAAAGCGGATGTTGTATTACTAACAACCATTACCAAGTTATCCCAACTATCAGGCAAAGAACATAAGAATAAAATTGCTTTCACTTCATCATCAAATGGTATATCAACCGATTTTAACTGATTTACAATAGATCTAAAATCATTCAAATGATTAGATACAGATCCACCCTCATGCATCTTAGAACTAAATAGTTTCTTCATCAAATAAAATTTATTTGAAGCACTAGGTTTTTCATATAAATTAGCAAGAGATTTCATTAACCCTACCGTAGAAGTTACTTCTGTAATATTGGAAGATATGGATGTTGTCAAGCTCAATCTAATAGATCCCAGAGGCTTTCTATCAAGAATCTTCCATTCTTCATCAATCATCTTCGTAGGTGTAGACTTCTCATCCAACGGTAAATACAAATCTCTTAGATGCACATAATCCTCAATTTGCATCTTCCATAATTTATAATTTCAGCCGTCAAATTTCTCTACCTTGTATTTGTTTTCTTTTGTCATTGTTGTAGCTCCCACTCAATTAGAAAACCCTTTGTGAGTAAATATGTCAACACACAAAACCCTCAAACAAAGCTTTGATACCAGTTGTTGGGGTTAGCATACGGTTGTACAGATAATATATTAGATCTAAGCATACATGCAAATAAAAGTGAATATTCTACCAGAAGAAATACACAAAACAAGATATATAAATCAACACCAAATTTAATGTGGTTCACCCAGTGTGGGATACATCCACCAAGAAACAAGCCAATCTATTATCCAAATATTTGACAAGATATACAATGAAGATTTACAATCTTCCACACCTCTCAAATGTACAATACTTTCTTTCACTCAAGCTTTTGCTTCTTCTCCAAGAATTCTCTCTCTCATAATTATTCTCACAATAATCATCAAATTTTGCAAGTTCTTCTTAATTCTTACTTCTAAACCCTAGATTTCATGTTTATATAGGCATATCCAAACTTAGGGCACTTAGCCATGTAATTACAATCAATAGATCTTATTTAATACTAAAAATAGATCTAATTCCCGTTATTTAATTAAAACACTCATACACAGGTAATCGACGCCGGTTAGCACTAACCGATGATCGTTCCTCCTTTCGACCGATACCGGTCCACCCATAACCGATGACGGTTATTGTTTTTTCAGCAAGATTCACATTGCATGCTAATCCGAATTAATTGAGCTCCACAACTCAACATTAGTGTTTTCTAAGTATGTTTAAAACAATACGTGTGCTCGAAACTCTATGTATTAATATGTATCAAACATTGTGTTTCAATAGTAATATGTCATATGAAATATGTCTCATCAATATACATTCTAGGAACCACGTGTAGGAAATAAGTATGTGTCACAAACGTGTGTTGTGAAATGAAAAAAATATAGTAAATACATATGTGTAAAGCAAGATATGAATCAAAAAATGTTTGTGCGAATCTAGTATTGAAACAAACAATACGTTCAAAGAAAGTAACAAGTTTGTTTGTGTGTGTGCAAATACAAATAATGTAGGTGATAATGTGCATAAAATAAACAATGGAATAAAAATGTATGTAAAAACTCAAGTAATGTAGTATCTGACATGTCTGTCCAATCAATAATGAATTAAATAATGTGTAAGAGTGAAAACAAGATCCCGGGAAAATAGTAGTAAAAAACATAAAATCATGCAATGAACAAATTATTAATACATATTTAAATGGATAAATATAATCAACAACCAAGTATGGAGAACATTAAATTAGTATATAAAAGTAAATATGTAATCATTGAATGAATCAAAATATGACACATGCCATAAGATAAAAGGCAATGCAAGATATGTAATAGAAACTTTATATCACTAGTGGAATAGTTTGAAAATATATTATCTAGAATATTATCTATAAGTAAGATAACCTCGATGTAGGAATTGTCATAATATAGTAAATTTTCCCTAGGATACGGGAATTAAGAAGCCACAAAGTATGTGTATGAATTTCCATGAACTATGAGTATTTCAACTATCTCATGTGTAAAGTATAAATTGTGTAAGGAAGTAGAGTATGTAAAGTGCTGAAATTAAATAATGAAAATGTTTATGCCTACATAATGAATAATCGAATCACATGTATGTCCCAATTTTCTAGTCCCTAGGCCATATGTTGTAAATAATATAAGAAAGGGGAGGAGTTCTAGGTAATAATTATTCCCTCAAAAATGACATCAAACCCTTGAAATGTGTTGCATCATTGGGTTTTGACTTAGTTTCCATCTAGAAAGTAAGTGTTAAAGAATAAATATTGTGTTATTAAATATTGAAATTATTTCCAAATTGCAACAAGAATGCATGCATTGAAGAATCTATGTCAAGTGAATGTGTTTATAAACATGAGTAAGGGCATCATAGGATGGCTATCCCTACAATCTCATAAATTCGATGATCATATAAATTTCATGTATCGAGTGGTGCAAAGTGCATAGAATCCAAAAGATTATTACTAGTGATAACATAGTCATTTTATGAGTATAAGATGTAACCAAGTGAGATATAGTATCTTCAAATGTTGGCATTAGTAATACATGAATACACAATATGAGGGTAACAAGTAGTCATGGTAAATTATGAGTCTTGTTTTGTAATAAGAGAGTGCATTGATGTCTTGTATGGGTTATTTTGAAAAGGATATTGTAAGACAATGACACATCCTACATGGTAAAGTAACACAAGTGTGCACTGAGGAGGAGATGATGTCAAAGCTTGATTGAGATAAGTTTACATCAATGCATGCTACAAACATTTTCTATAAATATTATGAAGATGTTGTGTGGGATGTAAATGTTGTGGCTTAATATAGGACACCACTTGTTGGGGCAAAGTGGTAGCAGATGATATGCTTAGGCTAAATATGGTATTCATAAATATGAATGAGAACTTCAACCAACCAATTATTTTATACATACTTTAAGTGTTTGTGTAAATTGGAAGGGATATAATTGATCTCATGAATCCATAGTCATCCAAGCAACATCTTTAAGTGTGTTATTGGAGGGGACTACTAATAACCACATGACAATCCTCTTAGGCCCAACCTAGAAAGGTAACACTATGCCCTGAGACGGTTATGATTTTATCTATTAAAGTTGTGAATTGTAATCATTATACCAAATAACATCTCTTACAATGTATCCTAGAGTAGTAAGGTTAAGTACCATAGTGTAAAGATTCCCACTAGATTCATTTTTATCCATGACACTATGAATTGGATGTGACTCGATATGTGATTTAATAAATAATAGTGTACTACCTTTCTCATTTTTAAGAGGAATATTTGAATCATCAAATGTAATTTTGGATTGTGATTCTCTATAGTTAAGCTAATTATGCCATAAATTAGATGAGGGTCCTAATTTAAATTCATGAATTTTATGAATACAAAGATGCATCAGTGTATTTAGAGACACACTGATTGAATAGTTATATCATACAAAAGTGATATTGAATCAATAAAGGGAAATATTGTTTTTTTATAAAACATCCCCTTGCCAAAAGATGAAATTAGACATTTAGAAATTCATTGTAGTATATACTAGTTATGGTTTCATGCATTGAAAGATTAAGTTTGGGAAACTTGCATATACAAGATTAACTATGAAATTGCATTAAATTTCTCATAATTGTATCAAATCATGAGGGGATTGAAAATGAGGGAGAGATAATACAAGACCCCAATAACATCCCCACATTTTATGGGTTATGTAGGGAGTTGAGGATAGATCATGGTTTTAAAGAAGGATATCATATTCTCGGGGATCATGAAAGAACCATAAAAATATTTTTTCACATATTAGGAGCTGAATACCACACTTGCGCCTATAATTTTCTCTGCTCGAGACACTTCCTATTTTTTAAGTTTCTGCTTAGAAGTGTGGCCTCTATGTTTCTAGTAATCTTCACTTTTTGTTCACTACTACTTGAGGCCTTGCATTTGAGGGTGAGTTGTCTACTTATACATATTTTTGCAAGATTTCACTCATGAATATCTCTAAGTTCATGTGAAATCAAGTATTATTTGAAAAACCCTACTTTTTTAGTTTTTCCAAAGGGGATTCACTAAGCAAACTTGTATCATATCATGCTCATTCAAGGATATTACATAATAGCGCTATTTCTAGTTCTACCTCTTGATATTCTATTATTAATATCCATTCCTAATATACCATTCCTACTTTAAAATATGTCTTATTTTGCAAATATCAAACATACCCATTTTTCTATGGGCATTTTAAATTTCCCTTAATTTTTGTACTTATGTCAAGTTGAAATTGATTTCTAACATTCACCGTAGCATTTAATCATGTTACTAGTTACATCCTTATTGAAATTGATCTCAGAATTTGAAAAAGGTTTTGACATACCTAGTTTGATATATATTTTCTTCTTAATTTGCACGTCATGATTGTTTGGTATTTTAATTTCATTTTTTCTAGCCTCATCCTTTTAATGGTACCATAAACCACACAACACATACCATCTAATGCCGAAAACTAGATAGAATGACATGCTCAAGAAATGTTCTAGGGATAAGAAACTATTGTGCCCACATATATTACCCCTAATATCTATTTATAGAAACGTTTTTCTAAACCCTTATACACCATAATATGTGGCATTATATTGAGAATTTTTTAATTAATATTGAAAGCTTCAATATGAATGCATATCTTTGAAGTATTGGTTTGTATGTGAATTTCACGTGAATTTTCCTAAACAATTAAATGATTCCATATATTTTTAGATTAACATATATCCCATTGAACTTTATTTATGTAATTAAGTCTTTATCTAAATTTATCCAAGTGTTTATGAAGTCGTTTTGGGTCATCGTCACTCTCCTCTTTCAAATTGAGCAGGAGAGTGGTGCTCGCCGCCTCCTCACCATCACAACTTACATCCATTGTTAGATACCAACAATACCCTCGGTTGGATTTGGCCATTTTGCTGCCTCGAGGGGTAGGATAATCAAACCGACGATCCACAAGAGAGATTTATCGTCACTTGCCATTGGTTGAGAGCCCATCCACACGGGAAAGATCCGGTGAGTGGATGGGGCAAGCCTTCCTTCAAAAATCCTTGTTTATGCGACCTAATGTTTTGATTTAGTTAGTTTTTGTTTGTGGGCTCTAGTTTTGTTGTTTTTGTTTCCCATGCCTTTGGGTCAATCTAGACTTGAGGCATGCTTCCATACCACCCGCACTTTTACGAAGAGTTGTATTATCCTATTTATTGGTAATATAGAGGTTATTTCCTCTCTTTTTTTCAACCAATTATAACTAAATGTATAATTTCCACAATTATAATAAATTTATAATGTTTGCCTAAAATTTAATATCAAAATTTTGTGGATAAATACAATGGAGCTTCTTTATTTAATTTCCACACCTATAATTTGTTTCGAAATTTGGTATCAAAATTTTGTGAATAAATTTAAAGGAACTTTTTTATTTTGTGTACAATGATATTTTTTAGTTAGTACGAACTATTATATTATAATATACAAACACATACGAGGAATAACATATATTTAAATTATATTATAATGTACAAGCACATATGAGTAATAACATATATTTAATTAATAGTTTTAATGTGTATATTACTTTAGTTATCAAAATATATGTTAAAATTTCTGATTTATTTATTACGCGACGGCATTCCCCTATGGTAGAGGACCTCCGGACGTTTCCGTGCCTATGTTAAATTTGACGTCCATTTGGAAGTTTTTTCGAGGCGATTAAACTTGACATCTATTTTGATAGTTTCGACGGGCGCTTCGACGTTTTGTGTTTTTCTACATTTTGTAGTTGCATGATATATATGCGATTAGTTTAGGGTTTTCTGTGAAATGGTAGTTGCATGTTTTGCTGCTGAGAGAGAGGAATGGCGGAAGAGTGAGTGTGGCAGAAGTTAGATCGTCCACCGAAACATATTCACCTTAAGAAATAACAAAGGCGGCGAGGCCCCGAGCAAGAGAGAAGCGACGGGACCGCATCGAGAGGCTATTGAGGGAATTAGGTTATTTTCCTCCGTTGTGCAGGGTCTGTATTATATTTTTGCAAAGGCAGAATGAGATTTAATATTCAAAATTCTAACCCGTAGATTTATTTTTTTGCAGAGGAGGACATAAAGGGGCTCAGTAAGTGGAACATATTCTCCCATACCCCTGGTATGATAATTTTGTGTTCAGAGATTTTGTTGGACTATTCGTATCGGTGGCCCATACTTTCTATAGGGCATTGCATGACCATTAGAGAAACCTTCTCCGTTGATGATTAGAGAAACCTTCTCCGTTGAACCTCTATTTCGTGTAGCCTTAGTCTGCATTGTTGCTGGAAATGACATGTGCATTAACCTAGTTGCCCTGTCCGTCAATCATATTTGGAACCATATATTTGATTAATGCGTGTTAGTACACATGGGAACCTTCTCGGAATGACCTCCACTCTCGCACCAGAGACTGTGCACAGTGGGTATTTATTGAAATCAACATCTTCCCTAGCGATGGTTGAGGGTCACTGTTTTGGCACTGTGGTGGATTGAATAGTAGACAGAGCCTCTTGCCATCGTCGATCAGTAGCTCCACGCCTAGGGATTAGTGTCGAAGGGTTTTGGTAAATGTGCGACGACCCAGATTATTAACAATATTTTCCTTTGTAGAGTTGTGTGAAGAAAACTTGTTCTCCAACACGTCTGAGATCCGAGTAAGAGCTCCCACTCTCTGAGTGTTGTTATGTAGTTTCTTAACTTTTTATTCAAAATATATCATGCTGCGCATATAATTGCAAATTTTTGTTCAATGTGGTTTTTCCATTTGAATGTTGGTTTAACTCATGATTTTTGCGCATCGTTTTGTGAAAGCAGTTTCGTGTTTACCCTGTATTTTTTCTAGATTCTTAGTTTCCTGTGCATGGAATTGGGTGGGTTAAAATATTAGAGCAAGGCGTTTGGTTGTTTTTTCCACCCATATCGGCGATAAGAGGCTCTGCATTTTATTTTGGTCTGCGAGGAAATAATTCAACCTCTGTTGTTTCCACGCTCCTCTCTTGACTATATGGAGCCTCTTATTCTCATTGGTTTTGTAGTGATTTTCAAAGCTTCTAATGACCTTGAATAGGCTTGTACACACTTCCAATAACTTTTAAGCTTACTAGTGAGTCACAACTATTCACATCACATGGGATTTGTCCTTAGGATACCTCATCCTGTCACTAAGATCAGGGTTTTAATCAGTCAAATAGTGTTGTATTCGAAATAACAACGGATCTCTTCCTAAATCAGGGCTTTGATGGACTTCACAACTTGGGACACAATCTAACTTCCTTCTGGTATAACTGAGTTTGCATTTTTTTGTCAAATCTTGACTGAACTTACCTTATTCCTTGATTGTGCTAAGAGTTACAAAGTTACAGTCCCCAGAGGATTCGAACTCCCCCTCTTGTTATCATGTCAATGATGATTCTTTAACAATCTCACTAAAGTAGAATTCATATCAGTTTCCTCTCACCTGTTACGTTCTTGTGACCTTATTCACATGCATTAACAGTCAAATAGCGTTGTATTCAAAATAACATTGGCTCTCTTCCTAAATCAGGTCTCTCATGGACTTCACAACTTGGGACACAATCTAACTTCCTTCTGGTATAACTGAGTTTGCATTTTTTTGTCAAATCTTGACTGAAATCAACAAAATACACATGTAATTTGTGTAATCGAACTGGTAGAAGGAAGTTTATGTCGGTACATTTTTGTGCCACAGAAGAAAATGGTGAGTGCGATTGCCATGGCCATAGTTGGGATGCCAAACCCCATACCCCATCCGACATTTTTCTTGAATGTACATGATCACAAAAATAGATACAACTAATCCTCTAGGAAAGTGTCACAATCATTGCCCATATAAACTCTCATATGTATGAAATCCACGTTGTCTCGAGGATTCAACTTTTCAATTTCTGCATGATTTTCAAAAATATTTATACCCTGATCCTCCAAATCTAAATGCTTGGCTCTTTGATCTTGTACAACTTTGAATTGCCTTCAATTTGCTCAATTTTTGTCTCAGTATTTGGTTGCCTTGAATTATGACCAGAAGTTTCTAAACTACTATTAGGAATACTTTCTTTTCAACAATCATCTAAACATCAGGTTGCATTGTTGGGTTTAAATTCCTCTTCTTCTGAATCAAATACAACACTTGATCTTGAATGTTCTTTCCTTATAACTTCATCTTTCAATGTGTCTGTATTAGAACCAAGGTATTCTAATACCACATCATAATTCTCTAACACTCTTTAAATACTTGCATCGAATCGGAGCCTTAGAAAAGGCTGGCTAATACAATCCGAGGACAGTGTTGTTAAAGGTTTTGCTAATGCCGTTTCATTATCCGAGAGTGTATATTTCCATGCATCTTATTACTTCTTGATGAGCCCTATGAACCAGATGACTTTTCAACCATTTGTTGCCTACAGTGATTACTTTCAATTGTGTAAAAATTGAATTGCAATCATTTCTCAATGTATATCAACTTTCAAGTTTGAGATGCGTTTCAAATTTTAAATTGGACTTAATGTTGGAGATTTGATATAACTTTGTTTCAGTATATAATAGAAGGCAGATTGGTTGACTGATTTTTTTCTTTCTTGTCTTCAGGGCCAAGTTACATTTATTTGTAATTGTGCATTGCTTTTCTTTTATGGAAACTAATATTGTGCTGAGTCTGATGCCCAACCACCTATCGAGGATACATTGGGTCAAATCAAAACATTTACTATTTAAATTCTTGCAAGAAAGGAATCTATTTTGCAACCAAACATAATTGTATTTAAGCTTCAAAAAGTTCAAGTAAAATGTATTTGCATTATGCTTTTTGTGTGCCATTCTACCGGCCTTGGTTAGAGTAAATACTTTCTTTTCAATGATTAAGTTTCATTGTTGGGTTCAAAATTCCTCTTCTTCTAAATCAAATATAAGACTTGATCTTGAATGCTCTTTCACTATAACTTCAGCTTTCAGTATATCTGTACTATAGCCAAGGTCTTCTAATATTGCATCATAATACTCGAACACTCCTTAAATACTTACTGTAGCAAGTGTTATGGATAGCTATTTTGTTGCGATCATAATGACCGTATTTGGTTAACCATCTTCAATCTGAAATCTATTGGTATGAAAGGAGGCTTTCCCAAACTTTTCCATACCTTTTCAAAAGTATATTTAGTATTGATCCTCAATAAATTAGGGTATTTTTCATTTCCAATTCACCCACTTGTATTGTGATCTTTGTTATCTCCTTGGGAGTCTATTTAACCCACTTGTAAGCGCATAGGATTTGAGCCAGATTGTAAGTGAAGTAAGCAAGCTTCAGGTTAGAGGCCTCCATATCTTGGTTCTGCACAGGCATACTATACATTTCCTGCACATCAGAATGGAAATTTGCATCTACTAGAAGCTACACAATGGATACTTAGCTATACAGTCATCATACTTTGTGAGGAGAATATGCACTTTGTAAATTAAGCATTTGACAATTGTTCAATGATTTTGGTAGGTGACTTAGGCCGATTCCCCTCGCTCAACGATTTACCATTATATGCAAAAAAATAGGAAGCTCCCTTTGGTGTGCTTTCGATAAAATAATCACCTTGGACACAAACTTCGTGAAAATGTCGGTTTGATTGCCTACCTTGCTTTTTGTTTCAAAAATGACAGATGATTAATTAAGAAACAAGTGGGTGATTAATTCACCAAACGGACAATAGGGGGAATCAGGAATTATTTATAATTAAAGAGTTTTCTTGTTCAAAGAGATGAAATTGATTCGGGTAAATAAATACAGAAATGAAAATTGGAATGGATATTCGGGTTAACCCATGTTATTTTCTACAGATATCAAGTATCTTTTTGGGATATTATTTTGTGATCAAGTAGTACATATGGTGGATTTAATGTTACGTAAGGAGAGAATGGCGACAACCATTATAAGGTAATGGTACTTTGACAAGTGCATGGGTTGCGATTGTAAATAGATTACATGAGTATGTAACAACAAAGTGGTGCCAAAATATAGGTAGATAACAGAGAAAATCAACAAATTTTATTGATAATAAAGCTATAAAATTTACTTCTATCTTGCATTTATCACATGATAGTATAATACAGAAAAGTAACCAAGTCATAAATAAGATACATATACTAGAAATTGAAATGTCATCATTAACATTCATGGGAAATGTACCGTATTCCAATAATCATATGTTTGAAAATGCTACAGAGAGAAATCTCTTATTGTTAGTAAGACACTCATATAAATTTGGTGATGATGCCTATGTTAGCTGGGGACAATCTTCCGTATGTAACCATCATGATTAATCAAGTATTTAAAAATACAATAAATAATCAAGAGTCAAGACCCATAGACATTACTCAAATGCTTAATCATTCCCATAAAGATCTGTAACCATAATTTTTTTCCAAAGCACATCTAACTATAAAGTATAATGAAATTCCAAAATGTTCCCCTACACTGTTATTATCTATTTCTCCTTTGTTGTTGCCTTTATGCTTGTTACTTATTTGGCATGTAGTTTTCCCTTGATGTCATTGTGTCACAGGCAGCTAGAATCCAATCAGGTCATGTTCTTAAGATTCAAACTCATAATTGTAATTGCAAAGAAAATCATACATGTCCTTACGATGTCTATATTAAGGTTCACTATTTTCTTGATCTATTTCCAAAAGATGAGGTTGGCCCACATTTTAAAGTTGAATGCCAGATAATTGAACACCATAATATTATGTTCCATTATCTTAATATCAAATTCTATCAGTTACAACTTACTGGATTGATTGTAGTGATTGCAAGTTCATTAAAACACTAAGTTCACATGAAGGATGTACATACATTGGAATGATGTTAGTATGTGGTATGATGATACTTGAATGTTCTAGATGCTAGGAATCTAAATTATGTTTTAGCAACAATTATTACCATAATATACCCGGTGAAGACAATGTTAAAAGTTAATGTGGGCATATATAGAACAACTAAACCATGATATACATATTCTATCATAACTGTCAGATACAAACATTGCATAATTTTGAAGAAATGCATCTGACCATTTCCATGTGTGTAGCACATCAGATTATATTTTACATTGGAGTGTTTTTAGTATGTGGTATGATGATACTTCAACGTTTTGGATGCCAGGAATTTGACTTATGTTTTAGAAATGATTGTTACCATAATATACCTAGTGAAGATTGATAAAAATTAATGCAGGCATAAATAGAACAATTGCAATGGTTTTTTTAAATGGACTTGTAATTTTATTCAAAAGTGTGGAAGGTGTAAGTTGCACTCCTCAACCCTTGTTGGTCACCATAGTTTGCATCATCTTTCCTCGTCTAAAGAAGCGAAAGATCAAACTCAGGAAACCAGAAGAGGAGGACATGTTTCTAAAGGCACTACCAGTGCTGCCTCCGAGATTTGGCTTTAATGATCTAAAAGTCAAAACCAATGATTTCAGTGAGAAGCTCGGGTCGAGAGGTTTTGGTTCAGTGTACATTGGAGCTCTCGAGGATGGAACCCTGGTCGCCGTGAAGCAACTGGAGGATACCTCGTAAGGTTACGGCAAGTTTCGAACCGAGATCACGATGGTGGGAAGCCTGAGCTATGTCAACTTGTTCGTGGAGCCAATTAGCATCGGGGAGAAATTTTTGGCTTTCCTCTGAGAATTTTGGAGAATTTCTCATGGTCTTGACTAATACCTGGCAAGAAAGTCTTCTTTGATGACAAAGGAAAAAAACTTGTTTGTTATTTAGTTATACTTCTTGTCTAACTTTCTGGATGTTTTCTGCAGATGGAAAGGGGGCCATCAATCCAAAGGGATCGAAATACTACAATAATATCATTAATGAACTCATCCTCCATGGTACTGAACTTTCTTTAATGGTCACTTGAATTGAGACTCTTTCATTCATTAATTGTAATAGTGTCAAAATGAAATGAAATTATATTAAGTGTTTAATGGAAGCAGAAAGTACAACTGGTTACAAATAGATAATATTAGGGTAAAATAAATCCTTTTGAAGATGCCTATGGAGGATGGATCAATACCCAAATAATGTAATACTTCTATCTATAATATATACTAAACATGACACTGAGTTGTAAGCTATATCCAATGTTAAAAAAGTACCAAATTATGTATTCTCAAAATTGGTTGTGGTAATTTATGAAACTATGCTTCAAAGTCACTGCCAATCATATGCCTAACAATTTTGATTGGCATGATGTCGAACAAAGAATATTTCAGAGCCTTTACTGAAGTCTGCTTTAGAGAATTTGGGGACAGAGTGAAATACTGGACAACTTTCAAATAACCAAATGCATTTCCATCTTTAAGTTATGACATTGGTTGGTGGCCACCTCAAAGTTGTTCTTATCCATTTGGGTTCTCTGGCGACTGTAGTGCTAGAGACTCTACAATGGAGCCATACATTGTTGCCCATCATATTTTTCTATCACATTCAGAAACAGGCAAACTCTACAAAGAGAAATTCCAGGTTATATACATTTTCATTAGTATAATATTTATCTCCATTGCTTAAGTAGTTCCTTCATTCTCACTTATGAAGTGTCTGAGTGCTCTTCCTTTTGTCTAACTCTTAATTAAATTTAAAAAGGCTTTAGGCTCTTGTACTCAATCGATATCAGTTACAGGGCTTGATTAAGGGGAAAGTGTTTGGAAGACCTTAAACAACCCATAAGTTGGCATTGGATGGTTGTTAATTACGAAGAATGTGTTCCCCCTATAGGAAAGGCCTTTCCGGTCGTTCACGACATTGGCTTAATTTTAACGGGAGTAACACTGAATTAAATTTGACAGGCGATGTGATGAGTGTCTAGATGTTTTATGTGTTTTTAGCCGTAGGGCTATGGGAATGTGCATTGGGAAATGATAAGCACATTCTGGAAATTCATTTTCATTGACACGACCATAGTTGGAATAGAAATACAACTCGATTAAATGTCTTTGTTTTGTCAATAATGTTTAATCTCTTGTGAAATTTACGTGCTCATTGCGAAAAGAACAAAGCCAAAAAAATCTAAACACAAAATAACTACTTCTTTGTGAGATACAAAATCCCTCCGATAAAGGAAAAATAACGTAAAATATGGAGTAAGCAGCGGGATTATACCTGGAAAGTATTAGATTGTTGGGAAACCTTAAAAAGAAATATGGAAATAATGCGTTGGTAGGACAAAATGTGCAGTAAATTATCCTTTTCCTCTTTCTTCTTTTGTTGCAACATCACTTCCCCTGTGCAACTAAAGCTTTACCTTCTATCAAACTTGCAATTGCCAATGAAAGATAATACAAAATATTTAGAAAGGCCTTTCAATAAGAAAGAGGAAATTCATGTCCAAAGAAAAGTGATCAATAATATCATATCGAGTATAAATTGTCACGAGAAGAAAGATAACACATAAAAGGCATTGGTAAAATTGTATGGAGTTGCAAAACCTTTGCCGATTCTAAAAATGATGATTTGGATGAAGGGGGTTATGATATTCCAAAGGATGGGCAGTTCAGGTATAATACAAGAGAATCCGAAAGTTACAGAAGATATATGATGTGGTTATTGGATGAGCACATTTTTGTATAAAGAGAATGACAATATTAAAAGGAATGTATAGGTGGGTGACTCACTTTCTTGGTCTTATCTTGACCTATATTGTTCTTCTTTACAAGGTTATATAACCTGTGACCATGACAAGTTTGGTGAAGATGCTAGGTACCAATGCTTGGGCACAGTTGCGTATGGAGAGTTAACAAATTTCAAGTAACTAATGTCCAACAGTTTTTTCCTTTACTATATGCCAAAAATTGATATTTAATAGCTACGAATCGGAAACATTTCAATGGACACAATAGGTGACAAACCCCCATGCGTATTAATTTTTAATTTTCATCCTGTTATCTTCATTTTTATCCTTAGTTGGTTTAGTTGACACTTTCTTCTGTGAATTTAGCCTCTGCCCTATCATCTTTGTACCCTACACCAAGATTTAAACTTCTTAACTATTCCTCTAAATCAAATAACATATATCGTTCAGCGTTCACATTGCATTGTACACATGCAATTGCTAGTTTAATAATTTTTAAAGAATTGTGTGTATGGTTTTCTTTGCCAACCTAAAACTAACAAACAAACAATATAAACAATCAAAGTCAATAAAGCATTTCCAAAAAACTTCATCGAGTCCACATAAAATATATGATAAATGATGGAGATTTATCTTCCACAATTCTAATGTTTTTCTGCCGACCCCATATCTTTTTCTAAACTTACCATCTTGCCTCATAAATAAATTACATAAGATACAAAGTTTCAAAGCACAATCCAATGTATATCTAAAAGCATATTCAAACAAGCAGGTAATCATTTTTCCTTTTTATTCTCTTAACAATGGCGACCTGAAAGTGCCCTGCAATACACTGTAATCCTCCAGCACTATTATTAAATCAAAAATTCTCTGACGAAAATCTGCTGCTCATAGCACGCGCCGCTCATTCTAAAGTCGACGCAGAATCCATGTCACTCCACTCCCAACATTCTCTGGACTCCAAACTTCAATCAAATCCAGCTTTTAGACTGATCCATCCAAACACTATATATACATAAGTCCATACTTTGCTACACTTATTCAGATTCTCAGCTGAGCTCCGCCGCTGAAATGGCCACCACTTCGCTCCTTCGCTTCGCGTCGAGCCTCCTCTTCAGACTTGTGTTATTACAATGGTTTTTCTGTTCAGCAATTGCAGAATCTACAGAAAGCAGCGCCGCCGAACTCCCTTTTTTCATTACAGATCTCCTCCTCCGCCGCCATCTCACCACCACCAACATAAATCGCCGCCTTTGCTAGTCTACAGATCCCCTCCCCCTCCTCCTCCTCCTCCTCACCACCACAACCACAAAGCGCCGCCGCCACTTTTGTTCTACAGATCTCCACCGCCTCCTCCCAAGCATAAACATCTACACCACCCTCCACCACCGCCGCCGATCTTTTATAGATCCCTCCGCCGCCTCTCTTAACGTACAAATCGCCACCGCCCCCGTCTCCCAAACACCGCAAAAAATCTCCCCGCCGCCCTTTTTCTACACTTCTCCGCCGCCGCCATTCCACTACACTTCTCCTCCGCCGCCAATGCATCAACATTCTCCTAAATCGCCGCCGCCGCCATATTATTCATACCCTCCATATCGCTAACTTTCTCCTCCAGTGCCACCCCCATTTTATCGGTTTCCCTCTTCTACGTCGAATTATGATGCGTCATATTTAACGTTATGAATAATGTTTGTAACGCGCCGATCTCGTTTTTAATATTTTAAACAGCTCTATATTTGATGTAATGCATTGTTAATGTTATTTAGCAACTCTTCATCTTCAGCTAAATATATTGATTGGGCTTCTCATGTTCTGTTAAAATTAATCTGGTTTTTTTATTAGTACTTAACATCACTGTTTGGATAATTTTTATGTTACTTAAATACGAGGATTTTCTGAGAGATCATGTTTGTCTGCCATTAAGTTTGTGCAAACCGTTATTCTTCAATTAATAGGTACGTAACTTCCGATTAAAAATTAATAAGTAAACATTTACATTTCTAATGACATGCGACTCGCGAGTATTCTGGTTCTGCTTTGGAAAATGGATTTCAATAGTCCTGCCTGTATTTTAAATGTGAAAATAATGTACCTTCTGAACCAAATCCTATACCTTTGAAGTAATGTATTAAAAATTCTCAAAGAAATAAGAATTAATGATTATTAATATAAAAAAATTATATTAATAATAATAGTAATAATTGGATTTATAATTTATTATGTTGGATAGTTTATTATTCAATTTTCATGTAGTTGTATTTTAAATATGAGGTTTACATATCCTCTATGTTAACATGATTCAAACTTGTGATATGTATTTTAATAATACACATAAAATTTGATATTCAAAGAAAATAAATAACATATAATTAAACATTGAAAAAACTTTAATAAATCAATTTTGAAAAGACAATATAACACAAAAATTAAATATTCAAAAGTTAAATTAGAATAATACAAACATAAAATAAAACATTCAAACGTTGAATAAATGGATAAATTATAGCACTATATTTAATGTGCATTTTTAGTTAGTTTAGTATTAGTATACACTTTGAAAATGTTGTTTATTTATGATAAGAGTTTTAATACTAGCAATCACATGTGTACAATGCAATATGAACGCGAACGGTATTACGTGTTTTATTTTGACCTTTGAGATTTCTCTACTTACTAGGCTAGAGTATTCCTACGAAATTAATTGTATTAGACCCTAGTACGGGGGTTCCAAATGTGGATCGTATACCCTAAGCCTCGTCACTCAAAATTTTGAAAAATCATTCACTAAAATTATTGAACAGTTAATTGTCACATGGTTGCTTAACCTATTAAGCAACTGTCATTTTTGAGCAATTAATCCTTTTTAATATTTCACAAGGTCTAAAATGCAAATACATGTCATAACCTCATAAACTCCTTTTTCTTGTCTATCAATCCCCAACTAATGCAATTTATGTTTGGCAAGACCACACAAATACTAACATTTTTAAGAGTTTTAATAATATATAAATAAAAGCGAGGCGCATCAATAAATCAATTCAAGGCACCACGATACGTGAAATATCTCCAAACATGTCAAAAGAAATGAAATTCTCACTTTGAAAAGTATGAAATAAAAGCATACAGACATAAGTTCTTTGAGAATCGACTCAATGTTCTTGAAATCGACATAGATTAGATGGCCGGAATAATTCATTTAAATGACAATCTAAATGGAAAGGATGGGATTGTGATGAGGAGAAAGGTCGCAGGACATGAAGCGGATTAACTTTGTTCCTTGTACATAAACTCGAATAAGTTTCATATCATCAATTTTTTAAAGAATAAAAATATAGAGGAGACGATAACGATGATGGGCAAGTTTCATGAAAACTGAGTTTAGAATGGTCTATCGGCCAAAAATAAATCAATTTTAAGATTTTTATTTTAAATTAATTAACAATTTTATTATTTTTTTGAAAATATCCTATTAATCATGACAAATAATATCAATTTAAGTATATTAATGTGTATGACAAAAAAGACTACGGTAGAAGCACAAGATCATGATGAATGGAAGTGCCACAATTATCTTACTTTTCATATCTTAACTGCAAAAAAGCATTTTATAATCTTAAGTGGAATACTCAAGTAAGAAGTCAGGTTTGACATGAACGGGAGCAGAAGTGAATGAAGAGAAGTCTTAATGTACTCTGTTACCTTATACTCTTCTAAACACAATGCTTCTTTCACTTAAAAGTCAGCTACGGATTGGAAGAAGTGACGCAGGTCATTATTTAATAAATCAAAGCAAAGTAGATAAGAGTGAAATCTATTTTTTTATTATTCGTCACGAGTCGTTGAGTGATGCATCAAGGTTGGGTAGTCCACAATGTATCATTCTTTGGATTGTAAATTAGAGCGCTACTATTTTTTTATAAGGAGAAATAGTGGATAGTCCACTCTTAATTGAAGTCAAATTTATTGGGGCCCTCTAACAAATTAGGCCTAGTCTTACAAATAAGGTTTTAGTTTTCGGTGTGTTATTGCAGATGCTAACTAGTGGGATTTGAACTTGAAATCTTAAAATTGCAAGTTTCCATATTTGTTAATACATCACAACTCCTTGACTAAAATATATTATTGTTGATTTGGTGTATTATAGAATACTTTTAAAGTTCATTTTTATGAATACTCAAAAACTTAAATTAACAAAATTAATATTTCCATTTTCTTCCACGTTATAAAATCATATGTCCTTGTGAGCTATTGGATTTATTATACATTAATCTAAGCACAAACTCCAAAATTAGATTAAAGGTATTGAGTCCTTATGAAGTAATTGGAGTTTACTCGTTCTTTTAGTTTTTTAAAATAAACTAGTGGTATCTCGGCTCTACGGTGGTGGTCACTTTGGAGACATGGGAAGCCTTCCTAGTTCGATGTTGCTCCCAACCACCTACTTGTTGTCCAATGGGGCAACCTTCCCCGTCCGATGACCTTATCCCTATTCTAAAGAGAGCACAAGAACACAAATGATAATATAAAATACTTTCAATCTAATACACTTTGGATGGAAGTATAAAATACTAACAAGATAAGCGTAAAACTAGAGGGGGCTTGTTTTTAGGTTAGCCTCTACATTTAGATCTAAAGCCTTATATTCATTAGAAGACCATGTCTTACCTCTATTATTCATTTTGAGTGAAGTTCATGAATACATGTATCCCATACAACTGTCTTTTATGTCATTTCCATGAAAATCTACCCATTCAAACAAGGAATTCCTTTGGGATCTAAATTTCACATTTATCTTTTTACGATGGATCTCTCTTTTGCACAATGTTGTTAAATACATGTGCATTTTCTTTAAATATTTGATCATGGCTTAATTTTTTCCTCAATAGACCCAAATATCATCTATTCATATTCATTTGGCTTGTGGTTCACTTCCTAAAGCTTCATATTGTAAAGAACATGATAATTCAAACCTCTATTTCAATTTTTTTAAATTCATTTTAGTAACAAGAAAAGCCCAAATAGTGATTTTGTGTGACACTAGAATGATATATATATATATATATATATATATATATATATATATATATATATATATATATATATATATATATATATATATATATATATATATATATATATATATATATATATATATATATATATATATATATATATATATATATATGCACTTGAATGCACTCAAAGATTCTATAACTTGGATATAAACCTCTCCTTAAAGAAACCCATCACCCACTACTTAGTGCACAATCCATTACATATAATCTAGACAACAAGAAAATGGAAAAATACTTTTGCGCTCAAAGATTCTATAACTTGGATATAAACCTCTCCTTAAAAAAACCCATCACCCACTAATCATTGCAGAGTCCATTACATAAAATCTAGACAACAAGAGAATGGAAAAATACATTTGGAATTTTGGATTTTAAGTCGTCCATGTATTGAGAAACAACATGCACAACCTCTACTGGAGGTCATGGTGGAGATGGCATTTTATGATCATATGGGAGGCTAAGTTTTATACCAGATATGTCAAAAAAGTGTTGAGGATGTACTCTCATTAATAGTTTGTGAGCGATCACCAAAAATTGTTCACAAAATCCCTAAGAAAAAAATGGTGCCCCTAGGATACAAAAACCCTAGGCAACTACATAGTTTTCCTAGGCCTTAATCCACCATTCAATGCCTCATCACCCATGTTTTAACTATGGTCACTAATGTAAACTTGGGTAAAGTGTCACTATGCATAAAAATGCCTTTTATGGAGTAGTGTCAACCACTTTTAGGTTGGAGCTATGCATATCAACTCTCACAAATCAATTCTCTCCTATTGGTACCCCATAATTCAATGTTATGTCATTATGAATTCCATACATTGCATTCTCAACCCTAACTCTAGAGTGTCGGGTGGTACCTCCCATGTTGATGTTACAAAGAAAGAACCCATATAGTGATAAAACCACACATCAAAAAGTTGAATTTATTTGTCAACATGAAGGCAACTACCATCCATTACAAAATTGAGCCATTTTGTAATTTCTCTTAGTTGTAACCACTTCTTATAATAGTGCATATATTTACACTCGACCTATAGAGAGATAGTTGATTTCTAACTAGACAAACCAACTAGTAATCTCTTCCTTAATTTTGATCATAAGAATTCTCATTCAAGGAGTATTTTTGTACATTTTAGACCCATATATAATATATCTATGAAAATAATGAAGAGAAGAGAATTATTTTGCATTTCATTATCTTAATAAATTTATAATGATTTAACATATTATTGTTGGATATATAACACATTATAATATAATAGTGTGTCTTACATTTTAGAATTTAAGGAACACAAACACCTTAATTATCCCCCAAAAACTTTTGTTTAGCTGTATAAAATTAATAAATCATATCTTATTATCTTATATACAAAGGCATAGTGTATTTGAATTTTTCAAAAAAAAACTAATAAGTATTTTTTTAATTTTCTTAAAATATGTTTTTCCCTAGTGGGACACAATATTATACTTAACATAATTATAGATTACTACCTAATTTATTGTGTTGTCCCACAAACCATCATCTTGAGTTATTTTTCATTCACATCATGTATATATTAATGGTAGCTTGAGGAAACTAACTAACTTGATTACAAAATGCAATGATCATTAAAAAAATCAATTAGACATGCCACATTTCATAACTTTCTTGATGGCTATTGAAAAAGATCCTTACTCTTTTAGCTTTAATGGTTTGTTTTAAGAAAGTGTAGACACCAAATTTTGGTAGGGAATAGTTAAATACTATGGTAAAGTGTTTATATGTTTTTGTTTAATTGGTCCAAATCAAGTCTGTTGTTGGTGTGTTTTCCATGTTCTCTTTGAATTTCAATATGTTGTCATTGTGTGTTTTCCAACTTTTGAGACGTGTGACTCTATCTTTCTTTTGTTGACTCCTATTTCCTTACCCCTCTTTTTATCCTTACCTTTTTCTTATCATGGACCCTTGAAAGTGTCACCGATGTACTCAAAGAACCTAAAAACATATAAAACAATTATTTGTTTCCCTTAGTATGACTTTGTATGCTCCATGAATGTGAAATATGTTTGTTTCACTATTTTTGGGTCATTTTCCCTATTTCATATTTCTAAGGTTAGGAATAATTATTTTGTGGGTTTATTTTAACCCAAAACTTGGATGCCTCAAGTTTTTTCCCCTTATTTTAAGGATTTTTCTCCCTTGTTTGTTGGCATGCACACTAATAGGGTTCTAATTTCTATTCAGAATTTCTATATAAAGAGATAGATGCATTGGTCCATTTAGGGACTACAAAATGATTATAAGTAATTTGTAAGGGATATTCATTTTTTGAAGCATCCTTGTGCTAAAAAGAGAGTAAGAGAATTTAGAGAGTGTGGTTATGGAGTGGTTTTACACTAAAATTGTAATCACTAACCGATTAAGCTAAATATGTAAATAATAGCCTAATCGAATGTTATAGTAGATAAATGAATAAAAATTAAGTACAACAATGAATACCCAAGAAACTAAGTGATAAATAATGAAATCCTAATTGCAAAAGAGAGGATAAGAAGCCTTCATTGATTAGCGAGTTCTGGAAAGTACACAGAGTTGGAAAACTAGAAAATGTGAAGCACAAACCGTCGATTTGGAGCATAGAAAAATGTAGGTCCAAGGAGATAGTCTGGACTGGGGCGCTTGGAGAGGGACAAGGGTTCTCGTGGGTACCCTAGACCTGTTTCTAGGCACCTGGGTATACAAAAATGCTCAAAAAACCAAGATCATCGAGGTCGTTAGAAACCTGCAATAAAGAATAGACCTACAAAACCCTTAAATAGACATCAAATCCTAAAAAAGAAAGATGCAAAATGAGGGGTCAGATTGTCCTCAGCTACCACAATGATGGACTTACAATTGAGCGTTGCACTACATCTTAGACCTAATGTAGTTATGTGTGTGTGCGAGAATTGTGCCCTAGGTTGCTCTTGTGTGTGTCGCACTTGGATAGCGAGCAAGTAACTAGATGTAGAATGTAGTAAATGTGTACATGGAATAAAATGAAATTCCCTTCTATGAAGTGTGATGTAGAAAATCATCCCTTGTGTCGCTTGTGATGGAGTAAGATGGATGCAATGGAGCTTTTAGATGCCTTGATGGATGCAACCTTAGGTGGTGATAGATAGTGCTTAGTGTTTGGTCCCTTATTATGATCACATAACTTTATATTTATATGATTCCTTCACTTGAATTTCATAATCAACCTTGAAAATTTTGACTACCAAAAAGATAATATTCTCAAACGACTAGAAAGGACCCAAAAAGTTAGAGTTAAGTACAAAGGGGACAAGAGTGCCTAGAGGGGATGAGGGAACCTAGAGTTGGCATCCTGGCTGGGCGCTAGTGTATAGGATGAAAAATGTCGAAGATTAAAAAGGAAGACTAAGAAAGTAAGGGTGAAAGACTGAAAGGAGAAATATAAATTAAAGAAAGGTGGCCAAATACATGGGTTAGTTGGTAATTTTCTTACTTAGGAATCACATGAATAGTAGTATTTAATCAAGACTAGATAATTACCCAAAGTGCATGATTGTGTGTCTACATTTTCCCCACTTTATGTTGGTGAGTGGAAATCTCGCTAACATAAAGTAGATAGAGATGCATACCTGATAATCCATGTAGATCGATGGCAAAAGCATGTTGAGGGACTAGACAAAACATTGAATGGAAAAAATGTGAAGCGTAGATGCTAAGGAGGAAAAAGTGTAAAAATTAATGATGAAAATGAACCCGGGCGAGAAGCGCATGTGTAGATGTCATGATGTACCTATTGTTTGTGTCAATGCCGATGTTGATTTGTGTGATGTTGTTGATGATGTTGGTGTTGATGTTGACTACCACTTCCCATACGGACGGACATGTAAAAGAGAAGCCAAAAAGTAGTCAAATACATATGTATATGATCAAAATATGTAAAAAGTGTGTAAGGAAAGTATGTAAATAAGTGTGTAAAAATGTTGAAAGTGTGAAAAAGGAACATGTGTTCCTAATTCATGATGAGGAAAGAGTGTCGAAAGGATCATGTAGATGATTTCAACGCGCACTTTTTTCGGGCAATCCTGTGCCAGTGTAATGGAAGAAGTGTAGGGATAACTTTCTAGTGTCATCTGCGAACATTTAACTACTTCCCATTATGTAAAACACCACTACAGATGGTGTGCATTTGTTAAGGACTGTCTTCCCTGTAAAATTCATTATGTATGGAGTTCTCTAGATTGTTGAAACTACCAATCGTTGTATAATTTCCCCTTGGTCTCAGGTAATCCAAGAAAGGTCATTGTATTTCCCCCTAGTTTTAGGTATCCAAGAAAGGTTGTTGTGCTAAGGACCTAAGTCTAATTTTGAGCCATGTCACGAAATTGAAAATTGTGTTGTATTATTCTTGTATTGTGTATAACATTGTATGGGGTGACTAATTCACCTAAATGATGCCCCCTTGTTTGGGGTGCATGCAACATTGCCGAAGGAGTATGTGGTCTAAAAGAGGACCAACTATTGTGTTGAAATTGTGCCCTGCAGGGGGAAGGGAATGCGTTTGGTATAAACCAAGGCACACATAAACAAGTGGCTAGGAAAAAAAGTGTTAGTACAAGAAAAACAAACACTCATGTAAAAGATGAAATGTAATCTAAAAAGACAATGTATAAGCTAAGATGCAAACAGAAGACAATGTAGACCAAAAAAATTGGGTTACAAACATGGGACATCACTCACGATGTCACAAGACAATCAAGGCCGTAGTGGCCACAAACAATTAGAGAACAAGATAGACATAGGACAAAGCCGTAAATGATGACAAGTAAAGGCAAACAAGAAATGCAACAAACAACCATGGAAACAAATAGTCTTAAACAAATGTTGCACATGAAGAACCCATTAGCATGTTAGAAAGATAAAAATTATGTCAAGTCGTGTATAAGCTGATAATGTAAAGTGTTAAGTACAAAATGAAATAATAACACCTATAGTGTATGAAATTGGATGCCCCAGGAGCCATTATGGGGTGAGTACGAGGTATTGTGCTAAAAATCCATGTTGCGTGAAATGGAACTATAACATCTTTGATCACAACTAGAAAGGAAAGTGAACGTGCACATGTGTGTATGATAAAGATAATGGCATACAAGATATCTATCTAGCATGTGTAATAAAGTGAACATGTAACAAGTAAATGTAAGCAAGAGTAAATGCAACCAAGATATATAGTATGATGTGGATGAGATGGAATGGAATGCAGAGTGAATGATAGGATCAACGTGCCCCTTGAGTGGATGTGGATGTATGCAATGAGGTTCATTTATTTATGCCCCCTCAGCAATCAAGAATGAACCATAAATGAGAGTGTGTCATCGGGAAATAGTTTAAGCGATGTGTCATCATATGTTAGAAAGAGTTAGTGAAATAAGCGTGGAGGGTTGATTATATAATGATGATGATATCTATGTGACGAAGGGATGATTTCATCTTATAGTTATATAATGAGGTGCTTAGGATGCATGATGATTTAGCTTAAAGCGTATATCACTAGATGGATGAGTAAGATGCTAGCAAGTGTGATGATGTAGCACAAGTTATATACCATGAAATATATGAATAAGATTTGATGTAGCCTAGAATTTATGAGAAAACGCCCAAGCACGTTGACACATCACTCAGCCTAGACTGAGTGCTCACCCAAAGCATGCAAAGGTACCAGGCCCCTCTTTAGGGTTGTTGTTGTAGGATGTTAGCATGATGAAGACTTAATGCATTCAGATCCATAACTAATACATCATTCTATAGTGCATGTTCAGATCTAGATCTAAAGAATAACATATTTAAATAATATCCATAATGAAACCAACCATGCAAGAACCAATTATACTCAGAATTAACACTTTGATTCAGCCAATACACTCCATTATATTAAACATGATAAATACACAGAAGCTCAGTACAATAGATAATACCATCACTTATGCGTGTATCAGATTTGATAGAGAACTTCATAGTAAATTTTTTTCTCACACACTCTATACTATGTAGATCATTACATATTTATAAGGGTGGGGACTTTCCCTTCACCGCTTGCATAATTCCAAAAATAGGTCACATGTTGAAAATAGCCATGCGCCTTTACAATCACAGCCACACATGCAAGTGCGCTAATAATAGACCTCTTCTAGTTAACTGGCAGTAGAAAATCTATTCTTAGCTTGCACCCATGCAAAGTGCTTCGTAGTTGCTCCTCCAAAATAGCCAATGTGTGTCGTACAAGTCTTTACCCGGTTTGTGTGCTCGACACGCTATCTCCAAAATATCCTATACACATGAAAGTGGCTAAGTCCCAAATCCGCCCTTATATTTCACGTGTGTGTTCTCCCCTATCCTTCTGCACCTTTGATTGTGCCCTATTCTCTCAC
The DNA here is from genome assembly GCA_018340775.1 of Taxus wallichiana var. yunnanensis. NCBI lineage: Eukaryota > Viridiplantae > Streptophyta > Pinopsida > Cupressales > Taxaceae > Taxus > Taxus wallichiana. The sequence goes on from CM031244.1 coordinate 588,786,828, forward strand.
GTGAACCTTCTGTGTGCCTTCTGCTAAGTATTCCACTTTCATCCGCTCAACATTACCCCACACTAAATTGCATTACCACCCCGGCAATGGCTACTCCTCGAACAATAAAGAATAAATTAATGGAAAGAATGTGAATAATTGTTATACAAAGAATAGTTATTTACTCTACATCACCCTCTACTTCAACTGGAAGAATCAGTTCCGGATATTCTTCTTTTATTTCTGCCTCTAATGTCTACCACTCACTCGTGCCTCTACCTTTTCTAGAATGTTCACTACAATGGACTCTAATTCATCCTATGTAATTTCTCCCTTCTCATTTTGTAATACTAACATAATGTTAGCCATTACAAACATTCTCCCCTTCAGCAGATCCATTTTCTGCGCTATAAGTTTTCCTAATTCAGCCAAATTGTTCTTATGGGGCTCATGAGCCGTTCTAAGGACTCGCGCTTTTGCTTCACCACTGCCAGTCTCTCCGCACGCCCCAAAGTTTCATCCTTCATTGCTTTTAGGACTTTATTGTCCTCTACCACTATCCTTATTCAGATGACTACCTCCGGAGCTGTATAGATTGTTATCACCGAATCACAGCACCCCTGGATGTTGATCAGATTTCTAGTTTGATCACTCTAAGCATCCAGTGTGATTGGATAACATGGGTACTATCTCCAAGTTGTGGGACTTGCTACTTGAGATAGACCTCCAGAGAAAGCTGGTTCTTGCTCCTAAACTACCTGCCACAATCTACTCTAATGCAGGAGAAACTAGCTATTCTAACCTAAAATTCCAAGGGACCAGAGAGAGAGAATGCATAAAATGAAAGCCTACACTAAAGCGGTGATACACCAGAAAAAGAGGGTGTGAGAGTAATCTCCAAATGTGTGAAATACAGAGGCAAAATGCACACTAGAAGAGGTGATGACAGTTCACCATAATCCAGCAAAATGCATTCACAGCAATATTCCAAGCACACACAATAATAATGAATTCCTGCAAGAACATAATAAATAGACACAATATACTTGTAGAAGGATCAAAGGGGCAAGAAGAATGCAAGGAAACACAGCAGGGGAAGATATATCCACAAACTGATATTTTATTGCTTCATGATATGCACAGTTCAATCTATTACAAGATAAGGGCCTGGATCACCATGCAAGGAGTCCACTACAAGGGCCTGCAACACACTGGCTTCACAAAGCAATTTTGACAGAGCTTTGTTACCCAAAAACTCTCCCCCTTACAATGAGCCCAACACTTCATTTTATAGAAAAATGAGAAGGAAAAGAGAAGGGAAAATGGAAATCCCGAAATCTGTCCTTCAACCACCTGTAAGAGGCATTAAATTGAGTGGAATGGGCATACATTACTTGGAAAAGGCTCCCCATACTGTCCCATGTGCTGCAGCAGAGAAGGAATGATGACCATGCCTCTTAATTGCACTCCCAGCTACCAAATAAAACACTGTTCTGAACCCGGCCACGTTTTCTTAAAAAACTCAATCAATTTTTGATCAAATCTGGAATTTCTTGATTTATGTACATCGGGCTTGAAACCATGATTCCAACGGTACCAATTTTGTGCGATTTCGTTGAGAAATACAAAAGTTATGGCCTTCTGAGTGTGGGCAGCTGTTTTGGGCCTGGCAGGCGTTTTCTGTCATTTGACGGGAATGAGCATTGATTGACTGGAGCCGAATATGTTTCTTTTATTTAAACATATCTACCCTCATTAAAAATAAGAAATCCAGTTTTTTTGGCGTAGAGGACGTCGTGCTCGTTCCAGAAAGTCAAATTTTATCAAAATCGGAGCTCGGAGTCAAAAGTTATGGCCGTTTGAAGTTCCACGGGTCAAATGTTGACTTTTCTCCTCTGCCTTCGGCCATTTCGGCTTTTCGCGTCCCGCGCGTCCCTTTGTCCCATTTGGTTTTGGTGCTGAAATTTCCCATTTCGGCCGATCCGGCCGGTTCGCGTACTTTTGGCCCGCGCGTCCCATTTGCTTTTGGACTGTCTGGGACAAATTCGCCCGGTTCGGCCGGTTCGCGCCTTTTTGTCCCGCTTGTCCCAAAGGCGACCCTCTCAGCAGTTAGTCGATTTTTTCTCTGTCGAACCGGAATTTCGCGCCCGCCGCGTACTTTTGTCCCATTTGTCCCTGCGCTTTGATCAAGTTGTTTGTCTTGATTTCGCCCGGTTCGGCCGGTTCGCGCTTTTCTGTCCCAAACGTCCCAGAGGCGACCTTGAGCGGGACTTAGCCAATTTTCACGATTTTTCCTGGATCAACCTATTTGCCTTCTGCAACCCTTTTTTTCACATTTTCTCAGAACTTACTCTCTTCCTCTTGGACAGGGGAGTTAGACAAATATGAGGGGGACCCTAGAAACATGACCTTTCACTCTGAATCAACATAATTGCTTGGGATTAAAGAATTTGATGCATGTTATCAAAATTACCTTGAGGGGTGAATTTTGGATAACATAGATATTCAAAGCTTGATCTGCTTTCTTCAGCTCCTCTCGAAGGGTTTAAAGCAGTGCCTCATATGATGAAATTTTTCTAATTACGGCAGCCTTTTCCCTCTCTACTTCCTGCTCAGGGTCTTTTGGCACTAGCATCCTAATCGTTCCCTCTTCAAGCAACAAATCAACTAATGTGCGCACATAATGCATAGCCGAAGGGAACTTTTTGGCTACCTTAGGCTCTAAGTGTGGTCTTTCTAGGAGGACATGATCCCCGAGCTCCTCTGCCATGCCAATAAGAACCCCATTCTTTTTCTACTCCAGGTCCTTTTCTTGTTTCAAGTGCAGTCTTAGCATCCTTGGTTTTGATCTATTCTCTCAGTGCCTTAATAGTGGCATATTTTTCTATGTTCCTCCATGCCACCTCTGTAGATACCTTCAACCAAGGCATTGCTTACTGCTCATTAGACATAATAGTGGGTTTCACGATTATATGTCTGGCTTGAGGCACCTTTTTCAACCTTCTTGACACACATGATTCTTCACATACGTCGAAGTCGGCTCATCCATATGAGTGTGCATAGACCAAGATAGCTTCTTCTTTGTGCACATGGTGGCCATGTCCTCATCCATCAGCTCCCATCCATATAACTCCTAAGGACTCACAATGCTTTGAAAATGAGCGCATAAAATTTTACTTGTGTCCTCAACATAGCCCAAAGATGGAACAACAAACTCTCCACTTGTCCTTTTACTTCTTGGCCCCTTAGGAACTAGCACACCAAGATTTGGAGTTGGATCTTCAGTTTCTTGAGCGTATCTTACTTTGTCCCTCCTTCCTTTACTCCTTCTCCTTCATTCTTCACATCTTCATCTTTCATTTCTTCATCTTTTGGCTCTTCCACGTCCTTTGGTGGTGTAGGAGATCCGAGCGTGCTCTCTTCAGACTCTTCCACCTCCTCATCTAGCTTCAATTTTCTCCTTCTCTTCTTAGTTGTCTCCTTCTATGGGGAGATTTGCGGTGATCTCCGTATTGATTGTGGAGTAGCACCTTGGGTTCTTGTTCTCTTGAATACCCTTTTGAAGTGGCACTCTCCTTGGACTGCATCCAAGTCTTCATCACCTTCTTCTTGTACCTGGGGTGGAGTGGTCATGTGCTCATTTCCTACCTTATATGTAGGCTGCCTTCGTCCTCTATGTTCCAAACCACCACTATCTTCTTGTTCCTCCTCTTCCTCCTCCACCACTATGGTTTCTGTAGGTTTTGGAGTTGGAACGTTCTCCATTGTGTGCTTACCCTTTAGCGGCCTTGGGAGCACGAATTCATTCTCTACATATTTATTACCTTCTAACTTAGGCTTAAGTTGAAGGTATACCAGCGCGGCTCCACTATCTCCAACTGCCAAACTTACAGGCTTCATGCTTATCATATATGAGATTAGCCTCTCAACATAGGCAGTCCGGCCTGGATAGACATAAGTTTTCCTCAAGGTGTGGTAGTCACAGTCTACCTTTTCGCAATGAAGTTCAAATGGTGTGCATCAAAAAAATGGTGGACTGATGCCTAGAAGTAAAGCATTGTGAAGGCATATGGTAGCTTGCACCAAGGGCTCCAAGTTCCATCTTTCATTATAAGTGCACTATGTTGAAGTGTTGGTATACCGTGAACTATATTGCCTTGCCCACCACCGAGGGAAACTCCTTGGGAATGTGCCACTCTTCTTCAAATGCCATGTGGAGCTTGTCATACCACATCTCCACCCTTTGCTTGAATGGCCCACTCATTGACCCATCGCACAAGTATTGGCCAAATCTTTCCGCCAGAGACTTATTTTCCTTGGGGTACTCCCAAACCTTTTCCTTTGGCCCATCAAGCACTCTGATCTCCATAAATACCAAGGACAATAGGATTACGCTAAAACTAATCCTCTCACAGTGCATGCTTCCTCAACTATGGTCTTGTTATCCTGTAAAATTGACAAGGGAAATTTTGCAGGTAACCATACCAAAATTTCCATTTGGTCCCCCATTGAGGTCTCTTAGCGTTCGAAATGGCATAAAATCCCTTTCCGGAAAATCTAGTTTTTAGAACTTGGTCATTTTCAACCTTTTTGGGTTGGGCGCAGTTTTCATTCATGTAACATCAACCAAAACTACGCCCCTCCTTTCCTTTGGCGCATTCTAGGGAGTGTCAACACTCCAAATGTTGCGCCTCTCTAAAGTGTGAAGTGGGTGCTGAAAACGCAGTGTTGACACTCCCAAAGCTGTGCCATGGCGCAAATCTCTTCGTGTCGACATCCACTTAAGTGCACCATAGAAAAATTTGGTGGCACATTTATTGCACCTTTTGCTATATATAGGCGCGTCCGACCTGTCATTTTCATAATTCAAAAATGTGAAAAAAATATTCCTCTTTACTTGTCAGCGTTCCTGTCAGCCCCACGTGTTGCCATTTGTCATGTTCGTGGACCCCACTTCATCTCCTTTATCGTTATATATTCCTGGTAAGTGGCCCTTTCCTTCTTGTGCATTTGTTGTGGTTTTCATAATGGTTTAGGTGATTAGGATTGATAATAGACAAATGAACCCAAGTACTCAACTCCTCAACTCACCTTCAAACCATTTTCCATCCTCCTTCCAGATCTACAAATCTGGAAGACTCTGCCACAAACCAACTCAAACTCATTTGTCCCTTATTCCCTGCTTTGCTAGGTTTTCCCCACTTGCCATCAAAATCGAGCCAAAAGAGTGAAAATCATAAAATTTTTGCAAATCAACCCACTGTTTTTCCTTCGGTCCAAACTTCATCCTTATTACATCAAACACAGTCACGCGATAGGCACACTGTCCTTGCATGTGGCATAAGCCTTCTCCGCGCCTTATAAACATTATAAATTCCCTAGGCACAAGCACCGCACCAAAACAACTACAACAACATCTGAATGTTGTGCAAACCTTTCCCGCACCGCCCAAACTAAACCACTTGGTGCACCTCACTCTCATGCAGCATCTACCACATCTGCGCCAATGGTGCATCCTAGGACCTTGCTACACCAACCATATCTACGCCCCACTTAAAAGGACTTCCAATGGCATAGGTGCACATCCCTTGACACCAACATCTGAATGTTGTGTGTAGCCTTTCCGTGCCTTGCGCCCCTTTTGGCGTTGTTTTCTTCCATGCAACACTTTCCCAAAGTGTGCCTTGCTTTTCTAAGACCCTACACTGCGGTAAAGAAAGCCGTGCCTTGCGCCCGAGGCTCGTAAATTGCTAACTTTTCATTCCGTAAGCTTTATGGATGACTCTAATGTAACTAACATGGCTCTTCCGCAATGGACTTCCCCGATTCTTCTTACATATATCAAATTGAACTCGAGCCACACATTGCTTCATTGAGTAAGAAGCCAACTAAGTCCAAGGGTAAAGCCAAAGCTAATGTAAGAAGTAATGAAATATAAATACCAAAAAGTCGGGATGCCCGAATCTCTTGCAGAGTGTGATCTAGATATCAGAGATTCAATACTCGGGCACATTGACATGGAGGACTTCTAGGCCAGAACCAAGAAGGTCACAGGCAACCCATGGATGGATAAATTGGTTAGTAGTGGTCTACACTTTGCTACAGGTATCCTAGTGAGCGCAATCAACAATGAGTTCATGATGTTGGTGGGCCGTTGTTACAATAAGGACACAAGGTGTGTCAAAAATGAGAAGGGCGAGGTAATAATCAACCTCACGGCCTCGACATTTTGAGATCATGTTGGGTATCCCTCACCACCGAAATTTTGTAGCGGTAAGCCAGAGAACTGCATGAAGACTCGAATCGAAAACAAAGACAAATGTATGTAGTTGATGAATGAGGTGTACCTTAAAAATAAGAAGGTGATAAGCATCTGGCCACAAGTCATTCATCGCAGTGACTTTTCGGAGGAGCTGAGTGACACTATCACCTTCCTGAGCAAGGTATTTAGGCTCTCCGATGCCCATTACTTTCACAAGTGGATGCTCCAAAGATTTAGAAACAATGAGTAAAAATGTTCCTGATCAGCGTTTTGAATGGAGAGAGATTATCAATAGCACAATCTCGGAGCAGCTCCAACAAATTTTAACAACTGGGAGGTTCTATACGAACTCCTATGTGGTATATTTTGTTGCCTCGAGAGGGACTACCCAAAGATTGAATCGGTATGGGGTATGGCCCCAGGTCAAAATATACAAGTACTATCCAGAGTTAAGACTGGAAAATAGCATAGCCCAATTCAGCAAAGTCAACGACGTCTTCTTCTATGGCGTCATCTACCTCTTGAGGCCCAACATGACTTACGGTCGGACGACCAAAAGCGTGGTCACCACCACAGAGAAGTGGGGAGCGTTATTCACACAATTCCCCACTTTCACATATCTCGAGCTACTAACTTCTTGGGAGAGCCCACCAAATTGCCGAGGTATGCGAGACCCAAGCTGATCCTATTGGAGTTGTCTAGACAACTTATCACATACCATGAGAAGTGTTTGAAAAGGAAGAAGGGTGGAACTCCATTCCCCCTCACAATGGCTAGGTACACCTGCACTTCACAGGGAAAAGCTCGGGAAATGTTTGCAGAGCTTGAATTTCTCAACTTAAAGCATAATTTCCTGACGAGGCCAACCTTTGATCCTCATGATTGCCTTCCAAGAGCAAAGATCAATCCAATTCACGTCCCTCAAATCGAAGATATCTACATCGATTTATATCACGAAGTCGAGCTCAGACGAAAGGATCACTCCCACCGGCCCTAGCAGAGATCATTCAATATGGTGTGGCCATCATCCCAAAGGGCTTCCAAGCAACTAATCAAGAATTTGATCAAGTTTATCTAGACACGAGATGGGGACAATTGGCCATTTACTAAAATTGATATAAAAAGGCCCCTCATACTATTGAGGAAAGGGTCAAAGGCACTCTGCAACGCACCGAGCATTGGTGCAAGAAAAATGGTATCATCTACCTTGGGGTAGACTTCACCATGTCTCCCTTGGGTGATGCACCCACCAGGCCGAAACACTTGCCTAAAGGCAAAGGAAAAGATATAGAAGGGGAGGCAAGCACTGCTCAGAAAGAAGTTCTTGAAAGCCCTCCCTCCACCACCAAAGAGCAAGTTGTGGACTTAGTGTCCCCAAGAAGAGATGAAGCGGCCAGTGTTCCAACGGGCACATCCACTCAGGATGTTGCCACTACTAAAACTGGTGAGGTCCTAACCATCCCCTCTCTCGCTCCTCCTTCCCCTCCTCATGTCACTTAACCAACCGCTCCTTTGGTTGTGTCTTCTCCCCCTCCCTCTTCCTCCATTTTCTCTTCCTCGCATATATGTCCCCTAGCATTTCTTCTCTCATTTCACGAGATACCTTCTACCCCCACAGTTTCCTCTCCTACAGTCACTCCTACCCCCATGAGCATTGGAATGTTGGCTTCTTTCTCGATGCCGCCACCAAGTGTCTCGACACATTTCCCCATGTCCACTGTAGTTGCTCCTTCTTCCACCCCTGTTTCCTCCTCTTCCTCTGGTCCCACTCCCTTAAGTCCAGAATGGATCTCCGAACACCTGAGCTAGCACAAGAGGAAAGTCCCTATTACACCTATGGACTTCTCAGTCATTTCACCCAAAGGGCCTAAGAAGCAAAAGGCTATAACCCACTTCTCTCAAAGCGCTTCAAGTGAAAGGGTTATGGAGATCGCATACCCTAATCTCACAAAGAAGAAAGAAGATCTGTCTCCTATAGATTTTACAGTGACTCAGGTCACGATGGGAACATCATCAGAGAGCCTGCAAGGAGAGGCCTTATCCACAGTGGATGCCCTTTGCAAGAAGCTTCAAGAAGCAAAGGAAGAGAAGAGAATATTAAAAGAAAAAAACAAACATCTTCTCCAAGCCCTGCAAAAGATGGGTAATGCCCCTCCTATGACTGTCACCAACCCTCCCGAAGTTCTTAGTCAGGAGAAGATAAATGAGTATGCCAAGATCGGCGAGCAAGGTATAGCAGTGTCCGCCTGGAGAGAGCAGATCCTCAAAGATAGTGAGGAAGTGATTAAAAAGTTCACAGAGATCTATCAAAATATAAATCAAGCTAACAAGGAACTCCATGCAATAGCAAGACCTATCTCCGAAGAGTTGGACCATGCTAGGTTGCAACACAAGACATTCCAGAAGATGCTCGACCGCCCGATTAATGACTTGGTGAGATTCGGTGTTTTTGATCACCCGTGAGCACCCAACAAAGTCCTTGTTACTTTAGACTATCAAAGTTGACCAAATGGAGTTTGTCTTAGAAAAGATAGACAAAATCAAAGAGGAAGCCCCGGATGCAATGCATCAAATGGAGTAGATCATCTTAAGAATGTCTCCAGGGTTTCTCGGTGTAGCTTATGCCTTGAGGAAGGCAAATGATACTATTCGGATTTTCAAGGAAATCGCGTCGCGGGGTTTAGAGTTAGAGGTGACTTTTGATAAAGAATCTATCAACAACCTTCTAGCCTACCGTGAATTTGTTGGATACCTAATGGAGGCAGGCAATGAATATTTCAAACTCCCAGAAAGACTCAGAGATGAACGGGAAACTTGCAAAGTCATTGGGGATCACACCAAGGGTCCAGCTCAGGATCGACTTCAGGCAATGGTCAACAAGTTCATGGAGTATCGAGCTCAGTTTCACATTACCTCTCCGAAAGGAAGCAAGACACTCCTTTTGAGCTAAGAGATGACGATGAATAGGCTCCTTCCTCCTGGGATAAATCCCATTTTTGTAAAAATATTTAAAAGTATGTTGGCACAAATGATGACATCATCCATGTTGCACCATGAGATGTTTTCATCCACCAAAATTGCCCTATAGATATTTTTGTAAATAGTTTTGGCTCCTTTTTGCCTTCTTTCTCCTTCTCCTTCTATAAATACTTGGATACTTGTAGTATTCAAGTGTGAGCAAATTTGTATGAAAAATAGAAGTGAGGAAAGAAAGACTTTGAGCTTTCTTTGTAGCAAGTAACAACCTATTAATACAAAAATTGAGACTTTGTGCTGAATTCTGTGTTATGTGGTAGATCTTTCTTAAGTTAGATCTGCATGCTTATTCTGTTGGATTCACCTATGCTTTTTCATTTGTTTAAAAGTATTGCTTTGTTTGTTTATGTGAGTAAGTTTGGCTCTGTTTACTACCGACCCAAAACATAAACCCTCGACCTTTCTACTTTGGAATTCATTTTTTTTCCCTTCTAGATCCACCTTTCTTCTATTCCTTCCTTCATTCCTTTATGTTCTTCGTTGGAACTAACTCTACTGGGATGAGATCCCAAACCCTTGAAGGCAGAATATTGTAAGACTTGCATAGATTCCTAGCTGGTAGAATAGCAATAAACCAGTTTCACTTTGTTGTCTCAAAGAGGGGCTATGCCCTGCACACTGTTGGCCTATCTATCCATAGATCTGCCCACCCGATAGATTTTGGACCAACAAGTCTCGCTATGTAGCCTACAATATTGTAGACTACCCCCTGTGACATATTCTTTTGCAACATGAAGCCACATTGTGTTCACTTGTGACCACCTCTCTTGATCATTCAATTTTTCACTAGGTGTGCAATTGCTTGTACCACTGGGTACTTCTTCAGCTTATCTATATCCATACCATGCAGACCCTTGGTATATCCTAACTCCTTCCTTATCTCTAGGATTTTTGTTTTATCTATCAAGTCACTATCTAGATCTACTCCTGAGGCCTTTAATCCTATCAATGTCGCAATTAGTGTTGTAGTAATCCTTACCCTCCATCCTGTGAAATAGAAGAAATATTCATGTACCCTACTCATCAGCCATTGGTACAAAGGTTCATACTTGCCAAAGTACGAGAGCTCATACAACTGGTAAACTCCAATCTGCTTGAAACTTCTCTCCAACGTCATCATATACTGACATGTCCTCTATTGTGTGCTTGTTTGTCTTCATACACAGTAGTGCATCTAAATCCTTCTTATTATCCGATGTGCGGTGGTTGTAATCACTGATTTTGCACTTCCGAATGTGAGACTCCCATTATTATCCCACTATTACATTTTCTGGGTATTACATCTCTAAGAAATTACTCTCAAGAGTAATTTCAACCTCTACTTCCACTTTCTTCTTTCCCTTAGTTCTTGTGGCAGGTGTTTTCTTTGGTGCCATCGTAACTCACAATTTTCTAACTTCAAATACTTGCCTTCTATCCTCTACAATGTGCAAACCCAAACCCTAGCTCGAATCTACTTTTCCAAGTTGAAATCACATGCCCTAGATCTTTTGCAACGCTCTGCTTCACTCAACCCTTCGTCAATGGGGACATAAGCTTCTCCTGCACACAAATCTACCATCCACATCTCGTTTCACACTCTTTACACCTGAATACTCTTCTCATTGCTCGGTCTCACTTGGCTCTTTCAAATTCTCGTGATCACAATAGTAAGAATAAACACGCATCCCTCCCTTATATAGATTTTCAAAAATTTGGTGCATTTATTGCTCCTTCACCTACCAACAATCCTCATTAAGTGACCCTTTTCACATTTTTCCATGTGGTACATCTTCGTGCCTCAGTCATAACCTTTTAGTGTGCCTTCCTACCTTTTGGCTACAAGCTTCTCTTCTTCAAGCGCTTCCATGAACCTGAGTACCTCATCACTATACCTTCTCCTGGTAGTCTCCATGGCCATTGCTTACCTCACATTATATTGTTCCTTCATTTATCTCCATCCATGGTCCTCATTTGGAAGAAATTTTATTTTCACCAACTCTTCAATCTTTTAATAACACCTGTAGTAGTTTATTCCTTTATGTGTACCCATTTCTCAACAACCACCCCACACAAATGGTATGTGTAGTCCTCTGTGCATAAAAATTCTGCAATGGTAATTAGCTTCTAGTGTGTAAAACACGCTTATTTCACAAAACAACAACTAAATTGACAAAGCATAGCGACGAAGAAGGAAATACATTAAGGGAATACATAATTGAAAACCTAATCTAAATGGAAATACTACCTTATTACAAACACCAAGAAGACTTATTTATAGTAGGGCTTCAGCCTACTCCCGTTGAAGTAACCGGGTAACCATATTCCATCAAGTGTTTCTAACTGAAAAGCTCATGTTTCAAGTATGTGAGTGATAACATATGGTCCTAACCAATGTACTTTGAGTTTTCTGGATGGCGCAGAAACTTAGAATCATAAAGGAGCACCATTTTTCCTATCTCAAGCTTCTTGTCCCTAATGTGCCTATCATGTCATGCTTTTTGCCTAGCTTTTTCTTGCTTCTAACTCCAACATGCTATTGCTTGTCACTCATCCAACTTAATTAACTTGTTGATCCATTCTTCTAAGGCTTTCTCATCAGATAGACCTCTAGCACACGCAATACACAAAGAAGGTAACATGAATTCCATAGGAAGAACTGCTTCTGTGCCAAACACCAATTGAAAAGGTGTCACCTTGTTTAGCTACTTGTATGTTGTTCTATATGCCCAAAGTACTGCAGAAACTTTATCATCCCAATCCTTTCTTCCAACATCACAATTTTTTTTCAACGTCTGGCTCAAAATCTTGTTCAAAGCCTCAATGAGTTCCATTTTCCCGGGATGATAGGGTGTAGTCTTATGGTGTGCAATCATGAATTCATCCAATTAAATTCTGATTGTCTCATTCAGAAAATGTGTGCCCTATCACTAATCAAACTCAAAGGACATCCATACCTTATAATAATATATTCCCATAGAAACTTGGTTGTTGTAGCCATTGTACAATCCTTTGTAGGTGTTGCTTCTGTCCACCTTGTCAGATAGTCTGTGCAAGTAATGATATATCATGATCCAGTCCTACGCGCAGCTGGTGAAATAGGACCCACAAAATCTATAGCCCATTTCTCAAATGTTTCTACACTAGTAATAGGTTTTAAAGGCATTTCATCTTGTTGACCTAACTTCCCAAGGTGCTAACATTGATCACAAGCCTTGCAATATGCCTTACAATCTTTATATAGTGTCTACTACCATAATACAATGAGTAAAATCTTATGTGTGGTGGCATCACCGCATAGTAGCCACCTACATTACCACCATAAGCTTCATCCATGATATTTGTGCAATCATGTTCCAAGACACAACAAAGGCAATACTTCCTCTTGCCCAACTTGTACAAAAGGTCATCGCTAATCAACATAAAGGGTGTCACGTGTATAGCAAGATGTTTCTTCTCTAAGTATTTCATTCCTTCTAGTGTCATACCTATTCGTAGAAAGACAACAATATCCTCTAATTATGATGGCGCACGTTGTAACTTGTATAACTGTGCATCGGGCAAGGTATCTTCAATTTCTTGTGCTTCTTCTCTCGACTGTATTATGGATAAATGGTCTGGTTTAGAATTACTTTTCCTTGGTTTTACCACAACTGTGAAATCAAATTCTTGGAATAAGAGTACCCATCTGCATATGCGCCCCTATAAAATGGTCTTGTTTACCAAATACTTCAATGTCATGTAATCAGTATAAAATACAAATGGTGTTGTTAATAGGTATTATCTAAATTTATGTAGCGCATAGATCATTGACAAAGATTTGCACTCTGTAGTTGTATAATTCTTCTCTGTAGGAGTCAACTTTCTACTAGAAAAATGGAGAGGATGATCCATTATACCTTCTTGAGTTGATCCAACACTATGTCAATGGTCGTGCTGAGGCGTTCACATGTACATGAAATGGTAGGTCCCATGAAGGAAAGCATAGAATAGGCATGGTAGTAAGTTTCTCCTTTTACATTTCGAATGTGTGTTGTTGCGATTCTACCTAGTAGAATGTCCCTTTTCCTTTTAGTAACTCCTCCAAAGGTGCGGCAACCTTAGCATACCCCTTTATGAATTTTCTATAATACCCAGTGTGACCCAAGAATCTGTGCACCTCACTCTGACTGGTAGGCTCTTTTAGGCCAATAATGATTGCAACCTTAGTTGGATCAACCAACAAACCTTCCTTGCAGATGATGTGTCCTAACAATATTCCAAATGGTGTAGCAAATACACATTTCTTGATGTTCAAGGAAATAATCAATTGTCTACATCTTTCAAACATTAAGCGCAGATTGTCACAATGATCCTTAACAAGCCCATACACCGTCCAATCATCTAAGTAAACCTACAAGAAGTTGTGAATAAAATCTTTGAATGCTTGAATAACTATGCGTGAAAAATAGCAGGTGCATTTTTCAGACCAAAAGGCATCACAATATAGGAAAATCTACCCCATTCAGTAGTAAAATTAGTCTTTTCCTGATCCTCCTAGGTAATCCTAACCTGATGATACCAAGAGAATCCATCAGTAAACAAGTACATTTCGCAACCCGTAACTCCTTCTTGTATCTCTTTAGTGAATTGGGTAGGAAAGGGATTAGTCACACATGTAGCGTTTAGCTCCTTATAGTCCACACAGATCCTAATGCAACCATCCTTCTTGATACTAATCACCATTGGACTAACCCATTCTGAATCGTCCAGGGGCTTGATGATTCTAGACCTCAACATTTTGTCAATATCTTCTTTGAAATTTTCACACAAGTTGGGGTTCATCCTGTAGGGTCTCTTTCTAATCGGGCGCGCACCTTCCTTAAGCTTTATCTTCATCTCTTCTAATGATTCATGCATGCCCTTAAGTTCATGGTACCCCCAAGGAAATAAGTCCTGATAATCTCGTAGTAACTCAATGATTTTTTCCACTTCAGATTCAGACCAATAGTCTCCAATTATGGCCTCCTTAGGCTCAGCATTTGATCTAATATTCACTTTCTTTGTCTTTATAGGTTCATGATAGGTGCGTGTGGTCTTATCTGCACTATCCAACACCTCACACCTACCTGTTGAATGGTCTACATCTAGATTTTCTACTTCTTCATCATCCACTAAGTAGACCATTCTTCCTTTTTCCTTCTCAAGGCAAGCATGCTTAAGTAGTGTGGCATCTGTCTCTATTTCTCCAAAAAACCGTGCTCCTGAGTCTCCTTCATCAAATAAATCCTAAATGAGTTCTTCCACCTTGGCACTATCTCCCATAGTTAAGCACTTTATAACCTTTAATGCCTCTTCTACGGAGGTTTAGTAGAGAAAAATTCAAACATCTGGGTCATTCCTGCAATTAAATCCTGCCAATTTCTGGTCTCTCTATGGAGTTCCGCATATACATACCAAGCACACACACAACCTTGTAAAGTGGAATAAATTTTTGCACCCAGAGAGAAGGTGGTAAAGCTTCCTACCCCTCTGTCTAGAGTCTCTCACACTACTAAACATGGTGTTGAACAGTTGATTACCATGATAAGTGCATACCTAAGTAGGTGCATTGCTCCTGTAGAATCTAGTAACAAGAACAATCCTAATTTCATTCCATCCTACAAGATTATCGTTATGAACCACCCATCAGCGCGTTGTTGTCCCGCGTAGGGTATATTCCAGCATATTCTATCTCTCCAACTGGTCTATCCATTGTTCCTCCATGGTGCATAGAAATACTGTAGGATCTCCTTCTCCAATGTAATGAGGTACTGAGTTGTTACCTATTCTCCTGATACAAAGATGTCTGTTGTCCCGCACAAATGTGCTTTTTACTTCATGCCCTACTAACTCATAAGTACTATGAGCCCAATTATCACAAGCAACACTCATAGTATCGCTAATAGAATGTGCATCCTCCCACTGGAGGATTCCTTCCTTAGATGGCTCAAGTACCTCTGGGTCCCGGAAACGTGTACATAAATCTTGTTCGGTCTTCCTCACTCAAGGGCTCAATATAGCATGCATATTTGCCATCTATTAAAGGGATAATAACTCTTTCCGCTTGTTTTCAAAGCTGATATAACCCTTGTTGAACCGAAGATCGACTTAATTTACGTAGCATCAAGGATGCCCTAGTAGAGATGGGAATTTATCTACCTCTGTCAGCACTAAAACCTCAAAATCTCCAGTGAACTTGGCTCCCTATATGGTAATGGATGCATCTTTTAACACTCCGATGGGATTGGCCTTATTTCAGTTAGCCATGAACAATACATTTGAAGATGGCTGAAATGGGGTCTCCCCATTTGTACCCATGCATCTAAAGTAGGAACATTGAATTTTGCACTTGTATCAATCAATATATTACTCAAAATCCACCCATCCACAACAGCATTCAAAGTGATTTCCTTGTCATAATCTAAGATATGAGGGGGAAGATTTACATGCAAGATCAGTCATCTAGTCTCAATACTTGAGCGCAGAGTGTTTCCCTTTAACCAATTCCCTAACAACGAAGATATTCTCCTGGCACAACATCTTACACACTTATTTCAAGTCATCCATATCAGATTGGACCATTTTTATGCTTTGTTTCACTCCATCTTCCATGATTGCTCCTTTAAATATTGTATTTCACCTTAAAGATTTTTAGTACCTCTATGGTCTCCCGATAAACCTCCTTCTGATGGATAGGATCTGGGTACCGTGTATGTAGAACCTCCTCCTTAGTGATGGTAGGCTTCTATTTCAATGCTTCTTTTGTGCACGCCGCTTCGGTCTGCAAGTAGTGATATTTACCGACAATGATCTTTACATCTCAAACCCAATGTAGTTATGTGTGTTTAGAATTATACCCGGGTTGTTCTTTTGCATGTCACACTTGGATAACGAGCAAGTAACTAGATGTAGAATGTAGTAAATGTGTGCATGGAATAGAATGAACTTCCCTCCTATGAAGTGTGATACAAAAAACCATCCTTGTGTCCCTTGTGATGGAGCTAGATGGATGTAATGGAGCTCTTAGATGCCTTGATGGATGCAACCTTAGGTGGTGATAGATAGTGCTTAGTGCTTGGTCCCTTATTATGATCACATAACTTTATATTTATATGATTCCTTCACTTGAATTTCATAATTAACCCCGAAAAGGCTGACTACCAAAAAGATAAGATGCTCAAACGGCTAGAAAGGACCCAAAAAGTG
The DNA here is from genome assembly GCA_018340775.1 of Taxus wallichiana var. yunnanensis. Taxonomy (NCBI): domain Eukaryota; kingdom Viridiplantae; phylum Streptophyta; class Pinopsida; order Cupressales; family Taxaceae; genus Taxus; species Taxus wallichiana. The sequence goes on from CM031244.1 coordinate 588,803,311, forward strand.
AGAGTAAAGTACAAAGGGGACAGAGTGCCCAGAGGGGATGAGGGCACTGGCATTAGCATCCTAGTTGGGCACTAGTGTCTAGGATGACAAATGTCGAAGATTAAAAAGGAAGATTGAGAAAGTAAGGGTGAAGGACTAGAAGTGGCAATAGAAAGAAAATATAGGTGGCCAAAGACATGGATTAATTAGTAATTATCTTACTTAGGAATCACATGAATAGTAGTATTTAATCATGGCTCGATAATTACCCAAAGTGTGTGATTGTGTGTCTACACTAACCACATACAATACCATTCAAATATGAGCTATCAAAATACCTTAATAACAAAATCTAATTGACACATGTGAAAAGGAAATTATAACCAAGATATAGGAAATTACATATCACATAAAAAATTGGAAAAAGATAAAACCATAAAGTACTAGGGTAATATTAGGTTTTTTATAATACCTAACTTCTTATAGTTTTAAGAAAAGTGGCATGTGGTAGACCAATAAATGGGTCCAAAAATAACTTCAAACATGATTTAAGAAAAAATAGAGTATGGAAATGATTATAACTATTTTCATTGAATAAATACCATTTATGCACATGTGTAGGTGGAATCATCTTGTAGATGTATGTGATCATGATGAATAAAATGTGACTATGTTTGATGCACATTGATGTGACTATGTTTGATGCACATTGATGTGAAATTTTTCTCATAGTGTCTCCATCACTTATGAATCACTAGGAAATTAGTCTCCTTATGTCAAAACCATGATTCATGTTTAGCTCATTTCAAAACCAATAAAAATGGTGGATGTTATGGGGACGATATAGTCATGGTTATGGATTCTAATTATGGATTTCCATAGACCATGAAAATTTATGGAATATTTTGATTCTTGGTTTATTCATAGCCTTTGCACACAAAATAAATTAGATTAAATATACTTTATTTATCATCCCTAAAAAATATAATATATTAAATAGACATGAGACCCAATGTGAATAGATAAAACCTCTACACAATATTTTAGGAGATACAACAACACCAAAATAATTTAAGTAGATTGATTGACAACACAATTGAGTTATCAACATATTATCTAAGTTATATATTTTAAAAGAGCCATTGAACTAACTCCTTTGCACAAATATAACATAAGTTATTATAGAACAAAGCACCACCTACTCACAATATTAACTCCTAGCTACAATCTACCTATGTGACATTTATTTAAGCCTCTTAAATTAAATGTGCCATAAGCATTTATGTAAGATAAGGCCATGGATTTCCTCAATACATTTATAGTTATAACACAATGCTATGAATATAATTCAACTCAAAAATTACAAAAAATAGGTTAGGAAAATATTCGGTGGCTCCTTATTCCATACAAAAACAATTTGAATTTAAAGATCCTGCACACATTATGCTCCTTTTGTATGATATTCCTAAGTGAATCATTATGCATTTTCTCAAATAAAATCATATGGCTTCGTGGTTTCAATGGTAGATGTATGCTATCGATACGAACTTCTAAAGGTAACACAAACATCTTACATTGATGTATGTGATACATTATATGAAATATGTGATAGATTTTTTATGAAGATAAGGATGGTGTAAATTATTTTGTGTACATTGTCTTAGTATTATGCCAAGTTATCAAACATCAATCCAAGCATCTAAAACATTGCATCATCCATTCAAAGTTGTATACAATATTGTAGAGATGTCATGATGCATGTTGATCCGCCATTTCCTAACTCATATTATACTAGTGACAAATACATATCTACATTACACCATTAAGTCACTATCTTGCACTAGATTTTAAAATAATTTTTATGCTCTACAATACATTGTGAACCTATTAAACTTATATAGATATAGAAAAAATCACAATATCTATACAAATGTACAAATTATACTATAACTATTTTTGGTTAATGTAGATCATTTGTGAACCCAAATATTCTTGCAACAATGCATCCTTCTTAGTAAAACCTATATTTTTGAACAAAGTCATAATAAGCACTTGTGTAAGAAAAAAATAAATCATGTGTCCCAATTATTATCTTTTGTATGTGTGAAATAACTAATTTTGTCTAGAATTAACATATAGATGCTTGAGTTAATGTGTTTATATGGAAGTATTTCAAAAATAAAATATTATTCTCTTATAGCTTCAATAATACTCTTTTACAAAATAAATAAGCCAATGTGATCATCCATATGTCCCCTAAATGCACTATTGTACTTGTGAATTTATAAAGTTATTAAAATCAAAATTAAGGTTCTATTGACATGCAAAATAACAAACAATGGAAGGAAAGGATGAAAAAGAGGCACATCCAAATTGACCGTGGTTCTTTGGATTCCTTTGCTGATAAATGCATGGTACTTATTCATAGTTCTTTTTCAAATTACATTTTTTTTCCTGAGTGTATTGCATTTCCGAGTGTAACACATAGCATTAGCATGTGTCAAAGAACATTTCCATAAATTGATCTAAAAAAATATGAGAAAGAAATAGATTGATCCAGTGATAACACTCATGAAAGAATTTTATCAGCTTATACATATGCCTTTGCTTGAGTTTGATTTGTGTTACAAGGTGTTTTGAATCAGCCCACATATGCGTTCTCACATTTATGTGCATACTATTTAGATTTTGTGTGCCCTCAAGTTGTTCATCACTATAAACATCTAGATAATGAGGTGGATGAAAATTAATCAGGTAATTATACACAATCAAGAGAAATATTGATTTGGTCCTCCTCCTACGTGTGATTTTTCAATCCTTACGACGTACCATTTCTGTAATGCATGTTGAGTTGTCTTCCACGTGTAATATTCCCACATTCCAGTTCTACATTTTGGCCTCAAACCATTTGACTGAAAAATATCCTACAAAGAACATATCTTGTTTTATTGTTCACAATAATAGGTGATTAGTCTTGTGGTTTTATAGTATTCTATATATTTATTCCTTCATATCTTGTTCGGGTCAATAGAGTAGAGTTTATTTATTTATTTGTGTTTTAGGTAGTCTTAATCATTGATTCATTCTCTCCTGTATGCAAGTAAAAACATATTATGTTAAGGCGTTTATGCTTAAGTTGTATATCCAAGCCTTATTTGTATGTTTGAGATAGTGAGTTCTTTAAATTGTCCATATTTTATATAGTTTGTTAGTCTGGTTTCATAAGTCTTTGTTAAAACAAAATTATTATGTCAATGTAATTAAAATGTCATAAAAGTGTGTCTACAATCACAATTTCATATGTTGATTCAGTTCTAATATAAATTTTGTGTCGTGTCTATCTTATAAAAGAGTCGTCATCAAATTTGAGTTTTTGAAGTGTCTATGTCAAATTAGTCTATTTGTCAAAATTGAAAAAAACAAATTGCCTCACGAACACATTTTCAGTGGAATCGACGTCCGATTGAGGAATGTAAAATTGATTTCCAAGATGAAATAATATTGATCTAGCATCATGATATTGGAGGTCAGAGGCAATGGAGAATGGAGGGCGATCAACACCTCTCGTTAGTCACCAACGACGGGGTCGCATGGCACCTTTTTATATATTATTTCAGTTATTTTTAGTTGTGGTGTGTGTAGAATAAAATGGTGCGTGGTTTCCTTCCCCTGTTATGATTGAAACAAGGAGAATGTGCATTTCGAATGCTGATAATATTTGTATAAGAGGGAATTTGAACTAGAGTGATCCTCTGACTATTGAGATTCTTCGACTTTCATACTTCTAACATCAATCGGTCGGTGAAAGAGTGTTCACTGGAAGTGAAAGTGGGAACTGTTGAGTTTGCGTATGCAAGTGAATCAATGGAAGTGTAGTCATCCGAAGACAAGATTTATTGTGGTGAAGTGGATTAGTCATGTGCGCAAAGAAGATCCAAGCGGCGCAAAGATGTAGACCTAAAAGTATGCGGAGGCATACGATTATATTTCAGCTTCTTCAAATGTGTTTTCTTCCCCTATTCACACTAAGGGGGAATGTTAGGAAAACATAGTATTAGTGATCACCGTACGTACCCAAAATTATAGGGTCGCATCGTAAGTAAAAGGTTACACATACCCTAATGATGATACATGTCTCCTCGTAAGGTGTTGAAACCCAAAAATCTCGCCAAGTATACGTTTACATCCCATGAGCCTCGTCCGCCTCCACGTGCTTTGTTTTGCCCTCTCCCCACCTTTTTCTTACATTTTGGTCTTAAGTGACAAAACCGCCACCCTACCTGGGTGGCGGTCTTGTGACCGCCGCCCAGTGAGACAGGCGGTGGTCCTCTGCGTGTTTTCTAGAATGTTTCGACGATCTCGTCAAATGTAAATTTCAAATTTCTACCCACATTCTTCAACCACTTTGCTTTGCATTTATGTTTTGGCCACCCAAGTAAATAGTGTTTTCTCTTTGTTTAATGGTAAAAGAGTTCAATTCCAAGTTACCTTCTAGTGAATGTAATTGCTATAAATAGCCAACTTGTTTTCAAACAAGAGGCCCCTCTCCTTCTCTGTTTAAATCATTCAGTTCATTTGAAGTTCTTGCTTAGAGTTCCAATAGTTTCATGTTTTGCATCAGTTATTAGCTTTTCCTTTATTGTTAAAAATCACTTGATCTTCTTGTTTCCATCTTACTTCATCGTTGTTCCATACAGTCAGCTTAGGATAAGGTAGTTTCATTCTTAGATTAGGAATCCATTTAGAGTTGCAGGTTTTGTTTTGTCACAAAAGATAGTTTCCAGAATTCTCAACGTATTTGTGTTGTATTCCCACAATAAATCCTACTAGGAATTGCATAGTCAAGCTTTGTTCACTTGCACTATCCCTCTCTTACTTGCATTGTATTCAGTCTATATCCAAAACTACCATTGTTCGACTATCTTCTTCTGCTAACACTATCATATACACACTTTTCTAGATTCATGAGAACATGAAGGAACGAGGAGATCACACTGAGGGGATGAAGTCACACACAACTGGATTTACCATTGTTATGTAAACTCCATGTTTGAGCTATCAAAGTTCTAGTTACAATGTATCAAATAGAGTAGTAAATTATTTCATTTTAGTTAAAGTTCACTTTCAATATTTCTAGGGAAGCTGTGGGGAATGATAGTTTCTAAGAAGCTATGATTCATTCCTCACTTCTGAGGTAGGATTGAGAGTTTTTCAATTAAACTAGTTGGTTATTTAGATATTTAGGATAAACTCACAACTGCACAGGTAAATAGCTACATCAGGCTACTTTGCTTGTTTTGATTATGTCATTAGATTAATTGTCCTTTTTTAAATATATTAGAATAGTTGCTCTTTTAATTTTGTTAAAATACTTCATCGAAAATACAAAAATAAAAGAACATATGCATAGTGTAGATACATCTTTCATAATCAGTTTATTCGTTTCAGTTAAAATTGAATCATCTTTGCATGACAATCACGGGACCTAGAGAGCCCAGAGAATACATATTTGAACCGATAGTGCCTCAACCAAATCTCCCCACAACACTAGCTGATATAGATCAAGACCTTAGGATCCAGGTCTTTCGAACAACAAAGTAAACCTACGAGAAATTAGTGAACAATTGAGAGAGTTAAATATTGAAGACGACAAGGCATACACATTTTGGTCAAATCATCCTAACTATAGATTGCCTTGATAGGGTATCTCGTATGAATGTATAAGGACTTGAAAGAGAACAAATATTTGGTTGTGATCCTCTAGTTCCATAACCCAAAACAGGAGACCTCCTCATCGACATAGACACTAGCTTACGCATTAAATTTTCTAGAACACCTGTAAGGTATTCTGAGAAAATTACATAACTCCTAGCTCTAAACATAGAGGCTTAAAAGGCGTATGATTATTGGATAGTCGGAAGGAGAGATTAACTTTTCATATGACCATAGGAGGTTTGCCACAACCACGAACTTACGGTTGTGATCCACAGGTCCCACAACCCAACGGGCCTATTGATCAATCAGACATTGATGTTGGTTTACGAACACTAGTATTTAGGTCCTCACCACTTCCACCAGACATCATTACACAATTCTCCGTATTAAACATAGCAGCCAATCAAGCTAGGAATTTCTAGACTAGACCAAAGAATCATCCATAAAAATCCAGAGGATCTACTACACCTCTCATCACCATTCTCATGACCTTGTTTGGAAATATACACGAAGCACCTATAGGTCACTTTCCACGTATCCAACAACCAATAAATAGGATCGGTCAGAGCTCGACATTGATTGGAGCCTCCGAACAGACTATTATATCCAAACGATCCATTACACCAATTTAGGTTAGGAGGGCCTTCTTCACCTTAGATTCGTAGATTCCATTATTACATATTGAGGATATAAGATTACCCAACTAGTTTGTCTATATCCGTATAAATTCCATTCTCACCGGTTGTCTCGGCACGACCTCGGGAGGTCGGGTATGAAGAAAAGTTGCTTGTAGATTCTCATGCTCGCATGTCACTTTTCCATCGTACAGTCACATTATTAATATTTGGTTTATTGTTACATTTTTATTAGCTTAGTTTATATGTGAAGTTGTTAATAAACAACTCACGTATATAAGAAAATGTGATATATTTGTGGGACGGGTAGTTGAGGTTGTTTCCTAGATTCTAGGGATGTATAAGCCTATATATATGGAGATATGTATGTTGTGTTAGTACTGGAATGAATTGAATGCAATATCATTATTCCGTGAATTTTTATTGTGCAAATAAAGTATCAAGCTCTCAAAAAATGAGAGAGAAAATATAATTAAGAGGTACAAAACAAGGGACATGAGATAAGGAATAAAAGAAACCTAGAAAAAAATATTAACAAGATAAGGAAGTGATAAAACAATGGAAAATGTGTCGATATGAGCCTAACTTGAAACAATAATCAATCAACATGTGGAAATACAAGAGCACCATAAAAATTAACTAGTTTTGTACCAAAAGTAGGTGTCTACATAATTCCCCAATTTGATGTGTGTGCTTGCATACATATCAAAATAAAACAAATAAATGTTTATCTTGGAGGACTTGATGAAGATGTTGTGGTGGAAACCTACCAAGGTTTCTTGAATTCAGTTTCTATATAAAAGAGATGGATAAGTGCACCAAGTTGGGGGGCCAAAACGTGGACAAAAATCCACTTTTTGGTCATTTTGGCCATTTTGGTCGTGTTGTAATGCGAGAGGCAAAAATTGAGGTCATGTTATAACACGAGCACATTATGACTCAAATTTATCAAGCCATAAATTTCTCGCGTTATAATGCACTCAGATTTCAAATATCTTAAAACACAGTCGAAACCTAAGAGCATTTTACATTGGAAAAAAAAAAATATAAAGGAGAGGAAAACGCGAGCAAGGAATAACACGAATGCATTTTTTGGCATCAACACTCTGTGGCATGTCAAATAGATGATGTTGGTGAGCTTAGAAGGTCATTCATTTTATATTTTAGGTTTATTTTCTTTATTAATTTTATTTTTGGATAGTTGTTGATTTGTTATTTATTTTCATTTTCAAATGTTTCTATACCTTCAATTCAAACCCCTCATTCACCCGCAAACCAAGATGAAGAAGAAAACATCCTTGAAACACCCCCTTCAATAGCAAGACATCCTCCTAACACCCAACAACAGATTTTGGGGGAGATTGAAAACAACAAAGTTCAAATTGAGGGTTTAATAGAAACCTTAAGAAACCCTAATGCCACAAATCCACATCATCAAAACCTAGCTACATCATTAGGATCATTATTATCTAATATCGACAATGTGGTTGGAAAAATAAACACATGGGAGAGTTTTAAAACCAATTATCATAATTTTTATGTAGACAAGTTGTCTTATGATGCAGTGAAGAAGAAAAAAATCACAAAAGATAAATTGTGTGCATTGTTTACTGATCCTAAAACTAATGCACTATTACTATTGGGTTGCAAAATATTCCCCATCCACTGGTGTAATCATGAGGGGATAAAAATAATTTTTGGGATAGGTGGTGGATGGTTTTTGACTAACCACCTTGTAACAATTTTGAGGTGCCACAATATTTCTTGAGGAAACTCTATTGTGAGTTCGTCCTTAATGAAATACCTAACTATTTTGACATTCGATATTTTCAAGGTAGAGGCAAAGGCTCTACACAGGATAGAGTGGGGGCACAACGTTTGCGCATATCAGATAGCTAGACCCATTGCTCACCCATCTATTCATAATGTTTTAGTCCCTTCTATTGTGAAGGAGACATTGGAGCTGTTGAGCAAACAAAGTATGATACCAAGGAGAAGGTGCACGAGAATATTTGCGTGGGGTAGCAAGACAGATTTGAAGGCATGGAAGGATAGGGAAGGAAGTGTGCGTGAAAGACAGAATGAATCTAGACTTAGCCATTTTCATGGTTATGGGATATTTTTGGAGATAACATGTGGGGCACATAACCAGATGGAAACTTGTGAGGTACACAAATGCTATTTTTGGAAGAGTGTGTACTAAGCGCTTTGCATGAGTTTGTTAATAATAGGATTACCACTGCCAATTAACTAGAAGATATATATTATTAGTGCACTTGCATGTGTGTTTATTATTGTAAAGGTGCATGGCTATTTTTAGCATGCAACCTATTTTGGGAATTATGTAAGTGGTGAAGGGAAAGTTCCCACCCTTATAAATATGTAGTAATCTACATAGGGTAAGAGAGGACTTTGTATGAGCTATTGTAGATTTATGCTTTGCCAGATGTGATGCACGCATGAACTTATGGTACTACTTATTGTAAGAAGTTACGGTGTTCATTGTGTGTTAATATAATGGAGTTTATTGGATAAATAATGGTGTCAAACATGACCGTAGCTATTTATTGCATGGATAATTTATTATGTCTACCGTTTGATTCATAATTTTTAAGATCTAGATCTAAAATATGCTCTGTGGAAAGTTTATATTGTTTATGGATCTGAATGCATTAACCCTTCATCATGTTTGCATCCTGCACAAGCAACTCTAAGGAAGGGCCCGGTACCTTTGCGCACTTTTGGGTGAGCGCTCGATCTAGGTGAGTGATGTGCAAAGCGCCTAGATTATTCTTGGTAAATTCTAGGCTGCATCATTGGTTTTTTTGCCGGGACCTCTTTTTCAGTTGTTTTCAAGATGGTTCATGATGAAGACGTACCAGTTGACCTTACCAAGTGTTGAGGAGTGGATAAAAGATATAGAAGACAAGTCCACATGGAGGTTCAGCACTACATTTGAGTTTGACGCACGCGCGTGGGTGAAACAAAATCTGTATGATAGTTTTTATGAGAGATTTTTCACTATTTTTCTAGTAGAAATGTACGAGTGGCTGGTTGATTATGCGTCTAAAAGGAATTGGAGGTATCGCACACTTATCTGGATACATGAAGAATTTCAAGCCCTTTATGATTTTGATCTGATTTGGACACGCGTTGTGGATACTTGGTTTCATGGTGTTCTAAACAACTATATTTTGGAGTACTCAATTTCCACTTATTCTTTCCAGAGGTAGTGGAATTCCATTTTTGTGGTATCCCAGGGGAACTTACTTGCAAGGCATTCCACTGGCGATTAAGATCTTGATGGTAACCCTAAACTTGGAAAGAAAACATATGGCTAACTAAAACCCACCACGCATGAGGGGGAAGGAGCAAGTTTGGTGAAAGATGGCATACCTAGTGACAAAGAGGTAGAGAGAAGAAAGGTGGATTAAGTACAATGAGGCATGCGAGAGGGAGATAGAGAAGTAACGTGACATTACAGAGTGGATGGCGTTGAGGAGAGAGATGGCTCACGAAGGATTTGGAGCTCACACAGAAGGCATGGAGCCAAAGCATCAGGAACTCCCCCATTTGGGAAAGCATGAAAGGGAACCCTCTTCGGCCTCACATGGGAGTGCGCCAAGTAGAGATGACCTGGGCCGCAGTGTGCATTTGAATCTACCTAGCAACCTAGCCCTTGCACTTGGTTTTCTAGTATTTAGTACATCCAATAGTCAGCAAGCTAATTTGGGTAGTAGGGAAGCAGGATTAAGTCACATAGCAAGTACATCGATGGTAGGGAAAATGTCTTCATTATTGTTTGGAGGTACCTTTTCAGGTGCATCATCTGCATAGAATTTGAGTGCACAGAATTTGGGGCTCACTTCTAGAGTAGTACCACCACACAAATTGCAAGAGTTCAAGACATTACTACTTGTTGGGACACAGGGAAGTACATATTTTTGTCCACTTCTGGCTATGGGTGGAGGATCAGGGGGTGTAGGTGGTTCTAGTTATGGTGGATCTAGTGGTTCGAAGGTAGAGGCAACATCACATTGGGTTCTAGATTAAGTGGGAAAGGTCCATGCACCAGTCCTAGAATATTTACATATAGATGTCTCTTTATATTCCACATTATAGGGGCATAGAAGATGTTGTTGAGCACATGCACATGTGTGAAATACTATGGCGTGCAAAAGGGATCACAACTTCGAGAGCAAGGCAAGTCAAATTGTAACAACATTACAAGGATGGACACACGGTTAGTACGGGAAGTTTGACCCTAATCAAACTTGTGTAGATTATGCAGCATTAAAAGATGCATTCCTTAAAGATTTTTGTATCCCTAAGTTTGATTAGAAGAGTATAAGCACACTCAAGGATACTAAACAAGGCACTACTGAAAATGTCCATGAGTAAGATGTCTATTTCAAAACACTTTTATCTAAGATTTCTTATGATATTCACGTAAGCCAGCATGTGTAATGGTTCGTTGGAGGTCTGATCAAACCTTTTAGAAGGGCTTTGTCACATAAGACATACACTGATCCGCATGAAAAGTAGCATTGTGTGTTGAGGCATTTGGGAGTATAGACACTAGAGTCAGCCCATTCTTGGAGGCACAGATTGAAACTATGGCAAAACTGTTGGAGAAACTATCGAAAAATTCAACACATGAGACACGCACGGGATTTGGTGTACAAATTGTGAAGTGGAAGGTCACACCAAGGATAATTTTCCCCGCAGATCAATACGTTCATTATTACTAGACTATGAGATATGTCACCTGAACCATGATGCCATCCACTTCCCATTATTACAACATGTGATAAGAAAGAATGTATCTTGTTATTGTAAGATTTTTGGTCCACGACTCACAATATAGAGGACTACAAGTTGATTAGTCAGATCCATGATGTTATAGATATTGGTGTGCGATAGACAGGAGTATCAGATAACTCTAAGGGTAAGGGTGAGCATCAGGATTGGAATCACAATCAAGCGCAGTATGATAGTAACAAGGGGTGCTATGATGGAGGACGTGGTAGAGGTTGAGGATACCATGGTGGATTCAGAGGTCAAGGTTGTGGAGGTGGATGAGGCAAATTCCCTTATGGAACATGCTTTACATGCAAATCACCTGACCACTATAGGTGTGAATGTCCTCAGGATATTACATGTTCTTTTTGTGGAAAGAATCATAGCTATGAGGAATGCCCGGACTTATATGAGTATATTAGGAAGAACCATAATCAAGAAAACAAAGGTGAAGGGATGGTTAGGATACAACGCACTATGGAAAATCAATGCATGCCCAAGTTGGAACTAGAATTTGAGGTATTGCCTGTAAAGATCACTACCCGTGCTAAAGCTACGTACGCTAGAGAGGCGTTACAACAGAAGCCTACTATCACTAAGAGGAGTTTTTACATGCCCGGTACCCAGATCCTGCCCATCGGAAGGAGGTTTATCAAGAGACCATGGAGGTCCTTAGAAATCTTCAGGGTGAAATAAAATGTCTAAAGGAGCAATCACGGTAAATGGAACTAAAGAAGGAGGCAAAACGGTCCAGTCAGAAATTGATGACTCTAAGGAGGTATGCGAAACGCTACGCCAGGAGAATATTATTCCATTACTAGGGATTTAGCTTAATGAAAACACTCTGTGCGCTAATACTGAGAATGGGTGACATATCCTACATGCAAATCTTCCCCCATAGCTTATACTACGACAAGGAAATCACTCTGAATGTTGTTGTGGATGGATGGATTTTGAGTAATATATTGATTGATACATGCGTGGAAGTCAATGTGCTTACTTTATATGCATGGGTACATATGGGGAGACCTACATTGCATCCATCTTCTAATGTATTATTTATGGCTAATCAAACTAAGGCCACTCCTATCAGATTTTTAAAAGATGCATCCATTACTATACAGGGGGCCAAGTTCATTGGGGATTTTGAGGTTTTAGCACTTGTAGAAGCAAATAGTTTCCCACTCTGCTTGGACACCCTTGGTGTTATGCAAATAATGTTGATCTTCGGTTCAACAAGGGATATATCAGTTTTGAAAACAAGGAGGAAAGAGTTATTATCCCTTTAACAAATGGAAAATATGTACCCTATGTTGAGCCTTTGAGTGAGGAAGATCTGAATAGGATTTATGTACGCACCATCCGGGACCCAGAAGTGCTCGATCCATCTAAAGAAGGAATCCTTCAGTGGGAAGATGTACAATCTATTAATGATACTACAAGTATTGCTTGTGATAATTGGCCTCGTGGTATTTATGATTTTTAGGGCATAAAGTAAGGAGCACATTTGTGTGGAACAAAAACCTCATTGCATCGGGAGAATAGGTAATGACCCGAACCTTAGTATAATAGGGAAGGGGACCCTACGGTATTCCTACACACCATGGAGGAATAGTGGATGGAATAGTTAGAGAGAATAAGTATGCTAGCATATACCTTGCACAGGACAGTAACGCACTAGTGGGTGGTTCACAGGGATAATCTTGTAGAATGAAATAAAGTCAGGATTTCTCTTACAACTTGGTTTTCCAAGAGCAATGCACCAACTTGAATCTACACATATCATGGTAATCAACTTGTTTAGCACCACATCTAGTAGTGTGAGAGGCTCCAAAAAGAGGGACAGGAAGCTTTACCACCTTTTCTATGGGCTCACAAACTTTATTCCACTTTACAAGGCTTTGTACGTGCTTGGTATGTATATGCATAGCTACATAGAGAAATTGGAAATTGGCAGGATTTGATTATAGGTATGGTCCAGAATTTTGACTACTTCTCTACTAAACCTCTAGTAGAAGAGGTATTAAGGGTTATAAAGTGGTTAACTATGGGAGACAATGCAAAGGCGGAAGAACTCATTTAGAATTTATTTGATGGAAACGACTAAGGAGCACGTTTTTTGCTACGGGAATAAAGACAGTGCCACACTACTTAAGCGCACTTTCTTTGAGAAAAAAAAGGGAAGATGGTCTACATGGTGGATGATGAAGAAGTACAAGAATTGGATATAGACCATTCAACAAGTATGTGCAAGGTCTTGGACAGTGCAGATAATAACACACATGCCTATCATGAACCTATGAGGACCAAGAAATTGAATATTGTAGTACAGGATGGTAAACCTAAAGAGGTAATAACTGGAGATTATTGGTCTAAATCTGAAGTAGAAAAAATAGTGGAGTTGCTCTGTGATTTTAAGGATTTATTTCCTAGGGGCTACCATGAATTGAAAGGATTACATGCATCATTAGGAGAAATGAAGATAAATCTTAAGGAAGGTGCGTGCCCGGCCAGGAGGAGACCCTACAGGATGAACCCCAACTTTTGCGAAAAGGTCAAAGAAGAAATTGACAAAATTTTGAAGTCTGGAATCATCAAGCCCCTGGACAAGTCAAAATGGGTTATCCCAATGGTGATGAGTATAAATAAAGTTGGTCGAATTAGGATCTTTGTGGACTACATGGAGCTAAATGCTACATGTGTGACTGATCCTTTCCTACGCCATTCATAGGAAATATTAGAAGGCATTACAGGGTGTGAGATCTATTCCTTTACAAATGGATTCTCTGGGTATCATCAGGTTAGGATTGCACAGGAGGATCAGGAAAATACTACTTTCACCAATGAATGGGGAAGTTTTGCATACACTGTGATCTCGTTCGGACTAAAAAATGTTCCGTTGTATTTTCACGAATAGTTGTCCAAGAATTCCAGGATTTTATTCATCTTTTCTTGCAAGTTTACTTAGATGATTGGACGGTGTATGGGCTTTTCAAGGATCATTGTGAAAATTTGCACTTAATGTTTGAAATATGTAGATAGTTAAGCATCTCTTTGAACATCAAAAAGTGTGTGTTTACTACACCTTTTGGCACTCTGTTAGGGCATATTATCTGCAAGGAAGGTTTGTTGGTAGATCCAACTAAAATTGCAGTTATTGTCGGCCTAAAAGAACCTACCAGTCAGAGTGAGGTGCGTGGATTTTTGGGTCACACTGGGTATTATAGAAAATTTATCAAAGGATATGCTAAGGTTGTCACACCCTTGAAGGAGTTACTAAAAGGAAAAGGGACATTCTATTGGGGGAACCGCAACAACACGCATTCAAGACATTGAAGGAGAAACTTACTACAATGCCTATTCTATGTTTTCCCTCATAAGACCAACCATTTCATGTACATGTGGATGCTTCTGGCATGGTCATTGGTATGGTGTTGGCTCATCTTGGAGAAGGTATTATAGATCATCCTATCTATTTTGCTAGTAGAAAGTTGACTCATGTAGAGCAGAATTATATAACTACAGAGCACAAAGCTTTGTCAATGATCTATGTGCTACATAAATTCAGACAGTACCTACTAGCAACACCATTTGTATTCTATATCGATCACATGGCATTGAAATATTTGGTAAATAAGCTAGTCTTACAGGGTGCATATGTCGATGGGTGCTCTTATTCCAAGAATTTTATTTTACTGATTGTGGTAAAACTAAGGAAAAGTAATTTTGCCTGAGACCATTTATCAAGGATACAATTAAGGGAAGACACACAAACAATTAAAGATACAATGCCGATGCATAATTATATACAGTTACATCGCGTGCCTTCGAAGGATGTTGTTGTTTTTCTATGCATATATGTGGCGCCAGAAGGACTAAAAGCCTTAAAGAAGTAACAACTTGCAATTCACACAAAACCTTTTATGTTGATCAATGTTGACCTATATAAGTTAGGTATAGATGAAGACTGCGTCGATTTGTATTAGAGCATGAGTGCATAGATATCATGGAAGAGGCTCATGGTGGTATTACAGGTGGGAACTATGTAGGTGATGCCACTGCGCATAAAATTCTACTCACTGGATTGTGGTGGGAGACCCTGTATAAGGATTTTAAGGCGTATTGCAAGGTATGTGATCATTGTCAGTGCCTTGGAAAACTAGGGCAAAGAGATGAAATGCCTTTAAGACCTATTCCTAGTGCAGAGTCATTTGAGAAATGGGCTATAGATTTTTTGGGTCCTATTTCACCAGCTGCACATAGAATTGGATCGCGCTACATCATCACTTGCACATATTATCTTACAAGGTGGGTAGAAAGCGAACACTACCAAGGATTCTATAGTAGCTACAACATCCTAGTTCTTATAGGAGAATGTTCTTACAAGGTATGGATGCCTGTTGAGTTTGAACAGTGATAGGGGCACACATTTTTTGAATGAGACAATCAGAATTCTATTAGATGAGTTCATGATTGCACACCATAAGACTACACCATATCATCCTCAGGCAAATGGGACTGTTGAAGCTTTCAACAAGATTTTGAGCAGACATTGACAAAAATTTGTGATGTTAGAAGAAAATATTGGGATGATAAATTTTTTGCCATGATTTGGGTGTATAGAACAACATACAAGTGGTTAAACAAGGCCACACCCTTTCAATTGGTGTTTGGCATGAAGTAGTTCTTCCTATGGAATTCATGTTACCTTCTTTACGTATTGCACACATAGGAGGTCTAGCTGATGAGAAAGCATTAAAATAATGCATTGGAAAGTTGATCAAGATAGATGAGAAATGATCAATAGTATGATGGATTCGAAGAGCAAGAAAAGGCCAAGTAGAAAGTGTGGCATGATAGGCACATCAGGGATAAAAAGCTTGAGATAAGATAGATGGTGCTTCTTTATGACTCTAAGTTTTTGCACCATCCAGAAAACTTAAAGTGTATTGGTTGGTACCGTAGGTTATCACTCACATAATTTAAATGGATGCTTTCCAGTTAGAAGTGCTTAATGGAATACGATTACCCAGTTACTTCAATGGGAGTAGGCTGAAGCCCTACTATAAATAAGTCTTCTTGGTGTTTGTAATAAGGCAGTGTTTCCATTTAGAGTAGGTTTTCATTTATGTATTCCCTTAATGTATTTCCTTCTTTGTCGTTATGCTTTTTCATTTTAGTTGGTGTTTTTCATAATAATTGTGTTTGCGCATTGGAAGCTAATTACCATTTATAGAATTTTTATACGGAGAGGACTGCACATACCATTTGTATGGGGTGGCTATTAAAAAATGGGTACTTATAAAGGAACAAATTTCTATATGTGTTATTCAAGTTTGGAGAGTTGTTGGAAAGAAGATTGCTTCCAAACAAGGACCATAGATGGAGATAAACGAAGGAACAAGTATAACATGAGGTAAGCAGAGACCATGGAGACTACCAAGGGAAGGCGTAGTGGTGAGGTACTCGGGTGCATGGAAGCGCGCTGAAGAGAAGTCCGTAGCTAGAAGGTAGGAAGGTGTGATAGAATTTTATAGCTTGGTGCGAAGATGTACCATGTAGAAAGTGTGATAATGGTCAATTAATGAGAGGATTTTTGGTAGGTGAAGGAGCAATAAATGCACTAACTTTTTGAAAATCTATATAAGGACGTGATGCAAGTTCATTTTTACTATTGTAATCGTAAGTATTTGAAAGAGCTAAGCTCCATCAAGATGAGCGACGTATATTGAGGTGCGGAGAGTGTGAAACCAGATGTGGAGAGTAGATTTGTGTGCGTAAGAAGATTGCGTCCCCATTGGTGACAAGTTTGAGTGAAGCAGATGCATTGTGAAAGAGCTAGGGCACATGATTTCAAACTAGGGCATGTATATTCAAGCTAGGGTTTGGACTTGATATCTATAGAAGATAGAAAGTGAAGCATTTACACATTACAAAGGATATAAAGGTGAGATTTTCATATGGCACCAAAGAAAGTACCTGCTGCAGGAGCTAAAGGAAAGAAGAAAGTGGAGGCAGAAGTTGAAGTTGTGCCCGAGAGTAATTTTTCAGAGATGTAGTACCCAGAAGGTGTTATAGTTGGGAAAGAATGGGATTCCCACATCCGTAAGTGTAAAATAAGTGATTACAACCACCGCACATTGGATAACAATGATTTATATGCGTTGTTGAGCACAAAGACCAACAAGCGCATGGTAGAGGACATACTAGTGTATGATGATGCTGGAGAGAAGTAGTTAAATCAAGTTGAATTCTATTAGTTTTACGAGCTCCCTTATTTTTGCAAGTATGAACCATTATACCAATGGTTAATGAGAAAAGTCCATGAGGACTTCTTCTATTTCGTCGGATGAAGGGTCAGAATCATAGCCACCTTGATTACAACACTGACAAGATTAAAAGGCACAAGGATAGACCTTTTCATTGGTCTAATAGATAAAGTAGAAATCATGGAAATGCAGAAGGATTTGGGATATACAAAGGGTCTCAGTATAGAATGGACATTGACAAATTGAAGAAGTACCTAGTCTTCTGCAGCTACGCATCTAGTGAAAAAGTTGAATGATCGGGAGAGGTGGTCACAAGTGAATACAATTTGGCTACATATCATGAGGAGAATGTCTAAAGGAGTGATCTATAATATAGAAATCTACATTGTAGAAACCATTATCAAGGAAGTGCGCACAGGTGACAAAATCAGTTTTGGTGATATTTTACTTTCTTTAGTATTTATGGAGATTGGAGTGCCTGATGGGCCAAAGGACAAGATCTGGGAGTATCCCATGGATAAAAATCCCTTGCAGAAAGGTTTGAAAAATATTTATGTGAAGGGTCAATGAGTGGGCCATTAAAATAGAGGGCAGAGATGTGGTATGATCGAATATGTGCAGCATTTGAAGAGGAGTGGTGCATCCCTAAGGACTTACCATCAATGGTTGGCAAGGCAATATAGTTCATAGTGTAACAAACACTACGCATTGTGTGGTTTGCTATGAGGGATGGGACATGGAGCCCATGGTACAAAATGCCATATGCCTTCACAACATGCTACTTCTACTTCAGGCATTAGTCCAATGTTTTATTGATGCGTATCTCTTGAATTTTATTACAGACAAGGTAGACTATGACTACCACACTCTGAGGAAGACATGTATTTCTAGGCCGGACTACCTATGTTGAGAGGCTCATTTCAGATGTTATAAGAATGAATCCTATAAGCTTGGTAATTGGGGACATTGGAGCAAAGCGTTCGTATATCTTCGCTTTAAGCCCAAGTCGGAGTATAAAAATACATGGAGAAAGATTTTGCTCTCCTAGAGCCACCTAAGGGAAAGCATACAGTGGAGAATGTGTCAGTCCCAAAGCCCACAGAAGCTATAAAGGTAGATGATGAGGAGGAAGATGAGGATAGTGGCGGATTAGAACATAGAGGTTGGAGGTAGCCCCATGATAGAATGTAAAATGAGCGTGCAAGTACCCCACATCAGGTACAAGAGGAAGAAGAGGACTTTGAAGTAGTTTAAGGAGAGTGTCATTTCAAGAGGGTGTTCGGGAGAACAAGGACACAAGCCATGGGAACTCCTCATTATATTAGGAGTTCACCATAAATCTCTCCTTAAAAGGAGACAACTCAGAGGAAAAGGAGGAATTTGAAGTTGAATGAGGAGGCAGAGGAGTCTGCAGAGAGTGCACATGCATCCCTTGTACAACAAGAAGTGGAAGAACCCAGGGATGAACATATAAATGATAAAGAGGTAGGAGAACCGGAACATGATACCACTTAGAACATCGAAGATCCAACTCCAAACCTTGGCACTCAGGTACCTAAGGGGCTAAGAACGAAGCGCACAAGTGGGGAATACAATGTTCTACATATGGGCTATGACGAGGACACAAGTAAAATTGTCCACGCCTAATTCCAAAATATAGTGGGCCTCAAGGAGTTATATGGATGGGAGTTGATGGACCTAGACATGACAACCATGCGCACAAGGAAGTAGTTGTCCTAGTCCATGCAAAATCACATGGATGAGCCCGATTTTGATGTATGTGAAGAGTCTTGTGTATCAAGAAGAATGAAGAAGGCACCGCAAAACAGGCACATAACTATAAAGCCCACTCTCATGTCCGATGAGCAGGTAATTAATGCCTTAGTAAAAGTATCTACAAAGGTGGCATAGAGGAACGTAGATAAGGCTACCACTATTAGAGCACTACAAGAAGAAAATAAGGCCAAAGATGTTGAAATAGCGCATCTAAAAGGAGAGAAGGACCTAGAGAAAAAGAAGAATGGGGTTCTCATTAGCATGGCAGAGGAGATCGGTGATCATGTCTTGAAGGCAAGACCGCACTTGGAGTCCAAGGTACCTAAGAGGTTCCCTTCAGCTATGCATTATGTGCATACCTTAGTTGATTTGGTGCTTGAGGATGGACCGATTTAGATGCCAGCACCAAAGGACCCTAAATAGGAAGCGGAGAGAGCAAGGGCCTCAGTAGTTAGAAATATTTCATCTTATGAAGCCTTGAACCAGACTTTAGCAGAAGAGCTAAAGAAATCAAATCGAGCATTGAATATTTGTGTAGCTCCGTATAGTAATCGAAACCGAGATAATGGTAGAAGACAATGAATTCTGAAGGTGATGAAGGATGAGACTTTGGGGTGCGCAGAGAGATTAGCACTAGTCAAGAAAAAGTGTGAGGCCCTTGCAGCCCAAGACCCCCATAAAGGCTAGATGAAATTGGGAAGCTTATAGCGCAGAAGATGGATCTTCTGGAAGGAAGGGTGACTGTAATGTCCAACATTGTTCTAGTATTACAGAATGAGAAGGAAGAGATTGTGCAAGAGGAGTTAGATTCTATTGCATCGGATATTCTAGAAAAGGCGAAGTCACGCTAAGTGATTGGAAAACCTTAGAGGCTGAAATCAAAGAAGAATATCGAAGTTAATTCTTCCAGTTGAAACAGAGGATGTTGCAAGGTGAAATTTCATTCTTTGTATAGTAATTCTTTAATTTCCTTTCATTCCCATTCTTTATTCTTTTGGAGTATCAAAAGGCAACCATTTCTAGGGTGACAATGCAGTTTTGTGTGGGGTAATGTTGAGTAGACAAAGTATGATACTAAGGAGAAGGAACACAGAAGATTCACGCGGGGTAGCAAGAAAAATTTGAAGGTGTGGAAGGATAGGGAAGGAAGTGCACACAAAAGACAAAATGAATCTAGACTTAGCCATTTTCATGGTTATGGGCTATTTTTGGAGATAACATGCTAGGCACATAACCAGATGGAAACTTTATGCGGTATGCAAATGCTATTTTTGGAAGAGTGTCTACTAAGTGCTTTGCATGAGTTCGAGTTAATAATAGGATTACCATTACCAGTTAACTAGAAGAGATATATTATTAGCGCACTTGCATGTGTGTCTATTATTGTAAGGGCACATGGCTATTTTCAGCATGCGACCTATTTTGGGAATTATGTAAGTGGTGAAGGGTAACTCCCCACCCTTATAAATATGTATTAATCTACGTAGGTTGAGAGAGGACTGTGTATGAGCTATTGTAGATTTATGCTGCTAGAACTGATGCGTGCATGAAATTATGGTACTACTTATTGTAAGAAGTTTCGGTTTTCATTGTGTGTTAATATAATGGAGTCTATTGGATAAATAATGGTGTCAAATGTGACCGTAACTAATTTATTATTGCATGGATAATTTATTATGTCTACCATTTGATTCATAATTCTTTAAGATCTAGATCTAAAATATGCTCTGTGGAAATTTTATATTTTTTATGGATCTAAATACATTAACCCTTCATCATGTTCACATCCTGCACAAGTAACTCTAAGGAGGGGCCTGGTACCTTTGTGCGCTTTAGGTGAGAACTCAATCTAAGTGAGTGATGCACCGGTGTGCTTGGGTTATTCTTGGTAAATTCTAGGGTGCATCGGGAGGTTCAAACTCTTGATTCTATCAGGTCATTGACACATTCATTACTTCAAAGCATGGCGCTCATCTCTCCCAATGTGATGAGGTTGGTCCTTTTAGGAAGTAAACATCATATACCATATAGTTTCATGTTTGTGGGAGTATAAGCACCTATGTGGATGACGTGGTAACTCCACAACCTAGCAAAATAGCTCCAAACCTATTCGAGGATGCTCCAGCAGTGCAAGCAGGGTGCTCGATTGGAGGACGCATGTCGTGATTCTATGTTGGAGAATATCATCATCATAGATGTTCTACTAGATTCGACCTTTGGTATTGACCAACAAGTAATTTTACATGAAATTAGTTGCAATTTAATATATATATATAGTACAAAATCTTATAATTAACAATGTTAATCAATTGTGAATGAAAATTAATGAGTCATGTGTGTTTTTATAAAATTATAGGGTCAAACTATACATCCAGTGTCACATTCCCCTTCTCCACAGTTGTTTGTAGGCACGTCATCCCTTGGGTATAAATTGGTTATAAATTAGTAAATATATTTTGTTATTTTGTTTTACATATAGAGATGTTATCCTAAAATTACAATTTGATGTTGAACAGGTGAATGTCAATACGAGTTCACATGTTAGTGAATTTACTAATGTGAGTTTATTTTATGACATCATTGCAATATCCTATTGAGATTCAACGGTCATTAAATATTGGAGTCTTATGGGCATAGCTTTTGTCTTTCGCACCTCAAACATAGGTATGGGCTAGTAAAGTTATTTTCATAATGAATTGATTGTATTAAATAACATCATGTAGTATAATTAAATGAAATTCATGTGTATTCTAATTTTCATCATCATGGTTGTCACAGGAGGAGTTGAATACTCCATTTCATGCACCTCGTATTGATGTTGATGATCTTGAGAGGTAGAGGATGATTGCTAGTGATAATCAGATTGCAGTAAGTATTTATTTTTAAGTAGCTACATTTTATAAATATGTGTTGGGTGAATAAATTGGAGCCTAAGTATTGAAGGCGCATAAGGATTGGGCATATGGACATAGGGCACAGAGGTGCCCATGGAAGTCTAGTGGAAAAGGGTGTGCCTAGGAAAGTGTGATATCAGTACTTAGTCGCTTTGCATGGTAAGTCTAAATACGATGTTTAGTGCAAGGAACGCATTAGCGGGGAAGACTTGAGGATGAAGCAAGGCTATTTGGGGCAAGTGGAAGAGCAAGTGACATGCATAGTTTTGAGATATTAATAGGGTTATATCTATAGTTGATATTATTAGATAATCTATTATTAACGAGCTTGCATGCTTTTGTATTTATCATGTAAGGGTGCATGGCTATTCTTAACATGTAACCTATTTTTGGAGAGTGCATGAGTAGTGAAGGGAAAGTTCCCAATACCTATAAATATGTATTGATTTGCATGGTTTAGGTATCATCAATGTTTTGTAAGAGTTACGATGTTAGTTTATGGGTACACATGACTTATGATGACATTACTATGTATGTATGCAGCTTCTATGTTTTACAGTAATTAATACAATGGATCTTTATGAATGGATATTGGTTGTTGACATAATTATGACTGGTTCTTATATGGTAAACTTAATCTTGATTCTTATATGAGTTATTATTGCATATGGTTATGATCTAGATCTATTTATGGTTTATTACTGCATTATTATTATGGATCTGGAATATATCTATGTGTGTGCTTCTCATGCTAACTCCTTGACAAATCTTCCATAAAATAGGGACCTAGTACCCTTGCATGTTTTTGGGTGAGCGCTCGTTCTAGGTGAGTGATATTCCAAACATGACGTGGTCTATTTGGTAAAATAAAAGACTACAATATGTCACTAATTGTATATTAATGGGTATGTTTTTATTTGTATTAATAGATGGAGCTACAAGCATCCTTTAAGCGTAGGAGGTCTGGTCGGAATACGGAACGCGTCCAGCGATGTGCCCGAGTCATCTTCCGGTGGCGAAGAGAACTAGATTATTTGATGATACCCCATAGTTTAGATGTATACAGATTTTGTTGTTTGCCTTCATGGCATATTGGTGTAGATTTATATTTTGTCAATGTATATCATTGTATATGCCTACATGGCTTTGTTAAGACATTGATTTTGATCAAATTTTGTATGTTATCAAGGATTTTTGAATCAATATAATATATGAGGAAAAAATGTTTTAAAACTTGTATAGTGGATGAAACATGCTTTATACATGTATCTAAGTGGATTAATATGATATCATATGTATGTTATGTTAATATGTATTATTAGTGTTAATTTTTTATGTTTTAAACATGAGAATTAAAATATATATGTAACTAATTTACAATTTTTCATTGTACTATAATCATTCAATGCCATCAATTATAATAATATAATGTCAATGTCAATGTTATCCACTTCTGGAATCTCAATAATTCAAATGAAACATATGTAACGAGACAACACAATATTACATTAATTCTAATAATTAAATTGTAACTACAGAGAGAAAGAGAGAGAGGGAATGCAAGAGGGATAGACATAGAAAGAGAAAGAGAGAGAATGCGAGAGCGAGAGATAGAGAAAGAGGGAGTGGGAGTGGGAGTGGGAGTGGGAGTGAGAGTGAGAGTGAGAAACAAGGAAAGTGTGTGAGAGAGAGAGGTCATGGGAGAGTGAGAGAATGAGAGAAAGAAAGAGAGAGAAAGGGTGTGTGAGAGAGAAAAAAGAGAGACAAAGAGCTATGTTGCAGGATACTTAAGATTTTAAGATTTTACATTCAATGTTCAAAACATTCAATATACTTAAGATTTTATAGTACGATCAATGTTCAAAACATTCAATATACTTAAGATTTTACATTACATCTATGATATATAAATATTATATTCTTTGTGTTTCATCCATTTCCTTTGAGATTAATTTTTGTGTTGCGATGGTGGCCATAAAATATGTATATAGGGAGCTCTGAAGGACCTATTTAATTAGGATGACTCTAACCTGCCAATGATAACTAAAGAGGTCAGTCCACTAGTTGGTTCTTGCATTCATATTATCCAAAATCACCTTCTAATCATCCTTAAGGATGCAGTGAAGGATTCAATGTTGTGCCTTAATAGTTTCTAGGAAAGATGCTCTTTGAAATTTTAAGCTATGCAATTTATAGTTCCAAATTTTTCTATTAGTATTGAAGATCACATGAGATTTGATCTCATAAATAACTTGTACAGAGGCTTAGATATATGTCCAAATTTAATTAAATAGCTTCTTTCCTTGGCCAATTGTGATGATCCCAAATAATTACCTCAAAATTTCTTGATATCCTTTGAATATTTTCTCTTCAATAAACTAGAGGGATTTTAACTATAAATGAATATTTATGAACTACAAATGATCTTTGACGTAGGCCAACACACCAAACACTAACAAGCATTGTTTCTAGAGATTAGTAGGCATCACCATGAAATATATATTACAATCCTCTATCTATTTATCATTCAACACTTGTACAACTTGGATTATGAACGTCGTGGATCATTTTCATATTTTGGATTCCAATGCTGAAAATCTTTGTGGCAAAGAACATATCTTTCATAATAAATGTGAAGTTTCTAGAGTATGTGAAATCTTTACCGAGTTAGTGAGACACGTCAGGAACTTTCAAGGAAGAAGGGGTTCTTTTGAATATGAACATGTATCAGAACAAAATGGCTTGCGCAGATATTTTTGTGTTCTCATCCCACCTTTCAAACTAAATCATGAAGATTCACATTTACATACCAAGTGATTAAGATAAAATGTGAATTTTATATGCCAAATCTGAATGATATTATAGTAGTAAATAAAAATGAAGAAGTACATAAATAAACCCAAGCAATACTAAGCAACAAAGTATGAGACCCTAGTTGTAAGGAGGAGAAAGAGGTACTTAGCTGATTTGCAATAAATTCTAGAGTGTACCGGAGAGTGTTGACCGAGATGCACAAGAAGGTAGGATTGTCACACGATACCCAAGAAAATGCAAATCGGAGGAAAATGCTAGACATGAGCACACCGTAAAGGGGAAGGAGCACCCACAGGCGGTATAGACTAGAAATAGGCACATGTGTCTATGAAAATGCTCAGAAACTCAAATTTTTAGGGTCACAAGTTTTTTCATTTATTCTCCTTTGGTCACTATGAGGTTGCACAATGATCACCGAGGTTATTGGAAACCTGCAACAAAATATGAACATGCAAACCCCTTAAATAGACCTCAAATCCTAAAAAAGAAAAATGCAAAATGAGGGGTCGGATTGTCCTCAACTGTCACAATGGTGAACTTACGACTGAGCACTACATTACATCTCAGACCCAATGTATTTTGATGTGTGTGTAGAATCGTGCCCTATATGTCTCTTGTGCGTGTTGCACTCGATAGCAATCAAATAGCTAGATGTAAAGAAATGTAGTAGATGTGTGCATGGAATAGAATGAACTCCCCTCCTATGAAGTGTATTCAGAAAACTAGCCTTTGTCCCTTGTGATGGATGCTAGAATGGATGCTTTGATTCTCTTGAATAGCCTTTGGATGTAACCTTAGGTGGTGATAGCTAATGCTTAGTGCTTGGTCCCTTATTATGATCACATAACTTTATATTTATATGATTCCCTTGCTTGAATTTCATAATTAACTCGAAAAAGTTGAATACCAAGAAGATAATATGCTCAAATGGCTAGAAAGGACCAGCACAAGTGTGAAAAAAGTATATTGAGGTTAGGGGCACCCATAGGAGATGTGGGTGCCTAGCGCTAGCGTCTGGGCTGTGTGTTGGTGTTCGGGATGATAATTGTCTAAAAGTAAGATCGAGTAAGTAAGGGTACAAGACCCAAAGAAATAAAAAAAATAAAGGTGGCCAAAGACATGGGTTAATTAATACTTTTCTTACTTATGAATCATATGAATAGTCGTATGTAACAAAGAATAGATAATTACCCAAAGTACATGATTTAGTGTCTACATTTGTTGCCACTTTATGTTGGTGAGCAAAAGCTTGATAAAATAACATAGATATAGATGCATACACGATAACCATGTAGATTGATGTATAAATATGGTGCTTTGAGGATAAGACCAAGCGTAGAGTGATAAAATAGGGAATCGTGGATGCTAAGGAGGAGAAAGTGCAAAAAGTGATGATGAGAATGAACCTAGGGTGGAAGCGCATGTGTAGATTTTGTGATGTGCTTGTTATTGATGTCAATGTTGTTGTTGTTGTTGTGAAAATATGTCAACTATTGCTTCCCATTCGGACAAACTCGTAAAATAGAATACAAACAAGTAGTCAAATATGCATGTATATGATTGCAATATGTAAAAAGTGTGCAAGGAAAGTATGTAAAATGTGAAAATGTGAAAAAAGAACATGTGCACTTTATCCGTGATGAGGTAAGAGTAAAGAAAGGATCTTGAAGCTGTTGTAGACAAACAATTTTTTCAGTGATCTCACATCAATGATATGGAAGAGGTCTAGGGAGAAACTTTTGGTGTTATCCTCCAACCTTTAACCGCTTCCTGTAATGTAGAACACCATTGTAGATGGTGTGTATAAACACAAGTGCTAAGGACTGTGTGCCTGTAAAAGTCATTGTTTGGAGTCCTGTAGATGGTGTTGAATGACCAATCGTTGTGTAATTATCCCCTAGTTATAGGCATCCATGAATGGCCACTTTGTGCTAAGGACCCAAGTCTAATTCTGAGCCTTGAAACTAAAAAATTATGTTATATCGGTATTGTGTTGTGTTGTGTATAATGTTGTATGGGGTGATGATTCACCCAAATGATTCCCTCTCATTTGGGGTGCATACGCCCAAAGGAGGAGTGACCATTGTGTTGAAATTGTGCCCCTGCTGGGGAGGGTATGTGCTTAGTAGAAACCAAGGGACACATAAACAAAGTGGTTAGGAGAAAAGTGCTAGTACAAGAAAATAAAAACACGCATATAGAAGAAAATATGTAAGCTAAGCGATGATAATATGTAAGCTAAGACACAAGAAGATAACATA
This sequence comes from Taxus wallichiana var. yunnanensis, assembly GCA_018340775.1. Classification (NCBI taxonomy): domain Eukaryota; kingdom Viridiplantae; phylum Streptophyta; class Pinopsida; order Cupressales; family Taxaceae; genus Taxus; species Taxus wallichiana. Next base: position 588,830,454 of record CM031244.1, read on the forward strand.
AACACGCAAAAATAATGTAAACATGCAAGAACACAATGTAGACCACAAAAAGTGAGTTTCAAACATAGGACATCACTAACAATGTCTCAATACAATCAAGGCCAACAAATCCTAAAGCGAGATAGTGTGCACACGAGAAAAAGGTCAAATCTTGCAAACAATGACATAGAAAGAGAAAGTAATGTAACAGACAACCATGGAAGCAAATATCCATGCATAACAAATGTTGCACATGAAGCACCCATTAACATGTTAGAAAGATAAAAAGTATGTCAAAACATGTATAATCTGATAAAGTAGTGTGTTATGAAACAATATCACATGTAGTGTATGAAAGTGGATGCCCCAGGAGCCATTGTGGGACTGGTAATAGGTATTGTGCAAAGCATCCATGTTGCGTGTATAGATCTGTAGAATCTGTAATCATAACTAGAAAGGAAAGTGAATGCACATGTGTGTATGATAAATATAATGACATACAAGATATCTATCTAACATGTGTAATAAAGTGAGCATGTAAAAGTATAAGTAAACAAGAGTAAATGCAACCAAGATATGTAATATGTTGTGGATGAGACAAAATGGAATGTAGTGTGAATTATAGAGCCGCGTGCCCCGATTGGATGTGTATGTATGTAATGAGGTTCATTTATTTATGCCCCCTCGTAGTCAAGAATGAACCATAAATGAGAGTGTGTCATCGGGAAATGGTTTGAATTATGTGTAGTAGAAAGATATGATCGTCAAGGTGCATAGGATAGATTGTAAACGCATGAGTGAGTGAGTGATTGAATGTGTGAGTGTGATGAGGTACATTTGAGAATCATACCCTCGGTGTAACGCCCGAACTGTTGTTACTTCCTCCCGAGCACTCAAGTGTTGATATATGATTTCTTTACGTATAAGGACGTGTTCCTTTGATTATGAAGTCATGCTTGATCTGGATTGTATCTTCTTTGCATTTGAAGATCTTTGACTGAGTCGAGAATATGTTTGGACTCTTTTATTTCTTTCGTTTTTAGCACCTGAGTTCAATCTGATTTCGGGATGAATTTTGGATTTACCCATCTTTATGACTCAGCCTTGGATCAAGTGGCATTGATCCAAGAGATGTTTTAAGTTTATTCTGGATGAACAAAATTATAGACCTTACGAAAGTTGCAAGGTCTGAATGAGTTGAATGAGCAATTCAGGAGTTAACTCAGGCTGATCTTGTTAAATGAAAATCAGTTCCAAATACCGTAACATCGGGAAGGCCTAGACCTTAAGCCAGGTAAGATGTTCCTGGGTATTCAGTAAGCTTATTTAGCAATACCTGATAGGATCCTGTATAGGGATGTTTTACCCTGTTTGGTTCCAATACGGATCGGTCCTACTTGGGAGACCTAGACTGGATTTGTTAAGGTTAATAACCTTAACCTAAACTATAACCTATTGGTTAAATTATTATTAATCTAACCTAGCCCTAAACTATAAGCTAAATGTTCCTAAGGTTAGCTACCTAGCACTATGGAAGTAAGACTAATGTCTTACCTTATGATCTACCTATGTTTCTAACCTATCTTAACTAATGATCATGGTTGAAGAGGGGACCTATGAAGGGGTGCGAGCCATGGGCAGTAGTTTCCATGGCATTAAATGAGGTGGATAAGGATGAAGGACTTGGGATTTGGCGGAGGTTGCTAACGGCTATTGGGACCTGACGTGGCAGCATCGCCAAATTTGGGAATGGTTGTTTGTTTTCATTTGTCAATCGCCAACTTTGGTGGTCGGTGGCAATGGAAAATAGGCGGGAATCTTGGAGTTAATGTCATTGATGAACTTCGGTTCCCAAGCACGGATTGCTTGGGAAGGCATGCAAATGGAAAACTAGTTGGTTGTTTGGTTTTCCATACGCTCCGTTTTTCTCTCTGTTTGATCACTGGTTCTTCGAACCAGTCTACTTTGTGTTGCATGGCAACTATGAGAATATCTAGCTCTTTTCTCTGTCGGGGAAAGTTTATAAGGCATGAAGGTAACAGTTTATTGTTGTTTAATCTATCGTGGAAGAAGAAGAGAAGGTGCGAGCACATTCAGAGGTCTTCTTCAGATTTTTAAGCGACATTACCAGGCATGATAGGCCCTGACTTTTAAAAATCTTGCTTTACTCCAAATGCTTTCATTAAAACAACTCTGTTCAGGTGATTTTAGTACTGTTGGTTTGAAGCAATGTATTGGTTCTTCTTTTCCTGTGGAATTAGGAATCTCGGGTTAATCGAAGACCTTGTTGGAATGTTTACTGTATTTATTCTTCCTTTTGGATTCATTTCGATTGAAGACCCGGCTATGCTTTTATTGTTGTTGAATCCTGTTGAATCTTGTTGTGAATACTTGAAGTTTCTTCTGTTTGGAATGCTTGTTGTGATTATACTACTTGAATGCGACTATAGTAGAAGTCCTCACTGTGTTTGCAATTTTGGGTTAAACTCCGTTGGAGTCCTTGAAACGTAACTTATGTTTTTGACTTCTGTAGAAGTTTTCTTTGAGAATCTTGTTGGAATCCTTGGAATGGATAGTATGTTTTCGACTCTGTAGAAGCTTTGTTGAGAATACTATATGGTATTGACTCGTTGGAGCTCTTGAAACGTAACTTATGTTTTTGATTTAGTAGAAGTTTTTTGTGAATTTTGTTGGAATCCTTGAAATGGATAGTATGTTTTCGACTCTGTAGAAGCTTTGTTGTGAATACTTATTGGTTTTGACTCTGTTGGAGTCCTTGAATTGTTGTCATATGAATTCGACTTCAATCGAAACCCTGGTTGTGAGTACTGGTTGGATTTGACACTATGAAGTCCTTGTTGTGGTTATTCTTTCTTGAATTCACTTCCGATTTAAGTCCTCGCTGTGCATGCATATTGAGTAGTATGCTGAGTTCTTGATATGTTGCATGTTGGCTCGATTCCGATTTAAGTCCTCGCTGTGCATGCATATTGAGTAGACTCTTTCTTAATATTGTTGTGTTTATGTTAGTTTGATTATGAGGAATTAAGGGATGGGTTTTCTTTACAAACTCGACTCTGTTTGAGACCCTGCTGTATTTCGTAATAGCTCGACTTCGGATGAAACTTTGAGGAAATTATTGATATGGAATCGACTTCTGTGAAGTCCTTGTTGTGGTTATTCTTTCTTGAATTTGGCTTCTGATATAAGTCCTTGTTGTATAATCGTAGGGATTAGATTCAGTTGAATGAAGCTGTGCATGTTTGTGTTTCGACTCAGTATGAATGTCACTGTAATTGCATATGGAAACGTCATTTGTTTATAGTGTTATCTAGTCTCGTGTTTGACTATGATAAAGAGCTCCTAGTTGTGCCATGTCAGGCGATGGCGTTGGTTATTTTCATGTTGATGAATGTATGGAAAAGATTTGTTGAGTCTATTATGGTTGGATTATTTACTATTGCTTTGTCGCGAGAGCTCTTGTATTGCTTAATAGCTACAGGTGATTTTTATTATTGAATTTAGATGAAACTGTAGTTTCTTCTTATGATCTCGACTGTTTGAATCGCATGCGTAAATGTAATTGCATTATTCTAGAGGAGTCAGGTACAGTCCAGAACATGATAGATATGAGAATCTGATTGACTCTGTTCCTTCTCCTAAGCTGAAAATTATATGTTGATGTATAATAAGTGGAATAAGAAAATACTCTCTCTCCTAGTCCGGAAGCTTTGTGTGCTTTCTTCTTGAATCCTTAGGTGATCTCTCTTGTAAGGGCAAAATAAGAATAGACCGTGGTATTGTATGGAGAGACCTGGTATAAAAAGTGTGTTCTTTGTATAAGTAGGTATACTTGTCAATACCATTGAAATGTGTTTTGATTATAAAATAATTAAGACAGTTGAGCTTGTTGAATGTTATAAACTGCCTTTGAGTAATTGTTAGAAACATTCTTGTTGGAGTATTGCTGTCTTTAGAATGGTAGTATTCATTTGTTCTTAGTCTCTAATATATAAAATGAATTATCTGAAAGGTATTAAGGATTAATTGACATCTATAATATGAGTCATGCGTTTAAGGTCATGTAGAAATATATGAAGATGAATAGCCTGATTTATGTTAAGAATTTGAAGAAATGATTTCATTTAAACAGGTTGTTTAATGAGAACAATTGGTGGATTGCAATTGTTTTAAGAATTAGTGCTTATCATGCTTAGTTCACCAAACTGATCCGTGTTGACAATTTTTTTAGATGGTTGTCGTAAGTGGTAAAGGCACGCAGATCGATATGATATTTGAGTGTTTAATTTGGTTTTATGATGAATTCCAACTTGATTCTCTAAATGTATTACATGAAGAAATTTGTTCTTTTCTTTGTTGTGTATTGTATCAAATATGTTGAATGCATAAATTGTAATTGATTAGCTTAGAAATGAATGAAATGAGGGGATTGTTACTTATGTGGCTGCATTTGTATCTTGATGAATTGAACTTCTTCGGTTCGAATGTTTTTAAGTGCATTTTTATTATTTTTATACCTTGAAGTTATTAGGATTCTCTAAGTAAGCCTTGTAAAGATTATGTGGCTGGATACTTGTAAATGATTGGTAGTTCTGTTATGTTCTATATAAGGCTAAATTAGAAATTAGCCCACTGTTCTTCGGGAAGCTAAGGTTAAAATAAACCTTAACAGGAAGCTGAACGGGAAGAGTAATTTATTACTCCTAACCTTGATCTAAGTCAAGACAACATATTAAATGATTTAAAATTACTATATCTTAATACAAATAAGCATGATATAATACAGTTTTGGAAAACCGATTTAAACCTAAAAAGGTATATTTATCATCCTTAAGAGGAGACTTAGGGCTACTGCCCATTTTCGTTGATTAAGATTATGGTGAATAAAGGAACTCTTGTGAGATCTCAAATATTATTAATTTCTCTCTCGTGAAATGGATCTTAATTAAGTAAGGTAACTCAATGATGAGGAGCCCGGGAGTTGGGATAAGACTAATCGGAAAGGAGAGTCTTAAAGTATAACTTCAACTCACGTATGTAATACCTTAGGATAAGTAGATCTTTCCGAGGCGGTTTTGTAGGATGTCGGCACATGTCATTTTGCAGGTTATACCCCGAGAAGATTAGGATACAACAATGCAGGTGGCTTATGGCGACACCCTTTGCATTGATCGTTAAGATTTACACCTTAAACTCGAACAAGTTTTTACTCGGGATCTGGTTAGAAACATGGTCATGTTATGAGGCTGCCCTTGGGGATTCGGGGTACCTTGACACACAGGGTTAACTAGGTTTGATCCAGTATGTCAGCTTATCCCTAGTCATCGAGAGCATCCTTATAACATTGTCATGTTATTAATCCGTTCCTGAGTGAATGACTTGGGACCGGGATGGCTGACAGAAGTCAGTATAGGACATTCTATATAACATCGGAGTGGGGTGGAGGACGTATTCCAGATTGACGAGTATGCCGTCAAGGAATATGAGACATTAACGAGTATGTTTCAAAACTTTGGCCAAAGTATCGCAATTTCTTGATTGCGTTGTCTATGTCACCTAGTTTAAGGGATGAGATGCAGATGAATAATGGTAACAATTATTGAGATAGGTTCCTTGACATGAGCATTCGAATTCCCAGTTAGGGAAGAGAACCGCAAGAGTGAAGAGTTTCAAAGTAAAAACACTAACTCTGTGAAACTCATGAATAGATCGGTAGATCACCGAGTCATGGAATGAATAGATCGGTGGTACACCAAGTCATTACAGCTGCATATGGTTATCTGTTATAAGAATGGTTGTTTTGATTTGTGAGTTCTAAATTATGTATTTAGAACCAGGAAGCATTTATCAAAAAAAAAAAAAAAAATCTTGTTCTAATGTACTAAATTGGGAATGTTACACTCGAAGTAGATTTTGGACTATGGAACTAGAGTGTGTCATAGGGTAATGACTATAAAGTGTGAAAGTAGATGTCAAAAAGAAATATCATGAATGTGTAGAGTAGATGATGCATAGAAAGAGATGAATATGCGAGATGAGTAGTGTGTAGTGTGTAGTGTGTAGTGTGTATAGGATTCCCTCAACAGTAAAGTGTGAACCATAACACGAGAGTGTGTCATTGAGAAATGATGATACAAGTGTATCAAGATGTAAATTTTATGTGTGAGAAACTATACGCAAAGTGTAGAGAATGTAAAACATCCGAGAATGCTAGGAGAGTGGGGAGAAGAAGTACGATGCCCCCAAGTGTGCATATGTTGGAGATTTATGCGGTAACATGAGAGATACCATGTCATTGTGGGAGAGTGTTGTTTGTGTCATGATAAGAGTGAGGGCCAACACAATGGTAGGCCGAAGCAATAGTAGGACCATGCGATGGTGGCGGAATTTGAAATGTGTCTTGGCCAAATGAATTGGAAACGAAAGTGGAGTAGGATGGGGAGGAATCTTGAATGGTGGTAACTTAGGTGGGATTGATGACGCTACAAAAGACTTGATAGGAGAAGAAGGTGGACTAATTTTGAGAGGTGGTTGTGTATTTTGACTTGGTAATGTTGTAGATGACTTGAGAGGAGGGGGTGTTTGTTGGGGTTAGCACAAGGTTGTACAAATTATATATAAGATCTAAGCATACATGCAATAAACACGGATATTCTACTAGAAGAAATATACAAAACAAGAGATATAAATCAACACCATATTTAACTTGATTCACCCAGTGTAGGCTACATCCCCCAAGAAATAATCCAATATATTATCCAAAGCTTTTAGAAGATATACAATTGAAGATCTACAATATTCCACACCTCTCAGATGTAAAGTACTTTCTTTCTCTCAAGTTTCTCCTTCTTCTCTAAGAATTCTCTCTCTCACAATTATTCTCACAATAATCATCAATTCTTACAATCCTCTTACTTCTAAACCCTAGCTTTCATGATTATATAGGCATATACAAACTTAGGGTACTTAGCCATGCAATTACAATTAATAGATCTGCTTTAATACTAAAATTAGATCTAATTACCGTGAGTTAAAAAAACACCCATGCACGGAGTAAGCGACACCGATTAGCCCTAGCGATGTTGGTTCCTCCTTTCCGATGATGTTAGTCATAGGTGATTGATGTCGGTCCCTCTATAATCAATGTTAGTTATTGTTCTTTCCTGCAAGTTTAATATAGCATACTAATTTGAAGTAATTGAGCTCCACAACTCAACAATCTCCCACTTAGAGATAAATTACTGCACTATACCTATACAACATCATTCTTGGATTCTTTCCTTAGCTTTGTTTCTTCCTCTTCAAGTCTCAAACTCGAAGACCAATAGACTTGGATTTGTAGCTCTAACTCTCTTTTTTGCTAATGGCTTTGTTATCATATCCCTAGGTTTTCACTCGTATGAATCTTCTTCAGTTTCAGTTACCCATCCTCCAATACCTGTCATATGAAGTGATACCTCAACTAAATGTGTTTCATTCTAGAATGAAATGCTGAGTTCTTTTCCAAATGAATTACACTCTGACTATCACTAAATAATTTGCAACCATGTTGATTATTTCCCAACTCTTCCATAAACCTGCTCACCCATATCATCTTTTTTTTATCCTCTGTAGCTGCAACATACTCTGCCTTTATAGTAGATGAAGCCACAACCTTCTGTAATCTCAAAATCCAACTAATTGTTGTTCCACCTACTATGAAAATATATCCAGTAGTGCTCCTTCTACCATCTAGATCTCCAGCCATATCTAAATCAACATAGCCACATAAAGAAATATTTAAACTTTCATAGCATAACTGCATGCTAGATGTCCCTCTCAGATACTTGAGAATCCATTTGACTTCTTTCCAATTCTCTTTACTTGGATTAGCCATAAATCTGCTCATAACTCTCATTTCCTATGCAATGTATGGTCTGGTACAAACCATAGTATACATGAGACTCCCAAATGTTGAAGCATATAATACTCATGTCATGTATTTGACCTCCCATGTGATGAAGGAAACTGATCTTTGCTCAATTTAAAGTGTCCACCATAAGTGTACTCTTGGTTTTGAATCTTGCATGTTAAACCTTTCCAACACCTTATTGATATAAGCCTCTTAAGACAAATACAATTTCTTGGTCTTCATGTCTCTGTGTATTTTCATGCCAAGGATTATTTTTGTGGCTTCTAAATCCTTCATAGAAAAGTGTGAGCTACTTTCTCTTAAGCTCATCAATGTCCTGCATACTAGATCTTACAATAATCATATCATCCACAAACAATAACAAAATAATATAGCTCCCATTTTCAAGCTTCTTGAAATAAACACAATGATCATATTCACATCTTAAGTAACCATGCTTATGCACCATTGCCTTGAATCTTACTTGAGCCCATATAGACTCTTTTTCAACTTGCACACTAATTTCTTCTTACCCTTGACTTCATACCCAAGTGGCTGCTGCATATAAATCTCTTCATCTAAATCACCATGAAGGAAAGTTGTCTTCACATCTAGTTTCTCTAAATGCAAATCATGTACTGCAACTATACTCAATACAATACATATGGAAGTCATTTTAACAATAGGAGAAAATATTTCACCAAAGTCAATACCTTATTTCTGTGTAAATCCCTTTACTACAAGTCTTTCCTTGTATATTTTATGTCCACCCTCTTCATCCTTGATCCTGTAAACCCACTTGTTCTGCAATGTCCTCTTACTTGATGAAAACTTAACCAAATCCCAAGTTTGGTTTTGTTTCAAGGATTCCATCTCCTCATCCATGTCATGTTCCCATTGCACATGAGTCTTATCCTGCATTGCTTCTTTAAAACTTTTTGGTTCACCATTATCAGTCAATAATAAATAAGATAGATAATGTGTAAATATTTTTGGAGGTTTACTTACCCTTTGTGACTTTCTCACAGAAGTTTTGGGTACCAGAGGCTCATTCTGGACCTCCAAGAAATTTGTTTCCAATTCTAACAATGACCGACGTCGGTCACCTATAGGCGATGTCGGTTATGCTAACCGATGTCGGTTTGGTTCTTCTATAACTGAAACCGATTGAGTTAATCGATGTCGGTCGGGGGTCAATCGACATCGATTCTTGTGTAACCCTATCAAGTATTACTTTTGAATCTGAGAGCTCATTTTCATTCACAAACTTCTCAATGGGTTCTTCCATGGGTACATAAATTTTATCCTGTACATTCTCTTTTCATTTCACTCAATGTCACGACACGTAATAATTTTAGAATTCTCTAAATCCCAAAAACGGAATCCGAAATCACCAAATCCATAACCAACGAAAGTGCATATCTTGGATTTTGCATCTAATATTTTTCAATCTAAGTTTCCTCTGGTATTCCTCCATCTCGGTGAACTTGAAGGCCCGATTAATCAAATAAACCATTGTATCAATCTACTTCTACCCAAAACTGCAAGGGCAATCCAGTATGTATCCTCATACTTCTAGCACGTTCCATGATTTTCCTATTCATTATTTCTACAACACCATTCTCTTGTGGTGTTCTTGGAACCATCATTTCTCTATGTATTTCATTCACTGAACAATAATCATTGAAATCCTTGCTACAATATTCACCACCATTGTCATATCTAAGACACTTTAACTTTGAATTTGATTCATTCTCAACAAGGGCTTTCCATCTTGTAAAAGTATCAAAAATATTAGATTTATGTATAATACAATAAACTCATACATTTCTTATAGCATCATCAATGAAAGTAACATAATATTAGGATACTCCATGAGAAGCTACCTGGGCTGGTCCCCACACATCTGAGTGTACAAGATCCAATTTTTGCTCCTTATTAGTTTCCCCAACTTTGAGAAGTATCACTCTCTTTTACTTTCCAAAGATACAATGCTCACATAAATCAAAATCAAAATCTTTCAAATCTAATAACTTACCCTTAGCCTTTAAGATCTACATTGGCTCAACCAATTATGCCATATGCATGCATATAGATTTGAAGTAGATAACATAGAAAAGGAATCAATAACAAGGGTAGATAAATATAAAGTTCCTACTTTCTTACCTCTTGCCATAACAAAAGTACCCTTGGTGACTTTCTAAGACTCTGATGTGAATGTAACCATGTAACCAAATTCACCTAGTTTCTCTATAGAAATAAGATTCCTTTTGAGGTTTGGCACATGACTCACATCTTTCAATACCCATGTATTTTCATTCTGTAATTTTATATGAACTTCCCCTTTACCAGTAATACTACAAGGTTCATCATCACCCAAATAAACATGTCCAAAATTACCCTGGACATAATTTATGAAATAACCCTTATTAGGGGTTGCATGGAAAGAAGCTCCTGAATCTAAAACCCATGATTCTATTTTATTATCCAAAGAAAGAATAAGTGCATCTTGCATTACCTCTCTACTGCAATATTTTTCTCTTTATTTGACTCTTTACCTTTGTCTAAGTGTTGGTTCTTTTTATCCTTTAACCAACAATCTTTATTTGCATGTCCTTTCTTTCCACATTTCCAACAGGTAATTCCCTTACCTTTGGATTTAGATTTTCCATCCCTTGACTTTGATTTCTCATTATTCTTACTCTTGGATCTCTCATTCTATCTGCCTCTACTTTCTAAATTCAAAGCATTCCCAGCTCATGATTCCTCTATACTTTTCCTATGAATTTATTCATTTAAGATTATACCGACCACATCATCACACTTAAAAATATTATTAATAGATATTGTATTACTAATGACCATTACCAAGTTATCCCAACTATCAGGCAAATAACATAAGAATAAGTGTGCTTTCACTTCATCATCAAACAGAATATCAACCGAATTTAACTAATTTACAATAGATCATAAATCATTCAAATGACTAGATGTAGATCCACCTTCATGCATATTAGAACTAAATAGTTTCTTCATCAAATAAATTTTATTTGAAGCACTAGGTTTTTCATATAAATTAGCAAGAGATTTCGTTAACTCCACCATAGAAGTCATTTCTGTAATATTAGAAGCCATGGATGCTATCAGGCTCAATCTTATAGATCCCAAAGCCTTTCTATCAAGAATATTTCATTCTTCATCAATCATCTTCGTAGCTCTAGAATTTTCATCCAACGGTAAGTAAAAAACTCTTTGATAATGATAATTGTAAATCGCATCTTCTATAATTGATCATTTTGGTCGTCAAACTTCTCTACCTTGTATTTGTTTTCTTACGCCATTGTTGTAGCTCCCACTCAATCAGAAAACCTTCTATGAGTAAATATTTTAACACACAAAACTCTCAAACAAAGTTCTAATACCGATTATTGGGGTTAGCACGGGGTTGTACTGATTATATATCAAATTTAAACATACATGCAATAAAAGTGGATATTCTACCGGAAGAAATATACAAAACAAGAGATATAAATCAACACTTTGAATTTCACATGGTTCACCCAAAGTGTGGGCTACATCCACCAAGAAACAAGCCAATCTATTATCAAAAACTTTCGAGAAAATCTAGAATCTTCCACAACTCTCAGATGTACAGTACTTTCTTTCTCTCAAGCTTCTCCTTCCTCTCCAAGAATTCTCTCTCTCACAATTATTCTCACAATAATCATAAATTCTTACAATCCGCTTACTTCTAAATGTAGACACCCTAATTTCACATCTATCCTAAATCAATTAATTCCCCTTCTTCATTTCCCACAAAAATACACTTCGAATTAATCAAATATAATTTGATTAATTATCTATTTTAAAATCTAAAAAATAACCCAATCCTCACCACATGTCATTATTCTCCATGTTTTTCTACTATTGAATTAAAAATTCAAATTCAAATCCTCACCCACCCTTCGTGGTCCCCACTCACCTAAAATATTCCACTTATGAATTAAAAATATAATTCAAATCCTCACCCATTCTTCGTGGCCCCCACTCATCTAATCTTGCCCACATTTTCAAACCACTCACTTAATCTTGCCCACATTTTCAAACCATGATTACTTAAATTAATCTAAGTTAATCACTCCCCCAAGCTATAAATACAACCTTACCCCTCCCCTCTAAACACACGGAGAATAAGCTTAAATGTCATATCTAAGTTCTTGCATCCTTTGAGAAAAGAACATCCTTCTACCTCGTTCTAATGCCCAAATAGCCTTATAATCATTTTTCCCATCCAGTGCAAAAAAATAAGAGGATCGTTGTTACATCAAGGTCTTGCTCCATCTTGAAGAAAAGCACCTACGTATCGTGACAATCAGGGCTTAATCCAAGTTTCCTAACTCATTCCGAGGTTTGCTACAGAACGCGAAAGAGGAGGTAATATTGTTGGTATTTTACTTCCTTATTAGTAGTGTATTTTTCCTAGCTTACATTATGGCACGCCCGGTTACTTTCGATCTGTTACCATTAATTTTTCAATTAGTGGTTTTATCTGATCTTTGTTTATTATTGTTTGTTATTATTTCTTTTTCTATTCCTTATGGCCTTCTTTGGTTAACCTTCACGCTTTTGGTAGTGTTTTTGTTGTGTGGTGTCTTGTGGTGTATCTACAGGTTATAACAACAATGAAACTATGAAGTTCATCTTGTCTTTGATCTTCTTGGTGCTTGGTGTTTAGTTCTCAGTTCTAATTTTGCTATTCACTCGTAATCTATAGAAACACATGAACTAGTCATTAGTTTATCATCTTACTGTCATGGGACAACCAATCCAGAAAATACATTTATTTATTTACTTTTGCTAAAATAACTGCTTTGTAGGAAGTTAATCATTTTTTTCTTTTATTTTAGTCAATCATTTTGTGATCTAACTCTTTCTTTTTGTTTATTGTTATTTTTAACCTTGCTGTCAAAATTTTAGCTTCTCAAGTGAAGTACAGAAGTCAGAAAATAAAAAAATAGCTCCCGAGACGTTTTTCTCACGTTCAAAATTTTCATTCAGAGTGCTACCATAGCCCATCTTCCGGAAGCCATAAATTTTTCTCCCGAACTCGGAATGACTTCATTTTTTTAACGGAAAGGTATCAAAAAGATCTATGCAATGAAAAATAATTTTTAGATTTAGACTTACAGAAAAATTTTGGTTTCATTTCTTCTAACACCTGTCTTTTTAACCAAAAACAACAAAATTATAGTTTTATTTTTTTATTTCACGTAACAACCTCACACGTATGCTCTTTCCTCGCACTTCAAAAGTGATCTTGGAAATTAGAAACGTGAGGCCACCCAGGCTCTGTAAAACACTTTTTTTTTTTTTTTTTATCTTACATTTCAATTTTCCACGACAACACTTCTAGGTAACGTTTTCACACTCTTCTTTCATCGTTTTCTTTTTTGTGAAAATAATCATTATCGCTATTTCGCAATCATAATTAATTGCAATAATTATTAACATTTTAAAAAATATAAAAATCTATTTCAATTGTATCCGCGTATGCTCTTTTCTTGTGCCTTCGAGCGATCTGGAAAATCAGAAACGGTCACATTTTTTAGTTTCTTGTTCTAACATTGCAGGATCCTCTAGCTTTGTTTTCCAACTATCATTTCAATAATTATTTTCCTTTGTCATATTATTAATATTTGTTTGGTCGTTGGTTGTGTATGCTCTTTTCCTGCGCCTTCGAGCAATCTGGAAAATCAAAAACAACCATGATCACTTTTCTAACATTTCGTTTGTAGGATAACTACTATTTTTTTCGTAGAACGCGTTCTTAGAGTATTTTCAAAAATAAAAACAAAAAAAAAATAACAAAAATCCCGCAAAAATACCACCATTCAAAGAAAATTGCTGAAACCAAAAAAAAGTACACTCAAGTACGTAATTATTTTTTGTTAGTGATTTATTTCAAGTTGGAAAGAACCTTGCATTTAATCACTTTATCATTTTGTTTTTCACGTAGATAAGGTGGATTTCATCACCACCAAAGCTACACCGGTGACGTGGACTTGACTACCATGCACCAACATCATTTACATTTGCATTGCACTTTGAGACCTAGTCTCGTCACAGCGTTCGGTATTTACCTCGTCGCTGCTCTTCACTTACAAGTAATGTTATCGTGTAGCGCATGCGAGTCACGCCTAAATAGATGTAACAACGAAGTCTGGGCATCGTTCTTGTAAATATTCGGTGAGTTATAAGGACACCATACACATTAATCCCTCCATCACCTTCCACCTTTTCACAAAACTGTTCTAGACATGGTGATTCACTCTGAAATAGGCAAGTAAGAATTGGTGAGTCTCTTCCAGTGCTCTAAGGGTTCCCCGTACCAATTATGTCCCCATACAGAATTAGGTATATCAGGACTAGGGTATATCGGAGGACACATCTTCTTAGAGTAATAAGATCCCGCATCCACCATTTCACTGACATGCTTGTATGATTACATGAAATAATGATCATTCTGAAGAAGTTACCTCATAAGCCAAAACAATTGAATCCACATGATTTCTTCTTTGTTTGAAAACAAAATAGTTTAGCATTGTTTTATCATAAAACTTGGTTGATATCAATGTGTTCATTATAAAAGTATAGACCCTAGTTGTGTTCTATAAAAAAATCAATTCTAGACCGATTCAATACCAAGCGAAAACATCCAAACAATCCAATACGAGACCAAAATATCACACCAATTTCATTAGCTTGCCTCATCCAACAATACATCTGTCATAGCTTGTCTTGGCTATATCCAACTGATATTGAGTGACTAGCATTCACTCCCCATATTGTCAATTGTCAAAACATCTTTCATAGCTTGTTTCCGGCTATATCAAACAAATATTAGGTGAATTTTTTGAGTTCACTCATTATTTAATCGACCATCATGTTTATCCAAATCACAGTCAACACAAATCCTTTCATAACACATTTCGAGTTATATCACAACCATATCGCTATTAACCTATTCAGGTTACTCTCCCGTCAATAGTCAGAGCTTGTTTAAGCCAAATCTACACAACGTGCAACAAATCCTCTAATAACTTATCTCGAGTTACATCATCATCATATTGAGATAACTTGTTTGAGTTACTCTCCTTATCAGTCATCATGAGCTTATTCGTGATAAATCCAAAGTAATCGAGTTCTCATTTCCTCACACCTGTTCAAAATTCCTACCCACTTTTCAAACAATCGGACACATTTCATTATGGTATTCACTGCATGATCACAATCATGAAAATGACGCGACAAAGAAGTCGCACAACCAAAACTCACCAATGAAGAACAAGAACAAGTCAATAGGGTGATAGAACAAAACAAAAATGAATATCTATTATGCATCCTAGCCATGGGGGCAAAACTACCCCCTGACTTTGGGACGGAAAATTTAAACAAACTCATCAACAACGGTGAATCAAGTTATCACAACGAAATACCAAACAATCCAAATGGTTCTTCGGCCGAAGAGTTATTCACTAAAATCCAAGACTTAACAAAGAAACTTGAGGAAGTGATGACTAGAGCTGAAAGATTAAAAGACCTCAATCTAGATTCTAATATTCATGACATGTTTGATAAACCATCCCACGCTTCTCCATTTGCACAAGAATGGAAACTTATGAAAGACACCATTCAGGGACTACAAAAACAATCGAAACAATTCAACTTTGAAGAATTGTGTCCTTATGCATTTGATACAGAGATATCACGATTACCATTTATGTCATCCTTCGAAATCCCTAAGTTTAATAAATACAAAATCAAGGTGACCCCCGTGAACATGTCAAGGAATTTTACATGCAATGTCAAGAAGTTGTCAATCGAGACATGTACCTTTTACGATTATTCCCCCAAATTTTAGGAGGACAGGCTTTAGAATGGTTTTTCCATCTGCCCAAAGGATCGGTCACAACATTTGCAGACTTATCAAATAAATTTTTCAAACATTTTTCCTATAACCTAGACTCATAAATAACCATGCTTGATCTCTTCAACACTAGGCAAAGGCCAAATAAAAAATTTGCCTCCTTTTTACAATGATGGCGAGAATTGCAAGTTGATTTCCCTACTCAGTACTCGAAAGACAACTAGTTAGCATTTTTGTCCCTAATCTCAATGCTGAATTATCATTCCACATGCAAATGCATTATCTGAATAGTTTCAAAGAAGTCATCGAAAAGGGGACACAAATTGAAAAAGCCCTCATTTCTAAGGGCTTACTTAAAGCACCCTTTAGAGACCAACCTTATCGAGACACTCCTTAGAACTAGGACAAATCTAAATTCTTTAACTGGAATCGAAATATCATTAACAATGGCATTACTAATTCCCACCATGTCCGAAATGTCCAAAACCATCCCACCAACACATTAAAATCTAAATAACCAATCATTATCCCTAGAAAGGAAGTTCCTTCTCGAGATCGATGAAGAGAGTTCACTCCTCTCGGAGAAAGTCTATCTAGTGTCTTTCGTCATTTGGCAAATGCTAATATGATTACATATCCCATTTTCAGACCCTTTGAAGAAGGACAACCCAAACCAAATTGGTATAAAGATAACGAATATTGTGATTACCATCGCATAAAAGGGCACTCCACATATCGATGCATGCAACTCCGCCATTACGTCTAAGACCTGATTGAACGTGGAGACATAGAAGTTGAAAATACTTCTGAGACAAAAACACCTAATGAAAAACTTCACATGTTCAAAAATCCATTCCCTAACCATGATAACAATTCAAAAGATAAGGGTCAATCATCAAGTAATGTCGAGTATGACTCAGTCATCTCAACCATAGATTATGACCAAGACTTAGTGGAAACTATAAAGATCAGAACTAACTATGCGATCACCACTAGACAGAAAAAAATGTGGGTCCCTACAACAAAAAAATCTGCCACTTCATCCCCGGCATCACCTCCTAATCCGCCATCTAATTCCGCCACCAATTCCACTCCACAACCTACGCCGTCATTTAATATTGTCAAACAATTAGAGAAGACTACCGCACAAATTTCAATCATGGAACTACTTAATTCTTCTCCCACACTACAATGCATCCTTATGCAAACATTACATAATACTCGTGTCCCTGAGGACATCAATTCACAACAATTCTAGGCTTTAATTACACATCTTACACGGTCCCCAATCCTATTTTATCTTTTGGTCCATTGACCGCTTAATCCCAACATCGCTAATAATCATTCTTTATACGTCGAGGGTTATGTAACTCATCGTAAAATCAAGTGTGTCTTAATCAACAATGGATCAGCATTAAATATTTGTTCCATGAAACTTTTACGTTGTCTAGGTTACACTGAAAATGATTTGCAAAACAATATCATAACCATTTGTGGGTATGATAATAGCAAAAGAAAGTCTGAAGGCACAATCACGTTGCCTCTCCAAGTTGGACCCATCACCTTAGACACGATCTGTCATGTGGTAGATGTAGAAGTTGCATATAACATTCTTGTTGGTCGACCATGGATTCATGCCATGAAAGCCATCCCATCAACATTCCACCAATGCATTAAGTTTCCTCATTTGGACAAGGAATTTACATTACGTGTAGATCCCCAACCTTTTGAGTATTGTAGATTCCTCGAAGGATGGTATCGACATGATCACTATTGTCCATCAACAGATAAATATGCTCCACCTCGTATAATCCCTAATGAAACATGCATTGATCCTAATACACTCCCTAACAATAATCCGAAACCATCATCTCATAACCAAAACACATTTTCCAATCCATTATCATCCGCTAGTCAACCACCTTCCACCAGTCCTCCCACTAATCAATCATCTTCTTCCACTAATCAAGCTTCTTCTTCCAGCAACAATTATTCTTCCACCACACCATATTCTTCTTCACCTAGCCAATCTTCTTCATCCAACCACACCTCCTCTATTAAGATACCTCCTCCTGTGAATAACCAACATTCATCCTTCAATCCACCCCCTTCTTCTTATAACCCATTCTCTTCATCTTTTAAGACTACCAAACTAACTTCCCCACCACATGAGGTACATATTGGTCCCCCATCTCACACATTTAAAATCATTGACACAGGATGCGGTGAATATCAATTTCAAAAGATGGCAGACTCTTTTTATATCACCAAATCCCCACATAGCTATGGCAAAGCTAACGCTCCACATCTGAGAATCCATCCCACTTACCAAATGGGTTGGTAAATATGGAAAAAATTGGTTATCTTGACAACGAACATATTCCAAGTTCTTCAGGATCTTGGTTATATAATGATGACTTTTCTCCATGTTATGCGTCGCCTTAATTTACCAAAGCTCACCGAATAATGAAAAACATGCGATGGAAGGGTAAAGGACTCGGTCCAAATGAACAAGGTCATTTAGACCCGATAAATTACACACAACATCATGGTAAACATGGTCTAGGTTTCAAGGTGTTTGATGTTGCTCCCATAATAATTTCAAGTGACAATGATGACACCAGTTCTGATAATGACATCAGGTCTCCATGTAGTCTTTTTGAGGACCTCAGTTGAAACACATCTTTCCTTTGAACATTTATCTATTAATGTCATCAATTTTGAGCCTACACATCCGAGTCTCATAGACCATGGCCAACCACATCATGCGGCCATGGACATGTTCCAAAATGATGAAGCCATCGAAGAATTCCTTGGAACTCGTGACCAAATCCCTACTTTCGACCATAGAAAAGGATTTGAAATCAATCTAAATGAATCAACCTATTTTGGTGAAGAGATAAAATATTTAGATCCTTCACCCTCTAGAAAATTTGGATCAAAAGCGCAAACAGAGGATTTCCCATAGTCAAAACCTCATTGCCACCATATCCACCAAACATGTCAACAAAAAGTTCCAAAAAACACCCGAAACTGATGACCTACATTAACCATTAGCATCGTTCTCCGAAAAGGATACATCTAAAATGCTTGTAGAAGAAACAAAAGACATAAACATTGGCACCATTGAACAACCAAAAATTTTACAACTTGGCATTAGTCTGTCTAACCAAGAATGCATGGAATTCACAACACTCCTTATTGAATTCCAAGATATATTTGCATGGACATATAAGGACATGCTAGGCTTGGACCCATCTCTTGTAGTACACCATCTTGTGGTACATCCGGATGTAAAACCTGTAAAATAAAAACTACGCAAAATGCATCCCCAAGTTGCATTGTTTGTCAAATCCGAACTCGAGAAACTCTTGGAAGCTAACTTTATCAAACCTATTGATTATTCGGCATGGATATCTAACATAGTTCTCGTCACCAAGAAAACTCCTAGCATCAGAATATGTACAGACTTTCGTGACATCAACAAGGCTTGTCCCAAAGATGACTTTCCCTTGCCAAATATAGACATGATTGTTGATTATATGGCAGGCCATGAAATGCTCTCCTTAATGGATGGATTATCTGGTTACAATCAAATACGTATTGCTGAAGGAGATCAACATAAAGCGGAATTTACTACACCAAGGGGCACCTTCGTTATAAGGTCATGCCTTTCGGCTTGAAAAATGCTAGTGCCACCTATCAACGAGCAATGATTGTCATATTCCATGACATGTTACATGATATCATAGAAAATTATGTTGACAATATATTAGCAAAATCTAAAACACGAATAGGGCATCCAAGTGTGTTGAGACACATTTTCGATAGATTATGTGAGTATAAGGTTCGTCTTAACCCAAAGAAATGTGTGTTCAAAGTAACCTCTAGTAAATTATTAGGGTTTATTGTCTCACGAAGAGGCATAGAAGTGGATTCGCCAAAGTCAAAGCCATTATAGAAATACCTCCTCAAAACCTAAAACAATTACGCAGTCTTTAGGGAAAGATACAATCTATTCGGCGTTTCATATCACAGTTGGCTGACAAATGCCATCACTTTAATCAGTTGCTCAAGAAAGATGCACACTTTTATTGGAACCATGATTGCCAAGACTCTTTTGCTAAGTTAAAAGAATACCTCTCTAGTCCACCTATTCTTATGTCACCAGTTGCTGATAAACCCATGTTTCTTTATACATCCTTGCCCGAACATGCCATCGAAGCTCTACTAGCACAACATAACAATCAAGGAAAAGAACAGTGTATATTACCTTAGTCGAACACTTATTGAGCACGAAGCACGTTATTCCCAAATCGAAAAGTATGTTTAGCGTTGGCCTTTGCATTCCATAAGTTACGTCATTACTTTCTCAATCACACAACTAAGTTGATTTCTAAAATTGATCTATCAAGTATTTGTTGTCGAGACCCATTCTCACGGGAAGAATGTCTAGTTGGGTCGTATTACTTAGTGAATTCGATGCCAAATTTATTCCACATAAATAAATTAAAGGATAAGCCCTTTGACCAACTTTCCGAGGCACCCCTTCTGGCATAGGACCACTTGATTCTCTTTTCTGATGAAGATATTCTACACATAGACATCACACTAGCTTGGACTCTATTTTTGATGGATCTTGTAATCTCCATGGCGGGGCTGGTATTTTCCTATCACACCCAGCGGACATGTTATCCCCAAATCATTTCACTTAGCATTCCCATGTACCAAAAATACTACAGAATATGAAGCTCTCATCGCAGGATTAAAACTGGCTATATCTTGGAATCTTACAGAATTAGCTATATTTGGTAATTCTTTACTTATCATCAAGCAAGTTACCGATGAATACCAGGTTAAGGATGAAAAACTTATCCCATATAAACACATGGTGGATAGTCTTCAAAGATATTTTTGATTAATTAGCTTTGATCAAATTCCCAGAATTCGTAATAAATCTAGTGACACTATGGTAACCATCGGATCCCTATTAGAAATCGCATTTAGTCAACCCCAGGCACATTTTCTTGTCAAACATCTCTTAATGTCTGCCTATGATCTTCCTGAAAACACTATGGTATGTGATATCGTGGGTCTGAATAACCCTTGGTACCACGATCTTTATACCTTCATTCATGATAAAAGATTTCCTGCCGACATGAAACCAATGCATAAACGTGCTTTAGCACAACGTGCTTCTCGTTACACAATTTTAGCAGAAACTCTTTATAAACAAGGATATGATGGAACCCTGCTCCGATGTCTTAATCAGGAAGAATCCTCGAGTTTCTTAGCTGAAGTCCATTCTGGTATCTGTGGAGCACACACAAATGGTATCGCCTTAGCCAAGAAAATCTTGCGAGTTGGATATTATTGGCCCACCATGGAAAGTGACGCATGTCATTTTGTCAAACGTTGTCAAGCATGTCAAAAGCATGGAAATCTTATCCACACACCTTCCCAGGCATTACAATCGATAACCACACCATGGCCCTTCTCTCAATGGGGACTTGACCTCATTGGTAAAATCAGACCAACATCTTCCGATGGACATAAGTTCATCATTACCACTACCGATTACTTCACTAAATGGGTAGAAGCTATGCCTCTCACTTATGTTACCGGTAGCTAAATATTGAAATTCATTTTTAATAATCTCATCTGTTGCTTTGGTATTCCATCCGCTCTGGTTGCAGATAATGGCAAACCATTTAAAAACTAAGATGTAAAAGACCTAGCCAAAGCGTTTTCACATCAAACTTAAATCATCCACTCCATACTACCCTCGGGCAATGGTCAAGCGGAAGCAACCAATAAGACCTTAAAATTCATCATGGAAAATATTGTCAATACCCATACGTAATTGGCATACTCAAATTTACCCGCTCTTTGGGCTTTGTACATCTTCTTTGCACACCTACCGAAGCCACCCCATTTTTCCTTGTTTATGGTTTTGAAGCCATTTTACCTATTGAGATAGAACTCCCATCCTTGAGGATCTCCCTTAAAGATGTAATTAATGAAGATGAGTACCGAGCAGTCACGGCTTCAAGAGCTTGAGCTTCTCAATGAAAATGACTTAATGCTCTCAATCATCTTCAAGTCTATCAAAACCATTGCAACCATGATTATCATAAAAAGGTAAGACCCAGATAATTCAAAATTGGTGACCTCGTTTTAAAAGAAAATCAAAAGAATACCACTAAAGAACGAGAAAAATAAGGAAAATTTGAGTCTAATTGGTTAGGACCCTATGTAATCACAGCTAAATTTGGCTCTGGAGCCTATAAATTGGCCACTGAAGATGGTCAAGATCTTGATGAACCAATGAATGTAGTTCATTTAAAGAAATTTTATTCTTGAGATGTTCACTATTCCAGGATACAACGTGTACATTGTTCCTTTTGTCTTGCTTATTTTCGAATAATTTAAATTTATTCATTTCCATTGGCAGATATTTTCTTTATCAAAATCACATCTTCATATTTATCATCATGAGACAAGTGCTAATATAAATCCTATTAAGTTTGTGAGTGTCATACTTCTTCCATTTTCAGTCGCTTTCCTCTATGGTCATACCTAGAAGCTTACTAATGGTAATATATTCCCTTCAAATACATTCTCTCTTTCATAACAAAGCTCTAAACTTCGTTACCCAGTTCGTTTGGTCATCCATCTCAGTCTTCGGTGTTGAACCCTCGCGTCCTACTAGTCGTGTGGGGGGCTGAGATTGGGGCAGATGTTTCTTCCCAAATACTGAGGCACTATTGTAAAAAAATCTATCAATTGATAACTTATGAATAAATCGTCACATCTTTCGTCCTTCATAGTCTTTGGTGTTGAGCCCACACTTCTTACTAGTAGTAGTGTGAGGCGGGAATGGAGGAAGGTGCCCTTACTCATCTACGTCTTGTCTTCGGTGATAAACCCTTACCTCTTACAAGTGGCATGGGGCTAAGCGTAGGGGTCATTCTCATAAAAGCATAAAAGCATTGCAAAATATTCAAAAAAAACAAAACAAAACAAACAAAAAAAACAAAAAGGGAATTCACTCGCCTATATTTTACCTTCGGTGATGAGCCCTTACTTCTCACTAGTAGCATGGGGCAAAGCATAGGAGTCATTTCAAAAATACAAAATCTTACGGTGTTTACAAATTATAAAATCCCCAAACACGTAATTTAGATACCTAAGTGAAGAGAGAACTATCCCTTAACCTCATATCTTATCAATCAGCATGCCACATAACTGTCTAAGTCTAGCATGTGACTCATAAAGTGAAAGCCATTTTTGAAACTGGTTCGGTACCGTTATGAAGAATGGAGTCACAATTTCCCAAAGGGATTGTTGTTAGCATTTGTCTCTATATTCATTATTTACGTCCTACGTCCTTCTTGATTCTTGGTGATGAGCCCACACATCTTACTAGTTGTGTGGAGTCAAGAATGGAGCTGGAATTCTTTTCATCATATCATCACCACCATATCCTGCCAATGAAAATAGAATTTGTGTTATTCTGAGCATAAGTTACAACACGGAACACGGTACATACAGATAATATCCATGTTTATCACCTCTCAAAAATAAGTCTGCACTTTAATCCATAAATTGCCAATCACAGTGTAAAAATCTACAAACATTTGAAAATCGTCAAAAATCTAAAAACAATGTAAAAATCCAAAAACATTTGAAAATCGTCAAAAATCTAAAAATAGTGTAAAAATCTAAAAATCTAAAAACATTTGAAAATCATCAAAAATCTAAAAACAATGTAAAAATCCAAAAATCCAAAAACATTTGAAAATCGTCAAAAATCTAAAAACAATGTAAAAATCTAAAAATCTAAAAACATTTGAAAATTGTCAAAAACCCAAAAACATTAGAAACAATCGTCCAAAATCCAACAAAAAAATTAGAACTCGTCAAAAATCAAAAACATTAGAAACACTCGTCAAAAATCTAAAAACATTACACATAATCGTCAAAAATCTAAAACCATTAACAAGAATCATCAAAAAAATCAAAAATATTTGAAAATCGTCAAAAATCAAAAAAACATTAGAAAAAATATATATATATATATACTAAAAAAATCTACAAAATTGCAAAAAAAAACTCTAAAATAACCAACACAATTTAACCTTTGAACTATTATCCCCAACGAATGATCTAATCATCTTATGACTACCAAATTCAAACCACTTCTCCTCACGTGAATCCTCTCTTGGGCCAAATCCATTTGTCATTGTTTCCTTGTTTGAGGACAATGACCCAATACTTTACTAGGTCCTCGTACCCCTGCACTGGGGAACATCCAATCAATCCTCATTGTGGAACACGTTAGGGACATGTTTATTGGTTCTTGTCTGTTGCATTATTAGTTGTAAATTATTAATTGCTTTCTTGCATCTTGATATATTACAGGGGGCATCTTGATTTTATGTATCATGGTGTTCTCTCTAATATTCTTACGTTATCTGATTGCATGTCGTACTGGGGCATCATACTTTCTTGATGGCCTCTGTCTATGCTCTCTTCCATTTACATATCGTATTGGGGCATCAAACCTTTTTATGGCCCCTGTCTATGCTATCACGCATATTACAGTCTAGTCATCCTGATCTTTTATAGCACGATGCATTCTATTATGTGCTATATTAAAATTAAGATATTTTTCGTCACGTGAGTATCTTCCTACATGATCAACATCTTACTTTGCACCCCATCCATTCACTTATACTAATACATTCCCAGTTTGGGAATCCTACTTGATCACCGTTGCAGTTTGCGAATCCTACTTGATGATCTTTCTCAAGTAGCATTCTCTATCCAGCAGCTCCTCCCCCACCATGCTCACCATGTATTTGATCCATTCATCCTCGCTCCTCATTTTTACTCCTCTGCCACTTATCCCCATATTACCCTTCTCACCATTCTTGTCCCCTCTCACCCATTTGTATTCTTTCCTTTCACCCTTTTACTTCCCGCTTGACAATCTTACTTAATAACCCCTTCTATATGGAATCCTCAGTGGAGGTTTACCCTCTCCCTAAGATCTTCCCGCTGTAGAAGCTTCTTCACCACCTCCCCTCTCATCAAACAACAATCACCACCACACACATCTTCCCATTCCACCTCTTCTACTTCCCATTCTTGCATCATTACTCTCAAAAGACGGGCATCCCAATTAAGGATTCCCCTCACACTCTCCGCCCTCCACTACATATATTCCTTCATCCATTCATGTTACACTCCTTTGTTTCATTTCTTTCTTATTATCACCTCATCTCATATCATATACAACTCAGGCATACCTCACTCACATTTTTCTCATCCTTCCCCAAATCCGTCTTATGCTCGGTCATCCTACTTACACGCTTTCGTAGTACGGAAAATTCACTTGAGAGTTCCCCTTCAGTCCATTTTGTCATACCCTATTCCCACCAACTCTAACATCATCCTTCTTCTTCCTCAGCTTGGTGATCTTACTTAACCATTCCGACCGCATGGCAATCTTACTTAAGACTTCCACTTAAGGTTGATCTACCCTATGGCCTTCCCCCATCCCATCATATTTCCCCCATCTTATTTCTCCTACCTCTCGTCGCGATCATCTTCTTCAACCTACCATTCCACCCCTATCCCCAATATCATCTTGTCTTTCTCCTTGCATATCATCCATGTCGGTTGGGTGATCCTACAAAACCTCTCCAGCAACATGAAAATCTTACTTAAGAGATTCTCTTAAGCATGACATGTCATCTTACACTCACCCATCACTCTATAATCTCACCATCCATCTTTCCTCTTCATTCCCCATCATCACATCTTTTTACCACCACTATCACCCTCCTCTGCTTGGCAATCTTACTTAACCACTCACCGGCATGGCGATCTCACTTAAGAGTCCCTCTTAAGGATGATCTATCTCCTTGCCTTTCCCCATCACTCTACGCACCCTTCGCCCTTCGCTTTTTCTTGGCATTCCCCATTATCACATCCTTTCACCTCCTTTTGATTCATGCAAACACCACTTCTCGCTTGACCACTTGTCATCTCCGGTTTTGCTACTTTGGCAATCTTACTTAACCACTTCCATCACATGACAATCTTATGTCAAGGTCCTCCCTACACTTAACTTGTCATCGTGAACTTCTCCCCTGCCTCATTCTTCGTTCACTTTGTTGATTGCTTCTTCCACCTGGTATCTCCTACTACCCACTTTTTCCTCCTACTATTATCCTTTCTCCACATATCCTCTTACAACATACATCTAATCTCTTCCGCCTACAATCACATTCTTTCCCCCCATTTTCTCCTTCTTGATCCATCATCCTTCATACCATTTCTTCCCATTCTTTTCATGTCTTGGTTCTTCATCCTCACTTTGTTCATCCTCATCACCCGCATCCTCTCCTCACTTTCACCTAGTCCCAACTCATCCCTCCCATTTTCTTTACTCTTTCCACTTCATCTTCTCAAATTCCCCCACATTTCTACCCACACACACATTCGCCATTATTGTTAACACTCTTATATCATTCTTTCATCATCATCTTCTCTTCCTGCGCTAATAATTGTAAATGGGTTTCCCTAAAAATCATCAATCCTCATTCCGCACGACCTCATTCACTCCCTTGGACCTTCTAGAGTTTCCCTTCATTCCTTCCCTCCTCTAAGCCCACCACTCATTGTAAAAGGGTTTTCCCTAACGTCCCTTTGTTGGCGTTACCCTTTCCAATCCTCATTAGCTTTCTCCTTTTCTTCATTTTTTCTCTCACCCTTCCCCACCACTCATTGTAAAGGGGATTTCCCTAACGTCCCCTCATTGGCATTACCTCTTCTATCCCCCATTCTCTTTTCTCTCCTATTCTTTTCCCTCAATCCCACCCTTTCTTGTCGCTTCTTACCCATCTCTCCAACTTCTCTTCGCCCTCTTCAATATCTTTATTGTCTTCATCATACATCCTTTTTCTATTTTCTCGTCATCCTAGTATCCTCATTTCATACATCTCTGCATCTTTTCCAATCGATGTCATTCCTCCCCTCTTTCTTCTCTGAACATTCCTTATACCATTCCCTTTCCACTTATTACCCCCTTTCTGTATTCCCTTCCTTCTACATCATTTTCTTTGTTATCCTCTTCTCTCTCCCACCCCTCATCTTATTTCCCTTCCCCTGTATCATCTCCTTCCCCTTTTTCCATCACGTTTCCTCCTTACTTCCCCATCAATAACACGGCTATTCAGTGTTGTCCTGTCTTTTTTATCATACCACCCTCCACATGCATCTCCATATGGTTTGTTTCATATTATTTGCCTTGGTCTTCCTCGCAATGACACGATTCCTTCAATCTTATCCTTGTATTCATTCTATCTTCCTTTCCTCTCCCTAATTTTCACATTTCTTTTGACCACTTCTCATTTTCTCTACCACCCCTACCTTTTCGTTCATTTTGTATCTGTTTCTCTTCTTTTCTCTCCTCTTTTTCACACTTTCCTCACCCCTCATAGTTTCTTTTTTTTCTTCGTTCTACTTCTTCTTTCATCCTCTTTCCATTTTCATCCATTTCACCCCCTACTCCCACCTCGTTTCTCCTTCTTATTTATCCTTTCCCGTTTCCTACTTTTCTCAGCTCTATCATTTATTTCACTTCCACACATCCCTCTTTACTATCTCTGTTGCTTCCTTCATTTTGCACATCTCTCTATTTTATCCCTTCACCCTCTACTCTATCATTTTCTGTTTTTTTCCTTGTTTGTCCTTAATCATTCCCTTCTTCCCCTATCATCCCTCTCTCTTATTTCTACCTCTTCCATTCTTTTTTCCCTCTCCCCTATCTCCCTTACTCTTCTCGTAATCAACCCCCAATCCTATCCATTCCCTTTTCTCTTTCCCACACACCCTCACACCTAGCATTCAAGGCCGATTGAATCCTTTCTCCATTTGCATCATGTGGTCATTCCAATCTCTTCCACTCCATTATCGTCCTCTTCTCTGAATTCATTTCTCTTCTTTTCAAGAGTTCTATCGTATATTCCATTCTCGTCAGTCCTCTCGAGGGGGCATCACCACATCTATCCATAATCACATCTTCTCATGACATTTTTGTCTTAGAGGATACTATGATATCTGTCACTCACCACTTTCTATTCTCCCCAACAAACATTCGCTCTACCTTTTTAAAAATTAGATTGAATTCTTCCCCCATATCGTCTACTTTCTTTGAAAGGACACTACTTTCATAGTACCCTTCCAAAGAGGGGCAAATGTAGACACCCTAATTTCACATCTATCCTAAATCAATTAATTCCCCTTCCTCATTTCCCACAAAAATACACTTCGAATTAATCAAATATAATTTGATTAATTATCTATTTCAAAATCTAAAAAATAACTCAATCCTCACCCATTCTTCGTGGCCCCACTCATCTAATCTTGCCCACATTTTCAAACCATGATTATTTAAATTAATCTAAGTTAATCACTCCCCTAGGCTATAAATACAACCTTACCCCTCCCCTCTAAACACGCGGAGAATAAGCTTGAATGTCATATCTAAGTTCTTGCATCCTTTGAGCAAAGAACATCCTTCTGCCTCGTCCTAATGCCCAAATAGCCTCATAATCATTTTTTCCATTTGGTGCAAAAAGTAAGAGGATCGTTATTCTGAAAGGTCTTGCTCCATCTTGAAGAAAAGCACCTACATATCACATAATCGGGGCTCAATCCAAGTTTCCTAGCCTATTCGAGGTTTGTTACTAAGCGAAAGAGGAGGAATATTGTTGGTATTTTACTTCCTTGTTAGTAGTGTATTTTCCTAGCTTACACTAAACCCTAGCTTTCATGCTTATATAGGTATATACAAACTTAGGGCACTTAGCCATATAATTACAATTAATATATCCGATTTAATACTAAAATTAGATCTAATTCACATGAGTTAAATAAAACACCCACGCACGGAGTTACCAATGTTGCTTAGCCCTAACCGATGTCGGTTCCTCCTTACCTAAGCGATGTCGGTCATAGGCGACCGATGTTGATAATTGATGTCAGTTATTGTGCTTTCCTACAAGCTTAATATGGAATGTTAATTTGAAGTAATTGAGCTCCATAACTCACGAGTGCTATATTTATTTTGAGAGGTGGTTGCTCGGGCGACTCTTGAATTTCCTTAGAAACAATGGCATGATGCTCATTAGACATAGACAAATCAGATTTAGGAACACATTGAGATGTAATAATTGGATAGGATGATATAACATGACACTATGCGATGAATGAGATAAGACCTAGATGTTCAAGATGTTTGATTCTGCATTGTAAATCATAAAAATCATTTTCATTATCTCTATTGATTTGATGATAATTACAATATGGAAGACCTTGATATTTTGCAAGTTGATAAGGAGGATAAAAATGAGTAAATGATAAGTTGGTTAATTGATGAGTTATGAGTTTCAAAAGAATATCTTGTTGCTTAACATTGATTGTAAACTTGAGAGGTGCATGGAGTGGCAAGATTTGAGGTTCACTAATATGAGCACATGTAGAAGACATAGAATGAAGATAAGATGTAGAAGGAGAACAAACATGAGCCTGAGAAGCATCCTTAAGATGTTGGATTTTATATTTAAGAGATATAATCATGGATTTCATAGCTTTAAATTTGTCTTGAAATAAAGAATGAAGAGCTTGAATGGATTTGCAAATAGATTGATTGGAATTGGAACCAAGAGAGTCATTAGAAAGACGATCGAAGATAACATTGACTTGAGCAGGCAACATGTTGATAGGAAAATACATAGTGTCTAAGGTTTTGTGGAGAGCATCTTTACAAGATGGGTGCATTTGAAGCAATTGAAGCAAAGAGACTTGATAGACCTTATGAGCCATGATGAAAGAAAAAGAAGGATCCAAGAGTATACAAACTCGGGTTCACTAAAATGATTAAGCAAAAATGTGAATTTTATATGCATAATCCAAATGTTATTATAGCGGTAAATAAACAATGATGAAGTACATAAATAAACCCACGCAAGACTAAGCAAAAAAGTATGAAACCCTAGTTATGAGGAGGAGAAAGAGGTACTTAGATTATTCACAATCAGTGGAGTGTACCGAAGTGCTGACCACATGAATAGGAAGGTAGGAGTATCATACGAGGGACCCGAGAAAAATGTAAATACGGATGAACATGCTAGATATGAGTGCCCCAGAAAGGCGAGAATGCCCATAGGCAATATAAACTAGAAATAAGTTTTTGTTTGCATAAATGCTTGGAAACTCAACTTTTAGGGTTCAAGTTGTTATTCCTTGTTCACCTTTGGTCGCACAATGATCACCGAGGTCGTTGGAAACCTGTGATGAAATATGAACCTGCAAACCCTCAAATAGACATCAAATCCTAAAAAGAAAGATGTAGAATGAGGGTTTGGATTGTCCTCAACTATCACAATGGTGAACTTACAATTGAGTGTTGCACTACATCTCAGACCCAATGTAGTTCTATGTGTGTGTGTGTGCAGAATCGTGCCCTAGGTGGCTCTTGTGCATGTCGCACTTGATAATGAGCAAGTAGCTAGATGTAAAGAAATGTAGTAGATGTGTGTATGGAATAGAATGAACTTCCCTCTTATGAAATGTATGCAGAAAAATAGCCTGTGTCCCTTGTGATGGATGCTAGAATGAATGCTTTGATCCTCTTGAATAGCCTTTAGATGCAACCTTAGGCGGTCTTAGCTAATGCTTAGTGTGTGGTCCCTTATTATAATCACATAACTTTATATTTATATGATTCCCTTGTTTGAATTTCGTAATTAACCCCGAAAAGAATGACTACCAAAAAGATAAGATGCTCAAACAGCTAGAAAGGACCCAAAAATTGTGAACAAAGTATAATAAGGTCGGGGATGCCGGAGGCGACGAGGGTGCCTTGCGTTGGCGTCTGGTTGGTATCTGGTGTCTAGGATGATAAATGTCAAAGTTTAAAAAGGTAAAGTGATCAAGGGTGCAAAACCAAAAGTAACAACATAAAGCAAAGAAAGGTGGCCAAAGACGGGTTACTTAGGAATCATATGAATAGTAGTATGTAACTAGGACTAGAAAATTACCCAAAGTGTGTGATTTAGTGTCTACACTAGAAAGGCGGAGGCTATACACTATTATGACACAAGGTATCAAGCATTTCGTTATTTTTTCCAGCTTCGAATGGGTCATCCAGGCTTGCATAATACCATACATGGAAATATGATAAATGTGAAATTTGTTTCCGAGTGTGAAGAAATTGACATTCAAGAGCACAAGTATATGTGGGGAGAAACAGGTTTGGCAAATATGTGTAATATGCATTACAAAGCACAAGGTAGAGGCCATATCCATTTAGTTACTTGTCCCACCTCTCATAAACAATGTAGTTGTACAAGTAGACTTGATGATGGTTTTATGCACGATACTAGGAAATATGGTCCTGATATTGATATTCTAAAAGACAAATTCACTCATGAGACCTAATGGAAATATATGAGGTTTGTTGATCCTTGCGGTCAGCGAGAAGATCAAGAGCATTTTTCACTTTGTAATCACTACTGTAGATTAGAGGAGCATGAAAACTCCTTGGATGGAGGGATTCCTATTCAAAAATAGTGAGAACAAGTGAGAGACAATGAGATAAATAGTGAATCAATCCTCTCGTTGTCCTATTGTTTGCAAAAGCGCCGAATAGTCCAATTTGAGTCAATGTAAGGCTCTCAATGCTATATTTTGTAAACGAAATCTCGTGGCATATAACGAGTGTACACATGTGTTGGGGTGTCTGGTAAATGCTTGGGAAGGCTTCATTTTGGTACCCAACAAGACATGTGCTTGGGCTACTTTGTTTGGGCATAGTCCCTTAAGAGCCTTGAGAGCAAAAAAAGACTATAAGTTCACCGGGTGATTTCTTGGTCTCCATGACACCTTGAAAGGTCTCATATGATCCTACACTTCGCATTGTGACCCTCTACAAAATATTCTCTCAATTTTCTCCATCTCAATTTTTTTTCCTCTCGCTTTCCTATTGTTTGTAACAACGCCAATTGTCTAGTTTGAGTCAGTGTAAGGTTGTCCAATGTTATATTTTACAAACCAAAGCTCCTGGAACCAAATTGAGTGCACCCACATGTCGGGTGTCCTAATAATTACTTTAGAAGTCTTTTTTTGTGTCCAACGGTGTCAAGGCTTCTAAGTTAATTTGTCTAGGTGTAGTCCCTTAAGAGCCCTAAGAGAAAAAAAAAGACTATAAGTTCATTGGGTGATATCTCGGTCTCCATGGAACCTTGAAAGGTCTCAACTGATCATACACCTCCATGTTAGGACCATCTACAAAATTATCTCTTGGTTTTTTCCATCTCAATTTCATCCTCTCGTTGTCTTATTGTTTGTAACAACGTCGAAGCAGTCCAATTTGAGTCAGTGTAATGTTGTCCAATGCTATATTTTGCAACCCGAAGATCCCGGCACCAAAGCGAGTGTGCACATGCATCAGGGTTGCTTGGTAAATGCTTGGGAAGGATTCATTTTGGTGCCCAATGGTACATGTGCTTCTAGGCTACTTTGTTCGAACATAATGCCTTAAGAGCACCGAGAGCAAAAAAGACTATAAGTTCACTGGGTGATTTCTCAATCTCCGTGAAACTTTGAAAGGTCTCCTATAATCCTACACCTCCACGTTAGGACCCTATATGAAAAACTCTTTTGGTTTTCCTCATCTCAATTTTTTCCTCTCCTTCTCCTTTTGTTTGTAAAGCAGTGAATAGTCCAGTTTGAGTCAGTGTAAGGCTATCCAATGCTATATTTTACATCTGAAGCTCATTGCATGGAATAGAGTGCACACACGCATCGAGTGACTTATTAGATGTTTGGTAAGGCTTCATTTTTGTGCTCTACGGTGTTGGTACTTCCGGGCTACTTCGTCTGAGCATAATCCCTTAAGAGCCATAAGAGAAAAAAGGGTTATAAGTTCATTTGGTTGATTTCTCGGTCTCTGTGGCACCTTGAAAATTCTTAGTTAATCCTACACCTATGCGTTGGGACCCTCTACAAAATCCTCTCTCAATTTTCCCCATATTAATTTCATCCTCTCGTTGTCTTATTGTTTTTGCAACAATGGCAATTGTTCAATTTAAGTCGGTGTAAGGTTGTCCAATGCTATATTTTACAAACGAAAACTCCTAGAAACAAACCGAGTGCACACATGTGTTAAGGTGGCCTAATAAATGTTGAGGAAGGATTCCTTTTGGTGTCCAACGGTGTAGGTGCATTCAGGCTTCTTCATCTGGGCGTAGTCCCTTAAGAGCCCTGAGAGCAAAAAAGGCTATAAGTTCTCACGAGTGATTTCTTGGAATTTGTGGCACCTTGTCTCATTTGATCCTACACCTCCACATTGGGACCCTCTATGAAATCCTCTCTCAATTTTCTCGATATCAATTTCGTCCCCTTGTTATCCTATTGTTTTTGCAATAACGTCGATAGTCTAGTGTGAGTTAGTGTAAGATTGTCCAATGCTATATTTTTCAAACAAAAGATATTGGAACTGAATTGACTACACATACACATTGGGGTGTCTGGTAAATGATGGGAAAATATTCATTTCAGTGCCCTACAGTGTCGGTACTTCCAGGCTTCTTCATCCAAACATAGTCCCTTAAGAGCTCTGAGAGCAAAAAAGGCTATAAGTTCTCTAGATGATTTCTCAGTCTCTGTGGCACCTTGAAAGGTCTCATCTGATCCTACACCTCCGTGTTGGAACCCTCTATGAAATCCTATCTCGGTCTTCCCCATCTCAATTAATTCCTCTCGTAGTCATATTGTTTCAGAATCGTGTCGAATATTGCATTGTGAGTCGGTATAAGGTTGTTTCAATGCAATATTCTACAATCGAAAGTTCTAAGCACCGAACCGATTGTGTACACGTATTAGAGTGTTCTAGTAAATGGTGATTGAGGCTTCATTTTGGGGTGGCACTGGTAAACGATGGAGGAAACATGTTAAGAAGAGTTTGTTCATATAATATAAGTGGCGAAATGAGAATTGTAAGAAGAGATTTTTCATTCGGTATAGGTTTGTGAAATGAGAATTTTCACTTCTGTTTGTTTCCAATATTGGACTTTCCTTAGCTTTGAGAATAATAAATTCTCTACTAATAATGCCAACCATGTGAAGGTGGAAGCATTTTTGACACCATTAACCTACGTAAACATGTTAGTAAGTAATTAAATAGAATTTTAAAATCTACAAAATTTAAAAGTAATCATTAAAGTAAATATTCAAATTAAATTCATGTAGATGTATATCTAATCTTAAGTGAACATACATTTAGAAATTTAATCCAATGAACCGCAAGGATCAACTCTTCTTTTGAAAGATGCAAGAACCACAAATTCTTGTTTGATGGCCTACCTCGATATTTGATCAACTGAATATTTGTTGTAAGAGTCAAATGTGAATAGTGAAGTATCTTTCTATGTATTTCATAGTCTTCAAACAACTAATTATTTGATTTTTTGATAGGATATCTTGAAGCCAAGTTTTAGTGACTACAACTGACTCAATGGGATACTCAAGGTTTTTATCATCAATGACTGTGGAAGTCAATTTTTTTGCCTCTACACAATAAGACAAGAAGTAGTTTGTTCCCTCTTTGTTAAATTTTGTTGTAATAACTGCAAAAACATGCCCTGCATCACAAAGTAAAACTCAAGTCAAATTTAAAATACATTAAGAGATTATCATTTAATAATTTATAAATTTATAACATGACATGTATGTACCTTGTTACACTAAATCAGAGACTTGGTCAAAGTCAGGTGATGTTGTCATATGATCTAAAGACATTGTAAGTTGTAATGCTCGTGGAACTTGATATGTGTCGAGTGGAGTTAGAGGTCTACAAGTCCATTCATCCACCCACTATTGTGACTCACATTCATTCCACACAAAATCAATGCATGATATACAAAAACATGTCATGCACCTAGTATGAATAGTGCAAGAACTTGCATTTGAACTACGGAATGAGTGCATATCACTTGATCTTGTAACTATCATACAATCTTCATAGCTTGTCAAATGTTCTTCCTCTATCAACTAGAAATATCTACAAATTGTTGAACTCTCTTGAGATTCATGGCCCATGTTCTTATTACACCAATCAACAATGTTTTCTGCACATGTAAATTTAGCACAATCTTTGAACTTCAATTATTTTCTTGTAAGAGCTCTTTTCACATATGCTTCGCACCATCATGCTCTCATTTCTCATGTCTTGCCTCAGTAAAACTCCAGATATGTTGTACACATGTTGTTATGTGCATCTTTCTTAGCCAATAAAATATTTGTGCATTCTTGAATTGTGATGTGCAATTGTCTAACCAAATGTAATGTTGATTGAAAACAATGTTCCTCTCAGCCAAGTTCACATAAAACAACTAGAAACACCCTTACACATATTCTGTAGAATGTGTTTGATCATCACTGATGTAGAAATGATACTCTCTTAATATTTTTCGATCTTTCTCAGTGCTTTCCAGAGATTGCATGAATGTTATATGCACGAAAAATAACAACTTGCACTGAGTTATAGTATTGTGATTGAATCTTCTTTTGTGGCTACAATGAGTAATTCTTCGCAAATTTGACTACTAAAATAATACTACCAAGTGGGAATGTGTCTTTGTTTAACTTGAATTGTTCATCCAACCATCGAACTCTATGTGTGTACCTTTCATACTCATAAACAATTTTCTCTTTGAATTTGACCATATATTCTAATACAACTTTTTTGTAACAAGCTCACACCTCTTAGATTTTTTTCCATCTTTTAATTGATATACCATAGATTTATATTTGTTGAAACTAACTAATTCTTTTCCTATTGAATGTGTACTCTCCTCATGGATGTAATTTTTCAATTTCAGCAAGCCACCACATATGTTGCACGTTCATCCAAACATGCTTTGTTATAAAAAAATTGACCAATTGACCTTTCACAAAATATCGTAGGAATAAATTCCCTTGCAAATTTTGGTGGGACATTTATTCCACACTCTTACAACATGATGTCAAGTATGCAAAACACAACGTACTTGACAAAAACCATCATAATGCATTGAAAATTCAACATGATGTCAACAATAAGCGATGATACGTGAATAATTGATTTTCACATAAAAAGTTTGTTCATTTCAAAAAATCTTTGGCTAATGCTAATTTCTATATTTTCATTCTTAAACTTAGAGAACAATTGTATTTGAGTCATGTCAATAAATGTTTTACATGCACTTCACGATTACAAGAACTTATTTTTCTTTTCTTGTATGTCTTCTATTTAGTGACACCCTTGTGTTCTTATTCCAAAAAATTTGCAATTAATTCTTTTAGAATATCATATGCATCATTGTCTTTCCTGGGAGTCTACTAGAGAATGTCCAATAGTCAGTGTTATTGGTGACTCAAGACTTTTGCGTCTCCCTATTGCTTTCATTAGTGTTTTTCTGTTTAGCTTCAAATCTCTACTTGTTTTTCTAATCAAGTGTTTATTAATTATTTTATCACTTACTATACAATTAGTAAGTGCACGCCATGTAACATTACTATCTTTGGAGCATTTGTTGACACCTACAGTATGGTATGCTTTATGTATATTTTCAACAATTGCCACATTTTGATCATCAACATTAGATGTTCTTAACCCTAGGGTATTCATTGTAGGTCTCATCTTGATTAATTTCATCAACGTAACAAATAATTGACATCTTTTTGTATCATTTAATTTCTCAAAGTAATTATCCCAAATTCCCATAGCTTTTCTTCTCACATTTCTTTCAAACATTTTGTTAGGCATTGGTTTTATAATGTTTTCATCAATTTCAATTAAGTGAATGGGTTTTCTATGCAAAATGGAAGGAGGTGTTCTTAGAGGTAAAGATTCATTAGCAAGATTACTTTCTTCATTCAATGTTTCCATGCAAATTTCAGGATTAACATTTGGAATCTCAAGTAAAGGTTCAATATTATCATTCATACCAAATTCTTTATCCATAACAACATTATCATTCAATTCATTATCAATACTCATTGCAAAATTATTATTCTCCTCAATTTCATTATTTATTTCATCATCATTTTCTAAAACATCATGTACATTTGACATAGTAGATGTACCTTGCCCTCCATGAAGTTTTCGCATCCACTTCACTTTCTTTATTTTATTCTCTTCTAATTGCTCTGGTGTCTTGTTCTTGACCTTCTTGTCTTTGTGTCGGCTTTTATCCCCTATAATTCGAAAAATATGGATAGTGGGGTAGGGGAAAACCTTAACTACTCAAAATTCGTGCAGGAAAGTACAGGAATATGCAAAGCAAGCAGAGTGGGACAAAAATCCCGTGAAAGAGGTGGAAAAGGACGTTAGAGGGTAGGGAATGTGTAAAAAAAAGGAAACGTGCTTGCATTTCCTTTCTGTATTTTCCAAGGCTCAAAGCTCTTGCCTTGAATCAGATTTGGATCCCCAAGGCTCGAGGCATGGACTTCGCAAAACACATGACAAATCGTGTGTTTTAAACAAAAAAATGCTAAAATCCATCTTCCTCAATTAAAAATACCATTAAAACGATCAACACATTTATTAAAAATTTACCTACGACATCAAGAAAACTATCCTCTTTCTAAATATATGATTTTTCAATTTTTTTGACTAGTATAAGGTTTCCATACTTATTGTTTTCTAACATGTCTTTTTATAGCTATTTTTTGAATTTATACACGTCTATCATTTATCGTGTATCTTTTGATTCACTTATCCAAATTGAATAAAAATTATACATGTACAAAATAAGACTAATTCTACACTAAAAAAATCTAATTTTCGATATTTTTGAAGTAGTTGGGGGGCACGGTCAGCTATCCCTTATTTTTCAAAATTTAAAATCTTTGTACTTGAAAAATCATAAAAAATTAAATACTCACTAAGAGCACCTATTGGTATTTTAGATATTTAACCCACTTACACTTAACCATTTTAAAAAAATAGTAGCTTAGAAACTAGACTCAAAATGCTACGATTCATGTTCTTATAACATCTTCCAATTTTGAGTGTAACTATTTCAAATAACTCGTAGAAGTTAAAGATTTTTATTTTTAGAAAAAAAGTGTCCACTTAAGACCCCCTTTTGCCCCCCAACTTGGTGCACTTACCTAGATCTAAAATTCAAAACGAATGAGAGAGATTACCTAATTACAGAGCCCAACACCCGTGACTTGTAAAAAAGTAAAAATTTGTTCTCCTCAAAATATGGTATTGAATCATATGTATTTATATGTCTATAAATCCATTCCTATGGAATCATATGAAAAATGCATGTGAAATATGTGACTATATATAAATCTATGACAAAAATCATGAAATACTAGAAAACATGAAAATATGAGTGAATACACAGTGCGTTATAGTTGGAAAGAAGTGTCAAGCAAACACACACACACATGCACATGCATGCACACACACAAGCACACGCTTGCGACGCGCGCAAGACACACACACACACACAACGTGCGCGCTTTGTGCACGTGTGTGTTTGTGGATGCACACGCACCCACGCGTACACTTGTGCATGTGGGTGTGCGTGCACGCCACGCATACACGTGTGTATGTGTGTGTGCATGTGTGCGGACTGTGTGTGTGTGTCTGTGTGTGTATGGGTGGGTGTGGGTGTGTGTGTGTGTGGTGTGTATGTGTGTGCGCGCATGTGTGTGTGTGCATGTGCGTGTGTATATATGTGCACGTGTGTGTGTGTGTGTGTGCGCGCGTGTACATGCGTGTGTGTGTGTGTGCGTGTGTGTGTGCACCCGCGCGAGCACACATGTGTGTGTGCGCGCACACGAGTGTGTGTGGGTGTGTGTGTGTGTTTGTGTGTGTGTGTTCATGTGTGTTTGTGCGTGTGTACATGTGTGTACTGTGTGTGTGTATTCACGTGTGTCTATGTGTGTGTGTTCCTGTGTGTGTGTGTGTGTGTGTGTGTGTGCGTGCTGCGTGCGCGCGTGCGCGCATGTGTGTGTGTGTGCGGGTGTGTGTGTGTGTGTGTGCGTGTGCGTGTGTGCGTTCCTTTGTTTATGCGTGTGTGTGCGCGCACATGTGTGTATGCATGTGTGCATGTTTTCCAAGGTCCTAGGAGACCAACTTTGTTTAAATTGTCTTGCCAATGAGTTTGTTGTTTCTTGTTTTTCAATCTTGGTTTGCATCTTCTTGACCAAATCCGATGATTAGATCCATTAACACGTAATTAGTTTAACTAGAGTGTGATCACAACTCATCACACCCGTGTTTCATTGAATATCAATTAAAATAAAATAAGTTGCATTTGTTGTCGACTATATACCATATATATTAACTATTTAGAAATCTAGGAGACATGAGGCATAGATGATGATAAAATAATAACTTGGAGGTTGTAGATGTGGGTACTTGTAAACATTTACTCTTAAAATAAACTATCACATAAAACATCTTCTAAATAAATAAACACACTTTGATAAGTTGTACACATTATGTTGGCTCTATGGATGTTGTAAGTCGTACAACAACATTATTTTTAGGCCGTGCCTTATATTTTAGTAGTCAAAATTGTGTCTCCTTTTCAAATTTGATAAATGGTTACATATATAACAAGATAAATGATATATGACATCATTTACCTTGTTTGAAAAAACCTTTATATATAATGGAAATAATATTAGTATTTATTGAAAACGGTGGAAAGCAATGTACATGCTCAATCTTTACAACCTAAAAACAAACGGACAAAATTGAGGGGCACTTCTCTCGCTAATAATAAGCATCACTTAATGATGTTTCTTTTCTTTATAAACATCCATTCAATGGTGCTTGACAATATAAATTTTGTTCCTAAGTGTAATTATTTGTTCTTTCAATAGATTAATGTCATTCAATAAAAGGCATCACCAACCAACATATTTGTTCTATAATTGCCATCAATAACATTGCTTAGATACGCTACCAAATTATAGAGTAGTCACCAACATTAATCTTATAAATTAATATTGTTCAATTTTTGTTTTTTTAATAAGCAAGAATGTGTTTCTTTAATAAGACCCAAGTATACACAAAATACAAAAGCAATTGTTTAGCTCATATGACAAGACATTGCTTTCTTCTTTCCAACATATTTAATCATTACATGTGCGATCATAAACAACATACATTGTTCAAAGACATAAATTCAATGTCACTTTGTGACATTTACGCTATACACTACAATATCACTTGGCAAAGTGACAATTTAATTAGCACCATCAAGCAATATTAACTCGGCCTCGCTTAAGGGACACTAATTGTGCAACCTTAGTAGAAATGTTCTATTCTTTTTCAAGATCCGAATGAAACTATAAGCATTACATTTTGGCTTAAATGTAATAGTGTGCTCGCTACTTTGTTAGCTCGTATCCAATTGATTTGCATGATCACGTTGTCTAGTTTTTGCTTGGATCTAGAAGCAACATGAATTCTTGAGCAAGACTCTATAGTGAATGGTTGCCTCCGGGAGCCCATAAGGGCTCCGAGGCCTATGCATTGGTACACTAATCATGATGTACTAATTTCTTATCCATCACTTTTCCCAATCTTGCATCCTCAAATATCTCCAAAATATCTTCTATATTTGATTCTTTTATAGGTTTTTTCGTCTATTTTTGTAAAGTTTTTTTAACAAATAAACTTCGTCTTTCTCTAGCTGCAACGAAGGACACCCTCTTTGTATATGTCCATATTTGTGGCACAATCTAGAAAAAAATGAAACATTCTCAAAGCCAAAGGTTTGGTGTTGAGTATAGACTAAGGTTATTCACTCGGTAACAAGTTTCTTGGGCTCAATTAACTGTTGCATATGGTTCCATTTTTATTTTTATATTTGAAAATTTGACATCCTACATGAAAGCATCCTTGGTGTAGGTGTTGGCAATGTTTGGTTTACTCTTGAGCTTGGTCATGAGATCAAAACCTAGGGATATAAAATTTAAACAATGTATAAGGTAAATGAAGAGGAAAGAAATCCTCTTGTGGACTTTCACGAGGAAAAATTCTTATGCCAAATTGTCATTGGGTGGTCGTGAACTGAAAATCAACCTTTAAATTTTTCTAAACTTAGTTCCTCATGTGACCATTCGAATGGCAGAAAAGACAATCTAGACCCAGATTAAAGAGATATTAAATATGGGAGCCAATTTAAATCCTAAATCCCAAAACTTCATAAATAATCCAGAACAATTAAGAGAATAAGGCTGAACTTCATAAAAATTCTACACCTTGATTACAGTGAAATTTTATCATTAATTAAACCTTAAACATAGAATTTTTTTATATTTTGCATCTTTAATCCTCCATTCTTCAATTTTCTAGTCCTTCAACATATTTTGGTAAGGCCATAACCCATCCCTCATTCACCTCTTGATTAACAAGTTGCTAATTTTAAATGGACTATCTTCGTCCAACATAAAATCCTCTCATCAACCTCTTGAGGCCAACACCAAGCTTTATCATGACTAACAAGGAATTAGGTAACTTGAGCTTTCCCTACCATGAACAAATTGACGATCTTTCCTATTTTGATTCCTTACATATTCATATGGCGCATTACGTTACTGTTGTAGAAATTCGCCTGTAAATAATGGCACAATAAAGTCAAAGAACAATATGATGGTCGAGACCTTAAATTCGCTGAATGTGCTCTTTATGAAGCAAAAAGTGCAAATAAATTAATGATAACAGTATATTTAGAAGAAAAGGAATAATACGTTACCTCTATGCAAACTCGATCTTCACTTCAATTCTTTTGCAAACCAACATGCATGCTACCATAAGAGGCATATGTTAGACGTTGAGCATAATAAGATAGCAATCAGATGCACAAACAAAGTGGAGGAAATAAGGTTAGAAATGATATAACACCAAAATCGCTAGATTTTTAAAATATAGTTACATAGGGTAGAATATGTACAGTGGCAAATTTACAAGGAGAAAAAGAGTATGAATTTGTGTTAGCAGCTTAGATGAAGAGAATGTGTGAAATTTGTATACAGTGCAGCACATGTGGGGCATGTCTCAACTACCATTCTCAACAACTGGATTTCTCTGGTAAAATAGTTATTACTTGATTGGATAATGTTTGAACCCAAAGAGGTATCTCTCTGAAGCTATTTGGTTTTTACCTTTAACATAGTTTCAGTATTTTATGGAAGTTAGTCGTCTCCTGGGACAAATGAGAAGGAGAAACATTTATTGGTTAGAAAATAGATATGAAACATGTACTTTGCCAGATAATTTGACTGCATGTATGTTCATTATTCTCATCAAATTCTGACCAACTCCACTTAAGTAGTTCTACAAAAGAGAGAGCATACTCTAATTAATTTGTACATACCTTCACAAGAGAATTATAAAAATGCATATTTAACTTTTAACAAACCACATGTATCTTATTTTGTTGTATCATTTTCTTGAGTATCAATTGCAAAATTTAAACACCATCTGTTTCATATTGAAATGTGTGGCCTTTGTCGAAATATCTAGGTCTCAATTACCAATGAAACCAAGGGTTCCATTAATCATACTTTTTCTTGAGATAAAGAGGACGTTGCAACAGACTTTTACTAATCTGCTCATGCACTTTAAGAACCTCACAATCAATCAGACATTTCTAGCTAGGCTTCTAATTGCCTCTTAAAACAATTAAATTCGAATGATCATATGAGTTCTGGGCTGAGATGTTCACTCGATGTTGTTCCCAAAATTCTTTAGTATTAGTGCTTTACGGCGGCAGTGTCGCACTGTGTGCATTAGTTGAATCCAATCTATCTGCTGTTTTTATTGTTGAGACACATAGTCAGGAAATGTTTTTGAAACATTACTATTCTCATATGAAGAAATGTTCATCCCGGAATACAACTTGAATTTCTTATTCTATTTTGTGTATGTAAATAAGACATTTGCCCCTCTTACCTCTGTTAGAGCTTAATAAGATTGATGAATTGCAGAAAGACGTACGCATTTGCAGGTTCTGAACTGCCTAGCATAACATCCTTGATAAGTATTGATTGTGGAATGAAAACCGACCAAAATCTGCAAGCCACATTAAATACATAGGTGAACCATCTCCTAATGATCAGAAACTATTTACTTTATGGAAGGCCGTAGATGACTTACACACAACTATTATTGTAGATCTCTCACGTGGATCTTTTAATCCACCAATGCATGCATGATTCGTGAGCTTGACGCAGAATGCTATTTCAGCTGATGATTCTTATGTTCTAGCCATGAACACATATCATAGATCCCTGTATTCTGCTTTATCAGAAAGAAAAAGATCATACCCAGTTGACCATACACATGATCTTGTCATTACATAAGCTTAACCATGACGTTTAGATCAGTATCACCAATAATCGCCGCACGAACACTGTCCATCCTTAAAATAATGGAATCGACTAGCATCCCTCAAAACAACTTCTCGGGCACCAACCTTAGAGATGAACTTGATAGCAGAGTGACAGTCACCACATACTCGAAGGTTCTTAATAACTCGAATAGTTTTCTGTGGAGCTATGTTGATGAGCCCAAATGCAACTGCCAGCTTTTCACTGTGGTGGGAGAGAATATGTTCCTTCTGCTCCACCTCCACATCATTCAGTGCAAAGCTGCAATCAGGTACATATCCTGCTTCCTTCATCTGCATGGACAATCTCTCCAACTTCAAATAAATTTCTTCTGTTTGAGGATGCGACCTGTCACCTACAAGGAAAGTATGGACCTGAAAATTAAACTCGATCCAACTGCATCCAGGCTTCTTTCTCACATTCCTATCTTTCATCATTTTCCGAACCTTTTGTATACCATCCCAGTTGCCAACTTCGGCATACATGTTTGACAGCACCACATAAGGTCCTGGATCTTTGGGGTCTAACTCAAAAATGTGTTCAGCACAACACTCTCCTAACTCAATATTCCTATAGATTCTACAAGCACCAAGCAAAGAACCCCACACTGTAGCATCAGCTTTGATTGGCATTTTGTTGATTATGTCTTGTGCCTCATCAAGCCGACCAGCACGGCCAAGAAGGCCAACCATGCAGCCATAGTGTTCCATTGAAGGCACAATATGAGGGTATTCAATCATACAGTCAAAGATTCGGCAGCCCTCGTCAACAAGGCCAGCATGACAGCATGCAGACAAAACACCAACGAAGGTGATATGGTCTGGAATCACCCCAAACCTTCGCATTCTCTCAAACAGATTGACAGCCTCCTTCCCTGGCCATGCATGGCATATCCCACTATCATCACAGTCCACGACACCGCATTACGTTTATGCATTTTGTCAAACAGCTCACGCGCCATTTCTATATCCCCGCATTTTGCATACATATCAACAAGAGCACTCTCCACAAATTCGTCAAACCGAAACAAACATCTCACAATTTCATCATGGACATCCTTACCTTGTTCCAGAG
The DNA here is from genome assembly GCA_018340775.1 of Taxus wallichiana var. yunnanensis. Taxonomy (NCBI): domain Eukaryota; kingdom Viridiplantae; phylum Streptophyta; class Pinopsida; order Cupressales; family Taxaceae; genus Taxus; species Taxus wallichiana. Next base: position 588,874,832 of record CM031244.1, read on the forward strand.
CTGCCAAATCCGCACAGGCTGCAATGACACTAGTAAGAGTTTTTGCATTGGGTTTCACACCCACATGCCTCATTTTCCCATAGAGCTTCAGGGCTTGCTCGCCATGCCCATTGCGCACATACTCTGCAATCATGGCAGTCCAGGAAATCACATTTCGTTGAGGCATTTTGTCAAACACATCGTACGCTAAAACCAAATTCCCGCATTTTCCGTACATGTCAATCAGAGCATTCCCCACAACAACATCAGACATAAACCCACATTTCCTTATTTCTGCATGGATATCCTTTCCCTTTTCGAGAGATGCCAAGTTTCCACAAGCACTAATAATACTGGCAAATGTGAATTCATTAGGTTTTAGGCTTTTTCCTGCATCTGGTAGAACAGTTCCAAGGCTTCATTATGAAAACCATTCCTAACGAAGGCCGAAATCATGGCAGTCCATGAAAACACATCTCGTTTAGGCATTTCGTCAAACACTTTACGAGCGTCCTTCACGCTGGCGCATTTGGCATACATGTTGATAAGTTTATTCCCTAAAAAATTGTTTGCTAAACACCCTTGATCCTTCATGTATGTATGGACTAATTTGCCCTCTGAGTAGGCCTTTTTCTTAATGCATTCTTCCAACAGGCAGGCGTATATTGAAGAATCTGCGGGCTGTTTTGTTGACTGCAGAATTTTTAGTGTTTCCTTTATTTTTCCTTGCTTGCAGAGTATTTTGAGGTCATGAACATTAATGCTGTTAGATGTATGTCTTCGTATTGGCCCGAAGTACTGGAAAATCCTTTTAGCACGAATATTTGATGCACTGTACCAAGTAGATCGAAGTGCCATTAGATAACTGTTACCATTACTAGCAAATGTACTACTGAAACGCCTAAGGGTATGTATAGAAGAAGTGAAAATGAAGGGACTCGAATAAGGGAAGAGGAAAGGAGACAAGAAGGGGTGAAGGATGAGAAGCGCAAGGACAAGGAAAGTGTTAAATCCCATGGAGGGGGCTCCATAAATATCTCTGCAGGTGCTACTGAGAAAATTTAGGAACATTTTAGCAATTTTAAGGTTTCATGATTTTTAAAAGTTTCTTCAATAATACTCGCTCAGATATTATAGGATCCCATTGAATTTTTATGGTTATTTGTAGATAAATAAAATCATATTTCCCTCTAAAATCCCCAAAAATAATGGCGGGAATGCATATTAGATTCTATCAGCCCTAAATTGTAGGGGGAAACTCCTAGCCCCCTATCTAGCCACCTCTTAAGTTTAGGGGGCTAAAAAGTGGAGCTCCTATTTTTAGGCTTAGATTCTATTATTTCCCATAGCTAGCTTTAAAAATAAGTATGGGACCTTCTCTCACTTGAAAAAAATAGGAGCCCAAGCCCTTCCATGGGACCATGCTCTAAGGGGACCAACTCCTAAACATTCCTGCAAATATATTAAAACAATTTAAACAAGGTCATGATTTCATTTTACATATCTTCTAATGTTTGGTTTTGGCTTATAATATTTTAAAATACTTCATGGTTTTTTCAATCAATAAAAGAAGTGTTCTTGATATGCATAATAAAATAGGGAAAAGATTTTGGACTTTTATAAGTTTGAATGAGTTCTAATAAGCTTTGCACTCAAAAGAATACGAGAAAATATGTCAAGCTTTTAAAGTTGAAAACCATATGGGTGCACCGATCATGCAAATGTGTCTTAGATCAAAATAAAGAAGTGTATGACGTGCAAAGTTTAAAAGCCATGTGTACATCTAGTGTACCGATACTTGACAAGTGTTTCATATCAGTGAAGAGGATGTATGACCAAGAGAATTTCAAAGTTTTTAAAACAATTTTGTGCCCACCGACTCCATTTTGGGATTTTCAGATTTCGACATGATCATGTTTTTAGGCAATATTTTTAGCTTTTGAGCCACTGCGCAAAGTGGGGTCTTTTTCCCCTAGAATATTTGTGTTTTTCCGACTTAGAAATATGTCATGCTTTTAGAACTTTGTGTAAATTGGAGGGCAATTTTGATGGAATTAGAACAAAACTCTGAAATTTCAAAGAAGGGTTATTGAAATTTGTGTGGATTTGAATTACATTCGAGAAGATTGAGAAATCTTTCATCCTCTACAATTTTATTCCGGTGAGGTTTTAAAAACTAAGTGTTATCATACAGAGGTTGTTTAGTATGTATTCAACTGGGATATTTCGCAGTCTATTTTTTTATTTGATTAGTCTAAAAATAGGTATTGGTGCAAAAGAATTGCATATGTGAAGTGGAAATATTGATAATCCTGTCTCGAATACCATTTTAACAGTAAGGGTGTTAGTGCCAGAAGAAGTTTGTAGGGAGGGCGTGGTAAATTTCAAAAATAAGGAAGAATATTGTGAAATCTTAGATCGCACACCAGAGTGCCTATGTGTATAAGGTATTGGTTCCTTTCTTGGTAAATTTTTATGCCACATGTACAACGCCATGGAGCTCTCGCTAATAGTTGTCCTAAAATCAACACCATTATGGGTTAAATCAGACTGCACACGGAGATAAATTTGTAACCCTAATATCTCCTCATTTTACTATATACAAACTGATTGATTTGGCTCTGTGTATGTATATGTCGCAGTTCAATGGTCTCTAAGAGGAAACTACTACATGTCATTGTTTTCTTTGTTGTATGTAGAAGAAGAAGAAGATTGAGGATTAGGAGGCGCTTCATTCGGGCGTAATGTCTAGTTGTATTGATTTTGCTTCTTCTGCTTCGAGCACCTATGCTATGTGCATTGTAACCTTTGCAACACCATTCTCGAGGTACACAATAGTCGTAGAATGGCGCATAAGCGTTGGATTTCAACGCATGTACTGCAACCTCCCTTTGCATCATTGATTTATTGTAATCCGTCGGTCTTGGCAAGCCTCTTCCCATATGCATTCTCGTTGTGTATACGCCTTCAAAGCGTAACCATAAAACATATGAAAGAAAGAATGCAAAGGTACGTACTTAACATAAATGAATGCATGTCACCCTGATTGGGGATTTTTGTTTAAACATTTATTTTAAATTGAAAGGTTTTCAATCATCAACATCAAAATTTGGATATATCACTTTCAAACAGGGGTTCATTTTAAGACACCCCCTCTAAAAAAATATTAGAGAATGGGTGGCAAATCTGACGAAAAAGCCATTCACATTGTTGGCGAATGTATGAAATGAGGATTTCGTGATGGCGGTGAGTGGAGGGTTTTTTCAAGGCAGGTGGTAGAATATTTTTTTCCTAACACTATCGACCGACAACGTAAATGTATATTGTCGCATCGACAACAACATTACACTGTCGAATGACAACACAAAACATTGTTATCGGTTGGTAACACAAATAATTGTTACTGATCGGTAACACAAATAACTATTACCGACCGGTAACATGTTTTTGTTACCGATCGACATTACGTATTTATCTTGTCATCCAACATCGCACATTAATATTGTCGGGGCTGACGCTAACACAAATAACTGCTACCATCTCGTTAACAAAAAAAAAAAAACTAGACAGTCTACAGACAGAGTTCACTTTTTCGTTTACCTCTTGAGTTTTTCGCTTATTCCTGAATCCTTTGGCCTTTTGTGTTATACTTTCTGATTTTTCACAAGCTTATTAACGAATTTGAAAGTAAATAGTATTACTATATTATGGCGAATTAATCCTATATATAGTGGTATGTTATAACATGAAGGTGAATATACTAACATTGGTCATCTTAGTGGAAACACGAAGGTGAAATTATATTCAAAATTTTTTAGCACCCGTAAAATTTTGGCAAACGCTCTCTTGTCTGATAATAGTAAAAATTTGCCAAATTCAAAATTCAAAATTCCTAATATTCACCTATTCACGAATATTTTCCCTTAAAAATTACCCCGCTTTCAAAGCCTAGATTGAGGGACAACCCCTTAATTTTAAGTGGCTCTAGGAGCCCCCTAACTTCAAGTTCCCAACCATTGGCTCCTTTCCCCTATTTAGAAGAAAAATATGTAAAAAAGAGATCTTTGGTCATTACGCCAAAGCATTTTCTAAATGGGAATGAGGGTTGTTATCGTTGATAGACAACAAGAGATGGATGACGGAGAGGGCAAGGTGGACAATGTTGACGTCTTGAGCAATATAAGTCGTCCACTTGTCTTTGTTGATGCAGTTGTCAATATTCCTTGTCTTTTCACATTTTAGATGTTGTTGTGGTTCTTGAATCCTCCATATCGTAATTACGGTCACCATGAGGCAAGGCCCACCTCTTTCATTTTTGGCCACAACACATTATATTTCACCCTTTGATATATGGTTACTTCTTGATGTTTCTCTCTTTGTATTAATTTCGTTGATATAGGCATCTAAGCTCCCAATTTACATCGTCCATACTACCACCGATAGAGAGAGTACAAAACATTCTAGTGAAGTGAATGACACGCCATACATTTAATTCTTTTATCTTTAGCAACATGGGTTTTGTAGGGCGAGTACAACTTGATGACCCTAACTTCCCGAAATTGAGTATAGCAGGGAGAACTTCTGTCTCATCAACAATCTTCAAGGTGATTTGTTGTCAACTTGATTTTTAGAACGATTGATGACTTGTATATCATGTAAACCGATTTCATTTCCACCCTTATTATTCTTGCTCTCGTAAATTAGTTAGACTTCAAAGAAAATATAGCCACTGGCATGATCTCGATCATGTATTCGTTCAACATTAGTAATATAAGAATGTTTAAATATAAGTACATGTATTGTTTTTTCGGTTGGGAAAATTAATTTCTATCATTCGTGAAAGCTTTATTAATGAAATATATTAATTTTCATTTTTTCATGTGCGGTGCTAAAATAGTAATTTGAAGACTTCTCCAGAAGAACTCGTAGATATTTACAAATGTAAAGGGATAACGTTGTAATATTTCAAAAAAATGATGATGATAAGAACTTAAATGCGAGATGATGTGATAATGATATGGTGGAGAAAGATCATTTTTAAAGACTTTATTTCTATGATGTTATATAGATAGTTACTTTTTGGCTAACAAAGGTCTTTAGCAAGAGTATTTCTTTTCATTCGATAAAACTCTTTTTTGTTGTTAAAGATGTAAAACCCTTTTTTATGTTATCAGAGATGTAAAACCTTGTTCATGAACATACGTGAGAAAAGCAATTTTTTTGTTATAGAGACACCCTAATACCCATGATTTACATACTTTTTTGAGCTAATATCTTGATTGTGTATAAATCCATACCTCACAATTAAATGGGCTTATGGAATTTGACATGTAAATAAGTGTTATGTCTAATTAGTTAAATTTTGTTGTCAAAATCTTGCCTTCATAGGGGCATTGAGAATCATGGAATATAACTTCTTATATATGTTTACTTTGTGTGGCATTGCTTGTTTCCTACAATTAGTCAAGCTTAAAATTGAAAATTGGGCTTGTAAAATGCTGCAAAAAGTGAACATTGTCGTGGCGCTTTTAAATTTGGAAACCTATTAAATTTTCCCTATTTCTTATTTTAGCCTATTTAACCACAAATTGCACTCGCATAAATAATAAAAATGAGATCAAGATGGTAAAGTAGAGCACAAATAACAAATATTATTTGAGTAGGGTAGACACCTAAACCTAACTATACAGTTCTAGCACTAAAATTGCACTTCTTATCCTATTTTCTATCATTTGGTTATAATTAGTGTCTTTCTTGCTAATTAGCTAACACTCCCCTCCATCTCGGTCAATTAACGACACTTCATTAATTAACTAATCCCCCTTCATTCTGGATGCAAATTAACACTACTTTGTTAGTTATAATCCTATTCTAATTAATTAATTAATTAATTGACCAATATTGATTAATTAATCCTCTAAACAATAATTTACCCTCTTATTGGGTCATTCCCTCTCCAATCCTTTAGAATCCATCATCTCTCCAATTGGCTTTTGCAAGCCTAACTTGGTCTATTAATCAATCTAATTGATTAATTTAAATCACACCCAACTCACTTAAGTTGAAATTCTAATTAAACTTCCCTAATCATGTTTACTCATTTCTAAGCATGATTATCTCTTGCTAATCCATAAAGTTCGTTTATCTCACATTCATGAGGATGATAGTTTCTCCCATTTGGAAAACTATATAAGGAACCCTATCCCATCCCTTATAAGTTTACACCTTAACACCTTCATACACCCATATCTTTGGCAAGACATTAGTATAAGATAAGAGCATTTCCCAATTGAAAAGCTTGTTGATCTAACATCCCCCTTTCTATTTTTTATTTGGTAAGAGTAGTAAGAGGAGAACCGAAAATGGCAATTAAGCCATATTCTTTGAGACCTCTTCAGAAGGAGGTAAAGTTTTGAAATTTGGGGCTTCATAAAAAAACAAGATTTTTAAATTTTTTTGTGAAATTTTACCATATTTTTAAGAGACATAGATCGCACGCTCTCTTGTTAAAATTACATGATCTGCGTTAACCCACATGTGTTTGCATCAAAGTCCAAATGTTACCATTCGCTAAGTTTGTACCTACATTTCACTTCACGCACTATGTTTCAGCCAATTTTGACTTCACAAAATTATTTTAAAATGGAAATTTTGAAATTTTTCAAAAGTGTTACTTTGCATGATTTATCACTCTCATCGCGATCATCTCATTTTTGTGATCGTTTTGGTCTTCGTTTCATCCATTTCGGGCGAGAACTCCTCCCATTTTGTGATCGTTTTGGTCAGTTTCATCCATTTCGGCAAAACTCCTCCCGCTGTGTCTTAAAATTAATAATTAATTAATATTTAATTAATTTATTATCCTTTATTTGATAAAATCATTTTTATTAAATTTGGGGTTTTTAATTAAATAACTATTAATATAATAATTATTAAAAGTCATTCGACAATTTTTTTATTTTATTGCCGGGGAAGTAAGCTTGTGCTTCCAACTGCCGGGAATGCCAAATTGGCTTCCCGAACCCGGATTTCCCCTTTCCTGGCAAATTTATTTTAATTTCCCGCTTGTGGGATTTTCTCCACCAATTGCCAAATCAATGAATTGGCAAACGGGCAAGAAATCTCCCGATTTCCCACATGGGGAAATTAAACGGAGATTGCTAGCCCACTTTGCCATTCCCATTGGCAATTGGCCGTTGCTTTCCCCATTTCCCCTGGCAATTAATTCCACTACCCGGGAAGAGGGAAGTTGGATTAATCCTCATAAATTCCTCCGTCGAACTCATTGGAAAGAGTCGTGCGAAGCTTTCTAAAATTGCTTCTTATTTCTTCTGAAGGAACAGTAATATTTTATCACATCCCTCAACGAATCATCACGCATTCACAAAGCTAGATATTGAAGAGTCTCCACCTGAAGGAAAATAATACAACTTCCACCCAGTCCAAAAGACCGCGCAGGCCCAAGGAGATTCCACGCTCAGCTAAAGGGAAGAAAAACTCTACGTAGGTTTTGAAATCTCCAAGCTTTTCAATGCATGAGTAAAGAAAGCAAGTTCCGCAAGGCACAATAGTAGAGAAGGAAAAAAGCCAAGAATCCCAAAAAAAACGCCAAGCCACAAGGAGGAAAAAGGGGGAAAAAGGTGGGAGAAGGAGAAATCCACGCATAAGTTTTTGAGCAATTTCCACGCAGTAGAAGACAAGGAGGAGTAAACAAGAAGATCCCACGCATTGGGACAACATAGACCCAATAAAAAAACGCAGCAAATCCAAAGCCAAAGGGCAGATCACGTGGAAAATAAATGGCAACAGTTTGATAAAGTTTGTAAAACAAAAGTTCATAAATTCCTCCACACATTTTCAAAGGAAAATCAGCAATCAAGGTTCACAACAAAGTTTGACAAAAAGACAAAGAGAATATCCAAGTTGCAAGTTTTAAAAGAAAAATACCACGCAACCATAGAAGGAATTTACAAAGACATTGTTTTGGAAGAATTGAAGTTTTTAATGCATTGGTTTTATGAGCAAATCCAACGCCTAGACCAAGGAAGAAGACAAGAAAAATAAATCAAAAGCAAAGGAGGAATTCACACAAAACAAGAAACGGAACTCGCAAGGATCTTCCAGTCTCCATGCATTCTCTAGGTCTCTCGCCATGCAACAAAGAATAAAAGCCAAAACAGGCCACATGTGGGAGAGGAGGGAATAAAGATAGTTCACACAAAAAAAAAAAGAGCAAAAGGAGATATCCCACGCCTTCACTTGGAGGAGCAACAGTTTCAACACATTCAAAGCTTCATCTTTTTCCCACGCAAGTTGTGAAAGAAATTGCAGAGGAAAGCAATCCACACATACCACAATAAAAAAAAGTGTATTCACGCATCGCTCAGAAGATCACAAGGAAGAAGTGAATCTCAAAGTACACGGTTATTTAAATCAGGCATTTTTTTACACATACTAGGGAGAATTTGCTCCGGCAAATTAAATAAAAATTGATATTGAACTCGGGTGATTTCATTTATTTAAAATAAATAAATAAATGTCACCCGAGTCGGAATTCAAAACCTAGTCTCAGTGTGTGATTTTGTAAACAAGATTATTATTATTATTATTGTTTTAAAAAATAATAATAATAATATTAAAACGAATCATATTTTCTTGCATTGACAAGGGTTTAGAGACGAGACCCGACCCATTTGCATTGTTTTATGTGCCTAAGTCATTTTTTTGTGAAATTCATAATGGCCGAAAAATCTAACAAATCTACAGGAAGATCGAGGAAGCCAGTGGAGAAATCGAACAAATCCGCGCTCAAGTATGAATTCCAAGGAATCATCCCTCCTAGTTCCATTAAGTCAGCATATGACAATATCACTGATACAAATCTGGGTCACATCAATGTGCAACAATTCTGCGAATGGGTGAAAACTGAAGGCAAAACCATATTCTCGGATAGGCTTTACCATAGTGGTCTACCCCAAGCAGCAAACATTTCTGTCTCGGTGCAATGTCCGGAGTTGGTTATCGCTTACGTGAGCATTATGATCCCGAAGAGACGAGGAATTTTTAAAGATAATCGCGAGCCTTTCCTCTTAATCACACCAGAGCACATTGAGGAATTGCTCGGCATACCTGACTTTCCTGAGAATGCGGATATCACTCGCCAGTCAACACAAGAATTTTGGGATGAAGAACCCCTTAGGTGGAGCAAGATGGTTAATAACAACTGGTTAGTAACCAAGAGGCCTCGAATTGATAGGCTTCCCAAAGAACTGTACCGCATTGAGTTCGTGGAAGAAATCGGGGACATGATTACTCTCCTAAGTCAAGTTTTCGGTCTACCCTCTGCTAGGATTTTCCACCCATGGATGTATCAGTTTATCTGTATCATCCTTGCCAAGAAAGAGTTTGTGGATTGGGCCACCATCATCAGTAACACCCTTCACAAACAATTGATAGAAGTTAAGATGACTGGATGCTTCTACATGACATCGTATCTGACTTATGCAGTAGCAAGAAGAAAGCTATTTTCGGGACTTGAAATGAGAGGAGTCATGGGGCCGTCAAATAGTGTTTTTCATTATTACCCTCAACTCAGTTTCAAAAATAGCTCTCACCATTTTAGAAGAGTCAACGATGCATTCACCTTCCGCGTGATTCGGAACCTGAATCGGAATACAGAGGAAATATTTTCTAAAGAAGCCATGAGTGTCATTTCCCAATGGGGAACCTGGTTTATTCAATTTTCATCATTTTCCTACATTCACGTGAGTGGCTTTGTTGGTACTCCGTGGAAGCTTCCTAAGTACGTCAGTGACAGATGGGCATTAATGGAGCTTGCGCGACAACTATTCCAAGTTCATTGTCTTCTTAGTGACAAGCACCATTCAGAATTCATTTCCCAATCCAAATCGGGAATACCAATGTCCAAATCTTTTCAGTGCACAACTCATGGAAAAAGAGTTCGCTCTCATCACAATCCATCCATATGTGAAGAGAGCCTAGTTTGATATCAATGGATATATGCAGAAGATTCTTGGAGCAAAGTATCAACATAACCCTACCATGGAAGATTTCTGGGCTGCCTGTTGGACGAACATGAAGTAAGAAGATGAGAGTTTTCTCGCCTAACACTTGCTCAGATCAAGGCCTTTCGCATCAAGAACCCTCCCGATTCATTCATAAATGATGATGAAGATGTCATTGATCCCTCATATGATGCAATTGCTTTTACCCCATTGCCTCGAATTGATTGGACCAAAAGAGATGAATTTTCTCTTGATAGCAAGAATCAACGATTCTTGAAAGAAGCATATCTTGGTACGACAAAGAACTTGCCAAGTTACAATCAATTCAAGATCATGCTTCGGGATCACAAAAATTGCCAACACGAGGAGGCCTTCATTCAACCAAAGCCTCTTCTCGATCAACCTCTGTACCATCCAATCATACACAACAAGCAAGAAAGGAGTGGTTGCCAAAATCCACTTCGCCGCTAAGTAACGTGTCACGAGGAGAAAAATCTAAAGATCCTAACCCTAAAGAAGGAAGAGAGCATGTATCAGGATTTTCTACCTCGAGTAGAGATTCTTCTACCCACATTGTTAATAGTGCTCAGAAGCTTGTGGCAAACGATCCTCAGCCATGCTTGAACAAGCGTCCACTTAGGTGTAGGTAATTCAAATATCAAACACTTCGGAGCATGTAGTTCATGAAGGGATTTCCCAAAATCTCCCGAATAATCAAGAGGTGGATATTGAGGTTATTTCTCCTCAAATCGAGGTCATAGATAGGATTCAAGCAGGATCTCATGATGTCGAGAACAATGAGAATATTGATTTGAGCTCTAGGATTTTGTATGCGGAAATAGTGCATGATACTCCTTCCTAGGTTGATTTTGAGGTTAAGAAAAGGAAGAGGGTTGTCAAGGCAATTGACATTGATTTTGATGCCCTTTTCAAACTTTCAAACGATGTCATTCCAAAGAAGCCTAAGGTGCTTTCTCGAATAATGGTGGATAGTGACGGAAATAGATTTGTAGATCTCGCCATCCCACAAGTTGATAAGGAGCGTGATGCCATGACACCTGTTGATTATGAAGTTTCAGACTTGGACTTGGGAGGTCTACATTAGAAAGTGACATGGCGATGGCTCGAGATTCAATTGATATCGTGCTAAAGAGACTTGAGAAATATAAGTCTCAGAACTCTCTCACTCAAGGCCGAAAAGAATCAATTGGTGGAATATGTTCAACATTTGATAAATCCCATATCATCCACTTTCCCAATACCTGATGCAATGGCTGCCCCTGATGAAGAAACTCTCAATTTGTCAAAAGAAATAAACACATTAGGCCATGTCACTAAAACTTGGCTTTCAGAGATTCTCATTTTAGGCCAAGGGACGATCAAGACCACGGTTAAGCTTCATGAAGATGTCAGTGCGTATCTTGATCCAATTCTTTCTTTCAAAGAAACTTTTGTTTCTAATATATCAAATTTGGATGAGATATTGCCCAGTTTGCAGGAGATGACAAGTATGGAATCCTTAGTTTTAGCCATTGAAGGAATTCTCGAATTTGAACATCGAGGGACACGTTTTCTTTGGTGTCTGCATCTCAAATCAAGGAAGACGCTTCTCGAGGATTCTATGATCCATTATGAGAGCATGTGCAATGAAGCCTTCACTTCACTCTCCTTGATTCAAGAATTCATAGCTGAGATTCCTTGCAACCTCGTAAATGAGCATAATCAAAGGTGTTCATCGGAGTAGGTGGAAGAGCAATTTTCACAATTGTTTAAGGACATGTACACTCCCGCCAACAATTTCTCATCAGTTTCAATGGAGCGGTGCATCAAATTAAAGAACTTATTTGAGAACGCTCAATCCAAAATTGTTAATTTAAATGATATGCCAAGTAGGATTCTTGAATTGTAGGTATTTTGTGAGGCTATTCTTCGACCAAATGAACCTCCAGAAGAAGAAAAGATGTTTGAAACTTTGGGAAGGTTTAGATCCTTTCAACTGGCAAAAGCGGCAGATCCTAATTTCATCGGCGGTTCGGGGGAGTTAATTTTCTTGGTATCTAACAAAGTGGGAGAGTCCATTTCTCATACGCTTGAGATAGGCGGACCCCATTTCAATGGATAAGGAACTGGTTATTATTGTATATTTTAAAAGGTGTTGTTATTTGCTTTCGGGAAACTATGGATATTTTAAGTAATTTCTATTTTTGGTTGTCTTTAATAAAGTTGGTTGAAAAAGTCAAAGGTCACTTAAGTGCCTTATTTAATGATCATGTAAAACCCTAACTACTTTGTAACCAACTTTTGGGTTATAAAAGGAAGTGAGGGGCTCATTTGTAAAGGTGACTTTGAGAGAGGAGAAGAAATACTTTTTGTGTGCAAGCTTTGTTTCAGAAGAAACTTTGTGTTCTTTTGTGAAAACATTTTGGAGTTAATGAAATACGAACTTTGTGTCTCATTCATTGTCTCTTGTAACATTTGATGTTCTTATGTTCATTAGATGTTAGTGTTTGAATCTTGCATGCAAATATTATCTTTGATCTTATTGTCAACGTTATTAATCTGTTGTTCTAGTTCACAGTGATCAAGCTTTGATTATCTACTTGCTCATGTGTGTTCCCTTTTACACATTCTTGTTTAGCTAACTCAAACTCGTTTTATTTGTGTTAGTTATTCATCTTTCTTCTTCATGCAATATTAGGCTCTGTTTTTACCTAACTCTTGCATGTTCTTTCAATTCATTCCATTCCACTCCTTTCCTTCATTCCATTCCATCTCCCTCATTCACTTTTCTTTCCATTGATGTTCCAAAACACCCCCACATACAATTTTGAATGTACATATGTAAATACAGTTTTGGTTTTCAATAAAGGCAACCTCACCTTCATTGAGGAGGGACTTCGTTCCCACACTATGCATGTCATTTTGCATGTGCGCAAATCCATATGCTAACCACATCCACACTTGCTTCTCTTCCCCATCTCGTTGTACTTGTAAAATAAATATCTCTCCATAGCTCCCCATCACTATTTCCATGGCCTTCCATGCTTCTTACGATCCATCTTTGGGCTTCTCTATTTTTCTTCTACACATTTCTCTTTCCTTTCAAATTCAAAATGATTTTGTTGCATTTCTAGTTTTGTATTCATCTTCCTAAGATGAACTTCTCTATTCTTCTTCTACACATTTCTCTTTCCTTCCGAATTCAAAATGATTTTGTTGCATTCCTACCTTTGTATTCAAAATGATATATTTTTATTGTAAAATACAACCTCCCTTATAAAATCACTTTCTACGTGGATTGCTAATTCATATTAGCTTTGAAAGAACTTACTCCTAGAATCACCCACTCCTCCTAGTCCATATTACCAGACTAACAACGCCCATAAGCAACAATCAAACCCACTTATATGACTTCTTAAATATAGAAGAGGAAATATACTATATTAACAACCTACCCCAAAGGAAAACAATTTCCGAATAACCTTATCATTTATATTACAGCAACAATAATAATTAATAATAACCACGTCAGGAAATCGTGTCGTTTAATCATTCGTTGCAACAATAAAGAACTGGAGCAAGTAAAAAAACTTATTTACAGTTTAAAATATCAGGTTGCACGCTGTACGAGCGTACGTGTTTTCCCGTCCGCTGCCGCCAAGAGGTCGCTGGTTCAATTCCCACGCACGACCCCACCTCAAAAACTTTGCGTTTCGAAAAGCCCGAAATTACCGTTGGAATCAAAAGCGTGAACGTCGAAGCGGCGAGCCGCATTGAGGGGAATTGAGCGTCAGATTTTGAGCTGATAACAAGACTGCGGAGTTATGGTCTGACGCGGAAATTGTGCCTGAGCCCTACCCCCAGGGTCACAAGCTCGACCTCACAGGGATCTTAAACAATCACGTATTCTCACTCTTTGTTTTCTTTCAGTTTAGCCTACTCTCTGAAATATTCTAAAGCTATGTTTCTTTCTGAGTAAAGCGGAGAAAATTCTGGTACAAATAAATACATGCAAAGGGATTCAAGACAGGGCTTTGAATACAAGGAAAATATTAGGAATTAGAACATTTTTTTGAAAATTATATCCGTTAAGAGGACTTTTTATTACAACTGAGAGCCAAGCTTCAGGTAAATTTGTGATATTTTTCATCAATTTGGCTCGAATCAGTGAAATAGGGAGTCAATTTGTGTTTAATTTATCTTCAGCTTCGAGGAGAACTGAATCTTATAAAAAAATGCTTAGGTCATGTTTCGTTGAGTTGAAGAATTGCCTTGGATGTGGGTATGAGGCTGTATTGTGAGTGAAGGAAATGATTTCAGATGTATCGTGTGCCATTTTGGACCTGCAAAGTGTTGAAATTGGGGAGATGAATGGCGAAACCTGCTTATGCAATAGTTTTTCCATTCGGTAAGAAGATTTGATGTATTAAACTTAAATTATAATTGGATATTTATTTTCAGTTTTTTCTTGTACATTATTTACCATTTTCACTAATTTACCATTTCTCGGTGAAATAGTCAATTAGGCCTAGCATTTTTCCTCCCTCCTAGATTTTATTGCTCCTGTGTATGACGAGGACTTCTTATTTGAATGACATTAAATTTTCCATGGACCAGCTAGGATTTTACCGACCTCCCTTTTGCTGCTGGGGTGCTCTTCCACGTGCAATAACATTGAGCTACTTGTCCTTCTGTGGTGGGATGGTGCTACACCATACTAATTTTTCCATTTTGCAGTTAGAACTCATTCTTTTTGTGGTCTGAGGTGTGGCTTCTAGTCTGACTTTGATACACCATGTTGTTAGGACTCGAACCTAGGCGCGAGGCTCCTAGTTTGGCTCTAATACCATATTAAAGTTTTTATGCACCAGCCAGGACTCGTTCAAGGAAATGTTTTTTCCTGCCAGGGGTGGTCTACCACTAAGCTACTTTGTCCTTTTTGGTTTAAATTGTGGATTGGTTTGAACGCGCATCACCTTCTTCTACCACACTTGTTAAA
Organism: Taxus wallichiana var. yunnanensis; assembly: GCA_018340775.1. Lineage (NCBI taxonomy): Eukaryota > Viridiplantae > Streptophyta > Pinopsida > Cupressales > Taxaceae > Taxus > Taxus wallichiana. The sequence continues at coordinate 588,889,835 of CM031244.1, forward strand.
GTTTACAACACATGGTTTTTGGTTTGAATGGAGTTATGTCAAACTCATGTGCTAGGGTTAAAGAACCATGCCTTTCTTATTTTGAATGGAGGGATACCATGTCAATCCCATGACTCATTCTAGGACATGTTATTTCCTGCCAGGGGTGGTCTACCACTAAGCTACTTTGTCCTTTTTGGTTTAAATTGTGGATTGTTTGAACGCGCATCGTCTTCTTCTGCGACACTAGTTATACAAAATATGTTTTTTGGTTTGAATGGAGTTATGCCAAACTCATGTGCTAGGGTTAAAAACCATGCCTTTCTTATTTTGAATGGTACGATGTCAAACCCATGCTCCACGACAGCACACCTGGGTTTAATCTTTCAGTTATTTGAATGTAAGACGTCCAGTCTTAATCACCAGACAACAATCCAATATATGATAATATCAAGATTTTGGATACTGCATAGAAAATCTGAGCCTCACTTTTGGTCTTTTTATACTCATTTCTAAGGATAACTAAATATAAACAGGTATCTTTTTAAGATGCAGCCTAACCAATGAACCAGTTTGGCACATGAAAACCCCGTTGCAGTGTTCGTGGTATATTAGTCACTTTGCCACTTTCATATCAATATTTTGAATGATACATAAAATTTGAGTTAAACCTTTCGTTTTGCTACACTTCTAGGATAACTAAATATTAGCACAAACCTATTTCAACATGGATCTGATGTGTGCCATGAGGTATTCAAAAGACTCAAGGTGCAAATCCTTATGTTGTGGACAGATCGCCACCTTGGGTCTTTGGGATACCTCGAGGTGCATATTGTATCTATGTTAAGATGGATCTACACTATCAATAAACATTACCCAACTACTTGCAGCTACCTAATTTTTCGAGGCTTGAATTTGTTATCTTCTTTGAAAAGTTCTCTTTTAAAGTATCGTTAAGAATTACATATCTATAAACATCATGTCAATGGTCCTCACACATCTACCCACTTGGGTGCACCAAAATTCCAAATTGATGTGGCATGTTAAATGTGTCTCTCAGCACAAGTAAAGGGTAAAGTGTATTTTTAGGTCTCAATCGAGCGAGCGCACCAGGTTTGGTGCATTAGACTACCTTACAAAGGCACATCCACCTGTAGGGTTTGACATTGCGACCTAACGCTGATGTATATTTGTCAAACTATGCTTCTTTCATGTCAATATTTTGGGTGTTGCATATATTTGAGTCAAACCTTTTGTCCTGCACTCTGTTTAAGGACTTATTTATAAAAAAATTAGAGTATATTTCCAGGTCTTAGTCTATTTAACTTGCCAGGTTTGGTACATGAGACTTCCTTACGGGAGGGATCCACCCTACCGTGATTCAACCTCCTGAGCTAGCTCAAATGTAAGTTATGAACAATTTGTTGTAATGTACTAGAAAAAAATTGATTAATTCTGATTAAATTGTGATTACATTAAACTAGAGGGCTTGCATAAAAGAATAAATATTTAGGTTTTATTCGTGCATTATAATCAGCAGAATAAAGTGACACATTTATGTAATGTACAATATCAATTAAGTTCTCCTGCATTGTTCCTATTTTCTCAGGCACTCAGTGTTCATTTTTCCAGGAGAGGAGTGTGGAAGCTTCTGCTCTCTCCCAGCTCGACCATTTGCAACTCTCTACAGTTCTCTTTCTGAGCATGATTTGTAATTTGCTTTTTTGCTTTCCTGGTTTTTTGAGGTCTATTTCCTTGGCTCTAATTAACACTGTACATATTTCTCAGTCCCAATGACCCATTCAGTATTAGCAGTGGACAAATTAAAATTCATGTATAATATTCTGTGCTCTCTGATAAATGGATTTGCTCTCCTCTCATCTCAGAATCTGCTTTATTATGCTTTGTTATCTTATTTTATTGTAGCTATGTTTTTAACATATTAGTTTTAGTTTTCTTGTAGAGCTTCCTTCTTTTAGGGTGATCTTGCATGTTTCTACCCTTGGTCAGCAGATTCTTTTCTCATTTACTTATTTGGGTCATTAGTCAACATTAAAGACTATTTTTTTCATTTTTAAACTGGACATGTATTTTTTTACATCTTTGTTGCTATCAATGTAAAGATTTATTGGGCTTATTAGCTGAACAATGCATGTCTTTACGACCATTGTTGCCATTCATATAAGATGTGATCACTTACCAATCAAACTACTGGAAAGTATCTAGGAACTGTAATGAATGAGGTTATTGCTATGGCGACCTAATGCTTCAACCTTCTGTATTTTCAGCCGTTATGCGGCAGAAGTTCGACAAAGGGATGCGGAAAATGTTGGCCTTTTCATCCGCAAATGTCCAAAAGTAAACTGAAGCCAAGCACAACAACTTTACTGCCTTCACTTGAAGTCCGCACATTTGACTATTGGAAATGCTTAGCGTACAGAGGAAATGTTATTGAATTTCAGGAGAGATCCAAGCAACAAAGAGATATCTTGGAGAACAATACAACCATAGATGGTCAGGTCAATGCTTTGTGTAGACTAGAAAATGTAGTACCATGTTGCACTTGCATTGACATTAAGCTAAACCCTGAACTGGAAGTCAAGTTGCCATTTCTTCTAAGCAAAGATGAAAAAAAAAAAGAAAGGGGGCAGAAGATGAAACAAATGAAAGGGAGGCAGACGATGAAACAAATGAAAGTGGGGCAGTACACCATTTATCAAGGGGCCTACAATCAGAGGAAATCCTTTCAGAAAGTAATGTAAATAAGCAAAACCCTATGCTGGAACCCAAGTCTCCATGTCTTCTAAGCGAAGATGAAACAAAAGAAAGGGGAGCAGAAGATGAAACAGATGAAGGGGGGCAGAAGATGAAACAAATGAAAGGGAGGCAGAAGATGAAACAAATGAAAAGGGGGCAGCATGCCATATATCTGGAGGTATAAAATCAGAGGAAATCCTTTCAGAAAATAACATAAATAAGCAAAACCCTGAGCTGGAAGCCAGGTCGCCATGTCTTCAAAGAGAAGTCAAAATAAATGAAAAGGGGGCAGCACATCATTTATCAGGGTGCATTAAATCAGAGGAAATTCTTTCAGAAAATAATGTAAATAAGAAAAATCTTGAGCTGAAACCCAAGTCGCCATGTCTTCTAAGGAAGATGCAACAAATGAAAGGAGGACAGAAAATGAAACAAATGAAAAGGGAGCAGAAGGTGAAATTAATGAAAAGGGGGTAGCACACCATTTATCGGGGGCATAAAATGGGGAAAACCTTTCAGAAAATAATGGAAAGATATATTGTGAAACAGAATTGAGGGAGACCAACTATAGGCTTAAGCAATTAACTCCAGAAGGAACTGTTTTAGAAGGAGAAAATGCTGGGGCATCTTATTTAGAAAAACAGATTATTAGCTGCAGTGATATTTTTTGTCCTGTAGGGACTTGCAATGGTGAAAGGGATCAGGATTTTATCAACAACAAATTTTGTGGGCTTGTGTCTGACTCCTGGAGAGTGAATACCATAGACAAGGTTGATATCCTTCAACCTGCTCTGACAAGGTGCTCAGTTGAAAAGATTGGTACCAAAAGTCAGAATAGGTCATCTCTATTGACATCTCAATGCAGATTGACCACCGAAGGGAATGCACAAGTGAGTTTTGCCCAAGTATTGGAGGAAATGGGAAACAATGGAGCCTTACCTAACCTAAATGAAAGCGAGTGTAAAAGCCTAAGAGAAAAGAGGAAACAAGTTTTAAGAGAAAGGAGGAAGCGGAAGAAACATTTGATGGGACATACTATTACCTCACCATCTGAATCAAACTGTAGTTGCGAAGCTCAGTATATACCGAAGAGATGCAAACATTGCATAATACAGAGGAAGAGTCAGTTTGGGGCACATGTTGGTTTGGCACAGAACAATCTTTTTTCCGACAAATCAATCCCAGTGTCATTTACCTCTCCATTTGAGCAAATTGTGAAGGACAAGGCAAATACAAGTAGTGCAGTTGGGTATACTTTAGAGAAAAGAGAGAACGATATTGAGCAGAATAAGATATTGAACCAGCAAAGCCTGTCATATGTTGCAACACACAACTTAAGGAAAGTCAAAGTGAAAAGACAATGTCACTGTGGAGCACATTTTGGTTCTGTGCATAATGATCTTGCTCCTCAAAAATCAATCCCAAAATCATCTACCTCTCCACTTGAGTTGATTGTGAATGACAAGACAAATAGTAGCATTGCCCAAATATTGGAGGAAATGGGAAACAGTGGAGCCTTACCTAAGCTAAAAGAAAGCGAGTGTAAAAGACTAAGAGAAAACAGGAAACAAATTCTGAGAGAAAAGAGGAAACAGAAGAAACATTTGATGGGGTATGCTATTACCTCACCATCTGAGTCAAACTCTAGTTGTGAAGTTCAGTATACACTGAAGAGAGGCAAACATTGCATAATAGAGAGGAAGAGACAGTCAGGGGCACATATTGGTTCTGTGCAGAACAATCTTGTTTCTGACAAATCAATTCCAGAATCATTTACCTCTCCATTTGAGCAGTTTGTGAATTGCAAGACCAATACTAGTAGTGCAGTTCAGTGTACTCTATCCAAAAGAGAGAATGATATCGAGCAGAATAAGATACTGAACCAACAGATCCTGTCAAATGCTGCTGCACACAACTTAAGGAAAGTCAAAGTGAAAAGACAGTGTCACTGTGGAGCACATTTTGGTTCAGTGCATAATGTTCTTGCTCCTCAAAAATCAATCCCAAAATCATTTACTCCTCCACTTGAGCACATTGTGAATGACAAGACAGATACTAGCAGTGCAGTTCAGTGTATTCCAGAGAAAATAGAGAATGATATCGAGCAGAAGAAGATATTAAAAACAGAGGATCTCTAATGCTGCAACACACAACTTAAGGAAAGTCAAAGTGAAAAGAAAGTGCGACTGTGTAGAACATTTTTTGTCTGCACAGAATCATCTTGTTCCTGAGAAATCAATCTCAGAATCTTTCGCCCACCCATTTGAGCAGAATGAAAAGACCGATAATAGTAGTGCAGTTCAGTATATGCTAGAGAGAAGAGAAACGGAAATCGAGCAGAAGAAGGTATTAAATGAACAGGGGGCGTCAAATGCTGCAACAAACAACTTAAGTAAGCTCAAAGTGAAAAGAAAGTGTCACTTTGGTTCTGTGCAGAATAATTTTGTACCTGACAGATCAATTTCAGAATCATTCACCTCTCCATCTGTGCAGATTATGACTGACAAGATAAATAATAGTAGAGCAGTTCAGTATACACTTGAGAAAAGAGAGAACGACATCGAGCAGGAAAAGATAATAAACAAACAGATGCTGTCAAATGCTGCAACACCCAACTCAAGGAAACTTAAAGTGAAAAAAAAGTTTTACCATGGAGAGGATTTTTGTCACATGCAAAATTACACTGCTCTTGACAAATCAATTTCCAAATCACTTGATATCAGTACAAAACACCTGCGACAACAACTATTTATTTCGTCCATGTCTTCATCTTCCATTGATATGAAGAGGAAATGGCAACAACTACCAGAGAATCCATTCTTTTGTTCAGACTCATTAGAGTCTGCAGAGGTATGACACTTCCCATTTATTTTTAGTGTTTACTCACCATAAGATTGAAAGAATCATGGTATTCGTGTGATAATGAAGTCTATTTGTTTGGAACTTGCAAGCAACCATTTCTCGTATTCACATTCAACTTAAAAATGAACATACTCATTGATTTTGGAGTTATTATAATTTTTCCTCCTTTTTTCTTTTGCTAGAAAATTGATTCCCCAATCCTCATTTTCTTTGAGAACATAGGTGTGTTTCCTGTTATATGTGCTTTATTTTTCTCATCTTTTCAAGTTCATTGTTGATTATGCATTGAACCATGCATAGTTCGCATACTCATATTCGGCAAATATTCAGCAAACCCAAAAAAAATTGACTTGGCAAAAACTTGGCAAGACTCGGCGAATATTCAGCAACTTAAAAATACACTATTTTATTTTAAAAACATAAATTTTATGCAAAATATAGCTACAAATATAGTCATCTTTTCAAGTTCATTGTTGACTATGCATTGAACCCAGTGTTTTAAAAACCGGTCGAACCGGAACCGAACCGGCCAGTTCGACTGGTTCAACATATTTAGACATGAACCGGTTAAAAAACCAGACCATTCGACCGGTTTGGTACTAAACCGGCCGGTTTTGTAAGGAACCGGCCGGTTTAGTACCAAACCGGTCGAACTGTCTGGTTTCATCCTAAACCGGCCGAGTCATGTAAAGATGCATGCATACAACACTGAGTATAAAAAATTCAATTTTTTATTCAAAATTTCTGCTTATAACACCTTTCTTACTTGGAGTTCATGTCATTTTGCTATAAACACCTTTCTTACCTGTTATATAGTATATACATGAGCAAACTTCGCATATTTTGTGTGTAATTGTTGGAATCATGGTTTCTAATCTTTCAAATATATTGTATGTAAATTTTATGTGTTTTTTAGTAAACCAGTTCATATAGTTTGAACCGGTCCGGTTGTCCGGTCCGGTTCCGTTCCGGTCCGGTCCCCTCGACCGCTTCTAAGTCCGGTTCCGATTTTTAAAACATTGATTGAACCATGCATAGTTCACATACTCGTATTTGGCAAATATTCAACAAACCCAAAAAAATTGACTCGGCAAAAACTTGGCAAGACTCGGTGAATATTCGGCAACTTAAAAATACGCTATTTTATTTTTAAAACATAAATTTTATGCAAAATATAGCTACAAAATATATCAAATGAGTCTGTAAAATGTTGGGGAAGTGTTTTCTAGTAGATTTGAATACAAATACAACACAAAATCGTATCATCATGCGAATACAATAGCCAACTGATAAGTGTTATGAATTTATGATGATTGCCATTCAAAATTATCATCATAAATTGCATATCTATGCAAGTTACAATTTACAATAATTTACATTTTCCTCTTCCCCGTTCTAGAGAAATATCAGCATGATGCCTTTATAAGACAAAAAACTACATTTTTTCAGCGTTAAACCTGTGTTTTTCCGTTTTCCGTGTTAAACCTGCGAATGGATGAATTTTAGGGTCAAACTCGGCGAATATTCGCCGAATATTCTCAGCAAATACTCGTGATGAATGGCGAGTTTTATCGGCGAATATTCGCCGGTGTAAAATTTTACAGCGAGTACTACGAATAGGCAAACTATGGAACCATGCATAATTTTATGCATGGTCACTAGGGATGGAGATAGGGATGCCAATTTTCAGACACTCGGGTGCCTTTGAGATGGAAAATAAAATCAAATAATGATATTCATATATTTAAATATCTGGAAACTAAAGATTAAAATACCTCACATTCTGATTTCATAGTCATTAAATAGGGTTCATATTAGGTTTAACATTTTATGTTTTGATTTTAATTTTAGTTTTTTATTTATAACTTTTATTTTTACTTTTACTAAGTTATGTTTTTCAACTTCACCTTTAAGTTATAGATTTTTAACTTTTAACAATTTAAAAAATGTATTAAGGCATTAGATGGGTTTTTAAGAAGACGCGGAAGACTTCAAATGAAGTTTTCAAGACGCATCTTTGCTACTATGGTATTATGCTAAGTCACAAGGTTTGAGTTTGTGTTCATGCTCCACGAGGATAAAGTTCGGTTCTAGTTTGCCAAGGGATAAAGTTACAGGGACATTTGTAAAATAATGCAAAATCATGTCAAAAACTTCCCATGTAAAAATAATGGATAAGTTCGAGTTCATGTTCGACGAGAGTAAAGTTTAGCGAAATTCAAACTTTTTTGATAAAATTCAGAGAACCTTGTGACATTGGTATTATGTGTATAAGCTGAATCAATTATCTTAGAAATTATATTGAGAGTATAATATATAGCATGCTAATGGCACTATATCGATTGTGCAAGAACAATGAAAACCCAGATAGGTGATGTGCCTCAATTTGCAGATCAGATATTGTGCTCCTCATGTTGTGGCTTGTTGACAATGAAAAATCTTATTGAAGGGGTTGTTGCCTGATTGGTGTGTATGATGGTATGTGACAAATGCTATGCCATCCACCAAGGTACAAATATTTGAAGATTCTTGCAACAAAGGGACAAGGCTTAATTCGAGTCCAAGTTGAATTTGATAGAATGGATACACCTCAATACCTTGGTACTAAGCCAAAGGAGACTGATTATTCAGGTACCCTCCAACTGGGGGACTGATTTATTCTCCAATAAAAATTTAAAAAATGTTGCCAGCAAGAGCTGATCCAGACTAGTACAGCAATTCACACAATGCTATAAAATGATCTCGAGGTGCTGGACTTCAGTAATATCCATAATATGCTCTTTAACGATATCTGTGATATGCGCAGACAAATTTTCTCACCATTGGACATAACATGCTTTAATGATTTTCAGATTTTGTGGCACCAACTTCTACGACAGATCATGGTTCTTCATTTTAGAAGGGACTGCCTAGTTAACTTGGTGATTATAATGAATGCCTTTACAAGAGTGAATACTTGCCAAATACTTACTTCAAGTGATCCTAATTAACAAGAACGACAATGTACAAGACTTGAAAAGAATTGATCTAAGATCCAATAAGACTTCAATTGCATATATAAATATGAACTATCTTTGGTATTTAATAGATGTTGCAATCAAGTATCAAAATCGTGAAATACTTTGTGAGAGAAACAAAACTGCAAAACTTAAATTGTTTACGTGGGAACATATCAATGTTTCACAAAGCTTTTGGTAAGTAGGGACACAGGAATGGGGAATTTGTTCCAAGGATAGATGATGAGACCTCCCTAGAATTCATGGTATGGCACAAGGGACGCGGGCCTCTAAAGGTCTTTAAAATAGTATTTATTTTAATAAGAATACTTTTAACTGTTTTTTTGTTTCAACTCATGAATATCGACATACAAATAAAAATAGTAGAGAATTGATTTTGTAAACTATGAATTGATGGCCTCCTCAGATGTTGCCAAAGAATATCCTGATCTATTATTCAGTTACATGCAATTGATGTAATGCCTACTTACTTTATAGCTATTTTTTCACTTATTGGTGAATTCTATTTTGCTGCATCATTATGTATGTTAGTTAATCATGATAAATCTACAAGAGAGTTTATAAGACCGAGAAAGAGAATATTCAGTGATAAGATTGATGTATAGTGGTTAGACTTTTGTGAATTGAATCAAACATAATAAATAAAATCCAATACCAACAAAATATAAAGATCAATAGATAACAATAGACCATGTGATACTTTACATGGTGCACTATCATTGAATGCATTGAAGGCCTCATTTCATTGATAAACATAGTTACCTAAGTTACCTAAGACTCCGGTGACAGGGGCAATTGCGGATGGGGTTTTCGACACATTGAAAAATTTCTTGGATTTTGGGGACAGTTGGGGGATGTATGGGCAGGGTTTCCAAAACAACAAAAAAATTCCTAGATCATGGGGATGGCTGGGGAAGGCTATTAAAATATTATATAAATATTAAAATATACATTGGGTCCCTCACCCCTAAACAAAAGCATGAAAGATTAAAATTTTAGCACCATAGCCAACAATGTTACCAAAGGGCATGCAACACCTCTTTATCATGTTGCTTAAATCCCCAAATTTAAGCGACATGATAAACATAGCTACCTAAGGCTCTAGGATAGGGGAGGTGTGGACGGGGTTTCGTGAAAGCAAAAAAATTCCTGGATTTTGGGGAGGGTTGGGGACGACTATTAATTTGTAAATAATATATAAATATTAAAAATAACAATGGGTCCCTCACCCCTAAACAAAAGCACAAAAGATCAAAATTTCAGCACCATAACCAACAATGTTACCAAAGGGCATGCAACACCTCTTTTTCATGTCGCTTAGATCCCAAATTTAAAACATTTTGGAACAATAAGCCACATCAATTGCCATCCATAGATGAAAATGGCCAAGGAAAACACTAAAAATTATATACAAAGTAGGCCTATAATAAAGCTTCCATTATCATACGAAAAGAGTTAGGATGGCTCGCATAACAAACAAAATTTTGAAACCGAAGAAAAGCTTTAAAATGTGCATGTGAATTATAGATGTTATTGCTATATATAAGAAGGGCTTAAAAAATGTAAAATAGCAGCACTCTCTCTTGTTTTGGAAATTGCATAAAACGATCTCGCAAAATTCCATTTCTTGGGAGGTAACTCTACATGGGAAAAGGATTTACATTTGGTATCACTGTATAGCATGCTAGTTTCCATTTTTCCCTTTTTTAGAGTCGTAATCTTCAATGTTAAATTTGTTATTTTTTAAAAAACTGATAGGGGCACATTTTACGTAGGGAATGACAATGAGGATATTGTGTATGCCGAGGATGTTGAGACGCGTCCCTTGATTGTCTTGGGGATGTCATAGTGTCCCCATTGTCATCCCCAAACCCGTGAAAACCGGAGATCTCTCAAACGTCCACAAAATTTTGAGAACATCCTAGGATGCCTTGTTTAGTACTTGCCTTGATGGGTACTTTGTTTTTCTTGTCCCCAAGTCCTTGAAATGTCCTCGCATAACACTACTTATAAACCATTGTTATAGTATGATGCCTTTCTAGTTGAAACTATTTGCCAAAGTTCCCTTTGCTTTAAGTTCGATAGAAAAATAAAATTGTACGCTAAGAGAAACACATGCATTTCAAGAAAGAAAGAAAGAAATTATAGTAATGTCCACAAATAACCAAAATAAATCAACGTGACTCAAAAATTACAATTTGTTATAAAAAGTACTAGGGTAAAAGCATCCTAGTCTATGGCAAGTAACTAGACACTAAGGAAAAATAAATAAATCTAGAGGGGGTGAATCTCAAGTGGAAAACCTTGAGTCATAATTAATATTGCAAGTATAAATATCCTTGTGAAGGAAGGACCATTCAAAGAAACATGGAGCTGCTAGAAGATCAAGCAAGAGACCAACATTGCCACATGTTTGCAAGAAGGCTTGGATTAGAAGAACCAATTGCATCATCCCCTATCACCACAAAAGAGCCCAAGCAAGATTTGAGCTGCACATAGGGAATGGCCATGGCTTAGAGGACCACAATAAGAAAGCCTTAGAGGAAGTGGAAGAGTCACCTTAGGAAGATAAACCTCTCGATAGTAGAGACAAAACTAGTCATGGCATCTTTCTTTGTGATTTGATTTTTGGTCAAGGACAAGTCCCTAGATGTTGAAACAAAGCAGATCCACTCTAACTTCAATGAGATTGATGAAGTTGGGACATTCTAGTAATAATATGCAGTGAGGAAACTTGGAAAGCTGTCATGTGTGAATCAGCAATATCCAGGGGTGCTTAATGCCTCCAATGCTTGACAACTTTAGAGGTTTCCCACGAGTATCTGCATTTGAGAATAACAGACCTCCCAAAGAAAAGGTCCATGCACCTTTGATCGTGATCCTTTGGAAGAAGGTGGATGAACAACTACTTGAGTTTTTGTCTGGTTGTGATAACTTCTAGGATCTCATAGTTTGTAGGCACCCCAAATTTGGAGTGTATCTCAACTACAACCTCTGGAGGCGTAAGGGACAACACATCTTGTCACCTTGTGAAATATGGTGGTCATTCTCAATGTGTAAATAATGTGAGCACATTCTCAATTTGCAAAGGAAACCTCAAGCAATTGATGTATGGGCCCATGGGAGAAATGTTGCATGAACATCTCCAATCAAGGAACTGATTTATTTCTTCCATTTTCATTAGCATAGGTTTGACAAGGATGAGGATGAGCGTTCACTAGATAAGGCCAAGTGCATGAAACCTCCCCTTGATTTTGGCAGGAAATACAACTTAATTAATTTAACTTGTATGCAATTAGAAAGGCTCTAGTTAATTGGGCCAAGTGTGCATGTGGATGTTTTATTATGTTCCACACAATCCCCTTTTGGAGGGACTAGGAAACGTGGGGATGCCTAGAAGTTCCCGAAAATCCTAGGGAAAAGGAACAACCACGAGGACGGTGGTAGAAAAAGAAATAAAAAGTTACCAATTTCATAGTAATGTTTTAAAATCCATTAGGAAGCTATTAATTTTTAGTAGATCAGGGATGTTCGGGCCCATTGGAGAAATGTTGCATGGACATATTTATTCCTTCCATTTTCATTAGCATGGGTTTACGGAGATTTTCAAGGATGAGGATGAGTGTTGGTTAGATAAGGCCAAGCACATGAAACCTCCAATTGGGCATGCAAATACAATTTAACTAGTTTAACTTACTTGCAATTAGAAGGGCTCTAATTAATTGGGCCAAGTGTGCATGTGAATGTTTTGCTGTGTTCCACACAATCCCCTTCTAGAGGGGCTAGGAAACATGGGGATGCCTAGAAGTTCCCCAAAATCCCGAGGAAAAAGGAACAGCCATGAGGTGGTAGAAAAAAAAAAAAAAAAATCTTAGCAATTTCATATAAATGTTTGAAAATTTATTTTGAAGCTTTTGATTATTTAAATGTTTTTAAACTTTTACTTTCCCTTGAAGGAGACAATATGGGGACACTACCATTGCAAACTTGTGGAACACTATATTTTTACAAGGCCTAGATAGTTACAAGAATGGAAATCACTACAATACTGATTCTCATCATTTTGTCCATGCTTAGAGGAAATTATCCCCAATTTGTATGAACATATTAGAACTGCCTCGTAGTTGACAAGACGAGTCTGGAGAAAATGGAAGCTGGAGGAGTATGTAATGCATTCACATCATGAACAATGGTAATGGGGTCCCAAGATGGTTAGATTTTAAATGTAAAATGAGAGCACTTGGAAAATGTGGGAATGAAATATCCCAGAGACTGGAATACATTGTCAAAGCCAAAAGGATCCTCATATGACAATTTGAGCTCCAAAATTCGTGATCTGCATGGAAGAAAATCTCCATACCAAGGAGATGGTATTGTAGTGATGTAGGAGCTTTATGTAGGGCATAAAGGTGTTGTATGTGGAGTTCTGAGTGCGAAGTCATTCAGTGTCCTTGATTGAGAGCAAAACTTGTTGTAGGAAATGAAATAGTAGGAGAAGGTGCCAATAGCAAAGCGATGAAAAATCCATGTTTGAACCGTGAGGAAGCTACCTTAGGCTCTGGATCCTCAATTAATTGAGGAAGGACGTGCAATATGAGACACCATGGTGGTTATCATTGGTCTTCTTGATTTTTGATTGTCCCCATGAAGGATAGTGGACTGAAGTTGGAGAGGTAGGAAGAAGCTTGACATTATGCAGATCTCAACGAAAAGATGGTCTCCATTACACCAATAAGACAGTACAGTATTTCATGAGTTTACTTAAAAGATTATCCTCTCGCCCCTCCTCAATTTATAGCACTTGCATCCTCTGGCAATTTTAATTACGAAGCATAGGATACACAATAGTGGACTTAACAGAGGATAAAAATGACCAGCCCAATTTGAAAAGGGTGGTCTCGATAATGGCAATAAGACAATACAGTATTTCACAAGTTTCCTTAAGAGTACCCTTCACCTATCCTCCCTCAATTTATAGCAAGTGCATCCTATAGGAGAATTTTAATTACTAAGCATGGGATATACACTCTTGGGTGTTTATAACAAGCTTCCTCTCCTTGAAAAGCTTTGCCTTTTAGGCCTGAGCAGATCTGAATATTGCTGTAAAACTGTTCATTCTCTTAGGTAGCATCTTCTGATGATAGCTAGTTCTCCACTATTATTTCATAATGAGCCTTTGCCATCTTTCCTAAATACAATCAAAGGTAAATGAGTTGGAAGTTGAGAGCAGGCCTATATTTAAAGCTTTATAGCTAGTTCTCCACTATTATTTCATAATGAGCCTTTGCCATCTTTCCTAAAAACAATCAAAGGTAAATGCGTTGGAAGTTGAGAGCAGACCTATATTTAAAGCTTTATAGGGCTTTACCTCAACGAAACATGGGATATAATTAATGACCCTGTTGTGGCCTTAAACTTTGGTTATGGGCGACTACAGAAAGGCAGGCTGACTTGGCAGAAAAGAATAAGGCCTGGTTGAAGCTAAGACATATTTAGCAATGATTAGTTTGCCAAATAATTAGGAAGTACTTGGGATATTCCAACTCAGTCAAGCAGCCTCCTAACAGGGAAGTTGAGGAACCAACTTTTCACCGTTAGTGTCACAAACCTTTTCTGCGCATGGGGAAGCTTATCTCTTAATAGAAGTTTCATCTTTGAAAGATTTTGGTGGGAATTAGATCCAAACCGTATGCAGTACTTAGCTTTTATGTAATTATCCTGGGATGCTCTATATGGCCACGCCTCATTTTCTTTTTAGAGTTTCTCTAGATTCATGGAAAAGACTGCAAGAATATTTTACTCTAGGTCCTTTGTTTAAGCTGTTTTTTGAGGTGGATAATGTCTTAGTTTTGATTGTGCCACTGCTTCGTACAGACTCGTGCCTTGTAATTTGCAGCTTTCTTTTTTGTAACTAGTTCTTTAATATAATTTCAGATCTTGAACTTATGTCAACAAAAAAGAAAAAGAAGAACAAAACTATATGCCAAATGGTCCTCAAATGTAATTGTAGGTCATCGTAAACACATATCTGGAAGTGTACCATTGAGTGCATTTTTGAGGATAGGCAACACCCGCTCTAGGAGAATGGGAAGCCGGACTAGGATGTGCATGATAAGTCATATGTACTTAAGGATTTTTCTTAGTTTCTTGTGCCGCATGATTTGGAAAGGGATCAATGAGCATCTTAAGTTGTGCCACCAATTTGTTTGCTGATGTGCTATCACTGTTAAGATCAATGGGATCTTGGATATTATGTCGCAAGCCGTAACATTTGTTGGTTGAATGTCCTCTGCATCTATAATAATCACAATATATATTGATAACAATGTTCTTAGGTTGTGGTTTAGTCATGTTAACCTTCGTAGGTGAAGGAGATTGCACTCAAGTGACCTTCGTAACTCCTTATGAATAATTTTTGATAATTGTGAATTGTTTCCATTGAGAAGCAAAAAGGACAAGCTTATTGGTAGGCTATGAAACCATATTAACCGATGTTTTAGCCTCATTTTTGTCATTAGTATTAGCCTTGAATGGTGTTTTATTTTAAAATTTAGTTCCCTGAAGATGTGGGAGGGTTGCTCCCGTATATGAACTTGTTTGTAGCAGAGAGCTTTGCTTCTTAATGTTTGACTATATGACAAAGACACGTCGAAAGATTGAAAATGTTCGTAGAGAGCTTTGCTTCATAATTTTTGACCATATGAAAAGACATATCGAAAGATTGAAAATTTTCAAGTAATGTTGATTCTTTGATAGGTGGAAGCAAGCTTTGGGAAAAAACAATTCTTGTAAACCACTATCAACCATTGGGTTTGACATTTGGGAAAGCACGGTCTTTTATTGGAGTACATAGTCACCAATAGGCTCATTAGCTCCTTGTTTGCGTTGTGAGATTTTAGCAAAAGAGAGCTTCTAACTAACATGGATGGAGAATGTCCTCTGCATCTATAATAATTACAATATGTATTGATAAATGTTCTTAGGTTGTGGTTTAGTCATGCCAACCCCCGTAGGTGAAGGGAGAGAAATGAGATTGCACTCAAGTAATCTTCGTAC
Source organism: Taxus wallichiana var. yunnanensis (assembly GCA_018340775.1). Taxonomy (NCBI): domain Eukaryota; kingdom Viridiplantae; phylum Streptophyta; class Pinopsida; order Cupressales; family Taxaceae; genus Taxus; species Taxus wallichiana. Next base: position 588,905,506 of record CM031244.1, read on the forward strand.
CACCTTATGAGTAATTTTTGACAAATGTGAATTGTTTCCGTTGAGAAGCAAAAATGACAAGCTTATTGGTAGGCTATGAACCTGTATTAACCAATGTTTTAGCCTCATTGTTGTCATTGGTATTAGCCTTGAAGGGTGATTTATTTTGAAAGTTAGTTCTTGAAGATGTGAGAGGGTTGTTCTGTATTTGAACTTGTTTGTGTTAGGAATATTCATATTGTAGTGTAAACATAGAATATAATATGATTTATAATAGTTAATTACATAATGGTAAATGTAATTATGAGTGGGTGAGTAAATATTGTTATGAGTTGTTAAGTAAACAACTCATTAACAATATTAGTTTTGTGAGAAAACAAAATCTCACGTAAAATAACATGGAGTTGTTTTAGGAGTTGTGTGTGGAGATATTTATGGAGATTATCTCTCCTTAAATATAGGAACAACCTCTCCTATATAAATGGGTGTAATACTTCCTATGTAATTGCAAGAATGAAGAGTATGTTTTTGAGTTTAATTTATGCAATTATAATATTAAATTTTCAGTTTGTAGTAGAGAGCTTTGCTTCATAATGTTTGACTATATGACAAAGACATCTTGAAAGATTGAAAATATTCAAGTAATATAGATTCTTTGATAGGTGGAAGCCACTTTGGGAAAAACAATTCTTGTAAATCACTTTGAAAGCTATTGGGTTTACCATTTGTGAAAGCATAGTCTTTTATTGGAGTACATAATCACCAATAGGCTCATTAGGTCCTTGTTTAAGTTGTGAGAATTTAGCAAAAGAGACCTTCCGACTAATGTTGATGGAGAAATGAGCTAAATAGTTTCCGGATAAAGGGTCAAAGGCATGCATGGAACCCCAAGGAAGGGTGTAAAACCAAGGCATGGTTGTTAAGGTTTCTTGGGAAAAACTTGGTGAGTAATTCATCTTTACCGGCATAGTCTAAACATGCATCGTAGAAGGTCCTAAGATGTTGTTTAGGATCACCCTTACCATCAAATGGTGTAAGCGTAGGTGCAACAAATCTTGTGACAAGTGATAAATAAAGATCTATGGGGCCAATAGATTGTGTCATAACTTGAGAACTTGCCATGTGGCCCACTCTACTAGATCCTTGTTGCAATCAAGGAATTTGTGCTTGCATGGCTAGAAATTTTTGCATATATACGTCATGACTAAAAGTTGTGATAGCATGTGAAGATAGATCGGGAAAAGAAATTGTCACTTGAGATGTAGACCTAGGAGGCACAAATGAAGTTTTATGATTTATAGTACCCATTGATATCTAAGGATGGCTTGTGGTGCTACCATAGTACAATACAAGGTGAAAGCAATGCTTGTGTGGTTATGGGTGTAGACATGAGTATGGACAATAGAAACATTAATTTGAACACTTGTAAGATGTGAGCCTCTAAAAGGTGGATTAGTATCTTTCAAAGGTTCGTTATGTGTTTCCTCATGTATGGTTTGCTTAGCTATTTTTTCTTTTCATCCCTAATTACACGTAAAATTGCCTCCATCCCTATAGGGATGTTTCTTAAGATATTCTCTAAAGTCAACCTAATCATTTTTGTCAAAAAATCATTCATGTGCATTAGAACTCATTATCATTACCATCATTTCTAGCAATGTTGATAGTTATCATATTTGCATACACATTTGTATCAATAAGAAGAGACACATTGAAGAGACATGCCCATCACTAGTATTTTCCATTGTAAGAAGGCTAGGTTTGAAGAATGTATATGAAAACCAAGAACTAGAACTATAGAGGGAATAAAAATGTAATAAGAAACCTAACATGGGAAAAATCACGAAACCCTTACATGGGAAATGTTATCCAAAATCAGCCCTAAGCCCTTTTGGGTGTTTTGACAAGTCATGGTGTTGTCCTAGATTAGGGAAATCTCAAAATTTTATAGTTATGGGCAAATCTCAATGTTTTGGGCATTGTCCTCCATCATGCTAAGCTTCATTGTCTAGGAGTTGGGAAAATTGGGTCAAACAAAGCAGAATCGGCCTTCGGAGGACAAGAGAAACTATTCCTGAGTTCTTCTTGTTCCTTGCATCTTCGGCTAGGTTGTTTGCAAAGGAAAATCGACAAAGTTGGCATTCATTAGCACTGCTGGAACAGTTCTGGAGTTCCTTGTGTTCCCCGCTTTACCGCCTTTGCCACACTACACTAAGGAATCGGTTATATCGAGTTTTTTGGGCACAAATGGAACAGTTATAAAGTTCCATGGGTTCTCCACTTCTCTGCATTGGTTAAGTCGGGGTTATAAGGCACTGTTGAAATAGTGCCCGGGTTATAATCGTTCGCCGATTGACCGCAAACGTCGATAAATAAGGCAAGGTTTAATCGACTAAGTTGGGCATCGTGAGAACAATGGGAACTGTTCCCACGTTCTAAAGGTTCTCTGCTCGCCCGTGTTCACCATTCTCGAGTGCCTTCACTGCACCAATACCCCGAGTCGGCCGATTAAGGCCCACACAAAACATTCCCTCATTCCTTCACTTCCCCGATTGATCGCCAAACCCGATCCAAAGGCACAAAATCAATTAAATCGGCTTTTTAAGGCCCACAGGAACATTCCTTTATTCCACGAGTTCTCTCGAAACTCTGCTGGGCCGATTGTCATGTTGTTTTTCACAAGGATTTGGTTTTTGGCCATGATTCGACTCGGACTCCAAATTGCGCAAAATCGATGGTGTTGGAACCGTCTCTTCAAGGGCTTTACTATGGCATCAAGAAAACACGGGATTTGATTGAGTTTTGGAGGTGAAAAGTGTAGTTTTAACAATGCAAGCATGCAACCACCTCAACCACCAAATTTATTGCTTCATGGTGCCCATGCTGTCATCCTGCAGCCAAATGACATGGAAAAATGAACTCTGTTAGGTGCCCACATGGTCTTGCAGAGAGTTATTGTGTTGGGTGGGTGGTTGAGTTTGAAAATGACGCACCCTCTATCTTTCCCTCCTCTTTCTTTCCCCCTTTCTCGATATATTTGCAAATCACTCATTTGTAAAGGGTTGGACACTCTCAGAATGTAAAGGCACCATGCCAAAATGGTTTCCCAAGTGTTTGTGAGTTACAAACCTCCAGTTGGTCTCTGCAATGCATTTTTGTGCCTTTTATCATCATGACAATGGTACGTGCATACTCTTTAAGTAATTTTTTTTTGTGGCTATTTCTTTGCCCTAGCTTGATGTTTATTACATTATTGTCTCTCCATTTACAGTTGGTGTGTTGTGTATGTATTCTCCTTTGCAGAGTTTCCATTTTGTGAGTGTTTTGTGTGCAAAATAGCGGGTAAGATGCAGCTTTGGTCTATGTCACACTTATTTGACCTCTCCTTCGCATTTCCTCCTTGTTTTTCCCCATGGAGAGTGTTTATCCCCTTTTTCTTGGTGTTATCACCTATTTTTTAGCTTAGGATTTCATTTCCATGCATCTCTCTAACTCTAGTCCCTGTGAATGACTAGTTTAGGCTTAGATAGTTGTGTTTTCAGTTGTAGGAGTAGTGTTAGCATTAGGTTAGATAGGTAGAGGAACCAACCTTCTCTGGAGGTTTGTCTCAAGATGCAAGTCCCACACTTGGAGACAATCCCATGTTCACCAAAACTTAAAAGTATTGATCTTCCATGATCAAATCAAGGTTCAGTACTTTTGTGTGTTAATAGGGAAAAGTATGAAACGCTAACAATCTAAGATTAGTCTAAAATTAGATCTTGAAAAGGGGAAAATTTTGAAACCCTAATAGAGATGGAAAACCTAGCGTGATGTTTATTGCATTCTTGCCTTTCCATTTACAGTAGGTGTGTTGTATATGTATTCTCCTTTGCAGGTTTCCATTTTGTGTGTTTTGTGTGCAAAATAGAAGGTAAGATGCACACACTTACCTGACCTCTCCTTCTGCATTTCCTCCTTGTTTTTCCCCCATAGAGAATGTTTATCCTCTTTTTTTGGTGTTATTACCTCTTTTTTAGCTTAGGATTTCATTTCCATGTATCTCTCTAACTTTGGTCCTGTGAATGACTAGTTTAGGCTTAGATAATTGTGTTTTCAGTTGTAGGAGTAGTGTTAGCATTAGGTTGAATAGGTAGAGGAACCAACCTTCTTTAGAGGTTTGTCTCAAGATGCAAGTCCCACACTTGGAGACAATCCCATGTTCACCAAAAGTATTGATCTTCCATGATCAAATCAAGGGTGCTACTTTTGTGTGTTAACAAGAAAAAAGTATGAAACGCTAGCAATCTAAGATTAGTCTAAAATTAGATCTTGGAAAAGCGGAAAATTTGAAACCCTAATAGAGATGGAAAACGTAGGGTTTTGTGTTCATTCAATTGCGGGGTCACTAAAATGTTTTAATTATTTTGTACACAATGGCGTAAAAACAATTAAAGTGCCCTTATTTAGATTATTAAATAAATACAATAACCTAAACTTGAATTAGGGTTAATGTTGTAAATTCTAGATAGAGAAAGTAGAGGGATAAAGCTAGATAATGCACAATGGGAAGACCCTATCTAATTCTTCTAGGAGGAATGTAATGTTAACACAAGGACCTAGAACCAACTCATGAAAGTGTCATCAAGCTCTCTGGTGAAGAAAATAGTCGAAATTGTGTTTGGACACTACCGTTAGAGGAGGAGGACGAGATCGGATAACGAGTAATGCTGGGGCAAACAATGGTGTCTTGAGATGTTTGACAACTCGAGAGAATTTTTGGGATTATTTGTGTATGTTTGCAATTTGGATTTAGGATAGGCACTATGATATGATGCGACAAAGCCTTATAATCTCCTTTGTTCAAACTCTAACAATGCCTAATGAAATTCCGTAGGAGATATTGGGCTGGACCACCCGCAACATTGCCTCTATGTAGGCAAGTGTTGCACTACATACTAATACTCCATAGGGGGATCAAGCCGAACACAATTGTCCCACTTTCTATGTGAATGTGCTACTATGAAATAATATGCATCTAGAGTTTTCCCTACTTTGATCTTTAACACTTGACACTATGCAACTTCGACTTGTTGTACTTCACATTTTAGCTCGGTGGACTACTCTAGGGTTGCTCTTGGAAGTTTTGAGATGTGTATTTACCTTTTGTAAAGTGATCTCCAAGGTGTGTGTATGTTAAGAAATGGCCCATGGGGTCATTTGTATATATAGGTGACTCTTCATTAATATCCCACCATAGCCAACCCATGAATTAAGCCTAGGTCGACCTAATCAAAGTACTCATGTTTGAAAACTAGCTTTTGGCCACTCTAGGACACTACAATCGAGAGGAGGACATTACCGGTGGATGATAGTGTCTCGAGGTGGATAGTATTGTTCTGGGCAAGAGAGAATAGTGATATGTGAAATGGAGAATGTTTGTGCAAGATTTCTAAGGTGTTCCTTTATAGCTTGAGCTGATCTTGAATGAGTATAACCGGTAGATAGAGGTGGCTAAGATGACTTATAGGTGATCGAGATAGGAGGAAAGTTTGATAAAGAGTCGGACATATGTCAATTGTCGAGTGTGTCGAAGAGTGCCAAAACTAATGTTTCCAAGTGTTAAAGGCCAAGTTTAGGTGTCGACGTTGCTCCCTTCTAATATAGTGTTGAAAATGTTATGTTAAAACTAGCTTTTGGCCACTCTAGGACACTACCATCGGAGGAGGACATTACCGGTGGATGACGAGTGTCCGAGGTGGATAGTATTGTTTGGCGGTAGAGAATAGTGATATGTGAAATGGAGAATGTCTCGTGCAAGATTTCAAGGTGTTCCTTTATAGCTTGAGCTGATCTTGAATGAGTATAATTGGTAGATAGAGGTGGCTAAGATGACTTCTAGGTGATCAGATAGGAGGAAAGTTTGATAAAGAGTCAAACATATGTCAATTGTCAAAGTGTGTCGAAGAGTGCCGGAGGAAAGTTTGATAAAGAGTCAAACATATGTCAATTGTCAAAGTGTGTCGAAGAGTGCCAAAACTAATGTTTCAAGTGTTAAAGGCCAAGTTTAGGTGTCGACGTTGCTCCCTTCTAATATAGTGTTGAAAATGTTATGTTAAAAGGATAAAAGATGTGGACCTATGATAATCGTTGTGGGTTTTGACAGGTGTAACTAGAATGTCTTGTTTTCCCTAGTGAATAATCTGCAAGTAAACATGTATAGATTAATTTATCATAACGATAAGCAAGCTAAAATACATGAAATATTAAAAAGATTGAGATTAGAAAAGAAAAGGAACAAATACACTTGATGATATGCAAAACATTTGTCACTTATTGATTTTTATTGGAGAAATCCTTAGGGTGAATATGCTCGAGAAGATGTAGTACCGAATGGGTGAGTGATGAATGCAAATGCCTCAAATGCACCGAAGATGGCTGTGCTAGAATTTGAGAGGTGCCATGTCCCAACCACATTGCCTCGAGTCTCTAGATAACCCAACTTGTAATGGAGAATGTGAACAACCTTATTCACCCTATTTTTTTGCCAAAGAATTAAATAAGGGTTTCAGAACGATAATGGCCTCTACTTATGAGGTCTCAAACCAAACCCATATTCAAAAGACGGATCTTCTAAGGCAGATGGAAATAGATCTAAAGTGTGTTATGGTGATCCATGCGTAGCTGCATACATAGTTTGCACAAGTCTTATAATATTTTGGTGTATTGTTGTAGTACTACTCATCTACGTAGAACCTCAGAACGAACCGTTACACCAAAACCTCGAGGCATTAGTGAATTAGCACACCAGAATCATAACATCCCACCATGCTCCACACTTGGACCCCGGGCTAGATTTGCGCCCATATAAGCAGGACCACACCCACTGTATAATATGAGCCCTGGGACGAACACCGCAATGTTGACGTAGCCACCCGTGCCGGGACTCGAACACAGGTGGTTGCTCGATACCAAATGTAACGAGTTGTTACACCAAAACCTCAAGGCATTAATGAAACTTGCACATCCGATTGGGGATGATAGATGAACTTTGGGCCAATTGGGTACCCAAACAAGAGAACAAATCAGTCCAAAAATTGCTTGTAAACATCGAGATCACGAACACTTACTATAATTTTTGGCGTGTCATGGAGCTTTTGAATTGTGTCCATAAAAGAGATGGCAATCAGTACATTTAGCATTGTGAAAGGATGAGGTAGGCCACAAAAATGAGCATACTTGGCAAGTCTATCCATTATGACCACAATGATGCTTTTTCCTTTTGATTTAGGCAATCATGTGATGAAACCCATAGATGCCTCTTCCTATCTCTCGCTAGGAATGGACGAGGGTTGTAGGAGACCCGGTGTTTTAATGGTCTCGCCCTTATTACGTTGACACGCCAAACATTCGACGACACAATTTTTGAACATCTCCTTTCAACCCTCCTAGATGAAATCTTGTTTAACTCTATGATAAGTTTTCAAGAACCCATAATGCCCACTTAGTGGAGAAGAATGGAGCTCTGAAAGAACATGGTGTTTAAGTGTAGAGTTCTTACACAAATATAACCTATCCTTGTACCACAATGTATCATCCTTCCATATAATTTTTTCGGATATGGTTGGATCTTTTTGTAGATTTTGAATGAGTGTATGGGCCTCTGCATCCTTATGCCATTCGTCCTTGCTTGATCTACCCAATTTTCCTTTAGCATAGAGATGGCACCTAACAATGCTTATGTGGTCTCATCCTTCCTAGATAGTGCATCAATGACCACATTTTCCTTCCCTTTCTTATAAATAATCTCAAATTCATAACCCAACATCTTTGTGACCCATTTTTGTTGCTCTTCTGAAGATAGTCGTTGCTCCAAGAAGTATTTCAAACTATCATGATCAGTTTTTACCTTGAAGTGTCTACCCATCAAGTATGGTCTCCATTGTTTGACTGCATGTAATATTGCCATCATTTCCTTCTCATATGTGGGCTTCAAACAAATTCTTTCCTTTTAGTTTCCTGCTCTCAAATGCTTATGGGATGTCCTTCTTGCATGAGTATTGCCTCAATTCCATTTCCTGAAGCATCGCATTCAACTATGAAGGTCTTGGAGAAATTTGGGGTGGCAATACTGGGGTGGTGCACATCGCCGCCTTCAATTTTTCAAATGCCCTAAACACTTCCTCATTCTAATGAAAGGAGTCTTTCTTCAATAATGTTGTGAGTGGTGCTGCTATACTGCCATAGTTCTTTACAAATCTGCGATAGTACCTGTGAGACCTAAGAAACCTCATAATTGCTTGAGGGTTCTTGGAACTTCCCATTCCACCATGGCCTTGATCTTGCAAGGGTCCACCTTAACACCTTCATGAGAGACAATATGGCCCAAGTATTCCACTTCCTATACCCCAAAAGAACACTTCAAGGCTTGGCATATAGTTGATGTTTCTCGAGGGCTTCCAAGAATGTATTTACATGATGTAAATGTTTCTCCCATGATTTCTTTGTAGATGAGGATATCATCAAAAAGTACCAAGAAAACTTTTGTAGGAATGGTCAAAAATACAACATTCATCAAAGTCTAAAATGCGGATGGTGCATTAGTAAGACTAGAAGGCATCACTTGAAATTCATAATGCCCTTGATGAGTTCAAGGTTGTCTTATGAATATCCTCTTTCTTTACTCTAATTTGGTGATACCCAGAATGAAGATCTAGTTTTGTAAAATAAACTGCACCATGTAACTCATCTAACAAATCATCAATGACAGGAATAGGAAACTTATCTTTGATAGTGTACTTGTTAAGTTCTTTGTAGTCTGGACACATGTGCCACCTTCCATCCTTGCGACGCACCATCACCACTGGAGCAGAATAAGCACTCTAACTATGACGAATAATACCCATTTCCAACATTTCCTCAACCATCTTCTCAATCTCACTCTTTTGCACATATGGGTATCTATAAGGTCTAATGTTGGGGGTTGGCTTCTTGGAATTAATTGAATGGAATGATCATGATCTCTTTTAGGAGGCAATCCTCAAGGATCCTCAAAGACAACTGCATGTTTACCAATAACCTTGTGAAGATCGGGATGTGCGATCTGTAATTGGTGGTTGGCTCCTGGAACTAATTGAATGGATGGATCATGATCTCTTTTAGGAGGCAATCCTCTAGGATCCTCGAAGACAATTGCATGTTTATCAATAACCTTTTGAAGATCAAGATGTGCGATTGTAATTGGTGGTTGAACTTCCATGGAGAACAATCGTGTTACAAATTCTTCACCCCCTTTTTAAGAATCTTCTGCATTTGGTGAGAACTAACCACTTGAGGAGTTTTTGTTTGTAGTCCTCGAAATTCAAATTGTCTTCCCTCAAAATGAAAGCACATGAACAACTCCTGGAAATTTAGCTCTATGGTTCCCAAAGTTGTGAGCCACTGAACACCTAAGACAATATCAGCTCCGCCCATGGGAATAACAAACATAGTGGATTCCATTGTGTAGTCACCCATCATAAGTCTGAGTTTATGGCATTTCCCTTAACATTGGGTCTGCTACATGCACCGCAATCATTAATTGAAATTCGGGTGTTGGGTATATGAAAGAATTGAGCCTTGTTGCCAGCTTATTATTGATGAGATTATGTGTGCTCCCCGAATCAATCAATACTGTCATCTTCTGCTACTTAAGGTAACCCATCCTAAAGGGCTTGTGGAGTGCTAATACTAGATAGAGCATGGCATGAGATAGTCGGTTGGGGCTCTTCAGAGTCTTCCTCTAGTTTTTTCACTTCATCACTTGATGTTTCCTCATCTTCTTCCTCCTCACCGATCCCTTCAATGTAAAACAATTTCTTCTCGGCACATTTATGACCTAGTCCATATTTTGTCACAGTTAAAACATAACCCTTTTGCTCTTTTTTCTTCAATTTGTTGAGGTGTCAGTCTAATTGGTTCAAGGGTACGATGGTGGCAAGGTGCTACGGTATTTTATGTTAGTGAAAGTTTTCCTTCATTGGAGAGATTTTTTCTCAAATTTCTACGTGTCATGATAATAGAATCATAAACCTTGAGTGGATTAAACATGCACACCTCATGCTCAATGTGGTCCTTAGACCCCCAAGAAATAGGTCATTCTAGATACCCTTCTGTAATATTCTCCACGCGTAAGGATAGGTTTTGGAATTGATGAACATAATCCTTAACTGATCCTGTTTGCCGTAACTTTGCTAATTGACTAAAGTAATTCTCTGACACACTAGAACTATAGTGCAATTGCAGCTCTTTAGTGAAAACTTTCCATGTGACACTTAGACCATTCTTCTTCCTTTGAGCACATAACCAACGATACCACACAAATTGGTCGATTCAAGATATAAAGATGCCATGGTCACCTTTTGTCCCGATGTGATCTGATGTAGATCAAAGAAATTCTCCATTTGGTTAATCCAATTGAGTGGATCCTTTCCATCGAACTTATGCATTTCCACTTTCGGAATAATGCCACGCCATTGGTTAGAAGATCCGCTAGAATGTGTAAAGGATCCTCCTTAGTTGGTGTGATTTGGATCCGTGTGTGCATTGTTGGAGGAACCCATGTGACTTGAATGGGAATTCATGTTATTATTCATGCTTGAAAGAGTGAGCATCATCTCCTTCTCGCATTGATTCAAACCCCATCTTCATGTCACTCTTAAGGTTACCTTCTAGTAGATGAAGCTCATTGTTGAGGTCATTCTTACTCACCATGTTATTAAACCTTTCCTGAAGTTGATTGACTACCTCAAATATTCTAGAACTTGAAGATTTTGAATCCATATCTTCCTTATTTGGAGTCATTCTTGGAGTTGTTTGACCTTTCCCTTGGCCTCAAGTTGATCTACCGGTCATGATGTAGGGTTTGGGTCTTGGGATACAAGGATTAGGGTAAAAATTTAGGGTTTGGGGTTTCATAAATTTATTTTTTGAATAGATGGAAACATAGAGAACAAACCCTAGCTAATTTTTGGCAATCTTTCCGAAAATATAAGAAACATGAAAAAATTCCCAAAATTGCAACCTAGAAAGTCGATTTATAAAAAAATTAAAACTGCTATAACTTTTGCAAAACAAGTCCAAAATATTCGAAATTTGGAGAGGATCTTACTTGATTGATTTCGCAACACCACAAAAAAATTGCAGAAAAATTCGCTACCGTTTTTGAGATATAGACGAACTTTCACAATTAGGGTTTTGACGCAATTTTGGTGAGATCAAGCTCAAATACCACTTGTAATGAAATTACTTGGATAAATTTGAATATCATCAGCAATAAAACACCAAATTGTAGATATAGGATCACAATACGCAAGTAGAATAGCTTACCCACTTCGAGGGGGCAACCTCTAAACCATACAATAAGACTCAAGTACTCCTTATGACTAATGTAATGCCCTTTTTGGGGACCTTAGGAAATGGAAAAAAACTCTCAAATCAGATTTGAGACATTGCTGTTATAAACCCCTGCAAAACTGATTTTTCCAAACCCTTCCTAGGGCAGCGACTTGTTGGAAGCACAACCACTGAGAGGGGGGTGAATCAGTGTGCATTTAAAATTTTCATTCACTTATACATTAACAGCCATCAACCATTTCAATTTAACTTAGCTCTTATGAATCAACAAGACAAATTTCAATTTAACTTAGCCATTATGAATCATCAAGACAATACAACTATGCAACAGAAACACAAGAACACATGGACACCAAATTTAAGTGGGAAACCCTTAAAGGGAAGAAAACCCACTGAAACAAAGCTTTATTATAACAATGAATCAAATTTAGTTGAGCACCAACCCAACAAGGAGTACCAACCCCTAAGTTTAGTGAGGCACCAACCCCACAAGGAGCACCAACCCTAGATTTAGTAGAGCACCAACCCTACATGGAGGCACCAACCCCTAGATGACTTAACACCAACTCAACCACCTAAATTTGTTTTTCACCTATAGAATGTTGCCACAACAACTGATGATGACACCAATTAAGCTCTCCTTTCTTCTATCTTCTTCAAATCTGCCCTCTAGGCTTCTTCGCTCAAGAACTTCTTCACCAAGTTGATTAGGTCATTTGACCTTGAACACCATATGTGTGCCACTTGTTAAAGCACCTCATGACAACTTTGTTTCCTTCTCTTGATGGTCACAAAGACATTCTACACCTCTTCAAACTTCCCTCTTACTTGCTCTTTCGCATACTCTCACAACATCAAAATAGGACAAAAGAACTTACTTATCTACAAGTCTTAAGATCATACACACCATCTCATTTGACCGTCATAGAGCAAATACACTTAAAACAACATGAAAATATCATGAAAACATCACACATAAGCCTCCTTAGGTTGGCAATAGCATCAAGAAGTCCTATTCCTTCATTAGGACATAATTAGGCCTAAATTCCTAAAATAACTCCTTCGCCAAACTTGAGATGTGGGCCATTTTCATCACTTTATAACTACTTAGACATGTTATCTTAGTCTTCTACCAGCCTTCAACATGCTTCTACAACTTTGCACCATCAAAGCATCCTATGAAGCCACCTATTAGGACTTAGTCCTATTAGGTTTGTGCATCTTCACAAACCAGTCTTCACATTTGAAGCTCATCCACTCATCAAAACACTTAATCATGCAGAATAAAGCAAGGAAAGACATTGCATGACCTCGGGTGGTCATCACCGGATGTTTGTAACAACATCACTTGGTCGTAAGTGCCCAAGAACACCTCTACAACCAGTTACCAAAACTCGCCAAATCGCCCCAAAACCAATCTTGCAAGATAGACTTCCACAAACCTCCTAAGGGCTAGAACTTGTTCTGAAACCACCTCGACATGTAGTATGGCTTCCATACTTCCTCAAACATCCATTTATTCATCTGGTCCAATGCAAAACTTGAGAGCAAACACAACTTCTTAGAAACTTACCTTTTTCTATGGGGTCCACTTATTGTCATGACACCTCAATGCCACCTGGAGAAACCTGAGAGAGTCATCTACAACCTCCAATCACTAAACTAGGTCACCCAATCCATTCTGGGCCATAATGAGCAAGATCTTCACCATCGCTATCTAACTAGGGTTTAAGAAGGGTTTTAGATTTGTTTACCTTCTTAATTATTGTTCATAAAGCTCTGCCCCTTATTCTCTGAACTAATGCTTGGAGATCCTTCTTAGGACCCTTCCTCAACTCTCCTAAAGAGCTCATCCTCCCATGCAGATTCACACGTTCCAATGAGCATCAAACAGGTCCTCGAGTGGGTTTCTCACTTTCTAAGAGCTCGGTAGAGGCAAAAACACAATTTCTTGTTTTTTTATTCAAACCAGGCACGAAACTTTTCCCACACCTTTAGGAAAACCTACGTACTTTTCCCAATGCTCACCTTTGCACACATAGTTCGAAACACATTAGCTCACCTCATTAGGCCATCTAGGATCAAGAATAGGTCTAGGTGCAGACCTAGAAAACATGACTTATCCTCATACATGCATTCTACACCTCATCCTCATGCTCTCCATGCTCTTACCATGCTTAACCAATTGCTACATACCTGCGAACCACCATGACACACCATCCTGCTTCATGAATATTGACAAGGTCTCCTAACTAGGCTTCTTGACCATGTTTGCACCTTCCATGTTGACCACCTCATGACTTTGTCACTCTTGCCCACCTACAAGAGCCTTCAACAAGCTTCATGACATCACTACAACATCCTCCTATCACTGCAACACCTTTGCAAGCCACTACACCTACTCAAGACACCATGCCACCTCATCAATGCAACTCAACATGACAAGACACTACCAATCAACCTTCATGTTCCTTTCTCCTTTTGACATCAATGACAACATAATGCCAACACAACCTGATTGGGGTTTTCAACCCACTTAAATGCCTTCAAAACCCTTTGAATTAGCTCTATTTAATTCTCTAAATTATTAGATAGCACCAACAACCATCTCATGTAAGAAAACATATTTTTAATGCTTAAAATTTGGAGATATGAATTTCAAATAAACCCTTGTCTGTAGCGTTATTTTTAAAATTCATAACTCAACATTGGAAGCTCCAAAATTCCTGAAACTTTAAGATATTGGTGTTATAAAATATAAAGAACAAGAGGATAACTTTAGATTTGCCAAAGAATCACCACACATACCAATTTACCACATAAATGTAGGTCGCCCCACTTGAAATAAAATATATTTTGCACCAAAGAGACAACACTTGCAAGAGAAAGATACTTTATTCCTTTTCTAACCAGCTTGCATATCAAAAACCTTATGAAGGTTTTCGTCCTTCACAAGTTTCCCAATCAAGGGTTTTCATCCTTGAATGAGATTCTCAACCCAAGGGGTTTCGTCCTTTGAGAGAGAGAGTAAAAGGGCTACACTAGCCAACTTTCACCAAATAAGAATAATCTCCAAAAACATAATTCATTAATGCCCAAGCGACCTCCTTAAATAGGCATAAGGAGTGCTTAAAACAATCATTACATCATGGCCGACCCTTTAAGTAATTGCATTTTAAATATTAAAAAGGTTATTAGAGCCTACATGCTCACAATACCATTAATACTAAACTACTTAAATTCCTCTATTGGAGCAAAAAGGCTTCCAATAGGATAAATCATAATAAATGAAAACGACTATCTAATCAATAATAAAAATATAATCCGATTTCCCCTTGCTTTTCTCCTTAGACCCATGGGAAAAGAATGGGTTAAGGTCTTCGAATTTAGCCTCCAAAAAGGGACATGACAGTCCCCCTTCCCAAGATTGCTTGTCCTCAAGCAATGATGAACTTCGCTGCTCCAAATCTTCGACTCCTTGCGTGGATCCTTCTTGTGTTCCTTCTTGATTCTCATGAAGAGCTGGTTTTCATGATAAGGTATCAGCTGCTGCAATGTTTTTTCCTCTTGACATATTTGATGTCAAAACCAAAAGCTTGTATTTTGTTGACCCATCAACAAGATATGACCTAAATTTGACCAAGGCATGCATAATGGCCATCATCTTCTTATTATAAATGTGAAGATTCAGCTCATGTTTCTTGAGTTCTTTGTTTTCTAATGCAATAAGATGTTGATTTTGCATTAGAACAACCCCTATTCCTTCACCAGATGCATCAAATTCCACCATGAATGGAAAAGAAAAATTAGGTACAACAAGCACTTGAGATGAGTACATCACCTTCTTGAGTTTATCAATTGTTTCTTGAGCTAGAAGTGACCAGCTGAGTGCCCCTTTCTTAGTTAAATCAGTTAGAGGGGCAACAAGATGTGGAAAACTCTTTTTAGACCCAAGGAATCTTCTAGGTTGTGAAATGGGGACAGGAGGAGGCCAACCAAGTATGGCATGTATCCTTTGTTGTTCCACGTGTACCCCTTGAGGCTCTATGATATATCCTTGGTACAACATTTTGCTCAAACCAAATCCACATTTGAATTTCTTTGCAAGTAAGGACTGCTGTCCTAAAACACTCATCATTATGTTAATGTGTTGTAGATGCTTCACCCATGTTTTTCTATATCTCAAGATTTCATCAAAGGAAACAAGCACAAATTCCCTTAAGTACTTACCGAATATGAGGTCCACACATGATTGGAAGGTGGTAGAAACTGAAAATTGCTTTAGAGGAACTGAGAATATGCAATCAGCTATTATATCCATTCTAAAATATGTGAGAAGTGTACAATCTTTCTTTGCACATGTATGGATTGTTTCATTTCCTCTTCATTCTTTATCCTCCTCATGATGTTGTTTGCAACATTCCTCCTTGTATTCTTAGCTAGAATCAGTCCTTCTCTACTGCTGGTAATGAAATAAAATCAGATTTTCCTTGCTTAACATGCCTACCATTTCCATTTCTGATTTCATAAATTCTGACTTCTTCATTTTGTGAGTGGAACTTCAATCCCTTCTTGTGGATTTTGAGGGTAAATTCCCCTAAAGTTTGGAGCTCTTGAACCCCAAAAACAATGTGCCTCAGCTGAACTTAAAACAAGGAAGTCAATACAAAATTCATACCTTTTCATGGGAATAGCGAGCTGTGGTATCTTTCTTGTGCAAAGAGGATATGTTCCATAAGTTATGGTGACCGTGAAGCCTTTGAAACCAGCCTTGTTTGGCCCCATCCTTCTTGCCAATTCTTCTTCAATAAACTGATGCATATTGTCATTCTCTATAAGCATGGTGACCCTTTGGTCATGAAGAAGAACCCTCACCTGGAATGGGTGATGTGTGCCACATTTTATAGTAAGAATGCTGCCCATCCATTCCATTCTTTTTAGTATGAAACTGAAAATTAGAATCACCATCATTGCCCTCCATACTGATTTTGAAATCAGGTATCCTTCCCCAAGTAAATTTCAACATATCACCTATATGCCATGTGTGGAAACACCTTTGGAATGGATCCCAAGTATCTATATGCTTTTATTACAAAAAGTACTTCTTACCTCATCACTCCGTGAAGTATGATGATGATATCCAATTAGCGGTGGCATAGGAGGATACAACACACATGAAATATGAGTACTCTTTCTAACCAGCTGTCCATGGTAGCAAATCTGAAATGATATATTAGTAAAAACTGAGATAACCTCATACCGTGGGTTGCTTATAACACTCTGATGAATCAGAATTTCTGAGTTCCAATCAGCACTCTTCCTTGGCCTGGTTTCTTCGCCGGATGGGATCTTTCCTTTCAACTTTTGTCGGTGCTTTTCTTGGATAACTTCCGGCTTCTTGATAGGGCTATGGTTGCCATCAAATGACCTCCCTTTGACTGCTGTTAGGGACAGTCCAGCCACCTTATCTTGTCCTTTATGGAGAGTTTCTTCCAATCTTCTTGACCATAAAAGACTTGTTGAGGTACCGTCAATACAAGCATCATTGTGACCCCCATTTCTTCCCCCAAACACAAGTATATAAGACGGATTACAAATCAAATGGAAAGAGGAAGTAGTTACCTTTGTCTTGATGTATGCATGACTTGGAAGTTGCTTGAAAGGGTGCACTACCTCCATACCTTGTTCATGTGTGTTTGGAATGTCTTCGTAGCTCTTACCCATGTCTAATCCATCATCATTATGCTCTTTAGTGACTGCTGTTATAGACAGACCAACAAGCTTATTGTCATCATGTCTATTTGGAAAATGGTTTCCAACCATCCCTTTCTCTTTCCCTTCTTGCTCCTCACTCTTCTTTTCATCCCTGGATTCATCACATGTTGAAACATCATCAATATTAACCAAACAATGATCAACAATTACCTCATGATGTTGACTCTAGCGGAACAATAACAAGAGTAAGGGCCAATTCTCCCTCTTTCATGGCTCCATTTCCTTCAAGCCCTTCTCTATGTATAGTGTCAAGTCTTTGGATCCATGCCCTAGCTGATCCCTTTGTAGAGCCATCAAAAATAGGAAGATTCATCTTACCCAATGCATGTTGCACCTCTCCTTTTGGCACTAGGGTTCTTTGTTGGTAATGTTTTTCTTTCATCCTTAATTCAAAAAAATCTGTGAGAGACATTGCCTCCCGAAACTCCGGCATTTCTCGGTATTCTTCAAGCAACATGTATTCATGAGCTTGTTTAGGGCTCCCTTGTGGAACGATTTCCTCCTTAGCCACGAATTGGGGTTTGTAGGGCCTTGCAAAAGGGATTTTTTCCTTCTTTGATTCACAGGGGCTGTAGGAAGACTCTTCCTTTTTGGCCAAACCGCCACCTTGCAACTTTTGGATGGCTAGGGTAAGCTGATTCAATGCCTCCATCATTCCTTCTTGGTTCTTCATGATCCTCTCCAATTTTTCCATGCTTCATAGGTTGGGAGGAAAGAGCTCGATACCACTATAATGTCCCTTTTTGGGGGACCTTAGGAAATGGCAAAAACTCTCAAATCAGATTTGAGACACTGCTGTTATAAACCTTGCAAAACTGATTTTCCAAACCCTTCCTAGGGCAGCAACCTGATTTGGGGTTTTCAACCCACTTAAATGCCTTCAAAACCCTTTGAATTAGCTCTATTTAATTCTCTAAATTATTAGATATCACCAGCAATCATCTCATGTAAGAAAACTGATTTTTAATGCTTAAAATCTGGAGATATGAATTTCAAATAAACCCTTGTCTGCAGCGTTATTTTTAAAATTCACAACTCAACATTGGAAGCTCCAAAATTCACGAAACTTAAGATATTGGCGTTATAAAATATAAAGAACAAGAGGATAACTTCATATTTGCCAAAGAATCACCACACATACCAATTTACCACATCAATGTAGGTCGCTCCACTTGAAATAAAATATATTTTGCACCAAAGAGACAACACTTGCAAGAGAAAGATACTTTATTCCTTTTCTAACCAGCTTGCATATCAAAAACCTTATGAAGGGTTTTCGTCCTTCACAAGTTTCCCAATCAAGGGTTTTCATCCTTGAATGAGATTCTCAACCCAAGGGGTTCCTTGAGAGAGAGAGAGAGAGAGAGAGTAAAAGGGCTACACTAGCCAACTTTCACCAAATAAGAATAATCTCCAAAAACATAATTCATTAATGCCCAAGTGACCTCCTTAAATAGGCATAAGGAGTGCTTAAAGCAATCATTACATCATGGCCAACCCTTTAAGTAATTGCATTTTAAATATTAAAAAGGTTATTGGAGCCTACATGCTCACAATACCATTAATACTAAACTACTTAAATTCCTCTATTGGAGCAAAAAGGCTTCCAATAGGATAAATCATAATAAATGAAAACAACTATCTAATCAATAATAAAAATATAATCTAGATTTCCCTTGCTTTTCTCCTTAGACCCATGGGGAAAGAATGGGTTAAGGTCTTCAGAATTTAGCCTCCAAAAAGGGACATGACAATTAACTACTCCTTACTACCACCTATATATACCATTCCTATGCTATGGCCAACACCAAGGCCGACCTACTAAACATATGAAAGCATAAATGAATGACATATGACAAGAAAAGAGATTATGTAAGCCACAAGTCGGCACTACATATCCAATATAAGCTATAGGACTAAGGGCGTAGCAAACCTCTTGAGCCTCATAGGACCCTTCCAACATCGCGCAACTTGTGCAAAGTCTCGCTCAATAATGGCATGTCACCTTTGCAACACACTCTTGTGCATGACGTGCTTTGTCTACAACAACCTTTAAGCACTCTTATGTTCCTTTATGCCGTATGGCTTGCCACTTGCCACTTGCCGGTTCTCGGCATGTCGATATCTCTCGATGTAATTGCAAAATGGAAGTTCAAGCATGCCATCCCGTGAAGTTAAACTGTCAATTGTCAATCAGCTGAAAGATGAAACGACTTGTGACCGTCCTCCCTCTTTGTAACCATCACCAATTGTAACAACCTTCATGTATTTGTAGTATAAATATGTAAAATACTCAACTAGCCAAAGGGTGATGACCTCTAGAGTGAGCTAGGTAGTAGTGATTGTTGGCATGCCTTGAGCATCCAACATTTCCCATAAGCATGTGTGTTTGCACTTTTAGGATAGGAGAATTACAGTGAAGTGTTTCCCCTTCCGATCACAGGACTTGCATTCCTAGCCTTGCTGTAACATTGTATACCTTTGTATTTTTTTCCTATTCGACATATTGAATAAAAGTTACATTTCCTACAAATCAGACTTCTACTTATTGAATGTGTGTTTTTTAGTTTACTTTTGCAAGTTAACGAGCACACCCTCTCCATAACCTTTGTAGCTTATCCCTAAGCGTAGGGTTGTCCTCGTAAAAGATCCCGAACGTCGTGGTGTGGATCATAGGTATCAAAGCATAGCTCCTTATGGATGTACACACGTAAGCGCAATGTGAGAAGGAATGACAACAAACCGGTAATGTTTATAACTACTTGGAAGAACATTGTAGCAAGAGTAAGATGGTTAATTCTCAGAATCACCTTGAGGCAGCCCTAGACATAAGTGCAGGTTATCCCCACACAAGGTCTTGGGCCCCATGGTGCGAATCATAGATATCGGTGCATAGCTCTTTCTTATGTTTGTAAACACGAGAACACAACATGAGAAAGATGACAAGTTGGTTATATTTCTAACTATTGGGAAGAATGCCATAGCAAGAGAGAAAGATTGTTGACGCTGGAAGCAACCCGAGGCAACCCCAAATGTCCAAAAGCTCATTTAGGATGTCCTCAAGCACAACACTGAAGTTCTTTGGCCAATTCTGCGAGTTGATGTTTCAACTCACCTCAATGAGCACACTCTCTTTCTCGCACATGTCTCACCAACGGTTTCAACATCAAGCCCCTTTCAAGATCCAAGTGAATCTTGACATTTTGATTTTTGAAGCAAAGATTGACACCAAAACATTGGATGAAAGAATTTTCCAGTTTGAGGTCTACTTCTTTGTCAACCTCTTTGATGATGAGGGAGGTCTCTTTCGTAGTGCTAAAACTGTCCACTTCATACTCCTACTAGTGGGAGACGTTCAATGCACAACACAAGAAACCCCTTGAGCCCATGTAGACTTGGGAGGATTTTGACATCACTCTATTAGAGGAATTTTACCCCCTCAAACACTATGAAGACGAATACAAGGAGTTACAACAGTTGAAATAATGTAAGGAGCAGTCAATATTACACCAATAAGTTCCATGTCTACGTTGTGCCTATGTGAGGAGCTCGTGGAACAACATAAGGTACTAAAGTATATTAACAACCTTGCACCTTATTTACACGTTGTTGTCACTGAAACATGTGCACCATGTCCAAGGTGTGGGACCTTGGTCCTTGAGACAAACCTCTGGAGAAGGTGAGCTCCTGACCTAAACTACCCTAATGCAAACACTACTTTGGGAAGAAAGAAAGCATGAAATGAAAGAAAAGATAGTGATACACTAGAGAAATAGGGGTCACTCTCCCGAGAGACATGAGCAAGAGGACAAATACAATGCAAAAATGGCTGGAAAAAGCCACAATCAACTTAGCATTTGAATTAGACTCTCATTCTCTGCATTAATGACACAATGAACTGAAGTTATGTGAATACAACCCACACACTTAATGTAACAACAAAATTGAAAGGAAAGATTACATTAACATAAGCCAAAGGGCAGAAAAGAGCCACAATCACATCATATTAATGTCTTAGAGGATGCACAATCTGTTACAGTTATTGGGAAAGGCACTGGATGCATTACACAAGTCTAGAACAAAGGTTTGCAACTCAAAATGTTTGGCCACCCAATTGGGCAAAGTAACCTTGCATTCAAGAGAGGATCCTCTTTCAATTAGATCTCAGTTAACTAAATAGAAGAGGAGAGGATAGAGAGACAAGGTGATCAATAAGATACTTGAACATATCTCTTTTCGACTGTTTTCACTTCCATGTAACTTCTAGAGGTCTGCAAGGTGTCTAATTGAAATGATCCGCCCAAGAGAACTCTTTGACATATTCCAAAGGATCTCTGCAAGTGATAATGATGATACCAAGCTATAAATGCACAAATTGAGGGATATTTTGCCATAAACCCTTTTGGAATAGCCGACTTGTAGATTCATGGCTTTACTCTCAAGGAACAAGGAAATATTTTGTCTAAGGGTAACTTTGAGAGAGAATAAAGGTCTGCCCGTGGTCATTTGCCTTCATTGGTCATGATTATAGCCTTCTAGACCACTGTAACAGGTCATCCATGATCAACAACTTGTCTAACCTCCTCCTTGGTGTTTTGGTGGGTCATCGGGAATATAGCGTCTCATAAGCATCTTTGCAAGTGAAGAGATCAACCAAAGGCACCTAAGAAATGATTTGGGGCCAATTTGATGTGAAACTAAACTGAAAATGATCCAAAACTTTGACCTTAAAATCTCCCATATCTCTCATCCTCCTCTCGAATCCAAGCTTGAAGTGAAGCCCTCTGAAATATGCTTCTAATGACACTAGTTGCAGGTCAAATGGAGCCTTTAGTAGAAAGAATTGAGCAAAAACTGTTCACTTGTACGTGCTTTGTTTGAGGTTCTGAGCTCTGAATTGCATTGGCTTAAACCATAAAAGTTAAGCTCACATGTAGGGATTGTAACAAGAGACAAGGTCACTAGATCGTAGCCACATGTCTACCAAGTTACTTTTCAATCGTTTGTGGCAAAAAGGGGAGAGCTCCTTAAGTCATGAAGATGCACCGATGGGTGCCACCTATATCCTATCTGCCACATGTTGATCATTGTAGGTCCCTGTGGGGTTCAAGGTGATGGTTAAACTTTGAGGTAGTTCCTTAAATCGATGCTCGCCACCTGTCTTCTTTGCCATGTGTAGATCATCGATGCACCGTGGAGAGCAATCATTTAACCAAGGTCGAGGACAGTCTGTGAAACGATCGTGACCATGTGTCTTAAAGGTACTTGTGTACAATTAGAGACCGTGGGATGTTGATAGACGACGAATTGTCGCTTATTGGTTGATGATGAAAAACAACTAAGTCAACGACCTTGAGGATACCGCCGTTTGACACGTGCCTCTTTGTGGCTCGACTAAGATTGTGGGAATGTTGTAGTTATAAATCAAAGAAATGGATGTCTTTTGCCCATTACAAAGGCAAAACACCATTAAAATTGCAAGTTCTTCTTGATTTAGCTTGAGGGGATGAAGAGCAGAAAAGGGCAAGCTATTTTGAGAAGTTTCAAATCCAAGAGTGCCCTAAAAAATGCATGTATAACTCCATAAAAGCCTCCAAGTCTTTATGAATGTAATTTGTTGTCTAAAATGAAGTAGGTTGCTCATTTTTACAACATTTTTGGCAATTCAGAGGGGTCATCTGCTTGCAAGATGGATTGACAAGTAGCCTTTTGCATCCATTGGGCAAGGAGTCAAGTAAACCCCTCAAAACAACTTACCTCCCGCAACTTTGAATTCAAACCTTGTATGAAATTGAATCTATTGATCGTGAAGAGATTTCAAGGTCTCCTCTTCGCAACTACCTTGAAAACTAAAACTTTGTCCCAATCAACTTCACAACCCTCCAAAAGGCCTTGAAAAGAATGCCAAAATGGCCCAACAAAAACTGTGTATAAAAACCAAGTCATACATGTTCCAAGTGAAAACATGTAGAGTGGGCAAAGGTACTTATTTTGTCAAGAACAAACCTACTCTATCCTACTCTAACAATGCTCAAACCCAACTAAACAAAGCCATAGACTGGCCAAAAAGGAAACGCCCTTTCCTAGTGAACTTAGGCCAGTAAATCAACTTTGCAATGACCATGACAAATGATGGGAGTGAAAACAAGGGGTGGAGATCTCCTTTGTTTAAACTATTAGCTAACTTGGCCAAAAATACCTCTGCCTGATCACCATTCCGGTGTTGAAGCTAACTTTTGATGCTTTGAGGATCTTCCTCATGCTCTGAAATGAGCATGATTGGTGACAACTCAGTATGAAGTTCGAAACAACTGTCTTATAGGGCAACCACTTCTCAGGGCTAAACTTCTCTTTTTTTCACATAGGCCTCCATCTTCATCCTTCTCATGGAGAGTGTTTGCAAGCTCTTTTGATTTGTTATCTTCTCCATTCTTCTCAGCAAACACCTTTCTTTCAACGTTTGGATTTGCATTTTCCACCCTATCCTCATACATGAAGTCTATGAGATTAAATTCATCCTCCTTAGCCTCATGGAGTTCCATTTGATGGGATGTAGTGTCTAAGGATGTTCTAGGTGATTCAGAACAGCAATCTTCAAGGAGGGCAGCAAGTTCTAAGCATGCAGAACTATGAGGATCATTGCATTCATTCAAAACATCTTGCTCACCTACCTCTTTTTGGCTTTGTTTGATCATCTTCCAACTCTGTCTAACTTTTATTCATGGTGAACACGTCTAGGCAAAGCAAAAATATGCTCTCATCATCAAAATCAAAGTCATGCCAAAACTTTGGATGACTAGGTAATACTTTGGGTGGAGATGGGAGCGAGTTTTGCAATACATAAGAGATGCTTGGAGCAAAATGATCTTCTTGGAACACAAAAGAATCAAGAGGAACCATGGAGGCTTTTGGGATCTGAAGTGAAACATTGGGATGCTCAACAATTGCATGAGGAGTTGGAGGCAAGTCACAAAGTGAGGGAAGAATGGGAGAAATGGGGGTGGATTTTCTTTTTCTAGCCTGAATAAGACTCTTCTCAGCTTGGATAGCAACATTAAAAGCATGGGGAAGAGCACTGCCTCCAAGGGACTGAATCATAACAGCAAGATCAGAATCAAAGGCTCTCAAATAGTACAAGAATGCCATACCTGGTTGGGGTCTGAATTCTTGAGGGATTCTCCTCCAAGTCCTTGTGAATTTGAGGTTGAAGTCTGAGACATGCTCCATTGAGGCTCTCTTTATGGTGCTGAGGTGTTCCATGAGAGATATGTAACATCTGCATTCTCCTTGAACCGTTTCTCTAGTTTCTCTCCTAGCTGATCCCATGTTGAAATGGATTGTGCAACTAAACTTATGTACCAATCTTGAGCTTTACCTCTGAAAGAAGAGACAAGAAGTCTGAGACATACATTCTCTTCTTTGATATTGTGGATGGCACAATGGTTAGCTATATACCGAATATGTTCAATAAGGGTTAAGCCATTTCCATGAAAGAGGGGTAAAGTTTTCAAGGCTGTTTTGGGAATATCATCCCACTGCTGCAAATGGAGGGGGCTAGAGTTGAATTGAGGAAAGGAGAGGGCTTTGAGCAGAGCCATGGAAATGTGGAAACATGAAGATATGAAAAGAGGTGAAAAGGTGGCCTGTAAATGAGGAAATGGGCTAGATCTAAACCAATGGAGTTGCCCAGGTGCTTGAAGTTGAGGTTCACAAACCAAATGAGTTAAGAATACACCAAATCTTAGCTATAAAATCAGGAAAATATGAATTCTTGAATGAAAATACTACAAATAACTCAACAAGAACACATATGAGCTAAGTCATAGGGTTCGACGATTTTGGGCATCAAGTTCGAAAATCGCCGAACTTCTAAACTTGCCATTAAATTTGCGAATATGCAGCACTGTTTGGTGGCGGAAAAAGTAAAGAAGTTAAACTCTAAAAAAAATCCCAAAACCTCAACATGTTGCAGGCCCTGTGACTGTGAGTGGAAGGTATTCCAATGTGTGTGGTTGCGGCAAGGATAGGGTTGCCTTGTGCACGGTTTCCTCCTAGATTAATGCATTCAAATCCGTTGTGGCGCTGACCTGTGACCTTTGACATGTGAGTGGAGGGCGTGCAGGCTGCAATAATCGCAAAGAGTCGAGCTCTATGGGAGGAGCCGCCATTGCCTTTGTTGCTGCCTCATTTTTGTTTATAGAATAAATTCATACGCTTTATCTTATAGACTTTTAGTTTAGGTTAATAATTATTTAATTTTATAAAGTTTAAAACATTTTAAATTTCATGGTTTACGTTTTTAGTTTTATTTAGTTTAGGTTTAATTTAGTTTTATTTATTTTTATAAAGTTTTAAATATTTTAAAATATTTAGTTTAAAATATTATAAAACTCATAACGTTTAGTTATTTTTATAAAGTTTCAAATATTTAGTTTATATAAAGTTTATAACCTTATAAAGTTTATAAAATTTAAATTGTTTTGATATATTTTAATATTTTAAAAATTATGAAGTTTAAATTAAAAAAATTATCAAGTGTAAAATATTTTAAAATATAAAGTTTAAAATATTATAAATCATTTTTTTAATTTATATTATAATTTTTCTAAATTATATATTAGTTGAATTTAATCGCGATTGTTTATCTTTGTCGAACCTAATTTTAATTTAATTTTTGCCGAACTTGAATACGAACACTAACCTTGTGACTTAGCATATGAGTATGCAATGGAACACTTGACAAATGAGAACAAGGTTAAACAAAGTGTCCAAAGAAACTCGTCCCATGCAAGGCGTCCCAAAATCGTTGTCACTCAAATGTTTACACCTTTGAATAGATCACCAAGTTTGAGAGAACCTAGCTATCCCAGTCAACAACATGGGAATGTGTCGAAGGTGTGGGACCTTGGCCCTTGAGATAGATCTTTAGAGAAGGCCAACTCCTAACCTAAACTACCCTAATGCTAATGAGTACTTTGTTGAAATCTAACAATTGACAAGGAATAGGGGAAGAAAGAAAGCATGAAATGAAAGCAAAGATGGTGATACACCAAAGAAATAGGGGCCACTCTCCTTGAGACAAGAGCAAGAGGACAAATACAATGCAAAAAGGGCATAACAGAGCCACAATCAACTTGGCATTTGAATCAAACTCTCACTTTCAACATTAATGACACAATGAAATGAAGTTATGTAAATGTAACCCACACACATCATGCAACAACAAAACTGAAAGGCAAGATAATATTAACATAATCTAAAGGGGAAAAAGCGTCACAATCACATCATATTAATGTCTTAGAGGATGCACAATCTATCACAGCTATGGGGAAGGCATGGATGCATTACACAACTCTAGAACACGATCTGCAACTCAAATTTTTTGGCCACCCAATTGGGTAGAGTAACCTTGCATTCAAGAAAGGATACTCTTTGAATTAGAGCTCAACTAACTATATAGAAGAGAAGGAGATAAGAGAGACAAGGGGACCAACAAGATGCTTCAAACATATCTCTTTTCTTCTAGAGGTCTACAAGGTTTCTAACTAAAATGATCCGCCTAGGAGCACTCTTTGGCATATTCCAAGAGATCTCTGCAAGTGATAATGATGATACTAAGCCATAAATGCACAACTTGAGGGATAATTTGCCATAAACCCTACCAAAACCCTTATGGAATAGCCAACTTGTTGATTCATGGCTTTACTCACAAGGAGCAAGAATTTTTTTGTCCGAGGGTTACTTTGAGAGATAATTAAGGTCTGCCCGTGAGATTAGGAGAAATAGATGAATTTTAAGTGGTCAATTGCCTTCGTTGGTCATGATTATAGCCTTTTAAACCACTATAATAGGTCATCCATGATTAACTTGTCTAACCTCCTACTCAGCGTTTTGGTGGGTCATGAGGGGAATATAGCATCTCAAAAGCATCTTTACAAGTGAAGATGTAATGTCCCTTTCTAGGGCTGAACTACACAAACAAGGAATTCACACAAACCCCAAATGAAGTAAACTCAGATTTTTATATCAGCCAACTGAAATTAGGAACAACAGTGAACAACAGTCTGATTTTTAGGACAGCAGCTTGCTAAGAGTGAAAATTCAACCAAATATCATCATAGAAACCATCCACAAAATATTTTAGGGCACTTTTCACCATGAAACTCATCCAAATACTCAGCTGGAAAATTAATTATGAACAACAGAAGTGCGGCCAATATAAATGACCAAAAATGAGGTCTCCAAACCCCAACAATGGCAAAATATAGAAGATCCCAACCTTATAAATTATGATAAATCTGAATATCAAATAATAATGAAGTTTCGTGCCCTAGAAGGCACCCAAATGCTCTCTAACCCTAGTCGCTCCCTAGGAGAGGGGCTCCAAATAATATAAAAACCCTTGAAATCACTCCTTGATGCCCTAGTTGCAAACCAGCAAGATGGTCTTCAATAATGCCTTCACCACCACCAACTTGGAGAGTTTTTCGTTCTCCAATATGCCACAAGGAAGGGTTTCATCCTCCTTGGATGCCACACTAATGGATTGTCACCCCTTAGTGGAATGGAATTAGAGCAATCAGCCCTAGAACCAAGTATAAAAGTGTATATGCCAAAATTGATGATGCAAATGAGCCTATGTGACTCCTCTTATACCCCTTTGGTGGTGCCAAAGGTCTAAGGGGTGAATTACCCTAGACCGGCCTCTTAAGAGCTTGCTTTATCTTTTGGTTTTTATGTTGGGAGCTCTCTAACCCGGTTGATCTACCTTAGGGAGGAAAATACAAAAGAAAAATATAATTAGCAATGAAAGAAAACGAAAATGAAACCCAAGGACTTCCCTTGTTCAATTTCTTCTTTGTC
Source organism: Taxus wallichiana var. yunnanensis (assembly GCA_018340775.1). Classification (NCBI taxonomy): domain Eukaryota; kingdom Viridiplantae; phylum Streptophyta; class Pinopsida; order Cupressales; family Taxaceae; genus Taxus; species Taxus wallichiana. The sequence continues at coordinate 588,933,496 of CM031244.1, forward strand.
AAGGAAGGAAAATGGCCAATTTGATGTGAAACTGAGCTAAAAATGACCTAAAACTTAGTTGTTAAAATCTTTGAGATCTCTCAACCTCCTCTAAATCCCAACTTGAAGTGAAGCCCTTTGAAATACGCTTCTAATGACACTAGTTGCAGGTCAAATGGAGCCTCCAAATCAAAAGAAATGAGCAAAAAACCGATCGCCCATTCGTGCTTTGTTTAACGTTCCCAAGCTCTAAATTGCATTGGCTTAAACCATCAAATTTAAGCTTGTTTGTAGTACTTATGTAGCAATAGATAGGGTTGTTAGATCATAGCCACATGTCTACAAAGCCACTAGTTAAATCATCTGCAGCGTGAAGGGGGACAGCTCCTCAAGTCATGAAGAAGCGCTGATGGGTGCCACTCGCTCCTATATGCCACATGTCAATCATCGGAGGTGCTTTGTGGGATTTGAAGGTGAAGGCTAAACTTTGAGGTAGTTCCTTGAACCGATGCTTAACACGTGTCTTCTTTTCCACGTGTAGATCATCAATACACTCATGCGGAGAGTAGTTGTTTAACCAAGACCAAGGATAGTCCCGTGAAACGATCACCGCCATGTGTCATGAAGGAAATTTGTCTTCAATTGGAGCTAAGGAGTCTTTGAGGAGCGAGGCAAAAGCTTTGGAGTTTGCACAATGGGGGACGCCGATAGGTGACACTTGTCACTTATCAGTTGATGATGCAAAGCGACTAAGATTGGCGGGAAAGCTTGGTATAAATCAAAGAAATGGATATTTTGTTTTTTTCTCATTCCAAAGGGAAAACACCATTAAAATTGCAAGTTCTTCCGACTTAGCTTGAGGGAATGAAGAGTGCAAAAGGGAAAGCTATTTTGAGAAGTTTCCAACCCAAGGGTGCCCTCAAAATGCCTCGTATAACTCCATAAAAGCCTCAAAGTATTTGTGAATGTAATTAGTCTGTCTAAAATAAAACAGGTGCTCATTTTGGCAATAGACACCAAGACGATGTTCTTGACTATGGACTCTTTGGGGAAAGCATACCACAATGCCGCCAAGATTGAAGCCGAGACCAAGATAAAGAAGAGATTTTCCTCTTCATTCAGCAACATGTGCAAGAGTCATCTTACACACAACACAAAGCATTTAATCCTCTTGTGCAATAGAAACATAACATGTCGCTACAATGAGAGTAGGCTAAGAAGGTTGTGCAACACTAGAAGCTTTTAAGCCTTCTAAGACAAAGGCAAGAAGAAATCAGGTGACAAGTGGTACCACCGACAACGCTCACACACCCATCATGATTTTGAATGCCGCATGCAACAATCCTTGTAGTCCGCATCAAGTCTTGTGAAAATGGATGATATTGATGTAGACATTACTTGTCAGGAACCATTGCCACCATCGGAGACACCTTTGAGGAGTGATAACACCTCTTCCACACCTTTGAGGGCTAGCCTCTTCATTTTATAATTTTACTTGTCTGGGAACGGTGCCACCGCCATAGACACATTTGAGGAGTGAGAACATCTCCTCCACACCATTGAGGGTTGAAGGGTTAACCTCTTCATGTTATAATTTTACTTGTCCGGGAACCAATGCCACCACCATAGACACATTTGAGGAGTGATAACACCTCTTCCACACCTTTGAGGGTTCAAGGGTTAGCCTCTTCATGTTATAATTTTCAGTGGAAGCCAGAAGAACATCATTGCGCAAGAAACAACCCAACGTCTAGGCCTTATCACTACTTTGCATTTGAAGCCATATTTCTTGGGGTGGATTCAACAGGAAAGGATAAATAGGTCGAGCGGCAATGTGCTTTTGAGTACAAAATCAAGCCTATGGAAGACACAATCACTTGTGACATTGCGCCTCTAGAAGTTTGTGACATTTTGTTGGGGAAATTGTTTTATGACCAAGATGCTACATATCAAGCCAAATCGCAACGGTGGATTATCCGTGTAAAAGATCTCTTCTTCAATCTCTTGGAGTCAGCTCCAACGATAAAAGTCACTTTGTTCACTACCAAACAACAACACAAACTCATTTCACACATGCAAAAGTTCATGTTGCTCATGGTCCACCTTGAGACACTTGTGTGGGAGAGATTGCAGGAATTGGCACCATGCACTTTGCAGTCATCATGGCAACAACAACTTGACAAGTTATAGAGCACATCGGAGTCTTTGCAAAGCCTTGAAGTCTCCCAACACATTATATAGTAAATCATCGTATAGATTTTTTCCTTGGATCCTCTCTTCTAAATAACCCTTTACACGGCAAATCAATTTTGGAGGACGATGTAGTCCGGCACCAAATACAACAGCTCTTAGATCAAGGAAAGATCAGTCTTATCTCTTCTCCTTGCAGGAGTTTGATAATCCTTGCTTTCAAGAAAGATGGGCCCCGGTGCCTTTTAGATTATCACACTCGACAAAAGCATGGTAAAGAATTGGTAACCTCTACGATGCATTGACAAGCTCCTAGACCATCTCTCGAGGCCCAAAATACTTCACCAAAATCATCTTGAGGTCAGGTTACCACCACGTTCCCGTCCATCCCGAAGGTGTCTACAACACATATTCAAGACACGGGAGGGGCTTTATGAATGGTTAGTTATGCCTTTTGGCTTGACCAATGCTCCAACAACATTCATGCGCTTGATGGACATTCTACTCAGGCCTTTCCTTAACTCCTTTGTCATCGTCCACTTGGAAGACATGCCTATCTTTAGCAAGACGCGGTTAAATCAATTTTGGAGGACGATGTAGTCGGCGCCAAATACAAGAGCTCCTAGATCAAGGAAAGATCAGTCTTATCTCTTCTCTTTGCAGGAGTTCGATAATCCTTGCTTTCAAGAAAGATGGGACCTGGTGCCTTTCTAGATTATCACACTCAACAAAAGCATGGCAAAAATCGGTAACCACTACAGCGCATTAACCACCTCCTAGACCATCTCTAAGGCGCTAAATACTTCACCAAAATCGTCCTGAGGTCAGGTTACCACCACGTTCCCGTCCATCCTAAAGGTGTCTACAAAATAGATTTCGGCTTGACCAATGCTCCCGCAACATTCATGCGCTTGATGGACATTCTACTCTGGGGCTTTCCTTAACTCCTTTGTCATGACTCATCGTCCGCTTGGAAGACATGCCTATATTCAGCAAGGCGTGGGAGGAGCATGTGGAGCACATCTCCATGTCTTACACACCTTGCGTCAACACAAGTTGCAAGCCAACTTAGCGAAATGTTCATTTGGCACTGTGCAGATCTAGTACCTAGGCTACAACATGTCTCTTGATTGAATTGTACTGCATAAAAATCCTTGTATTTTAAATAAATTGAAGAGCTTGTTTAGAAAAATAAGGAAACTAACTTGTATGAAGATACCAGGCATATGTATAGCACAGTCACTTCTGTACATAAAGTATAAAAATATACCCCAAGTTGCTTGCCAATAATTGCCAAAGTTGAAGCTCTATCATCATGGATTTCAATAAAGAAACTTGCAGTATAAACCAATTATACAAGCACATTTAAATAAAAATTAGAATGTACTACCACATTTGTTCATTTCTATTGTCAGAACTAAACTTAGATTACAGAAAATGACAACTATTTAAATTTTCCAAGATAAACTGCACCTGAAAGGTCTTATGACATTAAAGCAGACATCAAAAAGAATCTTCCTAAGTGTATTGATTGTAGAAATGCAGAAAAACAGAGTGATCTGCGCTGAGTATGTGCAAACCATCATAAAATCGGGACTTTCTTGAAGAGGAAATTGCATTGACTTGCATTCTAGCAGAAGTTGGTACAAATTATTGTTAAATAAATCAGTGTTGGATTTCTAAGAATGGAGAGTTAGTGATTTCAAATTTAATGAATTATTCAAATTTCAGTAACAATCACAGACTAGGAAAAATACTTTTGATAATAGGGTACATATATATTCAGCAGATGACAAATACAATATAGGTAGCTTTTTAAAGAAAAGAGCTTATAAGAACAAATGATCTTCTACTTCTCAAAGTGAAAAACTAGCTGGCTAAGAGTCCTTCAAGAAATTGAGAGCAATGGGAAAACCTGCATGCTGTGATATTATTCAAAGTGGTAAAAATACCCTATATGGAACCCTTTTGGACAAAGTTTGGTAAACTATGCCTTTAGACACTCCACAAAAGGTATTGCCCAAGAACCTCAACCCACTGGACATGCACATTATCCTCTGCACAGATACTTTAACCTGTTTCCAATCCACAACCTCGAAATGGAGTTGAAATATCTGGGAGTAGTCCTGATATACATTTTCCTCAAAATTTAAAAAGGCAGGTAAAGAAATCCGTTTTCAAAAATTGAATCTGATGGCTAAGGTTTTGCAGCAGACTGTTATCTAAAACCAGGCAGGATGATAATTGCCCATGGTTACTGGATGCAAATCAAACAGTTTAGTTTTATGTTGGGTATCCATAAGGAAAGACACCCATACAGAGCTAGTTGACGGGTTTTGAAGTAAGAGGTATGACTGCTGTCAATGGAGGTATAAATGCCTCATAACTTGATGGAACAAGAAGGGTTTGATCAGGTAAGCAACAGGAAGTTCTAGACTTTCTATCCCTGTGACATAATTACCCATGGTATTCAAACAGTTTACTTTTGTGTTGGGTATTATTAAGGAAAGATGCCCATACAGAGCTAATTGATGGGTTTTGAAGGAAGAGGTATGACTGCTGCCAATGGAGGTGTAAATGCATCATAACTTGATGGAACAAGAAGGGTTTGATCAGGTAAGCAATAGGGGAGTTCTAGATTTTATACCCCTGTGACATGATTTGGCCCCTGAGTTCTGTAATCTAAGTTTAGTTCTGTTGTAGCATTTGATGCAGCCCAACCCATTTGGCACTTTGATTGGTTTTCCTACAGCTTGTCCTAAAATTGCAGCAAACAAGCAATATAAGGGACCTCAAATTACTCTAAATACCTCGGAAGAAAAAACAGTCTGAAAGATCAAACATTGCTATTCTTGCAATCCCTGCAAACAAGCAATATAAGGGACCTCAAATTCCTCTAAATACCTCGGAAGAAAAGACAACCTGAAAGATCAAACATTGCTATTCTTGCAATCCCCAAGAAAACTTGAGCTAGCATCAAAGAGAATGCTTCTGAAGGCCGCAAATTACTTTAAAGACCTCAAATTAGTTTCTGTGGTGAAATTGCGGCATTGTGTGTTGACTCAAGGCTTATCCCAATGGCCTTGTTATCAGGTGTCTTATTAAAACAGAATCGAAGTGTGCAACTTCCAAGGTCGTTCCAATGGCTTCATAATTAAGTGTCTTATTTGCATAGCAACATTAGGTAATCCACGGTTGCTTCAATGGCATCATTAATAGTTTTCTTATTTACATAGCATCATTGGATGGTATCGTTAATAATACATATAACAATGCAAGCCTAAGAATAAAGCTTCTTCATTTGCTCTAAAAGTCTAGAAATAGTATTTAGTTAATAACTTCTATCCTAAAAATAGCACAAAAGCACACCCCCTTTATTTTTCATATTTTTATCCGAATCACGTTTTGCTCATAATGTCATGAAATCTGTCTGACAAGATAACTAAAGCAATATGGTATTATACATCAACCATATTGTCAAGATGTATTGACAAACCATCACAATCTCAAGGGTTGTTACTTGTTAACAGGCAAGCGAGATACAAGACAAATGGCGGGCACAATCTCTAACATTTGGTAGTTCTGTTCCAGTTTCTGGCGGATTTGCAGTTCACTCATCAGGTATATCTCTATCTGAACAGTAAATACCAACTTTTGTTCAATACAGTGGAAACCAGCACAACCAGTAGAAGCTTTTGCCCATGTAACACGAGTTCACACAAAATTGCAATGCTGACTTTTTCATATTTCTGTTCTAAAACTTCTAAGTTAAATTAAGTGTTTATCATTAGGTTAGTCTTTGTGAGGATGAATTGAAAATCTTTTTCTTCTTGCCGCCTAATAATAGGCCAACCAATGTTGATTCTATAATTTGAGCATCTTATAGCAGGTCTTATTAATAATCCACATGAGATAAAATCTATTTCTTGTGTGCTCCTGCAGGTTCTTCAGTGGCAAACCTAAAACCTGTCATGTTGCCTCATATTCCCAGCTTCGCAAAAGGTAAAATAATGTTTGAAAGACCATTTCAGAACCTATAATTGTGCCTTCAATATCATTCATTTACTTTTTTCAAGCTTAGTGGTGAAGGAGTGAGACACCTAACAAAACGGACGGTCATGAAACTATATGTTACAGGAACAAGGCGACGCACGTCAAAGATGTTCTTAAAAGACATGTTTAGTCAAGGAAATTTTGTCAAGAGAATAATCAGTCCCAGTGAATCATGTTGTGAAGGGAAGTGTAAAAGATTTGCAACAACTGAGGGAAATAAAACTAATCTCAAAGAGCAGAACATGGAAGGTCACAGTCCAGAGAAAGTTTCAGCTAAAATGATATCTATGCAAGGAGATTCATCTAAATGTAGGAAGAGGGCACTGAAGTTTCCACTTAGTGAAAATGGACGGCAACCCCAGAAGAAAAAATCCCCTGCGAGATCAAATATTGGTCAACAACCTCAGAAGGAAAACCAACCTGAAAGATCTAACATTGTTGTCCTTGCTCTCCCTGCATTTGGACATAAGAAAACTTGAGATAGCATCAAAGAAAATGCTTAAATGAACAGATAAGGGAAGTCTGCCCAAAACTAAGCTTACAGATTTTGCTTCATTTATTGAGGCAGAGAATGTGTTTTGAGATTTGAAGCACAGAAATGTTTGTTTTTTAACACTTGAAGCATAGAATTTTCGTTTTTGACACGTGAAGCAGATAAATTTTGTTTTTTGACTCTACAAGCAGAGAAGTATCATTTTTGACACTTGAAGCAGAGAATTTTGAAACTCTATAACAATTTTAGATGGTATAACAGACTGGCTTCTTGGGGAACATAAGGGAGCCAGGATACTGTTTCCAGCACAAAAGTAATTGGAAAAAGAAAGATGCATTACTGATCAGTCTGCAATAAATTACAAGGATGTCAAATACTAATATAGTTTCATTAATTAATCAGAGGCCTTGGCCAAACCAATTGGCAGAGAAACCTCCTCTGAAATATTATTGACTACCAAGCAATTGGAAAATGGGAACAAGGATGCTTCAAACAATCTAACTTCAAACTTTTTCTGGAGAACCTGAGGAGAAGTAGATGTACGGCTGTTGAGTACATGCAATTTCAAATATATTACCCGTTAACCTCAAAAAGATTTGGAGCAGGACACTTATAATTTACCGGGACTTTGCTTTTTCCCTCCATTATGTAAATCCAAAATAAACTAATTTTACTACCTTTTATGGTATGCACAGTGCACACTGAAAACAAATTATTAATGCCTAATATATTTGTAGAGGCATCTGCAGTGATAATTTCAATTTTCATCTGGATCCCAAATATTCTATTTAAAATTCCCTTGCGAAAATAACCGTCATGGGTTTTGGAGGTAGCACCCATGTTAATGCTGTTGTGAGAAATTGGAATCTGAGGCTATAATGATACAGATTCTATGGCTGTGCACAGGTACATATTTCATATGTATCTTGGAACAACAGCATCGTCATATAAATAATTCTCCAACTGGTTTATTTAGAGGCTTCTCAATAGTTATGTTATTTTCCTAACGTTACTTGTTTTAGATATTTCTTATTGAGACTACTGAGTTCAGATGCCCATTGCCTGCTGAGGTCTGTAACTTTAACTAGTCCATCATTCTGTTTTTAGAATTTAGTAAGGATCGCATCTAGTTAATAAAGATGATTTCATCGAACAGATAATTTTTGTTGCAGACGAGGAATGGCACAGGGTCTGCCATACATATTCCCATATGCAGTGTTGCTTGTGAAATTTGATATTATATTGCCATGGAGATCTATCCATTGAATAACTTACATCCATCCTCCAACTTTATAGGTACAATGGCACCTCCCAATTTTGTACATTAAAAATATTTCTATTTATGAATGCAACTGGTTGGGTGTCAAGAGCATGCTGTTTGGCATGGCATGCATAGGATGATGCCAAGAATTACAACCGTGCGAAATGAGAAATTACATAACGTAGATAATGAGACTCCTTTCCAACAATTAAGTACCTGTGTCCATGCATTGAATTACATTGAAGTATACCACTAGGGATGGACCCTGCATAGAGAAAAATAAAATCTTTTGTCGTAAGCGTCGCAAATTTGACCAGCACAAATGTCGCAGTCTGATGGCAAAACAGTTATGTGATGCAGAGGAGATGTAAAGCATACAAGGTTATGTACGTTGCATGTAAGATAGGCAAGAGCTGTGAATAAAAACTAAAGTTCTATGAAAATGAACATGGGAAGTTGTGGCGTTGTGTGATTTCGAATCTTGCGGTGCAAGTAAAAGCATAGACAAAAGTCCTATGAAATTTTGGCTTTTGTGCAAGATGGAAGGAGTGCATTACTAGAAGTTTGGAGGTGTGCAAATTGGACGGTGGTATTCGAGCATCGGCTGTGAGAAAGACGGGTGATTGTGAAAGAACCAAATAGTTCTGAACCGTATGAAAATATTTTGTTAGAATTGGATATATAAGAGGAGACCAATGTTACGCGGGGACGTGCCTCTCCCTCCCCATCCCCAAAACCCAGGTGTCCCAGACGTTCCGGGGACGCCAAAAGGTGGAGGAAACGTTTCCTTGACGTTTCCTAAATGCCAGCGATGAAGGGAAATGTCCTAGGGATGTTTGGAAAAGGTAGGAAATGTCCCAGGGACGTTTGGAACGTGAGGGGGATGTCGGGGACGTTTGGACGTCTCCAGGACGAGGGACATCCCGGAGATATCTAGACTTCCCGACATCACAATTGTTTTTTGAACACGTTTTCTTTAAAAAAACACTTTTTTCCACCTTTTGTTATTCCCTTGCAAATGGCTGAAATTCTAAATAAAAATCACGTGCAGAAAATGCTTATTGAGGAAACTAAAATGATAATATGCTAACCAACATGGATGTCCTAGAATCCTTGGTGAAGGGATCAAATTAAAAAAATTGATGACTTTTGAAGGAAACTAATACAATAAAAAGCTAGCCAACATGTATGCCCAGGAATCCCTGGTAAAGGGTCAAATCAAAAAAGCCAAAGACTTTTGATTAATAGTGGGCCCCATCCCCAAATGGAATCTCCAAGCTGAATTTCACTGGTGTGGCGAAAGGAAGCATGTCCTACATTGGAAACATCATGACACCAAAGCTTGTTATGACCAAAATCACATAATCAGCTTCAATAATGTAGAAGAGGTTAACACAGTGGTTGTTGGACTTAATATAACACAAGATTTAAATTTAAAATCAGTCCAAATGGAAGGGTATCCAGCCTTAATAATCAACATGATGAAAGGCTTTGAGCTAATTTCACGCACTAATTGGAAATTAAATGATCTACAGGAGGTGACCAAAATCATAGCTTCTAATTTTGATATTACAACTTATCACTACATCATCTCTAGGTAGATGAATAGGTGTGTAGATCATCAAGCTAACTTTGGGATCAATCTCAAGTCACAATAATTGCTATGATAGTCATGGGCCCAATTAAAGGAGAAATTGAAGGATTAGATGATCTAATAATCTAGAATTATTCTTTTTATCAGCATTAAAATCAGGGAGTAATAATGTGGCTAAATTAAAAGGCAACATAGTCCAACTTGCACCATCTTTCCTATGTGAGGGTCTCCATGATAAAGATATTCCATTTTCACAAAAATGATATAGTAAAAATCATATTTATAATTTCAACTTATTTAAATCTCAAATAGTTTTATTTCAGTTTATTTATATAGTTTAGTCACTATATTTTTATATTTTAAATATTTATATATATTTTTAATCGGTGATACCCCCACTTGTCTCCAAAATCTAGAAAATTTTTGTCGTCTCGGAGACTCGTCCCGCCGTCCCGGAGTCTTAGGTAACACTGGAGGAGACATACACCCTATTTCAAATGAAACCCATATAAATGATACCCATATGGTGGCATGAGGGAGGATAAATAGGAAATGGCAAAAACACAAAGGGTGTTTCAAGAAAATAAAGATGGCAAACAGCCAAAAGATAGGTGATGTCATGACCAAAAATTGAGTCAAATGGCTAGATGGGTAGTTGTTACGGGGCAAATGTTGAGCTACCAAATGGCAAGAGAATATTATATATGTTTGAAGGTTGGAAACAACTAGATCCTTGGGGCAAATGTAGAGCTATTAAATGTCAACTATATATATATGAAGATTGCAAACTATTATATATGATTGAAGATAGAAAACTATATATATGAGTGAAGGTTAGAATATGTGTACATACATACATACATATGCATATAGATGTATATATATGTATGTAGATGTACATGTATGTATGTATATAAATGTATATGCGCACGCGCTGCATAGCGCGCACACACACACACACACACACACACACACACACACACACACACACACACACACACACACACACACATGATTGAAGGTTGGAAAGACCCAATTTTTTTTTTGGCGTTTATTAGTATTGATGTATGAATAATCAACCTTCGGTTTCATCGGGCGAGATCGATTCAATTGTCAACAAATATTTTAAACAATTACATGTCATATACATATTGAAGATATCATTAGAACCATTAAGAAAGAGTATATACAAGTCACCACAATAGTTAAATGCAAAGGATTAAGAAGGATCATGAATACAAAAATTATGCGGGAAAGAGGAATGGGATATACGCAAAGAACCCATTTGTACCTACCGGGTTGCCCAACCACAAAACAACAAAATATTTCTCGCAATTCGACTACCAAATCAATAAATAAAACAACCATTGAATAGGTTTCAACATGTGCAAGTCGAGTGGTCGATCGAAGCAATGGTAGGCGGGAGGTTGCGTGGTTGAGGTGCAAGCAAAGAAGGAAAATATTTTGGTTGACATGTATGTTACAGGAAACTTCAACTAGGCGGCGTACTGCGTGATTGACGTCGGGTATTAGTCTTGGACTTGGTAATAGCACTGAAATGTTTAGAAACTCTAAAATAGTCTCGAGATAGCCTGCGTCAGGAAGTTTTTGTAACATTTTAGGTCGTGTCAAGGGCATTTTTACATCTTGTTTTTAAATGCCAAAAATAAAAATATAAAAACTAGTTACTTTTGTTTCAGTAGTACTTCAGGAGAATCTAGATGATATATTCTAGAATCTAGATTATAATTATGTGCATATGAAAATTTAAACATGTTGTTTCGTACCCAAGGGTTTTTTGAAAATTTCTGGCAATCTAGGTTGACCACGATCAACCACGGGGAGTGTCAAGAGCAAACCAAATTGAACATAGCCCCTAGAAAGGTTGAGGATTCTCTAGTGTATTGGATGATGTGAACTAAGAAGGGTGCATGAAAGAATTGTTGGATTGAAGTAGTGAAATTGAAGATAGAAGAATTAGAAGAGGCCAACAACTTTGCCAATTTGTAATATCGGAGTCGGATATTGTGAGTTGAAAGCAAGAAAGAATGCTTGCAAGATGGTGTTGATATGTTGCTATGTTGAGAATTTGAAAGTGGGGATAGTTTATGAGAGGAAAGTGTGGTTGAGTTGGAGTTGGATAGCACATGCCCTGCAGGCTTCATGTTATAGGTTGGCACATTACCAAGGGAGCAATCAATTGTAGTGTGTCATGGAATGTAGCCAACATATTGGTAAATTAAGAGTTCGAGTCGTGATATTGTAAAGATTGTGCTAGGGTTGTAAGAGCTTTCAAGCATAAAAGGACCTAGAATGTTCAATAAAATTTAGTATTAAATGACCTAATTATGTTGAAGCGTTGAACTTCCACTCTATAAGAATTTTGAAGCTAAAATTATAATCCAATGAATTTTGGGACAATTTCTTGCAACATCTTCAACTCTTGAAATAACTATCTTGCCTTCACCCCTACAAATGTCTACACTATGTGATCTTATATTGGAGGCGAAGCGATCAAATCTAATTTAAACTCATTTGCAATGGTGATTAATTGGTATCAAAGATTCCACAATTTTCCTTGTGATATTTGACTTATGACAAGAACATATGCCCACAGTCATCATTTGAATTTTTTGGGCAAACATTTGTTTGTTTTTCAATGTCAATCTCTAGAATTGACCATCATCTTACCATTGTTAAAAACAACTTCACATTGTATGCTTTGATTTATTCATTTCCTTCTTGATTTTTTAGTCTTCACATCGACGTTAGGGTTGACATCTGTCTTTTTAACTACTTAGTTAATCAATTTAAGCACACCTTGTCCTATTTGAACTAAAAAACCATACATGAGATGCTTCCTTACACTTTTTTATGAAATAGTCTATATTACTTTATAAAATATTACAGCCTATCCACAAAAAATATGGGTGGTAAAGGGCACACCCCACGAACAAACTAGTCGTGACGGCTAGGAGACTAAAGTATCAAGCCCAAGGGGCAACAACAAACTTAACAACAATGCCAGAAAATGAAAGGAAAAAAACTAGGCCGCCAGCAAACATAGAGGCAGGGGGCGGTGGAGGCCCCTTATCCTCCAAGTTACTACCAGGAAGATCGTTGCCATCCGAAAGGGGCAGCCAGCAAGCAACTTCTTCATCTTTGTCTTCCTGCTATTGATTAGGAGAAATGGCAAGAGCCAACATGGGAACTTTTCAGAATCCCACCCATCCCTCTGCACAGGAGGCGGGGAGTGGTGGTGGGAACCCCGCCTTTGTCTTTGCGCGGCGAAACGGTGAGGGGACCCCAACCACCGCGATTGATAGGGCTATGCCGATGCTTGGGTTGCCGCCTGGGAGAGTGATGACGATGAGCTTGGTCAACCAACCGGCCACGGCCATGACGCCCTTGAACAAACACTCCCAGAAGGGGAGGTAGGGGGTTCCGTGCCACAATGCAAGGAGCGTTGGCCCAATGATCTAGAAGGGTCTGAAGGTGCTGCACCTCTAGCTCCACCTTGCAGGCCTAGTCCTGGATCTGTAAGAACACATTCGAGATAAGCATGGCCTTATCATAATGCGAAAGAATGCAAGAAACTGTGGAATTAGCAAAAACAACATAATTGCGTTCTTTCCATATAAAAAAGGATCTCCACTCTGAAAGTATGCCACACTTGCGCAAAAGCATGGGGAATGGAAATAGAATCCCCCAACAAAGCATGTTGCCAATGAAATTGAGCTGGTCTAAACGACCGAAAGAAATTGTGGATCCAAGCCCAAATAGCTTGAGCTTTGGGCAGTAACAAATGTATGAGCATCTCAATGTGCCCACAAAAAGGGCATAACCGAGGAGCAATCCCATAATGAGCTAATCTACACCCAAGAGGGAGGCCTTGATAAAGCAGACACCAAGCAAAACAAGCTAGCTTGGGCTGAATGATGGCTTTCCAAACGGTATGAAATCTAGCTTCCCAGGATGACCATCTAGAATTGATGGACCATCTGGAGTTAAGCAAGGCCACCATCGGCAGCCTGGGGGTGAGCAGAGCATAACCTTTGCCTGGGGAGTAATTTAAAAAAGGGGTATCTGGAAACCATTTCCAATCCTTCCACCAAGGCCTGAGAGAGACAACACCAACTTTGTGAAGCATCTCGACAGAATGGAATCAAGAACTTCCTGATAAGACTCTTTGTCAGCCGAAGCAAGCTGAAACTTGGCTTTAACTTGAGGCCAAGTGAGAAGTAATCTAGTCGCCCTTTCACTTTCACTTGTGATAGTATTATTAATTTTCCTTTGCCCGCATTACAAGTTAGTAAAATTTAAACATATTAAAAATCAGTAATCATCTTTCATTTAATTAGAAATAATGTGTAGACCCCGAGTCACGAAAAATATAGTTAATCGGGCATCTCAATCTAAGATTGAATCTATAGTGTCCCTCCAACTTAAGGCCAATGGATGCAAAACATTGATTCTATATATTTTTAAGTTATAATGACAACTTGTCCTCTTTGAACAAAAAATATCACACATTAAATGCTTCTACACACTTTCACTCATGATTGTATTATTAATTTTTTGTTGTCGGGATTAAAAGATTGTCAAATCTAAGTGTCTTTAAAAACTAGATTATTTTTCATGCAATTAGAATTAATGTTTAGAACTTCATGTTGAGAAAACATATACTTTATCAAATATCTCAATCCAAAATTAAAATCATAATGTCCCTCCAACTTTTAGGTCAAATGAAACAAAATTTTAGCTCTACATTTTCCTTGAAGTTATCTTAAATCACTTTGGAATCATTTACTTTGAAGAAACCTTTAAAAAACGTTGTGGCTTCTCCACATTAAGATTTTTTTGCACTAGCAAAATATACAATTCCAAAATGCTGATTGTAATAGACATATATTTCAATAATATGATTTTGAGAGGATTCTAGGAGGCTTTGATCGTAGGTTGACAACATATAATAGTGGAATCATGTCCTCAACTTCAAAATATGTATCTACAACATGTTACACATAGTATCCAAGTGGATTGTTGATTGGGAAGAGTATTGGATATAATTGAAAATATTCAAGCAAAAATTTCATAAAATAAACTTCCGATATCTCAAAGAATGAAAATATGGGGGTCAAGCTTTAACAAATTGTGCACTTGGACAAATCCAATATATTTTATGGTCTCCCCTTGCATTCATGGTCATCACATACCAAGTATGCCATCTACTCTCTTCTTTTTTAAAATGCTACAAAAGTTTGGAATTTGCAATTGCTTGAAGTATGTGTATATGTGGAAAGTGATGCATTTCCTTCTTAGTTGTATTTGGAATGCTATAGTTCAACACTATACATCTCTCGGTTAAGTATTGGGTTTCAGAGTGTGCATGGAAATCAAACAATGTGTAATTTTGTCATCTAATACTAAACAAAATAACTTCTCTTAAAAAACATAAAAAATAAATAAACAAAAATAGAAATATCCTTCAATATAGATTATAAGTAATTATATGATGGGTCGAAAGAAATATCTTGAATATGACATTCATAATGAAAACATATGGCCAACTAAATTTAAGATACTTGTTTTATAAGCATCACAACTCCACGAATGTTGAACTTACATGTGACAACTCTCGCATAATCTATGAGAATGTTGTACACTGAACACTTTAGAATGTCCTCATTTGAGATATGGCCATCTTCCATCATCTTCATTTCATATCAGTAAATGGGTAGTATAAAGGAAAACATAGTTGATCTTCAATCAAGGAAGAAAAATCAAACTAGTGTGGACAAAATAAGACAATTATATCGATAAATACAACTAAAATCTATAGACAACAAAATTTGGTCATTTGACATTTGATACTGTTGGTTTTGCTTTATATCCCGCATATATGACTTACGTGTATAAATCAAGCTCAAACACACTATCTCACTCTATCTAAAGGCTTCAAATCCCTCATTATGTTGCGTAATCACCTATAAGAACACTGCTATAAGAAAAAACACCTTATACCTCTTGTACACACCTCTCCGATCATTGTTTTAGCACTCAACCCTATGTGACAAGACCGTCCACTAGGTGCAAAATTTATCAATAATCATGTCCCCTAGTGGTTGATTTTTCCCTTAGCCTTATGGCGACTAGATTTGTAAATGACTATATTTCTATGAGTCGGTCTTCCCCTTTTAGGTCGCCCTTAGTGTGAAACATTACCTTTGGAGTAAGATAGATACAAATCAAACCCGCTCATTTACTTAATTGGCATTCACAAGGTACACACTTGGTCTTCACCAAGTAAAACATTAAGCAAGCTACCATATTCTTCCCTATTGCAAGAGAATACATTTTGGAGAGTGCCTAAACACAACCATGTCAACTCATTCAAAGCCAAGTCAAAACAAACATGATCAAGTATCAAATATCCAAATCCTAATCATATGCATATAATTGAAAGGAACACGGTTGCATTTCCAACATGTGGGAGAACTACAACTAGGTTTGAGCTCCATACGGGAGAAATGTAGTACAATGCTTGGTTGATCAATGGTGGTCTCCAAGGTCAATCGAACTTTAAAATACCTTAACTTTATTGTCCCCATCTAATGTGAATCCAAATGCTTATACATGAAAGCTAGGGTTTGATTTTTTTGATTGATGGTACAAATAAGGAATTTTGAGAGCAGACCTTACCATCATACAATAAACATTTATTTCACTAAATATGGACTTATTCGATCTGAAAGCAAAGACAAAATATAGACAATATTGGAATCCAAAACTACTTGTGTTTGGATTCCAAAATGTTAAATATTGGAATTATCTGGACTCCAAAATCACACATTGGATTCCAATATCGCATATATTGGAATCCAGGAATCACATATTTTGGAATCCAAAATCACATATATTGGAATTTACTGCTCTCCAAAGTCCCATATATTGGAATCCAAAAAGTCTGCAATGTCCCTCTTTTCGGATAGTTCATATCGAAGACCTTTGGCCCATTTTTGTCTACCCGACGGCCAAAGGATGAGTCAAGGGTGACTAAGTTTTATTATTTTTATTATATTGTGCAAGTGTTAAAATAAAACATTATAAAATGCACATATAATAAATTAATAAAGCTTAATTAAAATAAAATATTAAAAGGTGCAAATGTAAAAATACAATTAATTTTAATTGTATTTATCTAGAGAAATGCGACTTACCCATGAGGATGAAAAAATAGAAATGTGAACCAAAAAGCCTCGTGAAAATGTAAATAGCCTAGGGAAAATCATGGAATTTCATTGGTGGTTTGGAGGTCACTTTGTGATCATTTTCCTTTAAAAGGAAAGTCGACTTGCCTCTTGTGGCATCCAGATTTTATACATCATATTTTCTCTTGCATTGAGCTTCCAGCTTTTGCAGAAAATTCCAAGGATGAAAACCCTTGTGAATTTAACTCTTGTGGACGAAAACCCCAGGAGTTTGAGAGGGTTTTTCACTCAGAAATTCCCAAGCGAATATAATCTGATTTCCAGTCAATTTCAACAGTGCATTTTGGAGATAAATTGCAGCAGTTGGATCGACCCAGTTTGGGACTGTTTTGGCATTGTTCTTGAGGTATTTACATCTAAAAATTATTGTCAGACATCTCCAAATTTTTATGAATAAAAGTGCAAGTGGTTTCATAATTTTCTGAGTTATTTCTAGAGGGTTTCCAGGCAGTTTTATAATCAGATTTCATATCTGATTTTTGAGTTATTTTGGCTGCAATAAATTCTGATTTTTACATATTCTGGCTTCTAAAAATATTAGCAATCATTTGGGATTAAGAAAATTATTTTGCATTGAAAACCATCCCAAACCCTAATCGCATTTCCTAGAATAAATCTAGTTTTGCCCTAGTTTGCTTGTCGTGGTTTCCAACAATCATATTTTATCATTTGCAAGCCATAAAAAATCTGATTTAGGGTAAAATATCTATTGGGGATCTTTCAAATTCAAATATTGCAATCCATTATACGGGCTAGCATTCTCTAAGCATTATCTATGCTTGGGATTAAACAAAACATGTATATGTTTTATACGGGCTATGATCGCTTGACATTATTTATGATTTGTTATGTACATAACATGTTTATGTTTTATAAGGGCTAGTGGCATGCCAACCATTATTTATGCTATGTTATATACATAAAATGTTTATGTTTTAAACGGGCTAGTGGTCGTTAAGCATTATTTATGCTTTGTTATATACAAATCATGTTTTTGTTTTATACAGTCTAACGAATGCTAGGCATTATTTATGACATGTTATGTACATAACATGTTTCTATTTTATATGGGATAGCGGATGCTAGGCATTATTTATGCTTTGTTATAAACAGAAAATGTCTCTGTTTTATATGGGGTATCAACTGCTAGGCATTATCAATGTTTTGTAATAAGGTTCTTATCAGTGTTTAAATGTCTTTAAGATTAAACTATGAAGATTTGAATAATTAAAACGCCTTGTGGCCTAGTGATTGCTAGGCTAATGAAATTCAAGAGATTTGAGACACTTCTAGGTTCATGCAGTATGATGTGATTAAACCTCAACATAACTAGAGAATTACTAAAGATATTATGAAGAAATAAACTTGCCTACCCATATGGTGATGAACTTGGGAATCCATGAATGCTAGGCATCTCAAGTATTTCTACGTCTAAGTATGGGGGTCCTTCAAAAAATAAAAAAGTATAAAAATTAGAAAAAGAAACAGAAAAGTAAAGAGAAATGAATTTGTCCAAGAGTGAAAACCATGCAATGATGGCACTTTGGACAGGTCCTTTGGTGAAAATTGGTTTCCGACGCCGTAGGTGGATTCCTTTTCATAAACATCTCACATCCGGGGCATAATCACTTCTTCCTAAGCTAGTGCTTCACCTATATCTGAGATCCTTTTGAGCCTATCCTTTATGGCCTTGATCCATTAGATCCTATTATTGTATATATGCGTGGAATATGCCTTTAATACATTTCCATCTATCATTGGGGCATCCACGCATCTTATTTTTCTCATACATAGCCTCGATTTTTTTATAGAAAACACCTAAAACATTCAAATAGGAATCACCAAAACAACCCAAAAACAATATAACATTGTCCCACAAAAATACCAAAATAGTATAAAATGTTTCAACACTGTTCCAAAAAAACAAAGTAGTGTTTTCTTACTTGGTTATTTGTTTGTACATAGTTTTGTTGGCTTGTTTGTGCATATAGTGTGTTGTATTACATGATTTTTAGATTATTTTTTCTTTACTTGATTAGATTAATTCTTTCTTTATGTTGTTGTGTTGTTTAAATGTGTGTATATATTATATTTGATTATGTGTTCCTTGCTTGGGTTCTTTGTTTGTAAATTATGTGTTTTCATCTCATCATTCACATATATCATCACATCTAACATCCTAACATCATCATATCATCAATAAAATGCTAAGATACATCATCATAAAAATGAAAATCAACATGTATGCTAAGCTAACATTACATCATATCATATCATCAATGGGGAAATAGGGATTATTTTTATCTCCCCCTCATCATAAATCATAATAAAAACATATACTAACATGCTATCTCATAAAACAAAATGTGATAATCATCAATGTCTATCATCATCATCAACATGTCAAAAACATCAATGTCCATATATATAAAGTGTCTTGATATAAATTAGATACAAAAATAATCCATCATGGGCATGGATAAAAAATGTGTGCCTTCATCTTGAGGCATAACCAAAAACATACATATACATCCGATCAAAAATGTTCCTTCATCATGAGGCATATACCAAAAATAAATACATGTGTACAAAAAGGAGTCAACACTGACTCTCGCCAACACCATGACTACTTGGCTTGTGGCTCGGAGGAGGCATCTAGCTAGGTGGAGGCATCTGCACTAATCTAGTGGACCTGAATGGTCTATGTGATCTAGACCTTGGTTGGATGCCTACAATCGACTATAAGGAAGTTCCCTATGTGCCTTCGAAGTACAACATGATATAGATCCTGTAGTACCCAACCTCACTAGTAGCTGCAGAAAAATCATACACTAAATCCCCGAGATCCCCTACCTTAGCTTTGCATGATGTAGCGCATTGTGTTCTCCGTGATAAAGGTGACATCGACCCTCAACTATGCCCTCTATATCACGAGTTGATCTCACATGACCTTGGTATGATCTCTATTTGCAAGGGCTGTTGTAACTTTTGCTTAAAGGTAGCCTCTCTGTGGAACCCTACTCAACCTATCACTGCAAGGTCCGTACTATAATGAAGGCCATGTTACCCCGCAACATCGTCATATCTCGTATGCATTTGTAGCTCGGCCACTTTGATGGCCCACCTTACGTGGGGATCACTCTAAAACCAAGCACGAGTATCTCGTAATGGTGGCCCCTGTGTAATATTTGCTTCATCCCCATCCCCACCACTTGGACTAACCGCTCTAGGGGGTGATGGTGGAAACCGTAACGATACATGTTGTTGTAATTGCTTATGTAAGCCCCGTAAAGGTACCTTCTTTAATAATGGCCCATGTGCCACCTATACATGAAACTCTTGAATAATGTGCACCGCATCTGTGGCTACACTTGTGGTTGTATCTGTGTCCCCTATTGCATTGGGGGCACCTGTGGAGCCTATTGTACCTGAGGTTGTGTTTTTCTGTGTCCCTATAATAGGGACACTTGTGTATATGGATGTACCTATCCCTAGCCATGTGCTTGTGCATGTACCTCGGACGGCCTCGGCCTCCTCCCGGCCTAGTCTAGCCCCTGTCTCACAATCCCTTGCCCCTTAGTCCTACCGGTGTTGTTTTTATACCATTTGTTATAAACTGCTACTGAGGAATGGTGATACTGTTGTGACATCACAATAGCATACCACGTTGCATAATTTTCTGTGGTCCCAAGGTCCACTATTTGCTTCTCAGCCATCCCATACGTGGAGGATGACTCCACGAAAACTTTGAAATGTTATATGTGGTCGATGCAGGCCAAAATCAAATTTCTCATGCACTACATGCGTGTACCATCTCTCATTCCATAGGATATCTTGGATGACACCAAACTAGTGTTGTACTCTGCCTACTAGGTACCATTCTAGGATGTGATTGAGGCTTCCTATCGATTGTGCTCAATCTTGCCAATGCTCAACTCTTTAGCATCCCCCCATCGATGATATAACCGGTATGGTCGTCAAGTCACCATCTATAACCGCAAGTCATCAATGGCTCGCCTATTGTAGGCAGTATCTCCCAAGTGTGATCTAATGTTGTCGCCCACCGGCTCCCATCCCGATGTAGGATGTCTCCTCTGGAATTCTAACTTGTAGCACACGAATTGAACCTCTAATTGTGATGTGATCCCATGCCCAAATCTATAGCAAGGTCACAGGACTCAGCTTCCTCATACCTTTGTAGGCTATCAAGTGTAAATATCTATACAAGTGGGCCAGTATGCACTGACTCCAGACAAAGACCTCTCTATCCATCATTCGATGCACAACTCCTATCAAGCCGGGATGAAAAAGTGTATCGGTCTTATCGGGTAATAAGTAGTTGTTGATAAGAGCCATGAGGTATATTGGAATCCGTGTAAGCCCCCTAGTCTTGAAACATCTATAAAGGTGCCTTTGTCATACCCCCTGTCAGGGTATATCCTCTCACTAAAATAGATCCCAGATGTGCTCTACAATATTTCCATGGTGCCCATCATACATGACTAGACTACCCTGTATCGGTACTAGGAGAATCCGATAAAAGTCATCCAAAGTCACAGTCATCTCTCCCATGGGAAGTCATAATGTCGACTCTCACTATGTCATTTCTCTCTAAGGTAGTCGGTAGGTTGTGATCCGGATCGATGCTAGGAAATTGTGTAACATAAGATAACCATGTAGCCTCGAGCACGAAATCAAACCCCCTGCTCGAGTCAAGTGAAGGTCATCTCCAAATCCCTGCAGACGTTTGTGGTGCTCCTATACATCTAGAGTCTGAGGTCTCTCCTGTAGATCATCCAAAACACAAACAAATTAACATCATAGCTTCTAAATCATCTTCTAAAGTCTTTTAATAATTCCTACATTCATCTAATCACTTCTCAAAATCTTATAAATTCTTCTAAGGCCTTTTTAAAGGTCGAATCTGCATTAGCATACTTCTTTCTACATTAGCGCATCTAATTTCATGTTAGCACACCTCGAGTTATGTTAGTGCATATGTTTTCACACTAACACATTTCACGCTAGCACGCCTTTTTCACGCACATGACCTCCTTTACACGCTAATGCATTTCATGCTAGTGCACCCATTTCCACACTAATGCTCCCACTTTCACGCTAGCACATGAGCTAACCTATTACTAAAACAATGTAACTCTAGTGCCCTCGGATTTTATGTTAGCATGTGGCATTCACACTAGCGCATCTAATGTCACGTTAGCACACCCAAGGGAGTGTGCTAGCGTTAACTCGCCAACTTTATAAGGATAAAAACAAACATTAAATGTACTAAAATTCAAAAAAATGTGTTACTTACTTTGGAACATTGTCTCTGGAGGCCTCCGTACTCTTGAACTTGGTCAATGTGATGTGTGCGGTCCTAGATTCTTGCCATCTCTCTCGAAATAAAAGAAAAATCTATCAAAAAGAGCAATAGGGTCAACTAACACAAATGGTCACGATGGATTTTACCCTCCCACCCTACTATTTATACCCTCCCATCCCTAATTCTTCGTTTTTCTTGCCTCCCAGGGGCCAAATTACTAACTTGTTCCTCTATTTTCTTCCCCACACATACTTTTGTTCCATCGCGATGATTATTTTAATTATATGTTCATTTTTACTAACGTTTTCGCCTTCTTTGGGCATATTTTTTTTTTTGCTTCTGACGATTTTTTTATGTACCAAACACATCGTCATTATTCTATATCACATTCTTCCCAAAATTTCAAAAAACAAAAAAATCGCAAAAACCGTTAAAAATCTTTAAAAATGGTAAAAATCCAAAAATTTGGTAAAATTTAAAAAATCCAAAACATGGGTTAAATTTTCAAAAATCCAAAAATTGGTGAATATAATGTTTCAACATCTAAATCATTCACAAGACACAACGTCTTGAACATCAAAAATTATCCTTAAAAACATCTTTCTTTGGTTCATGTTTGTTCTTGTGCATGAGTTGCGGAACATTTTGATCTACCCTTCATTAACAAATCTGGTTTGCTTGCTATGTATGTATTCCCTTGCACAACTAGTTACTTGGGGAAATATCATAGTGCACGATTTCTTTTTCATAGGAACTTGTGTCCTCCATTTATTCACCTTGCATGTATCCTTGCTTGGGGTGCCATTTTTAACCCTTGTCATATAACTCGAACATGTGGGAACTAAAGCTAGATAACAAAAACATTGGTGCAAATCTCTTGAACATTGTTTGTTTGAGTATGTTTTTTTGTGTTTGTTTCCTTGTTGGTATTCTTGTTTACTTTCTCGTACTACATTGCCTCTTGCATTTTGTTTTGAGTTAGTCTTATGGGTAATGAAAACAAATTACTATTATGGATTTTCATGTCATTTTATGCTTTTTTTACATGCCTATATTAAATAAAATTTTCTCCCAAGCCAGATGGTTCATTGATTACGTTGTGAAATGATGATAAAAAACGGCTCTTGAGCCAGCTGGGTTGAAATCTATCTCCATTTTTCTTCATCTCCACTTTCTTCATCACATTTTCCATTAATCACCATTTTCTTCAACACCACCTAGGGCAATAGGGATTGTATTTATCCCCCTCCCCCTCTTTGTTTCTTCCATCCGTTGAAACACAACATTTCTTTTCCAATCAATCCATTTGAACAACGACCAACCGAGCCACATTCAACTCTCCACTACTACAGTATGCTTCTGTTATGCTAACTTTTCATCTTTCTTTTCAATCGTTGATCGACCTCTTCTATCACCCCATCAACACTCGAGGGGGCATCCTTCATTCTACTCATTTTCCTTCAAAAATTATTTTTTTGTAATTGTCTACTATCTTTGAAGTGGTGTCGCTTACGCTACACCACACCAAAGAGGGGAAAATGTAGACACCTAAATACGACTACACAATTTTACTACTAAAATTGCACCTGTTTATCATCTTTCCTTCAATTTCGTTATAATTAGTGATTTCCCACTAATTAGTTAACATTCCCCTTCATCTCGATCAATTAATGACACTTCGTTAATTAACTAGCATTTCCCTTCATTCTGGATGCCAATTAACAACACTTTGTTAGTTATAATCCTCTTTTAATTAACTATCATTAGTTAATTAAGCCTTTTTAATCCTTTATTTAATCAATAAGCCTCTCATTGGTTAAATATCTCTTACAAATCCTCTCAATTATGTCAAATTTCTCGTAAATCACCTCTAAATAGATTCCTAAGCTTATTTTGGTCTATTAATTAATCCTAGTTGATTAATTAAATCATCTCCAACTCCCATGAGTTTCTAATTCTAATTAATTCTTTCTAATCATGTTTATCCCTTATAATTCTACTTTATCTTTTATCCCACATTCACTAGGATTCTAGCTTCTCCTAAATTGGAAAGTTATATACAGAACCTAATATCCCCCTCTCAAACTTACACCACACTTTTATTAGTGTTATTATTTGCACATGATAAGAGCATTCTCCACCATATTAGTGTTATTATATGCACATGATGAGAGTAATAAAGGAAGATCCATACATGGCAATTAAGCCATATTGGTGAGATCCTTTCCTCTTCTTGGAGATAGCCATCATTTGATCTCATTATAATCATAGGAGCAACTATAATATAGAAAGCATATCTAAATTAGCAAGGAATGGCTTAGTGTTTTCAAGTTTAATTTGGATGCATTAATTAGCTTTTATCCATGCATAACTTTATCATGATGTTTATGTTAGATTATCTTTGTTATTGGAACTACTTGGTGTTAGTTTCTATTAATTATCTTAGCTTCTTTATCATGCATACACCGAGAAACCTTTTTAATTATTGGCGTGTTCTAGGAAATTATCATTCCACCATGATCTTGATCTTGCGAGAGTCCACCTTGACACCTTCATGAGAGATGATATGGCCTAAGTATCCCACTTCCTTTACCCCAAAAGAACACTTCTAATCCTTTGCATACAATTGATTTTCTCTAGAGCTTCCAAGTGATTGATTGATCCAAGTGATTGGATCATTCCCATTGAACTTGCGCATTTCCACTTTTGGAATAATGTTACGCCACTAGCTAGAAGATCCACCAATTTGTGCAAAGGATCCTCCTTGGTTGGTGTGATTTGGATCTAGGTGTGCATTACTTGAGGAACCCATGTGACTTGAATGGGAATTCATGTCAATCTTCATGCTTGAAAGAGTGAGCATCATCTCCTTCCTTATTGATTCAAACCCCATTTGCATTTCACCCTTCACTTCTTAAATACCTTGGTTGAGGTTATCTTTAATTTTACCTTCCAGTTTATGAAGATCATGTTGGAGGTCATCTTTACCATATTATTAACCCTTTCTTAAAGTTGGGTGAATACTTTTGATGCTCTAGAACCTAAAGATTCTAAATCCATATCTTCCTTATTTGGAGTCATTCTTAGAATGGTTTGACCTTATACACATGTTATATTCTAGGTATTTTCATTGATGTAAAATCCCATTAATGAAAAAGAGGATGATGGATTAGAGTCATAGGATGCTCATAGTGATGATGACATGGAGATTTAGGTGTGTTCTTGGTGGTATGAGTTGATTTAGTGAGATTGGCTTGGTCTAACAAACTTAATCAGGTGACCTAGCTAGCCTAGGTGATGGTGCATGATGGTTGGAGCTTCTCGGTGGCTTAAGTATCATGGAGAGTATTTTTGGAGTGTTTAGGCACTCACATGATATTTATGATGTAGGTACAGGTTGAAGACCAAGTTTCATGTGCTCACTTATACCATGTATAGGGGTTTGATGGCACGAGGTTGAGTTGTGGATCCAAGTGATATCATGGATGCATGTAGGAAAATCTTTCATGATGTAATAAGGATTTTATGACCTTTTGGAGAGGTTTCATGGTGATTTTCAATGTTGGTTCAGTTGACCCTAGCCTAAACCATGCAAAATCCTAAGGGCTAGTCATGCAAACGATGGCTGGATATATGGAGACATATTTGTGACATGATGATGATTGGAGAAATTTTTAGGGTGTGTCATGATGATGTATGAAAAATTTCAGGTTTCCATGATATGTATTTTGCAAGTGTGATAGTTTTGGTGAAATATGGTCAAGAAGAAGGTCATTTACAACTCGAATTGCACCTTTTGATGCTCACTTTGAATTGTGTGCTTTGCATGGGAAATTGCGTATTTTAGGGATTTTTATAAATTTAGTCTAGAAGATTTCATGAAAATAATGATGTCATTTCATTGTTAGATTTTTATGAATGAATGTTAAGAAGGTAAACAACTTTTTGTGTGCTTGAAACCCTAGCTAGAAAGAGATATGATAATTTTTCTTCCTAAGTTCCCACAATGGATTTCTAGTAAAATTATGATGATTGGAAGTTCTAAAGGACTCATCCATGTTTCCATAAAGGTATGGTAGAGCTTTTGGTGATGAGTGGATCCCACTCAAATAGGCTTATTTCTAAAGAAGTTCAGTTTGGGACAAGGTTTTCCAAAGGAGTTACAAATTAAATGGACATCGTTTTGATTTTGCAATTTTTTATTGATTTGAATTTTTTTATGGCATGGTGATGCATATTAATGGAAAAGTGTGCCATATTTGTGAAGACTAGTTAAAGGGCGGTTTCGGATAGTTTACGAGAGATGGACTTAGTTGAAGGCTTTTCGCTTAGAGATGGAAGGAGTTCCAATATGTTCGGATATAGGATTCATATATATTTATAGTGGTATAATTTTATTTTCTTTGTGATAAATTTTGATGGGTCATTCGGGCTAGTTTGTAGAGAAGCGACTTTGGTGTTTTTAGGGACTGACTTATTTTTGCGGAAATATTGAGTTGATTGAGGCATAAAATGGATTTTTTGTTGTTTGATATCATATGGAGAGTGAAAAGGAATTAATTTTATTCCTATTTAAGGTCTTTGGAGGTCATGGAAGTGGCATATAGGGTGCAACCTAGTTGAGTTTTCAAATCTAGTTTCTAGGAAGCTTGTTTTGGTGAAGAGGAAAGTTGTATTGGATTGAACATATTGATGTTTAATGATCTATAACATGTTTGGATGTGATTTAAAGATCCTTAGGATTACATGTAGTGGTTACATGTCATATTTGAGTTGATTTGGAGCATGTTTGATTCCCAAAGGTGAAGACAGGGTGTTGAAAACAAGCATTTCTTGAGGATATGCACCTTTTAGCTTATGTTACGAAATATTTGATAGGTCAAAGCAAATGTGAAACCGTGGATGATTCTTATGTGTCATATTAGACATTTGTGGTGAATTTGGGAGCTTTACTAATAATGGATTTGTCGTTTTGCGGTTTTGAGCTTGTTTGGTGTATGATGAGAGGTTTTGGGCATGGCCAACCTATATGGGTCATATGTGAATGTTTTAATTATTCAAATTAGATTTTTTTTAAGTTTCCTTGGTTGAAAAAAGGGAGACGCTGACTTGTTTTGCGTTTGAATCAAGAGAAGGATATAAAAGTGATGTTTTGGGTGTAATTTTGAACTAATTGGTTGAGTATGAAAAGTGCGACCTATGTGAGTATTTTGCAGTACCAAGGAATGTTTTGAGATCCAAGAGAGTGTATGACAGCATGAAGAATTTTTAGAAGAGTTTTTCAAGGGTTTGAAGCAAAGAGAAGTGAAGAAAGTGAAAGATAGAGCAAGTTTGAGAAGCTAGGGTTTGAATAAGGGTTTCAAGGTGAGTGAGTTGAATAGGTGATCTCCATCAGTTGTGTTAGAAACAAATACATCATAGATCTTCATAAAAATGTGGTTTAGTGGGTTCTTGATCATCTTAAGGGGTTGTAGCCTCCTTGTGGAGTTATTTCTTCACAAAACTAGGGGTTGGTGCTCCTTGTAGGGTTGGTGCTCTACTAAATTAGGGGTTGGTGCTCCTTGTGAAGTTGGTGCTTCACTAAATAATTTTGATTTGAATAATATAATCAGAAGTTTTAGTGGGTTTTCTTCCCCTTGAGGGTTTCCCACTTATATCTTATGTTATGGTGTTTTTTCTCTTGTTCATGGTTGATTGAATGTATGTTATATGATGTTGTGCACACATTAATGAATGGATAATTGATTAATGGTTTAAGTGAGTAATCTAAAATTGAAATTAAGTTTGTAAGGACTGATTCCCCCTTCTCAATCCATTTTTCTTCTAATGAGACCCTTCCCTTGCCCTCTAGTTGATCTCTTTGTCATGTTGTAGTGTTTATGTCTTGGGATACGTAAGTTAGGGTAGGAATTTAAGATTTATCGTTTCATATGGTTATTGGCCGAATAGAGAGAAACACAGATGACAAACTTGATCTAATTTGTGGTAATCTTTTTGAAAATATAAGAAACTTAGAAAATTTCCAAAAATAACATCCTATAAAGTGAATTTATGAGAACCACGAAAAATGCTTATAACTTCAACAAAATAATGCAACCGGTCTTGAAACTTTGGGAGAAACTTACTTGACTGATTTTTCCACTTTAGTTAAAAATTGGAAAAAAATCACCATTGTTTCGGATATATAGTTAAATATTCAAAATTAAGGTTTGGACTCAAATTTGGCCATACTGCAACTACGATACCAATTATAATGAAATTACTTTGATAAATATGAATATTAGCAACAATGTTACTCCAAAAGAACACCAAAATATAGAGAAATGATCACAATATGCAAGTATAATGACTTAGCCACTTTGAGGGGCAACCTCCAAACTATATAATAAGACTCAAATGCTCAATATGATGTTTAACTACTCCTTACTACCTCCTATATATACCCTTCCTATACTATGGCAAACACCTAGGCCAACCTACTAAACATATGAAAGCGTAAATGAATGATATATGATAAGAAAAGGGATTATGTAAGCCACAAGTCAACCCTACATATTGGATGTAAGCTATATAAGTAAGAGCATAGAAATTAATAGATGGAAATGTTATAAATATTAATGAAATGAAATAAAATCATACGTAATAATATAATTAAAAAGAAAAAATTTTACTAACTAATGAAAAATGTTTTATTCGAAATAAAAGAAATAAAAGAAAAGAAAGTAAAATAACTGTCAAAACACACAAGCAAGGTAAAATACTATAGTTATTTTTATCCTCAAGATCACCCAAGGGCACAAGGAAGAGCATACATAACATACAATCTATATTAGCATGGAAAGAAAAGTTAAATTCATAAATAAAAATAAGTAAAAGATTTCATTTGTTTTTGATTCCCAAGATCACCGAAGAGTACAAGGGAAGCACATACATGGCATACAATCTATTTTAATATGGAAAATAAAGTTAGATTAATAATTAAAACTAATTAAAAGACTACGATTATTTTTTATTCCCAAGATTACCCAAGAGTGTGAGAGAAGAGCATACATAACATACAATTGATTAAGATAAAATGTGAAATAATAGCCTAATCTAGATGTTATAGTAGCTAGTAAAAAATGAATAATGCAATACATAAATAAACCCAAGCAACTAAGTATTGAAAATATCAAACCCTAATTACAAAGGGGATTAGAAGATCCTTAATTGATTCAAAGGGGTTGTTGAATTGTATTGCAGTGATGACCGGTTGGACAGAGTGGGAGCTGTCGCGTAGAAGCTTTGAAAGATGTAGATCCGAGAAAATTTGACCTGGACTAGGGTACCTGGAGAGGGATGGGGGCACCCATGGGCTCCCGGGTCTGCATAGATGCATAGAAACCTGAATTATCAGGGAAGCAAGATGTTCTCAATTACTTGTCTTTGGTCACGTGTATGTCACCTTTGCAAGATCGTCGAGTTTGGTGTAGATCTGGAATGAATGAATCACCTACAAAACCCCAAACAAAGCATCAAACCCTAAAAAAGAAAGATGCAAATGAAGGGGTCAAATTGTCCTCAGCTACCAAAATGGACTTATAAGCCGAGTGTTGCACTATATCTCAGACCTAATGTAGTTTTTGTGTGTGTGTACGAATTGTGCCCTAGGTTACTCTTGTGTGTGTCACACTTTGTGAGTAGCAAGAAAATAACTAGATGTAAAATGTAAATAATGTGTGCATGGAAACAATAGACTCCCCTCTTATGAAGTGTGATGCAGATGAACTATCCTTTTCCCCTTGTGATGGAGCTAGATGGATGTAAATAGAGCTATAGATTCCTTTGATGGATGCAACCTTAGGTGGAGATAGTAGATGCTTAGTGCTTGGTCCCTTATTATGATCACATAACTTTATATTTATATGATTCCCTTGCTTAAATTTCATAACTAACCCGAAAAGGCCGACTAGCAAAATGATAAGATGCTTAAACGGCTAGAAAGGACCCAAAAAGTGTGACCAAAGTACAAAAAGGATAAGGGTGTGTGGAGGGGACAAGGGCACTGGACCTAGTGTCCTACTGGAGGCTGGTGTCTAGAATGACAAATGTCAAAAGGTGAAAAGACATACTGAGCAAGTAAGAGTGGAAGACCGAAGCGAAGCATAAAGAAAAGAAAGGTGGCCAAAGATATGGGTTAATTATTACTTTTCTTACTTAGGAACCATACGAATAGTAGTATGTGATCGAGACTAGATAATTACCCAAAGTGTGTGATTTTTTTCTACATTTTCCCCCACTTTATGTCGGTGAACACAATTCTTGGTAACATAAAGTAGATAGATATGTGTACCTGATATCCATGTAGATTGATGTAGACAGGTGTCTTTGAGTGACTAGACAAAGCGTGGAGTGATAAAAAGATGGAGCGTGGAGACTAAAGATGAAAAACTATCAAAAGTGATGAGAATGAACCTAAAGCATAAACATGTGTGTAAATGTTGATGTTGTACTTGTTGTTGGTGTCGATGTGTGTGATGTTGGTGATGTTTATTTTGAATTCTTATTTCCCATACAGATGGACCTAAAAAGAGAAGATGATCAAGTAGTCAAATACACATGTATATGTATAAAAAGTATGTAAAAGAAAATGCTGAAAAATGTGAAAAAAGGAACATGTGCACCTGATCCGTGAAGAGGAAAGAGTGTAGAAAGGATCATATAGATGATGTCGATGCGCGTGATTTTTTCAAGTGATCTCATGCCAATGTAATGGAAGAAGTGTAGGGATAAATTTTCTGGTGTCATCCTCCAACCTTTAACTACTTCCCGTTGTATAAACACACCGCATATGTTGTGTACTATGTTAAGGACTCTCTCGCCCTATAAACTTCGTTATGTAAATGCCTAGTGCTAAAGGAATCTCTGCCCTGTTAAAAGCCTCTGCGACATGTCGATGAACTATGTAATTTTCCCCTAGTTACTGACACTCTAGGAAAGACCATTATATTGCCCCCTTTACATCGGTGCTCGGGAAGGCCAGTTGTGTACTAAGGACCCAAGTTTTATTCTCGAGCCTCGTTTGAAACTAAACCTGTGTTGTACCGGTATTGTGTGTAACTCTATATGGGGTGACTGATTCACCCAAATGATGCCCCCCCTCGTTTGGGGTGCATGCGACATCGTTAAAGGATAATGTGGCCCAAAAAAGAGGACTAACAATTGTATTGAATCGTGTCATGTAGGGGGAAGGGAATGTGCTTGGTAGAAACCAAGGCACACACAAACAAGTGGCTAGGAAAAATAAGTGTTAGTACAAGCAAATACAAACACTCATGTAAAATATGACATGTAAGCTAAGCAGAAAATGTATATGCTAAGATGCAAGTAAACACACAAGAAGACAATGTAGACCACAAAAAGTAGGTTACAAACATGGGACATCACTCATGATGTCGCAAGACAATCAAGGCCGATGAAGCCAAAGACATACAAGTGTGCACACAAGAAAAAGGGAAAATCCCACAAACAATGGCATACAATGACAAGAAAGTACAAGCAATGTAATCAGATAACCATGGTGGCAAATAGTCCTATGTAAAAAAATGTTGCACATGAAGCACCCATTAGCATGTTAGAGATATAAAAAGTATGTCAAAGCATGTATAATACGATAAATTAGTGTGATATAAAACAAAATGAAATAATAACACCTGTAGTGTATGAAAGTGGATGCCCCAAGAGCTGTTATGGGACTAGTATTAGGTATTGTGCCAACACCCATGCTACATGTATTGGATATGTAGAATATTTGATCGCAACTAGAAAGCAAGTGAACGTGCATGTGTGTGTGTGATAAAGATAATGACATACAAGATATCTATCTAGCATGTGTAATAAGATGAACATGTAACAAGTAAATGTAAGCAAGAGTAAATGCAACCAAGATATGCAGATATGTTATGGATGGATAGAATGGAATGTAGATTGAATGATAGGAGTCGTGTGTCCCCAAGTGAATGGAATTGTAAGCAGTGAGGTTCATTTATTTATGCCCCTTCAACAATCTAGAATGAACCATAAATGAGAGTGTGTCATCAGGAAATGGTCGAACGATATGTTGTGTGTAGCGTGATGTGATGAATGTGTAGTGATGATATGTGACATAGAGATGAAGTGCGAGAATGTGTGATGATTTAGCCTAAAGCGTATATCACTAAAGGATGCTAAAAGAAGTGATGATGTAGCCTAAAGCGTATATCACTAAAGGATGCTAGAAGAAGTGATGATGTAGCCTATGGCGTATATCACTAATCTAGGAATGTCGCATGAGAAAAAGGTTGAATGGTTGAATGTGTGAGTGTGATGAGGTCCATTTGATTTGTAAACCCTCAACAGTCTAGTATGGACCGTGAGACTAGAGTGTGTCATTAGGTAGTGAGTGAAATGTGTAAAAGAAGATGCGTAAAATGTGTAATAGATGTGGGGACGAGAAATTTCTATGTGATTTGTAATGTGTAGTGTGTAATGTAGGATGTATAGAAGGTAATGCAAGATGCGTAGATGATATAAGATGTGTAGATGCATATAAGACATAAGATGTAAGATGTAAGATGTAGGATGTATGTATGTAAGATGTGTGAATATGTGTGATGTGTAGTTTCTATTGTGCAATATGTGAGGTTCACGTTTATAGGATGCCCTCAATACGGTCAATTTTGAACCAAAGCACAATAGTGCATCATGGGGTAATGAGGTGAGAAAATTCACCTACCATATATTAAGCGGTCATGTAGTGGTGGAAGCAACATTAGGACCATAGGATGGTGGTGGAATTTGAAATGTGTCTTGATAATGCCACAGTAGGAGTAGTCTTTCTGTGATAAAATGAATTGTAAATGGAAGTGGAGTAGGGTAGGGAGGAGTCTTGAATGGTGCTAAATTAGATGGGATTGATGATCTTTGCAGAAGACTTGATAGGAGAAGGATGATTGATTTTGAGAGGTAATTTCATATTTTGACTTGGTAATGTCGTAGAT
Organism: Taxus wallichiana var. yunnanensis; assembly: GCA_018340775.1. Lineage (NCBI taxonomy): Eukaryota > Viridiplantae > Streptophyta > Pinopsida > Cupressales > Taxaceae > Taxus > Taxus wallichiana. The sequence goes on from CM031244.1 coordinate 588,966,681, forward strand.
GACTTGAGAGGAGGAGGTGATATATTGATTTTGAGAGGCGAGGTTCTTAGGACGACTCTTGAGTTTCCTTAGAAACAATGGCATGATGCTCATTAGACATAGACGAATCAGATTTATGAACCCAGTAAGATTTGGTATTTGGAGATGGGCACATATTAGAATGATGCACAACAAATGAGATAAAGCCTTAACGCTCAAGATGCTTGATTCTTCATTGTAAATCATAGCAATCATTTTCATTATGTCCATTGATTCGATGATAATTGTAATATGGGAGACCTTGATATTTTGCAAGTTGGTAAGGAGGATAGCCTTGAGTAGATGGTAAAGTGATCAATTGATGACTAAGGATCTCAATAAGAATGTCATGTTTCTTAGCATTGTGACCAAACATGAGAGGCTCTGGTAATGGCAAGACTTGAGGCTCACTAATATAAGCACATGTAGAAGACATAAAATGAAGATGGGATGTAGAAGGAGAACAAACATGAGCCTAAGAAGCATCCTTAAGTTGTTGGATTTCAGATTTGAGAGATGTAATCATGGATTCCATAGCCTAAAATTTGTCTTGAAATAAATAATGTAAAGCTTGAATTGAGTCCAACATGGATTGATTAGATGGAGGATCACTAAGACTAGGGTCGTTAGATATTCGATCTAAAATAACACTCATTTGATGTGGCGGTGTATTCGTTAGGGAGATACATGGTGTCTAGGGATTTTTTTAGAATAACTTGGAAATTAGGATGCATTTGATTTAAATCATACAAAGAAATTTGAGCAACTTTAGGAGCCATGATAGATCGATCATGAGTGGGGTTCACCAAAAATGATTAAGCTAAAATGTGAAATAATAACCTAATCTAGATGTTATAGTTTATAAAGTAAATAAATGAATAATGCAATATAAAAATATACCAAAGCAACTAAGAAATGAAAATATGAAACCCTAATTACAAAGGGGATTAGAAGAGATTTATTTGATTCACAAAGGTTGTTGGGATGTGTCATAGTGATGATCGACCGAGAAGGAGTGGGAGACCATTACACATAAGCTTGGCAAAATGTAGATTCGACATATTTGATTGTAATGGGGCACTGGAGAGGGATAGGGGGGTGCCCATGGGCGCCTTGGTCCGTGTAGATGCTCGAAACCTAAATTCTCAAGGTCGCAAGATGTTCGTAATTACTTTTCTTTGGTCGCCTATATATGTAGTTGCAAGATCATCGAGTTTAGTGTAGATATGGAATGAACGAATCACTTGCAAAACCCCAAACAAATCATCAAACCCTAAAAAATAAATATGTAAATGAAGGGGTTGCACTATCCTCATCTCGCCAAAATGATGGGCTTATAATCGATCGATGCACTACATCTCGGACCCAATGTAGTTATTTCTATGTGCGGAATTTTTCCCGAGGTTGCTCTTGACGTGTTGCACTTTTTGAGTAGTCAAAAAAGTAACTAGATGTAGAATGTAAATAATGTGTGCATGGAAACAATAGACTCCCCTCTTATGAAGTGTGATGTAGATGAACCATCCTTTTCCCTTGCGATGGAGCTAGATGGATGCAAATGGAGCTATAGATGCCTTTGATGGATACAACCTTAGGTGGAGATAGTAGATGCTTAGTGCTTGGTCCCTTATTATGATCACATAACTTTATATTTACATCATTTCCTTGCTTGAATTTCGTAATTAACCCGAAAAGGCTGACTACCAAAAATATAATATGCTTAAATGGATAGAAGGGATCCAAAAGTGTGACTTAAGTACAAAGAGGACAAGGGAACCTAGAGGGACGGAGGCACCGTCATTAATCTCTTGGTTGGGCATTGGTGTCTAGAATGATAAATGTTGAAAGGTGAAAAAGACATCTGAGCAAATAAGAGTGGAAAATTGAAAGTAGAAGCATAAAGAAAAGAAATGTGTCCAAAGACACGGTTTAATCAAGATTTACTTTTCTTACTTAGTGTTATCCATTTTTGTCCCTTGGTAAAAATGGAAATCGGGAGTAAATTGGACCCGTAATAATGAAAGGCCTTCATGAGACATTTCAGGATAATTTTGTGTTTAAATATTATTCACGGGGTCCGGAATTTAATGTTTTCTTGGAATGAAAAATTGGCCTTGACATGCCCACATTTGTCTAACATGAGCAAAAAAATATCAAATTTGATACGATACTTTATGTTTTAGGGTTTTTTTAGGTTTCCATGACCGTCTCTGGTTTACTGAGTAAGCCTAAGCAATATAAATCGGGGAAAATAATCGGTTTTCAGTGGTCAAAGGGGCAATGAGCTAGAAATAGCTCAATGAGCCACTCGGCAAGCACTCGGTGAGCTCATGATGCATTAGAAGGGTTTTCCCTCAAAATAGCTCGGTTGAGCTAAATGGTGTATGGGGGCAAGCTAATGAGTTGCACTCATTTTGGAGACCGAGCCAATGTTGAGTTCAAGTTTGAAGTGATGGCGAGTTGGTATTCGATGGCCCGGGAATCAACTCACTAAGTTGACAATATAAAACTCAACATGGGCTCTCTAAGGTGAATGGCTAGACATGGAAAAACTCGGATCGAGCCGATTAAAGAATTCACACGAAGCTATCAAGGCGGGGGCTTGTGGTGAGAAAGATGTTGTGATGTCTTTATGGAGGAAGAGCAAGTTGTCTCGGTGGCTCACCAAGCTCATGGATGGCTTAACATTGAGAAACTAAGAGCTCATGATATAAATGTCGAGCACACAAAAGTGGGGTTCGGTTCGTTGAGCTATACGAATAGCTTTATCTTGAGCCCTCAATTAATATCGTTGGGATGCGTATAATTGATGGCCCCGAGATGGAGATTTCCTCAAAGTGTTGGAAACATGTCACCGAATGAGCTTAGGATGCATCACCAAAAGGAATCTTAATCAAGCTCACTAAAAATCATCGTTACATGGAAGATAACACAGGGATCCTAAATGCTCAGCGAAACATTTAAGCACATGGCTCACAAAGGTAGTCCCCGAGTTTCTCGAAGACTCAAATATTTGTTATCACCATAGATGTAGGGAGTTCACTAAACCTATACAATGTTTGGCGGGGGAGAGTAAATTCACCGAGAATTTTGGGTAATTGTCACTCAAGCTCAAAGGGTGCTTGAATGGAGCACAGGTGCAATGGCCCGAGTCACCAAACATGTTTGAGATCGGGCATAATGGGTCGAGCCCAAGGTGAAACTGGGTTGCTCGCCAAAACATGCCAGAAATTTCATGGGAAATATTAGAATGTCGAGAGAGTTATTTGATGATAAGCATGGTGGGTAAGTAAGAGCTCATTGAGCTTGTTGTTAGGATTTTGGAGTTGAATTGCTTCATAGTTAGCATGATTTACACTTTTCTAGTTTACTTAGTAACCAAGTATTGGTCGAGGGTAATTTTCACGGTCGGGGTAACCAACATCGGTAAACACCGTGGTAACCGTCATCGGTTACATGAGCGTGAAATTTTATATTTAACTCACGGGAATTAGATCTTTGTTATCAATTTGATCTAAAGGTTGTAAATGCATAACTAAGGTGCCCTAAGTTTGTAGATGCTTATATAAGCATGAAATCTAGGGTTAGATATTATGATGGCATGTAATTTATTATTATTGCATGTGGAATCCTTGATTGAGATGATGAAGAAGAAGAGAAAGAAATAACATGCTACATGAAGACAAAGCTTCCATAGAGAGGAGGAGACGAGAAGGAAATAAGCAGTACATCTAAATGGTGAGAAGAGGGTAACATCTCTACTATATTTCCTTTGTATAGTTATTGTCTTATTGTAATGGCTTGCATAGTATGCAAAACACATAGAGTTTCTTCTTGTAGATCCACATGTTAGTGAGATCTTGTATTATAAATCCATGTAGATCTAGTCTTATATTGTTAGATCCATAAGTTGTTGTGAGATCTTATATTGTAGATCCATGAGATCATATCATATTGTTGATCCATGTAGATCTAGATATTGTAGAGGAGGTTGTCTTCATGTTTGCATAGGTTATGCAATGATGGAGAGACATACTTACTTTTCATGGTTGCACATTGGTAGACATGCGAGAGGTATTGTCGTAGATCCACAAAGAACTTGGTAGCAATTAAGAGAAAGTAGTTTCGGTTATGTGAGATCTATTGGTGGTGTTGGCAGAAAGCACTCATGGAGATCCATTTAAAGATCCGGAGGAGATGAGATACTCTTGGAGAGATGCATTGTAATATTGTATTGAAGAGTTGGTTTGTATTCTTGTTTTATTATATATATGAGATCTCTATCTTTGGTGGACGTAGCCTTTGCATTGGGTGAACTACGGTACATGTTGTGATATATGTGTGTACTTTGTCTTGATTTGGATTATTCTATTTTATACTTCCACCGATATGGATTTTGGGGAATTGTTTAGATCTTATGTGCATGATTGGGTTTGTTATTGAATCATAGCACTATTTTGCAGTCCCGAATTCCCAACAATTGGTATCAGAGCTTGGTTAGCTTGGTTATTTTAGAGCTATTTTTTACTTCAGTATATTGTTAGTGATATTACCGACATGTATGAGAGCATGGTTTGTTTTTCCGATGAGAATATCACAAGAAGAGTGGATAAATCTCAAGTGGGAGCTGGAAGAGTAAGGTTTTTAGAAATTACAGTGACTAGCGTCGGTTAAGTGGCAACTGGCATCAACAGGGTGACCGTGGTCAGTTACAGGGTGATCGTGGTTGGTTATTGGGAAACTTGGTTTTAAATAGAAAATCACAGATCTGAATATTTTTATAAGATGCAGTGAATGTGTCTTGTTTTCTGAGGTGTTCTTGGTTCTTGGAGGCACAAACATGTTGGTCAGATTGCAGATCCAGTTATAGAGGTATGGTTTTATCTTGGTATTGCAGTGCTTATATGTTTTGGTTGCACATGCATGGTTTGGGATTGTAGATATGAGTATGAGATAGAGGAGAAATTATGCATCCTTTGGTGCAGTTAGATGCATGGGCTTCATTAGAGAAGTTGAATATAGTAGCACAGAATGAAGACAGGGTTTCCATCAGAGAAGCATGTTCTTCAGTTGAAGATGCAGTTGAGTATCTTGGTGTTAGTAAGGTGATGTATTTCATCTTAGTGTAGTTTTATTGTTGTTAAGTTTTTGAGCAATATTTGGGTGCTTCTTGAAATGGATGGCTCAACACAACTATTGGATTTGGTTGGAGTAGGTACCTGGTTTAGTGACCTATGCCAATTTTTGGCGTTGTGTTCGATCCAGCAGCATCGAATTCGGTCAGGGAATTGACATCGGTCAAAGAGGGTAATGGGTACCAGTCAACAAACCGTGGTCGGTCTTTGTGACAACGTGTTTGCACATAGTTTCTTACAGCATAAGAGGGTATGGATGGTTCAGTGTCCTATTTTGTAAGATCGGGTATCTTGCATAGTGTGTACATGTAGAAATAGTGTAGATCAATTCAATGTTTGGATCGGAAAGAGAACGGAGTTGGCTCGGTTAGTCTAATGAGACTTTGGGTTAGGTATCTATATATGGTTCATGTTTTATTTCTTTCATTTGGAGAAACTGATATTATGTTTGGATAGTGTGCACAGATTTACACCCTATTTTTTTGGTGTTGCTTGAATTTTATTTCCCAGGTTGTGTGGAATCTTGAGGACAAGGGTATTCAATCTAGGGAAGAGATCCTCAATGAAAAGTCATGTTTAGACATAGTTGCAATAACGAAAGATGTTGAGTACACAGGATGAAAAGAAGTTGATTCACTTACTTCACAAGAAGTCCAAACTTCCGTGATGTAGAAGTATTCTTTGATAAGAAGGGAATCATTTTTATATTTTGTTTCATTTGGTTTTATTTATCACTGACATATTAGCTTTTGAGCTTGGTGTTAGAGGAAATGCGGAGTAATTTCGTGTTCAGTGGGAGCAAGCCATGGTTGTTGGTATAACAGGATTGGATACATGATGCACAAGCAAATTGAGAGGAGATTGCTACTATTCAGAGTGGCAGAGTCACTAGTTGGTTTTGGAGGGCGTCATGATTTGCAAGTATCTTGAGTTTATTGCTTTGTGATGTCTCTTCCGGTTTTTTTGTAGTGCTTTTATATTCCTTAAGGATGGCATTTGATGGTTAATTCAACTGGTTTTAGATGACAGAGCAATTTTCGAGTTTTAAGGGTGAAAAAGGGAGAAAATCTTATAGTTACTGAGAGATCGGTGTCGGTTAAGGTTAATTGTGGTGGTCATCCGATAACCGTGTTCGATTAGGCAAATGATAGGGGTCGTTAGGAAACCGTGGTCGGTTTGGTAATGAGTTTGACAACAATGTTTATTTACCATTTTAGATGGTACCCTTGTTTTTCTTTCATCTTGGTTGGTTCATGTAGTATGTGATGACATGTATTGGTATTTGTACTTGGTATTAGTTGCATAGTTTATTATGTTTGTTTGTTATTGACATTAATGAGCACAAGATTTATATTCGACTTTTAATTTAGTCGGTGTGAGACTTGGAGCTTCTGGAGAGTGGTGATATGGATGGATGTACATGGTGAGTTTTTACATGTGGATAGATTTAGTTTTGTGAGTCTATGATGATGCAAATGTTTGATTTGCACATGGATGCCTATGAGCACGGTTTAGATGCCTTGAGCATGAGTAAGGGATGTTTGCATTTCCTCTTGATTACTATGTTACTCCATGGGAGATGTTATCTACAGATGATTGTCTTGGACATGCTAGTTGTTTATACAGGGTTGGATTTATAGATTGCAGTGTTTGGATTTCTTTGAGTTATGTAGGTGTTTGTGGATTGATCACCCATTGTTACATGTAGAACTCATTTAGGGTTGTTTTTACCTAGGATCTTGTTTTGCTTTTGCATATTCCAGTATTGACTTATCTTTGGACAATTGCATTGGTGTTTGCATGGAGACATGGATAGATGGTTGGAGAACATGGTTGGTTTTACTGTGTATGGTGTGGATGCATTGAAGCTTAGTACTTCGGTTTTAGTGGGAGATCTTACGGGCATGTTAGTCATGATGGCTTATTGCATGAGGAGCTAGGTTGGATTGTTTTCCTGATACCAACAATTGGTATGGTGTTATGATTCAAATGGGAGCTTAATGCTTGGTGTCACAAATCAGTTATAGCTTTCGCAAGTGCAGGTTTGTAAGTCATGATTTTATCTTCTTGTTTTGAGAAGATGGTTTGATCTTCCTGGTTTTATTTTTTGAGAGAATTGTTGAAGGAAAGAATAGATGGTCTTCACGGTGTATAGATGATGGTAATTTACGGGTATAGGTACAGTTCAACAATTTATCTCCAAGTGGGAGATTGTTAGGATTATGGAGTTGAATTGCTTCACAGTTAGCACGATTTACACTTTGTTAGTTTACTCAAGAACCAAGTGCGGTACGATGAGAGGGTAACCGGCACTTGGTCGAGTGTAACTATCGCCGTGAACCAAGATCGGGTAACATCGCGGAGTTACATATGCGTGAAATTTTATATTTAACTCACGGGAATTAGATCTAACTTTGTTATAAAGTTGATCTAAAGGTTGTAAATGCATAGCTAAGGTGCCCTAAGTTTGTAGATGCTTATATAAGCATGAAATATAGGGTTAGATGTTATGATGGCATGTAATTGATTATTATTGCATGTGGAATCCTTGATTGAGAGGATGAAGAAGAAGAGAAAGAAAGAACATGTTACATGAAGACAAAGCTTCCATGGAGAGGAGTTGGACAGAAGGAAATAGTAGGTACATCTGAATGGTGAGAAGAGGGTAACATCTTCTACTATATTTCCTTTGTATAGTTATTGTCTCATTGTAATGGCTTGCATAGTATGCAAAACACATAGAGTTTCTTCTTGTAGATCCACATGTTGGTGAGATCTTGTATTATAGATCCATGTAGATCTAGTCTTATATTGTTAGATCCACAAGTTGTTGTGAGATCTTGTATTGTAGATCCATGAGATCATATTGTATTATTGATCCATGTAGATCTAGATATTATAGAGGAGGTTGTCTTCATGTTTGCATAGGTTATGTAGTGATGGAGAGATAGACTTACTTCTTGGTGCACAGTCATGGTTGAACATTGGTAGACCCATACGAGAGGTCTTGTCGCAAATCCACAGAGAACTTGGTAGCAGTTTAGAGATGTAGTAGTTCCTGGTTATGTGAGATCTGTTGGTGGTGTTTGGAGGCACGGTTGTAGTGCACTCATGGAGATCCGTTTAGAGATCTGGAGGAGAGGAGATACTCTTGGAGATATGCATTGTACTCTTGTATTGAAGAGTTGGTTTGTACTCTTGTTATATTATATATATGAGATCTCTATCTTTGGTGGACATAGCCCGCATTGGGTGAACCACGGTACATGTTGTGTTATGTGTGTGTGCTTTATTTATTTGGATTATTCTAGTTTATACTTCCACTGTTGTAGATTTTGGGAAATTGTTTGATCTTGTGTGCATGATTGGGTTTGTTCTTGAATCATAACACTATTCTCGCAATCCCAAATTCCCAACACTCATTTGGAATCATGTCGGTGAACTCATGTGAGGACCAAGCCACTCACTACAAAGGGGTCGTGGTATGCCCAAGATCATTCAGTCACAAAGAAGCTCATGTGGGGATGTTGTGTGGAGATGGCTTGGCAAAAATGGTGAAGGCTCGCCATCTAGTACAAGAATGTGAGTTTAGCACACGTACATGTAAGGTCGAGTTAGCGAATGGGAGGAGTGGTTCAATGCATCGTTGAATGATATCAAGCACGCAGACTCATCTTAGATGGCGTATGATGTTGAGCCATGGAGAAGTGAGCTCGTGAGAATGAATGCCCTGGAAATGTGAAAGGCAAGCTAGGTCACCGAAATGATGAGCTTGAAAATTGTTCGAGGCCATGTACAAGTCCAACAACGAAGCCAAGGTTGAAGGCGACAAGTAACCCACATCGGCTAAGCTACATGAGCATCTTGGAAATGTGTTTGGATTGGGCCAAGTTGTAGTGTTCGGATGGGCCAAATTTTCTCGAGTTGGTAAAATGGGGTGGCATGACCCGAGTTACTCTGGGGATCAAGGAGTTCAGGTGTGTCGACCATATCAAGGAGAACGACTTGCCATGCATACACATTATGGTGAAGTAGCTTGACTTAGGGAGAGATGCATTATGGTAAGGATCGAGGAATATAAAAGCTCGATAATGCATCCATGGTGGGCGTCGAGTTGAAGAAGAACTCGGAAAGAGTTAGCTCGTGAGGGCGAGGGGCTCTACAGAGGACAAGTGAGGCATAGGCTTAGAGCTCACTTGACCCAAAGCCTTAGCCAAGTCGTGGAAATGGGGAGTTTCAAGGATTATTGGTTCATAATCTCCGAGCAAGTGGTCAAATGACTACCTAAATCCCACACTCCAAACATCGACATGGGGAGTTTCAGCCCATCGTGGAAATGGGAAGATTTGGGGCTTTTGGGCCAGGGTGTCTTGCTTGATGGATATCCGTCCCGCCAAGGAAATGTGATAAGGAGTGGGCAATGTGGATCTCGACATCGTACACATTAATGTGGGACACATCACACACATTAAGTGTCGAGGTGAGTTCCGAGTTGATAGGAATGTGTGGTAAGGCATTTAAGGTCGGATCCCGAAATTTTTGAAGTGACTCGGTTTACATGGCAGGGAAGCTTCTAAGGAGCTCGGTAGATACGTCTTCATAGGTGGTTATTGGTTTTATTGCCAATTTTCTTGGCCATGAATGCATGGAAGGATGGTGTTAAGCATCCACGCAAGTCATTTGGCGAGTTCATCACATTTGAGTTGGTTTATAAGTTGATAGGGCGACAAGTGAATCTCGAGTCGCTAGTCAAGTCAGTGGGGTCGTTCATTTCAGAGTAGAGCCTCGCCATGCAATAGGTGTTGGAGGTGGCTAAAAACTCACCGAACAATGTAGAATGTGTCGGTGACCAAAGGAAATATAAAGAGCCCGCCAATCAATACGATCATGTGGCAAGTTGTGACAGATTCGATGCATAGAGTCGTTATAGTGGAATGTGAAAAGTGGAGGCTGAACAACGTAAGTGTGGGGGTGGTGGGTGTTTCAAGACCCACGATGTGATGCAAATATAAGACGTACTTGCTAAATGATGTGAACAAGGAGCTTTCCAAGTTGGTTGGCGAGCTAGTTGGCCAATCAACACTAAAAGCCCTTAAATACAATTTTAACTCATGGGTTCCACCATAAACCACATTGATTTCTCCAAATATTATTAAAATGGAGGATAAATTCAAATTTATGAATTTATGAAGGTATAATGGGATGAATGTTCTTTAGAGGTACAATTAATGATGTAATCAAGTATGGAGGCCATGCCTTGCTATAATTTTCCCCAAAATTTAGGATTTCTCCTTCTTTCTCTCTCTCTCTTTTCACAAGATAAGTTGTGGTGGATTTGGGAACTTTCAAGCCTTTCTTCTAAAGATTGTAATGGCAACCATTGCCTCTTCCTACTGTAATGATGCATTGTGCATGTGATGAAGTAATAGAAATTATGTTATGTGACTAATTATCGGTCCTTTCATTATTTTTACTACTTATTTTTGCCTTTCTCATGTTTGTAGGTATATTGTGCAATTTCAAGTTTCCATTGCAGGTTTTGGGAGTTATTGTGCTTATCTGGGAGTGAATTTCGTATGCAATTGGGTTATGATGCATGTTCATCCTTCTTCATTGGAAGACAAAAAACTTTTCTAGCAAAACCCTTTCTTGGTGCATCACCACTTCCTAGTGTAGGTTTTATTTCTTGCAAATATCTCTCCCTAATCCCCTAGAAATGTTAGTATAGGTCTAGTTAGTTATTTTTATTGCATTAGGAGTAGTGTAGTGCTTAGTTTAGGAAGAGGAAGTCGGCCTTCTCCAGAGGTTCACCTCAAGCCACAAGTCCCACAACTTGAGAGGTGATCCCATGTTACCCAATCACACTGAATGCCCTATCCATCACTTGGCCATTCGGAGGGTGTAGTGATTTGGTGATCCATATGAATAGTAATATGCGATCGAGAGTAGATAATTACCCAAAGTGCGTGATTTTGTATCTACAACAATCTATAATAACAATAAAAAAATTAAATTCAAAAATAATGTCGGAAATCCTTAGTTAGTGCTCCATTTATATATTAGTGAATAATAACTATATGAAGTAATTATTATTATGTAAATGTTAGTTGGTAAATAAGTGTTATATAGCTGTTATAATAAAACAACATATAACAAATATTGTTAGTGAGTTTCAAACAACTCATGTAGATAGTTAGATGGAGTTATTTAGGGGAGAAGGAGTTGTAACAAATTCCTAAATTATAGGAAATCCATTTCCTATAAATTTTTACACTTCATATTATGATTATCGAACCGAGCATATTATTTTTGTGTTTAATCATTTGATTTATTTTCATCTAGTATCGTAGCGTGGTATTTCTTGTGCCTATTATGAATTTTTGATAAATTGAACTATTAGGAGCAGCTTGTTTTATTGTTCATTTCCCATCTAATGTTTAAGCATGTATCTAAGATTTCTTTTTCTTAGGTTAAGGCTCGAGTCATACTATCTTTGTGTTCTTATACTAGATGAACCATTGTGTGTTGTTCTTATGTGCATTCCTCAAATATGATCTTGCCCACATATTCTTCGAATTTATGAGTGGATTTTCCTTCCGATATGTCAACATCCAGATCTAAGCACCATTAACATTTGTTCTTGTGTTTTCCTTTAATAAAACTTGATTATCTTTGGATCCATATACTTTTGCAAATCATTTTAGATCAATTTCTCACGCAACCGGTACAAGACATGAACTCGCATTTGGGCATTATGATTGGTCTACTCAATTCCTCATATCATCTTCCTTGTATGCATTGCGACAAAGCATTACCAAACACTCAAGCTTCAAAATTTAGACACGTGATCAAAAAGGTTGGTAGTCAATTCAAGTGCATGGTGACATTCACGCTTGCATTACTTATCCACACTTTGTTTGACCGAAGACTTGGTTCGATAAATTTGCATCGGATTCACTGAAACTAAAATACTTGTAAGGTGTGTTTTAAATGCATGTGCCTAACGATCACATACGTTAGCACAGTCTGGGCCAAAAATTGAACCCAGGACCTCCACAACCCTACTGCCCCTGCCAACCACTACGCCACGCAATGTTTTTGGCATTATTTTAGAAAAAAAGGTATTTGATGTCAACTCGCTAACATACATGATAATTAGGTCGATTAGTTTTAAACCCGCGGATTTGAAAATTTCTTTAGCAATTAGTGCAGTATTAATTGTTTGATCGTGTGGGCACATAAGTTGTCAAATTAAGTTTTAGTTTAAGAATAATTAGCTTATTAGAGTCTAAAAAAAGTTTTGTTTAGCCTTATATGGGTCATCTCTTTATAGACTATATTTTTTTAATAATAGGTTGTTTAAGTATTTTCATTTTAAAAAAATTAAAGATCATCATTGTTTTTTGTTGCCTTGTCTAGTATCAAAATACAATGTCACTTGTCATCATATATCACCATGGTAGTACATTAAGTGTACTTATTGTCATTATTTATTTATTTGTCTAAATATGAATAATTAATTCATTGTTGGACGTTAAATGTTGTATAAGTAATGTTAACATGAATTATGAGTCATTGTAGAAATTCATAGTTCATGTCCTTAAAAGTCGTGGAAAAAATTGAGTCATTGTAAAAGTTTGAAAAATAATTAAAAAAATTGTCCCACTTTTCAATAATTGGATGCATTTTCACTTGTACGCGACGTCCCCCTTATGGGAGTGAATTGTTCAAAGAGCCTCAAAGAAAATCAAGTTGAGTTAACACTCTTTCATTCAAGGAAGGAGGAAAACAGAGGTCAGAGGTCAATCATCAACCTCCCGTCACCACCAACAATGGGGCCTGCATCAAGTTTTGATGACACATTTTGTTTCAGTTGTGTGTTTGCTTCCAGTTGTGCATGGTAAGTTGCAATTTCATTGTTCCTATTTGAATAAGTGGAAATTTCACATTGAGGGGGACATGATCCAAATGTTTCGTTTCCATTATGTTAGTTTTTCCTGAGCAACATAATTTCTTATATTATTCCATGTAGTGAGATATTGATGAGAGATGATAATAGTACTTGGCACATCGTGATGTGGTTGTTGGTAATCCACTTGTAAAACCTTCATTTTTGGTTTGTGGTAAACCACTTGTAAAACCACCACTCTTGGTTGTTGGTAAACCATTTGCAAAACCATCACTTTTTGGTTTGTGGTACTCCACTTGTAAAACCACCATTTTCGGTTTGTGGTCAACCGTTTGTAAAACCATCAATAGGGTTTGTGATTATCTTATGAAAATCACAAGATCATGATTATGTGCAAGTACAAGACATCATTTCCCCATGTTCGCACTAAGGGGGAATGTTAGGAAATCCTGGTTAGTGCTCCATTTATATATTAGTGAATAATAATTACGTGAAGTAATAATAATTATGTAAATGTTAGTTGGTCAATAAGTGTTGTATAATTGTTATAATAAAACAACATATAACAAATATTGTTAGTGAGTTTCAAACAACTCGCATGGATAGTTAGATGGAGTTATTTAAGGGAGGAGGGTTGCATAACTTCCTAAATTTTAGGAAATCCATTTCCTATAAATTTGTACACTCCATATTATGATTATTAGAATGGATCATATTAATTTTGTGTGTTTAATCATTTTCTTTCTTTTCAATAAAAATAATTAACCCACAACCAAAATTTGTCCCACCTTGATCACCAAAAGGTATTCTTATATTTGGATCACCTACAAGATGTGTTAGATTATGAAATTTCCAAACCAAGACTACGTAAATAAATGGGCTTACGTTGTCACCGTTGAAGATGAAAAAAACAATAATGGATTCTTGCAATGAATAAAGTGGTATAAATCTCTCATATCTAAATCTGAAATCTGCATAAAAACATTCAAAAACATGTTAGTTATTTTTGTTGGTCAAGGATCTACCTTGAATAGATCACTAACCCTTCTTAAAGGAGATTAAAGACATTTAGGAAATAAAATGCTAATGGAAATAAGAAATAAAATATATTAATTTTTACTATACACCTCGGCTTATGGTCATATGTAGGTGCCCTATGATGTTCTCCTATGTGCCCGATCACCCAACAAACATGACTTTGCTTCATCAAGTGGAGAATGGGCTCTGAGTATGAAAGATGTTAGGGATCAAAAGGGATTAGGAACGTAATGAGGGAATTCTCTTGATTCTTCTCTTTAGATGGGAGGTGGAGGGGTGTATTTATAGGGTCCCAGGGTATAATTAGGGAATGGGGCTAATTAATTTCTCTTAAAACTAATGAGAAATTAGGTAGATGAATAGTGCATGAATAATGCATGAATAGTGACAAGTTTTGAAAATGGGGGAGATGTAGGTGGAATAGTGAAACATATTTGAAATCAAGGGTAGGTGGGTGGAATAGCGAGACATATTTGAAAAATGGAGGGCATGTGGGTGGAATAATAGAGCATCTTTGAAAAATGAAAATAGTGGGTGGAATAGTGAGGCATGCTTGAAAATGGAAATTTACTAAATTATTTTATTTGGTGGTGGAAGAAAATGGGTAATTGACTTAATTATTATTATTTGGGCGAGGGACATGGAAAAAATGAGTAATTGATCAATTATTTTATTTGGTGGTGGGGGCATGGAAGAAAATGGGTAATTGGCCAAATTATTTTATTCGGTGGTGGGGGACATGGAAGAAAATGGGTAATGGATGAATTATTTTATTTGGTAGTGGGGGACATGTGGGATAGTGGAATGTTGATGTGGCTAATGATGTGGAGGGGATGATGTGGTGATGAGTAGGATGTAATTAGATTAGTTAATATTTGGTTAATTAGTTTTTAATAATTAATGGGATTTGAAGTGAGATGAAGAAATTAATTAATTGGTGTGGTGGTAGAATTAGAGTGTCTACAAGTAACATATAGAATGGGCTTCATTATACATATTACAAGCTTTAAGTCCTATATCTAACAAATAAGCGTTATAAAAAAGTGCAAAAGAGGAGTAAGTAGGGAAAAAGAGAAATATTGTAGTAAATCTGCAAACGGTGTTCCATCTTGTTTGAATGCCAAGATCCGTCAAAACCATGTTTGCGCTCATAATAGTATGCACTCGATCAAAACACAAGAAGGTGCAAGAGTTTGAGGAAATGCAACTACCAAGAGTTGAGTGCAATATCATTGGAGGTGCAGAAACATGCTCTAACTTTCTAGCCATTAATCAAATGATGTTCTAATGGATATATGAAAGGGTTTCCTTTAACCATTCATTCAAACCGATACAAAGAACATACAAAGTGCTAACTTAGGCCAAAAAAAGGGAAAACATAGAGAGATAAGGCAAATACATAAAAATTCTAAGAAGCTTTTTTACTCCTAATTCTAGGACCTTTACAAAGAGTTTAGTTTGGATATTTATAGGAAAATCAAGGAGATGAATAGTGTTATAAGAATTAATGAAAATAGGCTCTGTCATAATCCAAGATTGACAAATTAATTACACGTAGATGCATAGTTCAATCAAAATGAATGTTAAGTTGGCATTCTAGAAGTAACGACATGTCAAGATATTATTTTCAAAGAGGAAGATCCTCATTAAATGTTGCTAAGGCTCAAGAATCAACCTGGATTTGATTTACTCAAACTTCTAAATTCCAATGCAGTGGCATGCATGGTGGATAAGTCGAATTCTCCATTTAAGTTTGTAATTTGTCTCTAACATGACATGTTTTGGGAGAATACATTCAACTAAATCCTCCGATCTTCCGACAAATAAATTAAACTTACGTTGTCGTGATTTTCAGAAATCTAACCTATTTTCTAGCAAATATGACATTTTGTCATTTAGTGCATTGTCAAGTTTGAGTCGTGAAATGGTGCACAATCAACCTGCGCCTGGGTGTGCACTTTGCTTTGTGGGAGCATCCTTTTAACTCTATGCACAATGAACATGAACAATCCCTTTTATGGTTTTGTGCGCTACCCATCCTTGTGCATTTTGAAGGCTATCTTGTGCACACCAAAATGAAAGGACTAACTAGAATTACACGTAGCCAATTTAGATAAGGGGAGAGAGACTCACAATGTGCGCGCAAAGTGCTTGCATGTGGGTCTCTTTGATCTTTGTGTGCACGAGGGGTAAGTTTGGTTAATTTTTCATTTTCATTACGCAAAATGTCTGCATAATGGATGTGCATGTTTAAGGGCATGCATTCATATTTGGAGCCTCTTCCAATCATAAGTGTACATGTTTTGTTTGTGCAATCATAAGGATTTGAGGAGCTAAGTGCCATGTGTTAGATTGGGTCAAATGACTACATAATGGAAGGGTTAAATTACACGATGCTTAAATCATTTGTGAAACATGACATGAGCCGACCATAGGTCTCTTAATGGTATTGTGCAATATCTAGGTGGGTGGAAATGTCATGGAGCATAGAGGGGGTCGCAGGACTCTTCGTAGTAGTTGCAATGGGATTGTGTAGAGGCTTGTTTGAACATGAGAAGGTCGAAAATGCTTTAGACTAGACATGAACATTATGAGGGTTGGTAGGGAAACCAAGGAACCTGCGCGATAGGGTTATGCAATCGTGCACCTAAAGAGATGTTTAGTGATGTTAATATATGTGGGCGTGTAGTGAATTGCTCACTATTTAGTGATGGTATTTTGCATGCAATATTCAACGAAGGTATTTTACATAGTAATAGATGGATGTATTTGTGAAGAGGCATAAAAGATAGGGGTAAGAGGAGTGTGTGGCCAAATGTGAGTAAGGCTGCCAAAATTTTCATGCGGATAAGGGTTGTGCAAGAGATGGAGCAAAGTTTGGAGAGCGAATCTAAAATACCTTGAGAAAGGCCAAGGGGTTCCATCATTTCACTTGTGAAATAAGAGGCATGTCGTGGACACAACAACACGGCCCTCGAGGAACATTCAATTATTAAAAACATATCATTACAAATTTAGCATATAAAATTAAAATAGCTCTCCCATAATTTTTAGTCCTCGTAAATTGTTGATCTACGATAGTTTATCAACATGTTATCTTGTGTGGTTTGGGTGTGTAATCAGTTCAAGGCTTATGTAATATTCCACCCAATGAAGAGAAGTAAATGCGTGAATCAAGAAAGGTTTTGAAACATTCCACTAGTGAAATGTTTTGTCAACATGAAAGTAAAATTTTGGTACAAATCCCCATTTGAATGTCAATCTTCTCATATTTGATAACAATTTGATGTCTATGAATCCTTCTCTTCTTTATTTACCATATAAAAATTCAGAAATCTTACTAGAAGAGCATGTTTTTGCAAATTTGTCATAATGGATGGTCAAAAATCAGTAATGGTTGTGAAGAAGGCAATGGATAAAATTATTGGATTTAAAGAGCGGATGGATTGCAATGAGACTTATGAAATATTGAAAACATCAGAACTAAAAAGAAAAAAATAAATATGCATAAAATGATATGAATTAAAGAATCACATATAGACATCTATCTAGATCATAGATTATGGTGGTGACAATACAAAAATGTATGCTGATTGGGATAGGAATTGTGTTTATTATAATCTAAGGATACTAGAAAATACAATGACAAGAAAAGTGTACAATCGACACAAACAAGAGACATGAAATAAACAAGTATCATGCATTAAGATGAATGCTTCTAGACTAAAACACTAACATATATTTACTTCCAAAAGCATTCATCTAATTTTTATGGACTATGGAAACTTGAGAAATCCTAAAATGTATCATACATGTTTATGGCTAAGGATTGTGCAAGAGAAGGAGAAAAATTTGGACCGCTAATCTAAACTACTTTGAGAAAAGCCAAGGGGTTCCATCATTTCACTTGTGAAATCAAGGGCGTGTTGTGGACACAACAACATGGCCCTCGAGGAACATTTAATTATTAAAAACATATCATTATAAATTTATCATATAAAATTAAAATGGCTCTCTCATATTGTTTAGTCCCCGCAAATTGTTGATCTACGATAGTTTTCTAACATGTTCTCTTGTGTGGTTTGGGTGTGTAATCACCCAAGGCTAAGTAAAGGCGTGAATCAAGAAAGGTTTTGAAACATTCCACCGGTGAAATGTTTTGTCAACATGAAAGTACAATTTTAGTACAAGTCCCCCATTTGAATGTCAATCTTCTCATATTTGATAACAATTTGATGTATATGAATCATTATCTTCTTTATTTATTGTTATCCATATTTCACCCTCGGGCAAAATATTGGATCAGCCACGACCCCGCATAGAAAGAACCTGAGAAAACTCGTTCAGATCTTGTAAATAGGTCGCAGAAAGACTCAACAATGGAGTGGTGGGGGCTGAGAAAGATTAAATGACCCTATGCAAAAAGAAACGACTTTGTCGAGCCATTTCCATGTCTTAAATCCATTTTTCAAGTTATAAGTAGACTCAACAATGGAATAAAGCAGGGTTAGAAAAGAAGGGGCAGTGCCGCAGAGGAACCAGGAGCAAGAAGGGAAAAAAATGGTGAAGTTTCAAAGTTTTTCGGCTCGAAACCGTTCAGAAAGAGTCCAAAATTGACTAAGTATGGAAGAGCCAGCGGAGAGAGCCACGTGTCCTAACGACGCTTCTCCAAAGATGAATCCATAAAGGGAGGCTCAAACAAGCGCCACATCTCCACGTGTCCCAAGCCAAAATGGAGGTAGGGTCAAATGGTCAATAGAGTCAAAAGGCATAAGGTGGGTCTAAAAAATTGGCTAAGTATAAAGTGCAAGCGGAGGTCGCCAAGTGTCAGCTTGGCGCATCTCCAAGAGTTAGTCCAAAGGTGGAGACCCAAATGAGCGTGAGCTCTCCACGTGGCCCAGAGTCCAAAAGGATAAAAGGGACCGTTGAAAAGTCCACAGACCTGCATGGAGGCTACCAAGTGTCAACTCGACGCTCCTTCAAAGGAAAATTTTGAATCGGGCTTTCAAGCGAGTGCGGTGCCTCCACATGTCCAGTCTCAAAAAGGGGTAGAGTCGGTTGAATAGTCAATGCATGGGGCAGGCAATGGAGAGGTGCTAAGTGTCTAAATGGCGCTAATTCAAGGATTGAATAGAGAGAGGGTTTCCAAACGAGTGCCAGACTGCCGCATGTCCCAGGTCAAGAGATATGACCCCGCCAAGCAAAAAGACTTAGCCAAAAACATAGAAATTGGGCAGGCAGCAGAGGAAACGCCACGTGGCAAGCCTAAACTAGCAACGCTAAAGTGGGCCATCGGGGGAAAGTTGGTTTTTTGCCCCTTGTTATTCCAAAGGTGTAAAAGTTGCAAAATGGGTCGTAACTCCACCCAAAGGAAAAAGTCAGCGTTTGAGCCCGAGTCAAGGTCAAAGCGGGGAGTCGAAGGAAAAGGTGAAAATTTTCCTTTTGTAAAAAAGGCACAGAGATAAAATTGAAGTGCATCTCCCCAACCAACCAAAGGGTGCCATGTGTCCAAGCGGAGCGTCGGGGCCATGGGAGTTTTTTGAGTTTTACATTTTTTTGCGGAAAAGGGGGAAAAAGATAAATCACGGACCGCAAACCCGATTTTGCCCTAATCTAGCTGCCACGTGCCCCATATTAAAAAGGAGACCCATTTTTCAAATTGTTTTCCCACCCATTTGTACGGACTCGATACAAACTTTGAAGGGGCATATCTTTCGACTCAGGGCTCGAAATATTGTAAATCTTACACCGTTGGAAGTGTCTCGACGTCCTCTACACCATGGAAAGATAAAAATCATTTTTCAGGCCCTGGTAGGTGAAAAATGGAGAAACGTCTTCGGGCCTTTAATGTAGGATCTTCTTGCCTCAACAACCAGATCGGATTCGATCTGCTCTGGCCGCATTTCTTCCTCCTTCGAGGCGCCAAATAAGGATTTGATGCAGTCAAGACAGATTTGGAACAAATTTTATGGGAGACATTAAATAGTGGTGGTTGAGCTTGGAGTTGTTTCCCGCTTCTCTCTTTTCTCTCGTCTGTATCGAATCTATAAATATAGGCTTGAGACTCGTTGTAAAGGGTTGGACATTCTTTTGTTTTGCAGGCTCCCTTTCCTTCTAGCAAAGGAATTCGTGGAGTTCAGGCCTTCCATTAAAATTGCAGTATGTTTCTTGCCTCCTGGCTGTTTTGTAATGCATTATATCAATCTGCAGAGCAATAAAACACGTTTGTGATCAATTCTAGATCATTTCTGTCTCTTTTGCTCGCATCTGATCTTTCATTATAAATCTAGTTATTTGTGTTTGATTATTGTATGTATTTTGTTGGTTTGTGTCTATCAACAAAACTAGTGTTCATCATTCCTTCGGTGCATCACCTTGTAGTTTAGTTATTTCTTATTTCTTATATCCCTTTTTATCCCTATCTCCTTGGCAAATTTTAGATTAGGTATAGAGATAGATCCTCTGCAAGTTCTCACGTATGCACCTAAATAGAGGAATAGGAACCAACCTTTAATCTGGAGAGCTTTTCCATTTGCAAGGTCCCACACCTTGGGGAAAGTTCAATGTTATGTGAATCACACCAAATGACTCTGCCTTAGAAAATCAGATCTATAGAACTCATTTGGGGGTGTTGTGATTTTGCACTAATAGTTTTGGCATCTCGGTGGGATAGAGAAGTCTCCATCTTATTACAAAGTAAGATTGATGTGCACTTGTTGTGATTCTAACTTTTAAGAAGTTTTAAAATTGTACATCTAGCGACTCCAAAAGAAACAAATCCATTGGTTTCAAAGTCCAAGCAAGTTCATGAGAAGGATACAAACAAGGTCAAGAACAAGAGAAGGACAGTTTGTACACATACACTTGTCTCCAGACAGAAGGAGAAGAGGAAGAAGAGCCCAGAGGTCTCTATCTCCACCAAACAGAGCCTTATCAACACCTCCTCCTAGTAGGTCATTCTTTCAATCAAGAAGGGTGTTCAGGCCAATCAGGATGGCACAACCAAATCCATATGTCAATTTCATTGGAAGCAGCCCACTCGCTCTGAATGCACAAAATCCAGTTCCAATGGCAGCATTAAAGAGCATCACATATTTCACTGGGGAAAAATAGACTTCTCCTGGTGACCACGTCCAAGATATTGCAAATGTCTGTACAATCCATGAGATCACTGAGATGGATATTGCAGTCAAGTTGCTAGCCTCTTCACTCAAGGGTAAAGCTTCACAATGGTTCAGGAGCTTAGAAGTAGGCTCTATTCGATCTTGGGACCATCTATGCACAACTCTTCATAACCAGTTTGGAGAGAAGGGGGATAACCTGTCCTTGTTGGAACAACTGACAACAATCAAAAGATCTCCTAATGAGCAATTGACAGACTTCAACCTCAGGTTTCAAAGGACCTGGGACAGAATTCCAGCAGCAGTAAAGCCCACTAATGAAGGTGCCTTCTTATACTTTCTTAGAGCTTTAAATTTTGATATTGCTTTAATGATTCAGTCAATGGGGGCACAACCTTACCTGTAGCCTATAGCCTATCCATAGGAGCTGAAAATTGTTTAATCTAGGTTGGAAAAATTGCTCCTAGGCCATCCATGCCTCTATACCCCAAATTAGGGAACCCAAGTGCTAGCCAAACACCCACATTAGCCCCTGTACCTACTCCCAGGAGTCAAAGCTCTCGGTTAAGCCTCCACCTCATCGTCTAACACTTCAAAAGAACTCCAAGAAGTCATGAAACAACTTCAGAACTGGGAATGAGTTAGTAACCATCAAAAGGCAGCAAGCTCAAAGTTCTAGGCCGTATCAACCTCAGGCTCAGTATCAGGCTAGACCCCAGTATCAACAAAATAGACCACCATCTCAAATTATAAATCAGAGTCAAAACCAAGGACAACCTCAAGCTGCTAGACCTTTTAGGTCATATGATCCAAACACAACTTCAACATCAAGGGCATTGGTTCCAGCAAAAGGAAAAAATAGCACAGGAATATGATTGGTGTTTCCCATGCAATCAGCGACATAACCAATCAATGTGCTTTAATGGTTCACTGAATCATGCCTTGATGGTGCAAACCAATATGGTGTCACAGAACCTAGCTAAGAAAGAGATCAGCAACAAGGAACTCAGAAGAGGGACCTCCAAGTGAAACTATGCTTGTCAATTGGCAAGCTGAGGACTTCGTGGGATGAATCAGTTCCCTTCTCAAAGTGTAGCTGCCAATACACGGTCCAAAAAGAGAAATATTGGAGAAGGCCAACCACTGAACTCAGGTAACCCTCAACCTTCCATCACTCCACAAGGTTTTGGTGCTCCAAATATAACTCCCAACATGCAGAACCAATCCAAGCCACCTTCCAAATCCACTCAAGCACCGGTTGTAACAACCCATGTGCAAGAAAAAAAAATGTGCCAGGAAGGGGCAACAAAAGGATAGCTCATTCAATATCATTGAGAAAATGAAGAGGACAAGTGTGAACATTTCACTATGGGAGTCATTGGCCATTCCAGGGTAGAGGGATCTATTGCAGATTGTTATACAAAATTGGTCAAGCTCAAATCACACCCCTAACTAGCAAGAGAAAGTGCTTACCAATACACTCAACATGGGGAAAACATCGGATACAAGGTAAGAACCTAAGACCTCCTCCATTCTATGTTTCATTGATTATTGGAGACAAATTGGTGCACAATTGTATGATTGATTTTGGGGCAAGTAGTTCTGTAATGCCCAAGCAAATAGCTGATCAACTGGGTCTCCAATATGAAGTCATCTCTAGAGGGGTAGTGTAATTAGATGGGACAACAAGTGACAATTGTTGGAATCATCAAGGATTTGAGCCTTACTCGCATATCCGCCCAATGTGATCAAGCTTTTGCATAACGTATCAATCATAGATTTGCCACCACATTTTGCTTTGTGTTTGTCTAGGGACTTCACTGCCAAAATTGGAGGCTATCTATCTGCTGATTGGTCACATATGCTCTTTAGAACAAGGTATGGGGAAAAGGCCACAATCAGATCTTGAGCCCATTGCTGATTATCATATTGAATCTTATGTGCCTAGCCCAATCAATGCCAACTACTCAACTTTTGATCAAGAAGACCTCCTAAGCACTTGTGAAGCTAGATACCAAGGTGGGATGTATCCTAGACTTGACTCTCGATGAGTGGGCCAACAAAAGACATGCTTTTGACCCCTATAAGGAGATGGAAGAATCTGAGCTAGGTGTTTACTGTCTACATGAAGAGAATCATCCTCTTCCTGACCTAATTAAGCCAGAATATAAAGATGACAATGAGGTATGGCAATTGTTCTTTGATGGCTCAAGGAGTAGATAAGGAGTTGGAGGAGGAGCTATGATTGTGTCCCCCAAAGGTATGAAATATTATTCAACCTTTAGATTTCAGTTTGCCTACTCAAATAACATTGTTGAATATGAGGCTTTGGTCCATGGTCTTCATTAGGCAAGGAAGCTAGGAATCAAGAACTTGCAAGTGTTTGGTGACAGTGAATTGGTTGCCAATCAAGTTAGAGGACTTAATGCTGTCAAGAATGACCTGCTCAAGAACTACAAGAGTAGGGTATGGGATCTCATGGAGGATTTTGAGGCCTTCAGCATTGTGTCCATACCTAGGAAGGAGAACGAAGCTGCTGATAGGCTTGCAGCAGTTGGAGCAACGTTTGATGTGGTCAATAGCATCAAAAGAGACAAAGAACAACCACATATCCATATAGTTGTGAGGCCAACAATGCCAGATAACAACACACGCTGGTGGTGTTCAAGAATGATCGGCAGATCATTAATTTTTTGCAAGAAGAAGCTGAATTCTCAGCTAGAAATCAAAGTAGATTAGAGCAGCAATACATGAATCAAATAGTACAGCTGCATACAAACAAGCTTCCCAAAGGATTAGTGACATTGGAGTCTATCTTCAATCCTAATGATCAGTTTAGAAAAGAGAAGGCTAACATACAGATCAAAGGAGAAGATTCAGAGTCAATCCCAGTTGGAGAAGGCAAAACACTTCAAATTGGAAAAGTGGCCACCGAGAAAGAAAGGTATGAATTCATACAACTTTTCCAAGAATTTTCGAAGTATTTGCTTGGAGCTATGAAGACCTAAGAGGGTTCAATCCAAAGCTAGCACAACACAATCGAACTAGATCCAATTGCTCAACCCATCAGAAAAAGTAGAGACCAGTCAATCCACACATTGAGCCTCTAATGAAGAAAGAATTGAACAAGCTAATAGAGGCAAGTATCATATTTCCAATCAAACACTCAAGATGGGTTGCAAACCTAGTCCCAGTCAGGAAGAAAAATGGAGAGATTAGGTTGTGTGTAGATTTTCGAGACTTGAACAGAGCTTCTCTCAAAGATCACTACCCACTCCCTTCAATGGAGCAGATCTTGCAAGTGGTGTCTGGATCAGAGAGATTCTCCCTCCTAGATGGCTACTTAGGGTACAACCAGATCATGGTGAAAGAAGATGATCAGTTCAAAACAACTTTCACCACCAAATGGGGCACCTATGCCTACAGAAAAATGCCATTTGGATTGTCCAATGCCGGAGCCACTTTTCAAAGGGCAATGGATATGACATTCAAAGGACTGATTAACAAAATAGTATTGATCTATCTGGCTGATGTGATTGGTTATTCTACATAATTATTATGTCAAAAATAAATAACCACTAGATAATGTTATAACAACCATTATGTGTTAATATGCTAACTATTCGGTATTGTGTGATCAAGACTCGTGTCAACTATTAGACCATGTATTGGCCCATCCCTAGCATTGTTGTTAAGGAGATTTCTTGTTCCGCATGGTACAAGCCAATTGGAAAATATTAGTTAAATTTTGATTACCATCACCTCCACTTTCAAAGAAAGAACAAATTGCAAGGATTTTAGCAGTTATAGCTATCAAGCAAATCTAGTGATAAATATGCTCTTAAATATACAATTATATTTATAACCATCTCCTCCCTTCTTGTAAATGCGCTCCTTGATCAGCTCTTGGAGAAGATCCTCCTTAAATATTGTCTACCCATAAGAGACACTGACGACGTTGAGGAACTCAATTGATGTCTCAAATAGAATGCCCTTGACCAATTGATCTACAAGAGAGGTCCTTTAGCAATCAATATCCATAGAGGAACTTGACTAGGATTTTTTTCAATGATTCGTTACTAGAATGCTTTTGTGTTTCAATACATCACCGGTTATCAAAGGGAACCAGATCATAATGGTAGTCTTTGACTACAACTAGGAAGGGATTCATTCATATTCACACTACCAATTTCTTTCATTGCAAGTTTACAGGAAATTACCTATCTTATCCAAATGTATGGAGGCTAAAATGCTTAGATATTACTATATCCAATAGGCACCAATCATAATCGTATTACTAACCTGGATTTTGATCAGAGGACACAAATCACACTGGCAACTAACTTGGGCTTGAGCTACTGTCTAAAATAGACTTCTGAGTCATGTGAAAAATAATTAAAATTGCTTTAATGTTTTGTCAAAGACCTTATTTTATAGGATAATACAGTTACTAGACTATCGATCCTTATCTCACTATCTATTAAACATCATAAATAGTACTTGAGCATTGTTAAACTTAAAGGTGCCAATTTCTGCTATTTAATTTAAATCTTACAGAGGCATGTCATGAATTTCTACGACCCTTGTTCTATGTATCTTTGCCTTTCCAGTGAAAGTATCAATGTTCAAGACCTATAGCAAACCCTTCCAGATGGGTCTTATCTGATTTTACAGAATTACTGCTATTCTAATTTAAACATAGCGTTACCAACTGTAGACAATACAGAATTTGTAGCATTGACCCAAGAATTATAAAGGGGGTCATTTGACATTACAGCTCCAAGCCACGTTTAATATTCTACTTGTAGTCTGCTTATAAGACACAGAACAGGAAACGGCAATTCCTCTGCTTATCATTGACAGATTTGACATCGTTGAAGCAAGATGTGTTTATTTGATAATGAAACTGAGAAACACAAATCTGGCAAATAGAGTGCTGCCATTCAAATTGCATGCTTTGAAACAACAGTCATTGCAAATTCCCACACAATGCCCTGTGGCAATGCCAGGTTAATCATTTCCAGAAAGAAATACCCTTTTAACGGTCAAATGCTAAAGATTTTCTTCGCAGCCAAGCAAGTCTTATAATCCTAATCAACTATTCTGGCACAAACATGCACCATACAGAATGGTGTAGATTTGTTCCCATTATTTGGAGAAAACCTCCGCCATACCATACAGCACAAATTGGAGTGGATAATGTGCTCCTTTAAAATGTCTGTTAGCATTCCCAAGTTCAATAAAGCTTCAATTAGCAGCAGCTACAGTCCCCACAATTAACTTGTTGCTTTTGCTGGAAGAAATCTCAATGCCCTTCAAAATTCTCTTCACTAAATCATTGGTCAGACCATCCATGATACTAATGTAACACTTCTAGAGTGCTCAAAAATGTTTCTTGATGCCCATAACATGATTAATGAATTTTGGAATGGCGAAATAGGTTACAAGTATAAGATTTGAAATATCATCAAAGCTTTATGCATTTATGAAATATATACAATTTCAACATTAAATCTAAAATAGTGTTTATTTGATAATGAAACTGAGAAACACAAATCTGGCAAATAGAGTGCTGCCATTCAAATTGCATGCTTTGAAACAACAGTCATTGCAAATTCCCACACAATGCCCTGTGGCAATGCCAGGTTAATCATTTCCAGAAAGAAATACCCTTTTAACGGTCAAATGCTAAAGATTTTCTTCGCAACCAAGCAAGTCTTATAATCCTAATCAACTATTCTGGCACAAACATGCACCATACAGAATGGTGTAGATTTGTTCCCATTATTTGGAGAAAACCTCTGCCATACCATACAGTACAAATTGGAGTGGATAATGTGCTCCTTTAAAATGTCTGTTAGCATTCCCAAGTTCGATAAAGCTTCAATTAGCAGCAGCTACAGTCCCCACAATTAACTTGTTGCTTTTGCTGGAAGAAATCTCAATGCCCTTCAAAATTCTCTTCACTAAATCATTGGTCAGACCATCCATGATACTAATGTAACACTTCTAGAGTGCTCAAAAATGTTTCTTGATGCCCATAACATGATTAATGAATTTTGGAATGGCGAAATAGGTTACAAGTATAAGATTTGAAATATCATCAAAGCTTTATGCATTTATGAAATATATACAATTTCAACATTAAATCTAAAATAGAGTTTGTCTTTGTTACAAGATCGTTGATTTTCAGAATAGGCATAAAATAGAAACCATTTATCCCATCCATTATTCAAAAGCAATTGTCACATTCAGCCAGTTAACACCAATCCAATTTCCTAAGCCTCTTGTCCTAACTAGGATCCCCTGATTCCTACCTACAAGTAAGCAAGTTTCCGGACAGTCGCCCTATTGGGTTTTTCTACCTTCACGGCTGGTTTCTTGGGTAGTTTCTTCACTGCTTGCTCATTCACTCCTGCATCAGATTCATCATTGATCCAACCCACTCTCTTCTGAGCCGAATGCATCAGCTGTGCAATTCCTGTTGAGACAGCATGAAAACAAATGTTGACTCGCTGGAAATCAATAAGTTAATACAAAGCATGAATTATACCAAATCTGACTGTTAACATTGTCAATCCCCCACGAGAACCAGTTCAACTAGGAATGCAAAAGAAACATCAGAAAGATATGCATCCAGACGATACAATCTGTAATATGAGACCAGAAGACAGATTGCTCCTAAAATATCAAGGAGAGATTACATCAAACTGTGTATTAATATTGTAGAAAATGATATCATGGAAAAACAACTGCTTTCAACAAGCTGAAAATATAGGTGCGCAAGAATCTAATGTATTTGTTCCAAACAGTTTGGAATGAATCAACACAATTCCTGCGTCACTCTTTGGGCAATTTCCTTTTAAATGCCTCCGGCCATAACAACATATGGTGCAGGTATAAGTTTTCCAATGACAGCTATTTTCAACAAGTAATAACAACTGAAACAGTGAAAAGATCAATGCTCCTAGATTTTAAATTTTCAATACAGACCACGGATATATTAAACGTGAAACTATATATAAAAAATCGAGGTCACAGATAACTCCTAGTATAAAGACACCCTTGCTACAAGACAACATACCCTGCAAATATAAGTTAGCCAGTGACAGCTCTTTTAAAAAGGTGTTAACACCTTAAAAGATCAGTAATGCAGAATTGTCAACTGAAAAGATCAATAATCCTAGAATTTAGGACCTCAACACACAATAATCATATAAACCTATTATAAGATCCAATAAACTTTCTTGGTTTGAGCACATATTCACATAAATTCAACCTAAAAATGTGGCTTAACTGCTCCTGATGTCAAGCAGGTACCTATTAAAGTAAGTTTGAAGTTCCATAGTTACCTAAGTCTCAGATGCGGTGGAACGGGATTTTTGGGACAGCAAAAAAAATTCTAAGTTTTGGGGACGGGATGGGGACAGCTATTAAATTAATATTCTAACTTTTTAACTTTTTTCAATGAAATTTAGGGATTTAAACTGTATTTAATGTCTTTTATGTACTTTCAGTTTCAAGATTATAATTTAATGTTCGTAGGAAAAATAAAAACTTTTTAAAAGTAAAAACATCAGAATTTTTTTGAAAGACTTTTAAAAAATAGGGGACGTCCCCTCCAAGTCCCTGAAACATTCGGGTTATCACCAAACCATAGGGTACACATCCCTATATGTGTCAAATGAGTTTCATCAATTGATGATGGGTCGGTAAAAATAATCAAGAAACCCCAAATTTTTATATAATTAATCATATTTCACTGGATAAATCTTGGTTTTATACATGGTTATACATATTTCATTGGATAAATCTTGGTTTTATACAGTTACCAGTTCAAACAGGAATCCAGAAGGGTGACATTATTTACAATTAGGGTGCAAAACCATATGAATAAGAGTATGGTAATATTTGCATCCGTGGTCTACTCAGAAGTATCTCCACCTCTCGGTCCTCTGTCCCCATCCCCTGTAATTTTTCTAGAATTTGAGCAGTAATTCTAGGATCCCCTTTCTTGTTCCCATAAATCCCCTGTTGAATATAGTAGTACAGCATAACCACCTCTCGGTCCAGACACTCGTAGCAAGAATGACCCAGGTTTAGATTCCCCCACCACGATAAAACCACCACCCATCACTCAAATCTTCAGAGTGTGGCCCTTATTAACAAATCTTAAACACTGTGGCCCAAACTTATTATACTTAACACTTAAGGCGATCCATAACCTTACTCAAGATTTACGAAGCTCTATAACATAGGCCCTCTGAATGCGATTCCTAGATATTTATTTCATGGATGTCGGTGATTTTGTCAATCAAGGTCATGAGTTCAACTGGCAGGGGAAAAAAATTTAAAATAAAACATACAACCCCATCCATCGAATAAATAATTTTTAAGAAACTAGCTAGACCACAATTCAGCACAATCTTATACAAAATCCACATATGGGTGCTCTTAATTTAGTTACCCAGATCTCAAATAGAATCAGAAAATAAGCTACAGATCTAGAAAAAATCAGAACAGAAAAACCAACAGACACAATACCTACCATCCCTCACGGTGTTGGCATCATAATTCTTCTCCCTGACCTCCTGCAAAGTGGCAGAAAGCTTCCAGTAGAGAGGCCTCCCAACATAAAATGCTACTAAGCAGATCAATATCGCCGCCGCCACCCTTAAACCCACTCTACTTGCTTGGCTGGACATTTTTTCCCCTTGTTTAGTTCCTTCTCAGATCCTTCAGGTCCTCTCAATCTGGATAAAAGATTAAAACTTTAGGCCCACCCTGGGATTTTTGTTTCTCGTGTCACATCGATTTCATATGATTTAGTATTGGAGACTTAACGGAGGATTAGCTTAATATAATTCCTTGATTTCAAGTGAGTGGTTTGACTTGTACGGTTGTGAATCCGGACTTCGCCCAAATTTTATGCGACAGTTAATACTTAACCTAAACGGAATGAATTTAAAGGGTGGGTTGGTTAAGACTTTTCTCCCAAATGTGGTTCATTTAAAAAGGTCGAGAACACTCGTGATTATAGAATTCTAAATAATAGCAATTGCACCTTTGTGCATACCACTATTTCTCCGTAACCATAAAAACCACAAAGTGGATGCAGTGTTGCGAAGCAAGTGAGTTACGTCTGGTTGTTGGCCTCTTCCACCCTCGACATCTGCTTCACAAAGCTTCCCGACATTGCCTACCACGAGGAGGAGGACCATATGAAGATCGAAACTCGATTTCAATCTTCATGGAGAAAGTGGCACCGCATGTTGGAAATATTCTCCAATCCTCATCTTCCCCAGTCTCTACCCTGGTTACAAATTTCTTCTGCACCGCCACTTTCGATGTTACCATGAAGCTGAACATACCCACATACATATTTTTACGTCCTTTGCTTCCATACTTTGTGTCGCGCTAGCTCTTCCCAAACTTGTTTCTGAGTGTGATATACCGTCAAAAGACGACGTCGATATTTTCATGAACGTTGCAAGGGTTCCACTATTTTGTGCGAGGGATCTACCTGAACTCGTTCAAGATGTCGTTGGGAAAGAGCCAACTGAAAACTAAATTGTGTTGTTTGTGAAAATTACGCTGGAGAGAATCCAAATATTTATATATTTATTTTGGCATAAGAGAAAACATTTGAGAGTATTTACAACATTTAGCAAAGAAATAGTTTGTATGGCATGTGAGAGTATTTTTAAGATAACAAAGGTGAAAACATGGAGTGCAACCAACAACGGGCAAGGGATGGAGAGATACCAAATGCAATGATGGTGGCAATGAGTGCATTTCGAGAGACGGAGCAACACTACCCTAGCAATCTTCACCCTTCTCATTACATCATGTAGATATCCATCCTCCTCGTTACCAATACTACTACTCATCCACATCCATCCCAGGCCCGGATCAAACAACACTCCTCTCTAGATAAGCGTCCTTGTTGATAATGTCGTCCCACTAAATGACTACCTATGCATCTTAATCTTCATCTCCGTGTCATTTATGTTTTTCACGCCATTTTGCTTGGATAATCCCACACGTAAGCCGCACGTATTTGTATATGACCTATCCTTCCGCCTCTTTAGGGCCTATGTATTTAGGAGAAAATAAATATTGCCGGAAAAAGTCTCGCTCGAAAAACATTGTCGGATTTTGACACTTTCCAACAAAGGCAACTTCAAAGGTGGACGTCTACCGCGAAGTATCTTTTATTTTTAGTCTTATTACTAATTGTTCTTAAAATGTAAGAAACTTTAGATAAAATGTAAATGTATTGTTTTTTATGGAAATGTAGTATCATGTATCATGGGATATGAAATTTTTAATGCAATGTCACCACTTATTTATTCCTATGGAGTTGGATGAAGCCCAATGAGAATAGAAATATACAATAAAGGTAAAGAATCATAAATGAAGGCAAGCTCAGTATATATATAGTTAAATATTTTGGAGATGAAGACGAAGTATTTTTGAAATGTAAGTGTCTATCTTTGTTCTTTTCGCAAATAATTGCAAAGTTTTGGACATCATGTGTTTGTAGTGTTCAAATATAGGTGTAGGAGGAACATGCAAATCTATCAATAAGGACATTGGCGAGACTACAACATTAAATTTGAAAACTTTAAATATTATTAATAAAACGTACATTTGATAGCTTGGTACATAGGTGACATTAATTCTCAACACACAAAGAATCATCGAAATTGCAGTGGTATTGTAGAAGCTAACATTTCAAACCAATATTTATAGAATTGAGTCTTTAGTGTTGTTCAAAGATCTAAAAGACAAAATATGTATAAATTTAATTAATATCCTAAAAATTTACATAAATATTATTTTAAACAAAAATTAAAAATGTTAAAGTAGTATTAAAAATGAATGGAAAATTTATAAATATAATAAAAGACTCCAAGTACACACATTAATCTAAATGTTTTTTTTTTTTAAAATTTGTAGATTATATGTAATATTTAAGATAGATTTTTTATGTTCTACATTTAATTAAATGTATGAGATTTAGTTTTAAAAATGAAAATACAAACATCAAATACTATTATAGTGGGAAAAGGACAAGGATAACCATTTTTCATGACTAACTAAATTGTAAAAACACAACTATAATTAATGCCAATAGGCATTCTTTACAGTCAGGTTTGAGCCAATACTGTGTAAATCAAAGGTTCACAATTGTTGTTAGGCATGCAAGACCATAGGAATGATCTGCCCTGTTGATTTGTTGTTTCACTGTTCTTGAAAAAGACAGGGCTTGCACTGTAGCGTCGCTTGGTTTGTCCTGCCTTCTGGAGCCTTCGATGGAGTATTGTTTTTTTCTTTCCTTGCATTGTGCATATATATAGGTTTAAGTTGTTTTGTGTGTAGATTAATTCATTATCCTTTGTATTTGCTTTCAAGTTTGGTTACTTGCCTCCCCGGGCCCTTTTAAGGCCTCATTTTCCTAGATCTTACAGATGCAGATACAAATCTGTTGGAGATACAGATGCAAATGAGACAGGCATCTTTTAGATCTGGAGGTCAAGTTCGCCACTAATCCTTTGCAATCCGTCAATCTGATAGAAGCACAAGTAGAAAAGAGGGTTAGGATAGGGTTTCAAAGTCTTCCGTTGTTATGGCCTTTGCTACTCCGAAAATTGAAGAAGATTCCATTGAACAAGAATTTCTGAATCCCTATTTTAGAATGTTTTAATCTGCCTCAAGCACCTGCTCCATAATTTTGATTCCATACCAAGCTATTAGTATGGATATCTACATGCATTTGATCATAGATAGATACAGAGCTACTTTATGGTATATGTGGTTGAAAATATAGGATCGATACCCACTTGAATACCGAACTATTGGTATAGATAACCACTTGTATTTAATCACAGATAGAAACCTGCCAGAAAAGCTAATGTATTTTTTAACCTTTAAACAAGAATTTGTTAAATCCCTTCTTTAGAATGTTTTAATATGTCTGAAAGAAGCCCCATAATTTTGATTCCATACCAAGCCAATCTTTTTTACCCAAGGTTTCTGTAAATGCATAATGAAATGGATAGTTTTTAATAATTAAAGCGGGTCTCTTCTTATGATTTCCTTATGCTGGCTTATATATGTATATATGTTGCAATTTATATTCTTTGCAATTATGTTGCAGCATTTGCTATTTAGTGTGATTGATCCTTCTATGCGTGTCAAGCCAGTTGATGTGTCTGATGTAAGTTCATCACAAATTCTTCTTTCTTATTGTTTTTATTTGGCTCTGTTATTTGATGCATTGTATGTGATAATGCAAAATTTTATTCAAAAGGAAATATTTGTTTACTTTGAGTGTATAGATTATTTTGTCAGGTAATGTGGGTAGAAGCAATGGGAAAAATTGAGCGCATGGACAGTCCTGATCCAGAAAGACTATGGCCAGAGCTTGTTCGAGGTTTCAAAGATCTTTCACATAGGTTAAAGGTAAGACACTTTGTGATAGCAGAGAATAAATATGTAAATGCTTGTTTCTCATAGTATTTCATATCTATTGGATAAATAGAATTTTCTTCAAGTAGCCCTACCAAAGGCTTTTTTAATGCAGAAAGTGGATAAATGTATGCATGCCTACTTACACGTGTGTGGGAGGTGGGGGAAGAGACAAGTGTGCTTGTCAGAAAAAAATTCAAGGATTTATATTTGTTTTCAACATTTAACAAAGGTTTCTTACACTATTTCTGATATTACAGAACAATCCTCTTTAAATCAAATCCCAAAATTGAATGTGTATCCAATAAAAATACTAATCTGAAAAACAGTGCTCAATTATGATGGCCAAGTGTTGTTTATGGGATTTGCTTGAAATATAATGAAACTAAGACTTACATTGGTTAAACGGGTAGCTCGAGTTTGTTAAATAAGTCTTGGTTAATTTGGAAGGGTTATTATTTAGATTACCTGTCTCATGACTATTCCAGTGACATGGTATCCTAGGAATGAAGGAAGAAGTGTTGCAGCCATTCTAAAGTGTTTGAGACTAATAGAGTATATACTAATCCTTGCCCTTGATTTTATTGGATTTCGGACTTGGAAGATTCTAAAGGGGGATCCTTTCATTTTTAAAATTTTTAGATTAGGTAATTATTTGGTTTTAGGGGACTAAAAACCCAACAATATAAGAGGAGGAGAGATACAACAATGAAGATCGTAAGGAGATCCTTGTGAAGGACACTTATTTCATATTTGTATTCACTCTTATTTGGTTTTCAGATTATCATGTGTAGTATTTCACCAAGATTGACACTTTTGGGTTCTATTTGTATAATTTTATGCATTATTTATTAGTGGATGTTGACTACCAAGCAACGCTATGCTTTTTCATCCTTTCTTTTTATAAATTAGAGTGCATCAGGTATAGTGTAGGCCATTATTGGGTGCTCCTATCCTTGTAGGACTAGGAAAGGGTTTTGTGCAGCTTAACTTCATATGTTTTGGAGCAATTTTGTTGTGACACTTTTTTGAGTTTGGATCAAGTTATAGTTTGATTGTGTTGGTGTTTGTTTGCACTAAAATGGAGAATGCATTTTCGGGGCAAACAAATTTAAGCATGTCACCAATTGCCTTGTGTGTACATAATGGATGATATATTACAGGGAGTTTGATTATTTGTTTGATTAAGTCTACTCAACTGTTATTGAATTTTCTCTGCGAATACCATGTTTCACAGAAATGCAGTCTTTCCTTCAGTTTGTGAGTTGATTTACAATGGCTGCAATATTCTCATTGTGCTCATAGATTTTCATTTTTCTGTATAATGGTGCTCTGTATAACCCTTCAGATATATCTCTATATTGAATGAGCTAGAAGAAGTGATTTACAATATACTTTCACCTTAAGTGTTTTTGTGGTAGCTTTCAATGAAATATGTTTGCAGGAATTATTTGAAGTATTTTGGCTGAATAGTTTGGTTTTGAAAAAGTTTCCTATGTTGCTCTTGGATTAGTTTTGGTTCTACCAAAGTGCTTATTGCTTTTATTTTCATATGAATAGTGGTAACACATTGAAGGCTTTGGTTTTCCCTAGGTAAGGTGTCTTCAAGATGACAATTTTGCTTTGTCCAAGTGTGAAATTAATTGGTCGTGTCTACCTATCGGCATTTCCATTGCACACTTTGCTAGTTATTATGTGATTACAAATATGAAAAGTTTGTTATGGTAATGTAGTAATAACATATTCATATAGGTAAAGTTTGAAAATAAAACTACATGTGTTATTGTAAAAGATGGATAATTGAATAGATTTATTAATAGGGAACATCTATTTAGAAGAGGTGATAGTCATCAATGTATTTCTCTTTCTTTTGATTTTTTTGTGTGATAAATATGTGAACAACACCCATTTTGTAGTTGAGTTTTAAAAAAAAATTATGAGTAGTGCATACTCATTGGGCACTAGATTACATAGATTGTCGGAATCTCAGCTCATGCTTCGGAGGAAGCATATAGCAGATTTCCAATTATGACTAAGTGTACAACTAAACTAGTGATCACCTTTAGCTTAAAAGCTACGAGAAAAGTTTATTCATGCCATCCAAGTCACCTAGGGCACGATCCGGCATAGTTTTTAAAATTTTGAGAAAAAATCTCGTCAAATTTAATTAAGAAATACAACTATGTCTCTGTGGCTAAAGTTGAAGAGCGAACCAATACACATCCTCTATTGCAATATTATAAATTGAATAGAAAAACAATGATTATGAGAATTGAATTGGTGTTGTAAAGAATTTTTGTTCAAAACTTCACAACTAACACGATCAATGTCAAGAAAGAATTATTTCTCTAAAATAAAGATTACAGCTTTTACAAGCAATAACAAGGTAATGTTGTTATGATATAAATAAAAAATAGATGAATACTACAAATAAATACACAATATTTTCTTAACCCTTTGTATTTGTTATCTATTTCTATACATAATAGAATACAATGCTCAAATTGTAGTATTATATCAATGTTATTTATGCAAGTATATCAAAAACCGATCTTAAATGCATAGTATGTTCAAGGGATCAAAAAATAGGAAACCGAGGAAGGAAACCAAAAAAACTTCTTTATAAACAATGATCACAAATGCAGGAAATGCTAGAAGATGTGGGCACTACCAAAATTACATGCAAAATAGACATCCAATAACCGAGCTTAGACGTTGTTGCTTAAACGACTACAACACTTGTTGCATCCCTTATATTTCACAAGTCAACCCCTTCATATTCAAAGAGACTCATTTATGTGTCCATGAGGGTAATGGTTGTAACATGATACATATGTGAAAAGCTTACAAATTTATTATTTATTCTTCTTCTATTTAACTTCCATTGTCTAAATCATTTGTTAAACTCTTTCTTTTTCAAATATTTGATTTTTTTAATAAGCACAAAGGGTCTTATAGTGACTCTTTGAAGTCTACGATCCGCCATTTGTAATGAAATTACTTAGATAGATTTGATTATCAGCAGAAATATAACACCAAATGACACAAAATGTTGATAAGTGATCATAAGATGCAAGTAGAATAACTTATCCACTTCAAGGGGGCAACCTCCAAACCATACAATAAGACTCAAATACTCAATATGATTATCAAATACTACATATTAACTCCTATATATACTATTCCTATGTTATGGTCATCACCAAGGATGACCCACTAATGATATTATAACATATATGAAAGAGATATAACATGATAAGAAGTTATGATAGCCACAAGTCGGCCATACACATCTAATATAAGATATAAGATTAAGGGTGTAACACCATTCTCTTGCTCTTATTTTTATACAAGGTAAAGAAACATGTTCATGATATTGTGTATGATTTCTCATAGCCAAAATATGATAAATATGAGATGTTATCATTTTATATTGCATTGAAATGTTGCAGCTAATTTATTTTTTTCAAGGTGTTGTGATTAGGATGAATTGTTGTGGGGATCTCGCATGGTTTCTTAAGGCAAAAAGAAGCCATAAATATTTTAGATATATTCAAGCAAATGGTCGATGTTGGCGGTTGATGGATTAGACAATATAGGGTCTATATCATGCTCAAAATAAATGGAGAATACATAAAGCTTGTATTTATTTCATCACTTTAACGATAATTTAAGGAATTTCTAGAAAACAATCTCCATTTATCCATGTCAATAACCCAATAGTTCTCTCTTTCTATACGAAAATTTGAGAACACGATCTTTAATAGCTTTGTCGATGTTAAGTGGGTTTGAAATCGTAGTGCTAGCATAGATAAATATAGTAAATGTATAGTGCCTCAATGTAGATAGGGTTTGTTGCTAACTTCTTGTTGTTATTGAATAAAAAGCACACTATATAAAATTTTCTATGGTTGTTTGAGATGCATTAGATTCATTACATAATTAATGCTAGTTACATCTTGCATATGTGGATGTGATTGGTTTTCAAACATAATGATGTTACTCATGGCACGGGAAACAATTGTAGTTTGTCAAAAAAATATTGATAACTTATTTATTGGTAATTCCATTAAACATTAAAATCAATATACTCTCTTTGTAAATTTGGTATTTTATTTGGTTCACCTAACTTGACTTTTCCATCTCAATAATTTAATTTGAGTGTATATAGTAAGATAATTTGTTTACATGCCAAAAAGAGTTTGAAATATTTGGTTTACATGTCGGCAAGAGTTGAGATATTTTGTTTATATGTCGAAAAAAGTATTTCCGGAAAGGCTTGACACTTTCAAGAAAAGATTCGTGCACGTGAGATTCCTATTTACACTATCACCCCTATTTATATTGATATATCGATACAAATAAATGTAAATAAAAATTATCCTTGTCTCGCACATGTTATATACCACCTTACCAACGTGAGCCCCTCGCTCCGAGGATAGTTGTGTTTCATCTTATACAAACCTAAAATTTTCCTTGAAGATGCAATGGGTATACCAATTTAGAGAAGAAATTGGATGAACATCAATACAAGGAAAGAAAAACTTTGGAATTTTTTGTTTTCTATAAATTCAAGATCATGTATATATTAGGCACAAATGAAAGTTAATATGTGGTGACGATATGGAATGAAGTCTTTTTAGTCTAGTCTAGGAAAATCAATCATGAAGCATTACCCTATTGATCATAACAACCTAATCCATTTTCCTCACTTTGTGATATTGCATGCATTTATTCGTATTCCATATTCATGATTAATGAATAGATTTTACATTTCCTATAAATAAGATTGTTGTTGCATCATTCTATATTTGGTTCATTTCCTTTTAATAACCCATGTGCTCTTATAATCCTTACATATATTGTTAGTATAAGATTTCCCTCCACATATGGTATTGGGCTCTATGGTGTGGATCATTGGTATCATAACATAACTCTAACCTTGTTATATGCCTATAAACACAATGAGAGAGAAGGAAATGAAGTTGATTCGATTTCCACCTACTCGAAATATACCATAGCATGAGTAAGATGGTTGATGACTAAAAGTAACTTGATGTAGCCCCGTATATCGAAAACTCATTAAGGACGCCCAAGAAACACTTCATACTAAATTTTTTGGCCAATTACATAAGTTGATGGTTCATCTCAATCTATTGGGAATGCCCTATTTCTCCCATTGTCTCACACGTGGTTTTAGCATTGAACCCCTTTCAATCCTAGGTGGACCTCAAAATTCTAGTGTTTTAAGATAAGATTGATGTTGTCACATATGATAAGTTTATTTTCCAACTTA
This sequence comes from Taxus wallichiana var. yunnanensis, assembly GCA_018340775.1. Lineage (NCBI taxonomy): Eukaryota > Viridiplantae > Streptophyta > Pinopsida > Cupressales > Taxaceae > Taxus > Taxus wallichiana. The sequence goes on from CM031244.1 coordinate 589,005,672, forward strand.
AGGCCTACTTATCAATCAATAACTTCATTGACAATGAGAAACTCATCTTTGTAATATTCAAGATGGTAATTTTAATGTCTTATTGGTGGGAAACATTCAACACACAACACAACAAAGAGTTCCGCACCATTCAAACTTGGAATGATTTTTTCATCACTAATAAAAAGTAGTGTTACCCCCTCAAACACTATGATGATGAATATACAGAGTTCTAGTATCTGCAATAACGCAAGGAGCGAGATGGTGGAATATTAAACTAACGATTTCCATGACTATGTTTTTGCCTATGAATATCTCACTGAGAAACATAAGGTGTTGAAGTACATCAATGGACTTTCACCTTATTTATGTGCCAACATGGAGTTCTTGAATTCTAACTATTTAGGTGTAGAATACTACAATACTACATATATTGAGGCTAAGTCCATGATGAAGCGAGAACTTCGCATCTTCATCCAATGGTGCATGCAATATTTTTCCCAATTACAATACACTATATCAATCCCTATGTAACACAAGTAGAAAAATTCACACAAAAATGAGTAGCCTAAGACGGTTGTGTAATAAAATTAGAAGGCTCCTACACCTTCTAAATCGACAAAGAAAAGAAGAAATTAGTTGAAAAGTATTTTCATCGATATTTCTCACACACCCATGACAATTTTGATTGGCATATGCAACAATCACTACTCATGCAATCTACATTGGGTCCCATGAAAATGGATGAACTTGGTCTAGATAGTTCTTTTTTTGTAACAACAATAATGTCATTAATGCTTTCAAGGAGAATGAATATATCATTCACATGAAGTTTTTGGTCAAATGGTCAAATAAAATCCTCTCCATGTCATGATTAATGGTGAGAATAAAAAAACATCATATCTCGGTAAATATCTCAATGTCGTACACTTCTTAATTTTACGCTTCCTCACCCATACTCACTTATATGGCTCCAATTAAGAAAGAGATATATAGATGTAATGACAATGTAATCTTCATTATAAATTCAATCTAATGGTGGATAATGTTACTTGTGACATCTCACCTCTTATGGTTTGTGGCATGTTTCTATGAATACCATACTTGCAAAATCATGAAGCTACATATCAAGTTAAGCCATAAAGATTGATTATTCAATCAAAAGATCGGTTTTTAAACCTCTTTAATTCATCACTAAAGACTAAAATCACTTTTTCCTATGCTAAACATTGTCACAAACTTATCTCACATACATAAAACTTTATATTCCTCACGGTCCACCTAGAGATACATATGTAGGATAAAAAGCATACATTGGTAGTGTGTACCATGAAAATGTCATCACAACAAGTGTATCTTTACAAATTATTGAAACAATAAAATGATGCATTTTATAACCAAAAGGATTTTCAACACATTGTCCAATAAAGCACCATAAATATTTGGCTCTCATATTCCCTTTAAGTAGTCCATTGTACTACAAGTCACTTTGGGAGAATGATGAAGTATGACACAAAATACAATATCTCCACAATCAAAGAAATATTAGGCCTAACTCTTCTTGTAAGAGTATGATAGTTATTACACCAAATAAATATAGGACATGAAATCTTTGCATATACTATTATGCACTCAATAAATCATGATGAAGAATTGGTATCCATTTTCACATATCAACAACCTCCTAGATTAGCTCCAAGGTACATAATAACTCACCAACATCAATTTGAAGTCATGTTGTCATCAAGTTCCAATCCATCCTAAATACATTTTAAATATAAATTTTAAGACATGGGAAGGATTGTATGAATGGTTGGTTATGCCTTTCAAACTTAATTAATGCACCAACAACATAATGTACATGATGGATTATCTCGCTAAGGCTTTCCTCAACTCTTTAATTATTGTCTACTTAGATGACATTCTCATCTTCAACAAGACCTGGTAAGAGCATCTGGAATACATCTCATGTGCCATAAACACCTTGCATAAACATAAGTTGTAGGGTAACTTAGTCAAGTATGTATTTGATGTAGTATAAATTCAATACTTGGGCTACATCATTGACAACAATATGAATACATTTAGATCTCAGTAAAATATCAAAGTGATGTAAGTTTCCGTAGATCACAAATTTCTAACATAGGTTCATCCTTGGTTTCTCACACATATCATGGCCCCTCAACTAGATAATCTATGTAAAAGATAAATTTGACCATACTAAAGTGAAACATCACACTTTCAATGTTCTCAAGAAACACATTTATGTAATGTTTACCATAATATTGTGATGTTTTAACGTCACATTTAACATCAAAATCCCATGTTTTGTACCTATACTTTTCCCGAGTCCACATGCAAAACTTTCACCGACAAAATAACATTAGAATATATTAAGCTAAATAACACTTTATAGTGGAGTTTTCCCTCTTATTTTTAATTTTGATGTCATTATGTGCATCAATTTTTGTGTCAAAAATCCTAACATTGTTTACGCTAAAAGTTTTTAATAAAATATAAAAAAATTGAATTGAAAATTACAAATTTTTAATTATTTTATGAATTATGTTATTGTTGTATATTGTCTATTGATTAGATATCAATTACAATTAAATAAATTTTTAATTTCTAACATTTTATAACTATTATTGAATCATATAGATAAAAAAACATTAATAACTAACATTTTATAAAACAAAATATTATTTACAATGCTTACAAAAATTTGAAACTCGTAGTTGTACTCATTATATTGACAATGAAATTAACAATAAAATTATTAAAAGATATTAATAGTTTATACAATCTTATTAGGGATATATCCCTCTTTTAATAAAAGCATAAAATATGACTAATATTGATCATACTCTTAATATTCATCCTCATCCTCATGCTTGTACTGCACTACTAATCATCATCACTACCATAATCCTCATCATTTGAATGTCTTGTTGCCTACAAAACAAATTTACTTTATAAGTTAGGGAACTTTAATTTTTAAAATAGTAATTAAAACAACATACATGACAAGCTCTTCAAGAGGTTCCCAATGTTTCGTGCATAAGAAAAAAATCGAATATTTAAGTTATTGTGTTAACAAATAGTACCTTATATTTTAAAATTCTAATCCTTTTAAGTCTAGTACATCAATATAATATAATCTTGAAAATCTAACTTAATGCTTAATATTAAGTAACACCTACTTGAACACCTTTTATGACATCAAGTCCCCGAGAAGTGCCACCCTTACTTCATCGCCACTTGAATGTGATCATCATGTGGTGGGGCATGTAAATTGGATTCTTTAAAAAATAAAAAATAATATAAGTTATTTAACAAATTATAAAAAAGAGTTAACATTTAACAAACAATAGCATGTTAAAACTTAATTAACATGTATATTTGGAAGATATATTTTAATACATGGGAAGGGTTGTATGAATGGTTAGTTATGCCTTTCGGCTTAACTAATGCATCGACAACATTATGTACATGACGAATTATCTACTAAGGCCTTCCTCAACTCTTTCATTAGTGTCTACTTAGATGAAATTTTCATCTTCAACAAGACCTAGTAAGAGCATCTAGAATACATCTCATGCACCATATACACCTTACATAAACATCGGTTGTAGGGTAATTGTTGTCTAGAATTACACCCCACACAATTTTGAACAACTTATCTAAGTTGGGACTTAGACATTTTTTCTCAAGAAAAGTCGTAGGACATTATGTTAGTCTTTTCGCAGAGTGTGAAAATGTAGTGTTTTATGGGTTCTCCTAATTGTCGAACAAAGGAATGAGCTCTCATAACTTAAGAGTGTTTTAGCAAAATTAGTATTTCATGGAGGGTTGTTGGACCCTTGCGTCATCAAGGAAGTCAACCTTCCACAACATCGAATTAGTCTCTTGCGAGGTGAATCCAAGTCGAGCACCATGGAGTTCACATGCCCCTGAAAGAACGGAGAAATCGACTAAGGATAGAATTTGTGGAGTGAAGGAATGGAAAAGAAGTTATTCACAACATGGAAACACAATGTCTCACTGGACTTAGAAGACATGACATTCGAGAGAGTTTTTAATTCGCAGAATCAAATACAAAGTCTACCAAGTTAGAAGCAATAATGTAAAGAAGAAGTACCGTTAAACACCGCATTTAAAAGTGAAAACACGTTCAAATGAAATCGGGATGGAAACCGTGAGATACTAATTAAATGTACCATGAGTTCCAAAATCATAGTTTTCTCGTGGGTTCTCAAGATCCGTGGAATGAAGGGATATAGTTGCGGAAAAAATCCGCATAATGGAGGAAGGAAATTCCTCTACGACATAGAGAAACGTCTAACACTAGAGTGTATAAACACTCAAGTAGTAAAAAGTAGGGAAAGCTCCAATAATCAATAAAGAAACATGAAATTCTAAGCTAAACCACAAGTCAAGTAAATTCACGGATTAAAGTAGAACCATCAAAATATGTAGAAGGAATAAGCGAAAGTCATGCTTGTTTTAAACCGGATGATCAACTACATCAATCACTAGAATTTAATGAATTATGATGTTGTCTTGTGTGGTATGATTGCATGTGATTGAACCAAGGCATTGTGTTGTGGTAGTTTTATCTTTTTAGATGGCTCTCGTGCTTTTACTACTAGTCAATATTGCAATAAATCATGACGTCCACACTTGTGCAACACAATTTCAGGAGATCGGTCTTCGCAGCGTGGTGGTCCTTTCTTCTTTCTTTTTTTCTTTCTTACATCCATGAGTGGTATAAATGTAAGTGTTCACGCATATTGTAAGGGTTATTATCCCAATTTCTTCCTTAGCACTTTTTTAGGATTTTCTCTAGAGAACTTGAAATTTCATGCTTTCGACCTCTGCAACTCACGAATGGAGATTTTCTTGCCTCGACTCTATGTGTAAATTGTAAAGGATCGATTAATGCAAGTGTGGTTTCTTTCTTTCCTTCAAATACTTTGTGTTTGGTGTGAATATCTTTGCCCTCTTGCATATTTTGTATTCTTTTAATTACTCGCATTAGAACTCTATGCATCTTCATAATATTCATCCTATGAACTTGCATCTATGTCACTTGGAATAGGAGGAGTTCTACCTTCTTTTCTAGTGCTATCACTACCCCTTTTAGCTTAGGATTTGCTTTTGCATCTATTTCCTTCTCCCTCTCTCCATGGTCCCTTGGATGTTTTAGTGTAGGTTAGTTGTAGGAGTAGTTTTAGCATTAGATTAGGGTGTGTTCCGTAGATTCTCCTAATCTGTGAAACAGAGGAGCTGAACTTCTCAGAGGTCTATCTCAAGCAACAAGTCCCACGGTTGGAGACAACACTTGGGATAAGATTAGGACCACCATATGTCAGTAATTTGATGAGAAGGTGGACACCATTTCACTTCTCAAGTAGCTAACCACAATCAAGCATGCTCCAAATGAACTTATGGTGGATTTCAACTTCAAGTTCCAAAAACATGGGACAAAATTCCAATCCTTCTAAGACCAACCCCTCAAGGTGCATTCCTATATTTTATAGAGCTTTAAATTTTGATATAATAGTAATGATTTAGTCTATGGGTGTTATCCAACTACCAAATGTTTATACAACAGCTATTAGGGATAAAAACTATTTGATTCAAGTAGGGAAACTAGCCCCTAGATTGTCAATGCCCATTTTCCCTAAATTATCGCATGATACCCAACCCGTCATTACTCTTATTCCTCAGCCATCCACTTCATCATCTACATCCACATTTGGCTCCTCCATAAAACAAAAAAGAGATTGAAATCCTTAGTGTTTAGCTACAAAATGAACAAATGAGATTGTCTCTCTTAAGAGACAACAAGCTCAAGTCCCAAAACATTATCATAATCCTCCTCGTGTTTACCAAAAACAAGGCTATCAATATCCAAGCTAGAGATTTGGGCACAACTACCCACCAAGAAGACCACTAAATCCAAATTTGTAACCTTTGCCAGCTCCTAGCTTAAGCAATCTTATTGTTATGGTCCAAAATAACACGACCAAAGGTTTTGAATGGTGTTATCCTTGTGATCAACCTCATAACCAATATGTATGCGAGGCTGAAATGAAATCTTTGTGGGAGAAATCTCTCATGGTAAAAACTCCACTTTTTCAACAAGAACAAGTCACAACTCTATCAATAAGCAATGCAAAAGAGATACAATAATTTTTCACTGAGCCTAACTTCATGCTTTTTGGACTTGAATATTTTTGTGTGGTTAACCAAGCCGTGGGTAATTTGAATAGGCCACAACTTCATGTGGTGGATAGCTTAAGGTCCAAAAGAGACATATGTATGTAAGGTATCCTCCTCCTGTTTCTCCAACTACGTGTAGTAGTTCCGGTCAATCCACGAGACTTGGGTAAACATTCAGCTTCATCCAATCTACCATAGGTCACTTAGCAACCACACAACAAATAATGTCTGCGGAATGTAGAAAACCCACAAAACACTAAAGTGTTAGGAAATCCATGGTTAGTGCTCCATTAGTATGTATGGGTGAATAATAATTACATGTGTAATTATTATCTTAGTGAATGTAAGTTAGTAAAATAGTAAATAATAATTACTCGGGTAATTCTTATTTATGTAAAAGTAAGTTAGTGATTTAGTTGTTATATAAAACAACTAATAACAAATATATTGGTATGTGCGTTTAAACTACTCACATATATAGTTTGAGAGGTTATACTTACCTCCTAATTTATAGGGGAGCTATTACCTATATATATGAGTGTATGAAATATGTAAATGAATAATGAGAATTTAATTAATGAAAATGATTTTACTATTCATAATTGTTCTTCTGTTGTGATCTCTACAAATCTTTTTGGATCCTCCTCCACATTTGGTATCGAGTAGGCATGGCTCTGTGAAGAGGTTGATGAAGGGGCATTCAATCTAATCTGCATTGCCCGGTGATGTTTAGGATTATATTTATTTACAAAAATTAATATATCTATGCAATTCTTCATGGTTATTATAGACATTGCCTTGGACTCGTATATGTGTATTAAAAATTACATAAGTGTATCGATTCAAATCTATACATTTATGAAGAAAAGTTTATTACACATCGACGTAAGTTGTTTCCCTAAATAGCGTCGTGAAGATTATATAATATATCAATAATACATTTGATCAAATTCTTTATATATTCAACTTTTTTGTTTTGCAGCCTTGGAAGCATATTAAAGGACTATTCCTCAACTTTTTATTGGTCAATTTATTCTTTCCATTTGATTTAAGCTTCAAACACACATACAAACACAAATATGGAATAAG